>OW052084.1:9123995-10323995 GCA_932526445.1 Phragmatobia fuliginosa | reverse complement strand
AATACTCCCGAGGTAGGAATGGGACTTTCACCCGAGTGCTACACAGTGCTTTATACTACACCTGTGAGGAACATTTAAAGTATGTATAAAATAAAATCAAAACGTAAAACACAATTTAGCTTAGCATTCGACATAATATTTATAAATATTTCGCGCTTCTTTTGTTTTTTTTTATTCTTCACAAAAGTGGCACTGAGATTCCATATTTAAATTATATGAAAACTCCTTGACAGGCGCGCGCCATAGATAAGATAACACATGAGAAATGAAAATTCATACAACTTTCTCTCCCGCAAAAACACGTTAGAAATTTTCATACATTTTTTCCTCCCGCTTATTTAGGTCAAGGAAAAGACTAACTTTCTCTTTTCATTTTCAGGGAATATTGACTACTACTGTTCCGATCAGGTGTAGTATAAATGCTGTTTACATATTATATCCACGCGTATTGATCGAGTAAGGTTGTCGGTATGTAGTTCGCTAAGCGATACTATAATAATTTTGCTGACTATATTTACCTTGAAATGTTATTATTAATATGATTATTGGATACTTTGTCAATTTTGCTGACACGTGAAAGTCGCAACTCTCGCATCATATGTTTGTTTTGTTGTTTTTAATGTTATGATTGTTAGTGACATAGGTTATCTTTATTATTGTAAATTCTTAATTTAAGACGGAAGATTTTCTGAATTTACTACCGTAATTTTTTCTGTAGGGACCTTTATTCTTGCGTCATATATGTTATAAAGTAATTGATGGAATTTATACTGAGATATGTTTGACCAGCACATTTCAGATTTGTGTCTATTATCGAGCACGTAGAAATTCGAACAATCATTTCCTCGTTGAGATCAAGACGTGTTTATATGCATTGTGGCGATAGGTTTTAGAATATATAATGTAACTGTAAGAGCAAAACATACATATAGCTCATTCGTACCCTAGTAAGTAATGTTATAATAATAACCAGTACTTAAATAATAAACATGACTGCAAGAGAGTACATTGTAATTGTCATTCGATATGACCCATAAGTTCACCATAATTATTGACCCCTACGACGTAATAAGGCTGAAGAAATAAGTTCGCTATAATTGATACTCAGCAGACTACCACACACGTACGTACACGGACCAGCGAAGGTTTATTATCAGAAGACTTCAAAGAACCTACATTTGCTGTCTTGGACTTTTAAACGTTAACAATTCAGTCCTACATATTTTTTGGCAAACTTTAACCGTTTACGAAGCGCACGCAGCGGAAGCTCTCAAGAAGAATAAAATCGGCCAAGTGCGTGTCAGGCCACGCACAGGAAAGGGTTCCTCAGCTCCCACCCATAATGGTACGTGGATTTAAAATCGTATAGAATAGATAATTATTATGTTTACGTATTAATGCGTTAATTTTGTATGACGTTTTCCAAGTGAGCGCATTTTACAAGTTAAGTCTCCATAACTCCTGAATTAATAAAGTCATCTAATCCGTTATAGTTTTCCTTCAAAGTTCATTATATGGACCACCATCCCGAATTTTCCTAGATTTTTTGAGCCAGCCGTTTAGCTTTTAGAGGGGGGGGGGGCAGTTTTTTTTACAAGAAAGTGCCCTTTACAGTGGAATTTCTCGCAAACGAATACCTAAATCAAGTAAGGTAAGTCGAGGACGGACGGACGGACAGACGGACGGACGGACAGACGGACTTGACGAATCTATAAGGGTTCCGAAAGATATACTTCGGTACCCTAAAAAAAAGTTTCGATTTTGAAACATTCTTCATTGATGCTTCGCTCCTATTGGTTTTAACGTGATGAATGTGATGATATATAGCCTATAGCCTTCCTCGATAAATGCAACATCGAACAGTGTCAAGTCAAAAGACAAGAATAGCTTAGATTTGAATTATTGGAAAGTGGACTGTAATCCAATCAAAATAAAATTTATAATCCAACAAAAAAGATAGTGAACTCTAGTAATGTTAATAGCAGAACCACGTCCAATGGCTGTTGTCGCCTGTACATGGGGTCACGACCTTCACGTCCAGGCCGAGAGCACCCTGTAGGCGCGGAGCTCCTTCCAGTTCGTTGTTCACAACTCGAGGTAAACATAAACGTGTTTCCCCAAATGTGAATTGTTCCGATATCTGATAAACGCTACGCGCTGGTATTTCCAACCGTTAATTTGCCCTATTTACACATTATGTTATCTTTGTAGTTTTTTGATTGGGTGGTCAATTTTATTTCGATTTATAGGGTTCCGAAGTTTATGACTCGGAACCCTTTGCATGAATATGTGTTGTGATTACGTCAACAAAGTGCTACAATAATACACTCATTTGCAAAAAAAACGGTACACTGACTGGACACCGATACAACCCGCTTTAACCGCTCTTTACTTGGCGAAAACTCAATTTTTATGGACGACAACGCTCGCGCCCACCGGTCTGGCGATGTGGAAGCGTATATGCTAGAAGTCGGAATTCGTCGTTTGAACTGGCCAGCTAGAAGTCAGGACCTCAATCCCATAGAGCATGTCTGGGACGTTCTGAAGCGACGAGTGAGATCAGTGCAGCCGGCTCCGCTGACCATCAGAGAGTTAAAGAATGTGATTACCGCGGAGTGGGAACGTATTCCCCAAGAAACCATAAAAGATATACTCGCTGGCATGCCCAGACGAATGCAAGCCGTGATTTCAGCAAGAGGGGGTCACACTCAATGCTAAACTTTAATCTGCTTTTAATGTATTAAATAAAAACAAAGAAATTAACGCATTTCATTTTTATTTAGCGAGCAGGTACAATAATAGTGTTTTGGTTTAAACATTATTTCTCAATAATTTAATCAAAATGTTATGATAAAACTGATGAAAACTATTCCTTCCTAATTAATTTATAAAATTCTGAGGATAACAATACCTAAAATTGTCAAACAAATAAAATAGTAATTATAAAATAGTTCTTTGCTTAAGTGCCCGTTTTTTTTGCAAAAGAGTTTATTATGAAAAATATTTTTAGGGTTGTAGGGTATCATTGTATAGGTCTTCTAAAAACAATAAAGGGTTTCTAAGACAATTTTTTGATTTAGGTATCCGTTTGCGAGAAATTTCACTTTATAGGACAATTTTTTTCAAAAATAGGGCGTCCCCCTCCTTCTAAAAGCTAAACGGCTGGCTCAAAAAATCTGGAAAAATTCGTGATGGTGGTTCATATAATGAACTTTGAAGGAAAACTATATCGGATTAGACGACTTTGTTAGTTCAGGAGTTGTAGAGGCTTAACTTGTAAAACGGAAATTCCTTTTCCTATGAAAACGTCATACAAAATTAACGCAATACGTGAACATAACAATTATCCATTGGATACGATTTCTAGTACCATTATGGGTGACTGAGGAACCCATTCCTATGCGTGGCCTTACACACACTTGGCCGATTTTAATGTTATTTTCGTATCGAAAGGGTACATTTCCAAAATGGTTTACGTGTTTCGCTTTTATTTTTTTTTAAAAGACAACTGCATTAGGAATATAAATCCTGTGTCGCGGGGAACTTTAAAAACATACATGAAACGGACACAAAGAACACCCAGACTCAGAACAACAATTTGTGAATCACACAAAGTGTTGTCCCACGTGCGATTTGAACCCACGACACTAGACGCAGTAGAAAGTGGCGTGGCGCCAACCGTGCAGTGATCGAGATCTTCTAGATCGGGTACAACAAGGACACGTCGACACGTCGAGTGCAAACGTATAAAGTATAAGTGTCTGTTTCTAACTTACTTACGATACTTACAATAAAAAGCGGCCAAGTGCGAGTCGGACTCGCCCATGAAGGGTTCCGTATCAGCAAGTAACATCATATAAAAGTTCTTGTAGTTCGTTGTAACTTTGATGGATGTTTTTGCGGTTTACGATTTATGGCGTATTAAAAAAAAACTACCTACTAGATCTCGTTCAAACTAATTTTCGTTGGTAGTTTGTGTTATTGAATGTATATTTTACTTGTTGCAATCGAGATTTTTATGAACGCACTCAACCCTAGTGCACTATGCCCTACACTATTGTTTCCTCTTCCTTTTGTCTTTGTCAACGTACCGGTGTAATTATCGTGTCCTAGTTTTACAAGTGTCTGTTCTGTTTGCTTCCAATTAAATAGTTAACAAACTATATTGTGGTTTGAATTAAATCATAAACATTAACAGGTTATGGGCCCAGTCCCTGAAAGTACCGAAAAACTGTGGACTGAAAGTGTTTTTTTTTTTCATAACCTACATACATAACCGGCAGACATTTTGTTTGAAATTGAACTTTTTCATTGTGTTTTTAAATATAATTCGTTTGTCGTAATGTCGGTAAAACTTGAAAAGTTTGCTGTGGACAAACTACAAGGTGATTCCAATTGGATATCTTGGAAATTCGACGTAAATCTTCAGATTACTTTGCACAATGTATTGGACCACGTGACCGGCGCGGCAGTCAAGCCTGCAGAAACGGATTCATCTGCAACTAAACAGTATGCGGATAAAGAGGCGATCGCGAAATATATCATCGGCTCATCAGTGGGCCCCGAGCCCAAGCAACATATCCTCACTTGTAAAAATGCCAAAGAAATGTGGGATGTGTTGCATGCCGTGTATGAACAAAAGAACGATCGGCGTTTAGATCTGCTGTATTGTGAGCTTTTCACATATAAGAAGGCCGAGGAAGACAATATTGCTATGCATGTGAGTAAGCTTCAGAGAATTTTTACTCAGTTAAATGCAGAATTAAAAAGTGAGAAATGTGTATTACCAGACTCTTTATTACTAAACAGAGTATTGAACACATTGCCTAATGAGTACATGGAGTTTAAAAACGCTTGGGAGTCTGTGCCCTTCAAAGACCGTGGAGTTGCTGTGCTCATGGAACGGCTTCGGCTTCATGAGCAGCGTCTTATTGAAAGATCAGTTACACATAAAACAGATAATGTGGCATTATATACAAAAAGTCATGAAAAGAAAATTATTATTTGTAATTTTTGTAAGAAAAAAGGTCATATAAAGAAAAACTGTTTTAAACTGAAAAATAAGATTGAAAAAGAAGAGAAGACTTCTAATCAGCAACAGGGTCAAGCCTTTGTAGTGGGAGGAGATTTGAATGATTGTTGGATCGTTGACTCAGGCGCGTCTCATCATATAACTTCAAAGCGTGAGTGGTTTCATGAATATACAAGCTTTGGAAACCCAATTCCATTGAAGATTGGTGATGGTAGTAACATGATGGCCCATGGTCGTGGCATTATTCTGGTTCAGATGCTAGTTAATGGTAGATGGGAAAAGGCACATTTAAAAGATGTATGGTTTGTGCCAACATGTTCACAAAATTTATTCTCATCGGGCTCTGCACTTCAGAATGGTTTAATTGAAGTTGCTGATGCCAAAAGAAGAGTATTCAAGACTAGAAATGGCATTACAAAAGCAGTTGCAATAAAGATTAATGAAACTCTTTACAAGTTATTGCTGAAGGTGGAAAAACCTGAAAATGTATGTTTCCATGTAAACCTAGAAGTCCACGATGAACACCTTTGCCATCAAAATATATGCCATGTTAAAGACCCTGGTATAGAAATGGTTGATGTGGAGATTAGTGACAAGATTGATATTCCATTTACTGATGTACAGGTGCCACCACATGAGAGTAATTTGCAGGTTGCAAGTTATGATGATCCAGATTGTATTGAGTGTGATCCAGGTGAGCATGCTGAGGATGTCATAGCTGACTCCAATTCAGGTGAATTAGAATCATTCTTTGAATGTGATAAAGTGCAAATTCCTGTAGAATCAGAATGTTGGAAGCAAGCTGTGTTTGATGAGCTTGCAGCATTAAAAGAAAATAATACTTGGTCTATTGTAAATATGCCTAAAAATGTAATTCCTATTGATAGTAAATGGGTGTTTAAAATTAAAAGAGACAGTGAAGGTAATGTAATTAAATATAAAGCGAGACTGGTAGCCAGAGGGTATAATCAACAGTATGGTGTGGATTATTTTGATACATACTCACCAGTTGTTCGGTCTAGTACATTAAAAATTCTGTTCTCATTGGCTATTCAGTATGATTGGTTTGTATATCATTGGGATGTAGTCACTGCCTTTCTTCATGGTACTTTGAAGGAGGATGTGTACATGTATTTACCTAAAGGATTAACTGACGAAGCCAATAATAATAATAAGGTGTGTAAACTCAATAAAGCATTGTATGGCTTAAAACAAGCCGCCTATAGTTGGAATAATGAATTACATACAGCTTTGATTGATCTTGGTTTCTCATAGCTATTTATGTTGATGATAGTTTTGTTTTTGGTAATAATGTAAAGTATAGATTTGAAGTTTTAAATCAGTTACAACATAAATTTAAGTTAAAAGATTTAGGTTCTATAGAACATGCTTTGAGTTTGAAAATAAAAAGAGATAAATATAAAATATATATTGACCAAAAGACATACATAGAAAAGGTGTTAGAAATGTATGGTATGAGCAATTGTAGACCTGTTTCAATGCTTATGCTGCCTAATACTAAGTTGATGAAAGGAGAAGGAGAACCTGATCCTAAAATACCCTATCAAAACCTAATAGGTAGTTTGATGTATGTGGCTATAAATACAAGGCCTGATATTTTGTATAGTGTTTGTGCATTGTCACAATTTAATAATTCTTATACTCATGAACATTTTACTCATGCAAAAAGAATACTAAAATATCTAAAAGGTACTTTGAATTATAGTTTGCTATATTCTAAGTCTGATGATTTTAGATTATGTGGATATGTGGATGCCGATTGGGGGAATTCTCATGATAGAAAGTCCTATTCAGGTCTAATATTTAAAATTGGTAATAATTTAATTTCTTTTGAAAGTAAGAAACAGACATGCATTTCATTGTCATCTAGAGAAGCTGAATATGTAGCTTTAGCTCAAGGTGCCAAAGAGGCAATTTACTTAAAGAATTTATTGAGTGAACTATGTGATAATTTAATGAATATACCAGTTGTATTGTACAATGATAACCAACCATGTCATAAAATAGCAGCTAATAAAATGAGTTCAAATAGAACAAAACATATTGATATTAAGTATCATTTTATTCGCGATGCAGTTATGAATGGTAAGGTTGTAATTAAGTATTTGCCTACTTCAGACATGATTGCAGATTTGTTAACAAAGCCAGTTAGTTCTGTTAAATTAAATAATTTTCTTGTTAATTTGTCAATTCAAAAGAATGTTTGACTGAATAGTGTATTATGTAGTTATAAGGTTTATCATCCTTAATTTGTTTGAGTTGTTATTTTACTCATAATCTCGATTGAGGGGGCATGTTATTGAATGTATATTTTACTTGTTGCAATCGAGATTTTTATGAACGCACTCAACCCTAGTGCACTATGCCCTACACTATTGTTTCCTCTTCCTTTTGTCTTTGTCAACGTACCGGTGTAATTATCGTGTCCTAGTTTTACAAGTGTCTGTTCTGTTTGCTTCCAATTAAATAGTTAACAAACTATATTGTGGTTTGAATTAAATCATAAACATTAACAGTTTGCATGGTAATGTACATTATATCTTTTTTTTAGATTTATCACTCTCTTATTTTAGAAGTTACAGGGGACACACACATTTTACCACTTTGGAAGTGTCTCTTGCGCAAACTATTTAGTTTAGAAAAAAAATTATATTTGAAACCTCAATATCATTTTTGAAGACCTATACATAGATACCCCACACGTATGGGTTTGTTGAAAAACATTTTTTGAGTTTCAGTTCTATGTATCGGGAACCCCAAAAAATATTGTATGTTTTCTATTTTTGTGTGAAAATCTTAATGCGGTTCACAGAATACATCTACCTACTAAGTTTGAACACTATAGTTCTTATAGTTTCGGAAAAAAGTGGCTGTGACATACGGACGGACAGACAGACATGACGAATCTATGGGTTCCGTTTTTTGCCATTTGTTTAATAACTCGCAATCTAATACAAAAACCGAAAAATCGTCTTATCAACCTCTCAATATTTTTAAATACCTATCTAATGCTAGCCCACAGTATGGGGTAGCCACAACAAAAAAAAACATCCCCACTTTGTCTGTAGGGGAGGTACTTCAAATAAAAATATTTTTCATGATTTTATTGTAGCACTTTGTCGACGTTTTAGAAACAAATATTCTTGCAAAGTTTCATCTTTCTAGCACACCGTTTGGACGGTAAGGCGAGGAGGGACGGACGGACAGACATGACGAGTCCATAAGGGTTCCGAGTCATGAACTACGGAACCCTAAAAACAGGTACTCTTTTCTATATCAGATATATATCTGATATCTGTTCCGAGTTATCATTGAAAATGCTTGACCGATTTCAATATAACTTTCACTGGTAGATAGGTGATGATACAAGGTATAACTGAGACTATTTAGAGTCGGCCCTCGGCGCGGCGTTACCTGCCGTTGTTATTGTTACAACAATAAGTACTTCATGTATACAGCCGACCCGAGCAGCCCTGTATGCGTCATCTATTATTCGTAGCGTGATGCTGTTCAGTGAAAACTAACATTTACTTACCACTAGTCATGTCTCGCGGTGTTACCCGCCGTAGTTGTTGTAATTATTCTCTTCATCGACTATGGTGAAGTGTGTTATTTTGACCTGAATGCAGATCTCCTCAATAAATTAGACCGCCTCCTTAATAACTGCATTCGATTCGTTTTCAACCTTCGCAAGTATGATCATGTGTCTGCTTTTCGTTCCCAGTTACAATGGCTCCCAATTCGTCAGCGCCGTAGTTTACGAGCTTTGACTTTTCTCTTTTCTTTCCTCAACTCTCCATCATTGCCCGAATACCTAGTACGACACTTACGCTTCTTATGCTCAAACCACCATATTTATCTCGTAATTTCCTCACTGTTAACTTTGTTGTATTCAATATTTAGTTCTACACCGCCTGAAGGTTGACTGCGAGAGAATGCCTTATGGCATTAAGTCCGCCTTTCTACAATACGTGCAGTAAGTTTTTAAATGAATAAATAAATCGCGAGTAACGCCATGGAGCAAAGCTAGTCTATAAAGAAATAGCCAAGTGACTCCTCAGGTCATCAGCTCTCTGCCAGAGAAAGTCCCGTTACAATAGGTCAAGTTGTTCCAGAGATTAGACCGACAGACGAGAATTTATAAAAAATATGCATTTAGTAAGAAACTGTTCATTTGATATTACATACAGACAGACACTCAAATTTTATATATTTGTATTGTTTTGTAACACACCAAACCACTGCATGAACTTATTAACATAAGCCGATGACAGTCGCCGATATTGGAATGTTATCATTGTTATCAAAGTGACAGGTGAAAACACGGGGAATCCCCTATGTTGATTATGCGAGTGTGGACCCTCTGAGCGAGACTTCGAACGACTGTCCTGATCACCACTCTCAAAAGAAACCTCTGCGTTACAATAGAAGTTATTTCGACTGACTCTGGCCAGAATAAATCTCGGAATATAACATTAAATTGATCCAACTACACTATAGCGAAACATCTTAGTGTAAACGATATAGCCCGGTAGATGGCGCTATCTATGCGACTAGTGATTCACCCTCAATATACGAGTGACCTTGACGATTGTGATTGACTCTGAAAGTAGCCGCGAATCATTCGGCCACCCGGTCTTTGTTCATTTGCGCGCCGATGACACATTCTGTTCACTACTACTTATCATTTTTGACACTGATGTCTATAATGTATAATTGAATACCAGAAACACGGATTAGTTAACTGTTTGTTTGTGTGTCCGTGCGTTAACAAGCCTTGTGGGGTTTGTTTGTTAATTAGTGCGTGTGTGTGACGGTGGCGGTGCGGCGGGAGAGCGCGGCCCACTTCTAGGTAGTACGTAGGTATAATAATGGTTTTCATTTTTTTTGTAGAAATAGATTAGATTAGTGCTGTTGAAGTAATTGACTGTATATAGTACATAAATTAGATTTTATTATTCGTATGTCAAAACAGTGCTGTTTTTGAATTGATAGTTTACTTTCATTCATTGGTAATGTATGTAAACAAATATTAAAGAGGGACCTTGGAGATTTTGGTTCATTCTTCTTAATTAGACCAACGTCACATGAACACACGGTAACCAAGCACACTCGTAGATAAATAATAGATTAGATTTGTATATGTTTACATGATATTTGAAGGTATGTGTTTACAGGAGATGGTCGATAGCACGACACACACCAGTACATCGAGTGGACACGTTCCGCGAGCTTAGCCATGGAGTATCGGAAGCGCTGTGGCACGACCGCCATCAGCGGTCAGCTGTACGAGAGCAAGCTGCTGGCACTGGTGCTGTTCAGGCTGGTGCACGACGAGCGCGTCGAGCAGTTCCACCTTGCCACCAACGTAGAGGACGCGGGTGCCTTCGACGACATCTGCATTAAAATAAAACTAGCGACGCCCGGCCCGCCCCTCGCCCTCTTCCTACAACTCAAACACAAAGACAACGAGGACGCATTCCTCTCGCTCGACAATAGAAGTGATATAATTAAGTACATCAACAGCATTTCAACGATCAACAATAGAATTGCTTCGCGAAATACCTGCGATGAGTTTTTTAATGGAGACATTGATGAAGAACGCTATTTGTTGATCCTGTACACGAATGCCAGGTTCAAACTCACCAGTTCAGTGTCGAACGTGGACGATCATCGCTCAGGACTTGGTGCAGGTTATCCAACTGTATTAAACGATTTGCTCAATACGAACAACGCAGTTGGCGCTCAGCGATATACCTCTCGTCAACACGTCGAACATTTTGCCAACATCCTACTGGAGGAAGACTTAAAGACACTGGCTGAACACTTTTTCACTTACCTATGTGACAACGCAAACCGATCGATGAACGTCATGAACGATGAGTACGTGCAGCGGTATCACGTGGTCTTGAGACAGAGAGTCCTCCACCTCAGCGACGTTCACACACAGCCTCCGCAGAAATGGCGATATTTGACGTTCCGGCGAGAATTCCTCTGTTCACAAGATCCATCACTTGCTTTCTTCAGAGACACTTTGTTCAACGAAGTGATTAAAAAGCTCTCAAAACTAAGTAACAAGAACGAAACTCAAGCGAACCCGCGAGATGTGCCAACTGATGAGTCGATTGAGGAATCAATATCATCTTTCTTGTCAGACGCATCGGCCGACACACTCAGACCTCTCATTGGCACTCACGTCGTGTGCGATGAAGACTGTCAATTAACATTTCTAAATGATGTAGCTAACATATCAGAGAAGTTACGACAAGTTAATATTTCACGCCAAGTTATAGGGGAAGCTTTTTTACGTTCACTTAAAGTGAAAGTACCGATTACCTTCGGCAATATGGACTTGGCCGTGAGTGGCAGCCCGAAGAGGGTTGAGAGGAGGTTGGACCACCTGGTCACTGCCATCGTAGGTTTATGCAAACGATGTACACAAGAAACACCGTACAAAGTTGTCACCATTGACGATACTCTAGACGAGGGGTTGTTAGGGTCCAGCGGGGGGCTGGGCGCCGCAGTTGGGAACCTACTAATAAACGATAATGAAACCGGAATGATGAAGTTTTCCACTGATATCGCATCACTACCCGCCAATGCTAGAATGTTACATGACAAACTGACAACCGAAATGGTTTATGACGGATTCCATGATATGCAAATGTATAGATTTGACATAAAAACAAGAAAGCTACCGAAGCTCTGCTTCGACTGCAACGAGAAGATCAAAGCGTTTTTAAGTAAACTAGTGGTTTACGAAAAGCAAAGGAATCATTACAAGTTGGAGGAATTGTTGAAGCATGAGATGAACAGACGTCTCAATGACCAACCGAACCTTAGTTCGACAAATGCTCATTCGTTGTTCTTGCACTATCATAATGAAATACTCAAATGGTGGATGTCTCCGAGCACTGGGCGCTATCTCACGAAAGCAAGCAATCTTTACGAACAAACGGTAGACGACGTGAAAGCAGAACCTCAGATTTGCACATTATCTACTACGTTTCAGATAAGTAACTCAAGATATTTCGCATGTGACTTTATTGAAGACGCCACAGACTGGATGGAATGGACAGAACTCCCCTACAAAATGTTTGTGGTCACAGATACGGCTATATTGACGGCCATGAAAATCATTAGGTGTTTGAAGGATCGTTATTCGGTTGATAAGTTTGCGATCTTAGATACGAAATGCGTTCTGAAACTGCCACCTACGGAATTTATTTCACTAATTGAAGAGTTAAGAAAAACTTTGAGATTATTGATTATTGTGTATCATAATACACGTGATGTAGTAGAAGTAGATAGTATGATGTTTAAACTCACACAAGTGACGGAAGGAAAGAAAACAATAGTTATAACGAATAAAATATTAATAAACAAACTTAATGATTATTTTTCAAATATAGTAATAGAGTTGTACGAAGACAAAACACAAAATTTGAGCGCAATGAGCGCGACCTCACGAGGGGAAATCGTAAAACAAAGCAGGATCATGTTTCAAGGACAAGAAATGAGGTTGGACTCAGTATTGGACGATGTATCACTTTCGTTTATAACTGGTGTCATATTGGATAAAATAATGCATGACAATATAATACATTTTGGCTCTTCACTTAGCAATCCGAGCTATGAAGAAATCAAACCATTATATATCGAGAGGAGAGTAAGTCCAGTCACCACTTCTCATCACGACACTTACGATGACGTTCACCTCGTGAGAGCATTTCACGACGTTGTGGATCAGGTAGTCCTGCTGACAGCAGCTCCTGGCATGGGCAAGTCGACACTACTCACACACCTTAGTCTGCAAGCAAACAGACATGACACGAAACGATTTATAGTGAGAGTCAACTTCTTAGATCATTCAAAACAATTCTACAAATGGCACCGAGACCAAACCCTTATTGACGCCCTAGAATCATTAATGTTTTTGTGTCAAGTTGTTTTAAAAACTGACAATAGATCTTTTACTATTAAAATAAACGACGGAGAAGCCAGCCTAATGGACTGTAAGGTCGATGAGCAGGCCGCTTTTGAGCTGAAAATGTTCCTGCACTTTTACAATCAGAGAAGATTGATATTTGTGATGGATGGCTTCGATGAAATCTGTCCGCATTACAAAGATAATGTTGTAAAGTTTCTCGGCGTTGCTAAAAATCTGCTCCACAAAAATAAAATGTGGGTTACCAGTAGACCGTACAGCGACATTCTGCCAGATCTAGAGAGAGTTTTTGGCAAATGCTATAAATTGGAACATTTCAGTTTGTCGGAGCAGGAACTATATTTAGAACGTTTCTGGCGAGTGAAAGTAGAATATGAGCAGGTCAGCGAAGAGCTAAGTACAAAATTTAAAAATTTCCTTTACATTCGCACGTATCTGTGTCAGATAGGAAACGGCGCCATCAACGTCAACGAGCTCGACAAACTCTTGAAGTTAAAAAACCAATTCAGCGTCGCAAAAGTGGACAACTTGTCTGGATCACCGTTGCTTTTATATTTTATTGCCGATTACTTCTTACATAGAGTTATTCTTGATAAAAATCTTATCAACTTTGATTCAGATTTAAATTTAAGTAATATATATGAAATGTTTATCGAAAATAAACTTAAAAAAATACTTTTTCAAGACAAAAACAAAATGGATCTCTACAATCCAGATATAATTTTGAAATTTGAAAAAGAACGGGACCAGTGCATAATTGTTCATAAGAAATTAGGTGCGTATTGCATTCTCACGGATTCTGTATTCAAAGCCTTAGAGTTTGATGAACTAAACAGTATGGCTCCTTTCCACGGAGCACGCGCAGAAGAATTAAGCTCCCTTCTGACTGCAATCAAAGAGGGCGCAGACAAGATAGGTCTGATATCGCACGTCACCGCAGACAACATGCCCGTGTTCATTCACAGGATGTTTGCGGAATACTTTGCCGCTGGATACGTGTGTGACATACTCAATAGTGATAAGTTCAGTTTGCATGAAAAGACCTTGTTCTATTACGCAATATTGGTGTGCTGTTATAACGGCACCGGCAAATGGATTGATATCATACAGGGACAAAGCAAAGATCTTCGGCGTATCGTGAGAAAGATAGAAGCCAGGGAACTGAAGCCTTTGTGCGACATGTCCTATCCGCGTTGGTATTTCGTCCACAGAATATTATCGAAGGGCCAGTTCATCAGGCTAGTCAGCTCATCAGACAAGGACTATGACGCCGGTTGTCTCGAGAAATACATTGAGCCACTGAAGGTGCTGCGTGACAACCAAGATGATGATTGTATACCGTTCATTAAAGAAATGTACAGCGACATCCGCAGCAAGATGAAGTCTCACTTGAAAAAATATTTCGTAACAAATCGTGAAGAGAATAGGCAAAACATGGTGATACATGTGAAGGGTGAAGTTCAAAGAAACGAAACGATACCAGCCAACAGACAGGAAAGTATAAAAAGGCGAGGTTTTGCGTGCGTTTTGCAGTGAGATTGAACAATCCTCGACGTGGGTCTTCGATTTGTAATAGAAATGGTTTATGACTGATCCTATTGAATTTATCAAGCAAAATCGTCCACTTTCGAAAAGACTGACCCGTCACTGCTTTACATCGGACGGTCACATGTATGGACGACCAAATGCGGTGTGGCCGGCGCTGGTAAATATATTTTCTCCATTTATTACACCCGCCGCCTTGATGAGAGCCGATGAGTGCCACACATATTGTGATATTGTATGTAATATTGATGATCTGAGGTTTTCAAAATAAAGACACAGTATGTTACGTATTGTTACTACGCTGTCGCTCTGTCGTTGCAGCTACTGTTTGGATTTCAATCAAAAAATGTTATTATTATTGAAAAAAACTGTGTTTATAAATAAACGAAATGAAAAGCTACTTGGCTCTTTTGATACTGTCTCTAATCCTGTCCTATGTCCTCAGCTAATGAGATAATGAGTAAGAGATAGTGTGAGTGAGCAAGAGGGTCCATGTTATGGTAATAGAATCCCAAGCAGGATTTCGGATTCGTTCACCTACTATATTGGTGACTACGGAACTCTATTCTATGCGTGGCCTGACAGTGACACGCACTTGGTTTTCGTTTTTTAATAGGAACACAAACACAGCTCTCCTGTTACTCCTCGTCGCCAAAATGTAGTATATCCTTCTATATTGTCAGCTCACAGACGCACGCGTCCACTCGCTCTCGTCGTTAACAGACAACTGTATCACGACCGCACGTGCGCTCTAGATGACATAATGCTTCCTTCTCATTCATTCTCAGATTGTACAGTGAGCGAGTGAATGAATGATTGAGTGACATATACACTAAAAGATCTAACTGTAACTTGAGAAATGTTATTACTCAGTCAAGGACTTCTTAGAGGAGAGATTCGATTTTGTTGTAAAGGTTCGATGACACTGACGTTGTATTCAGCTTATAATCAGATGATCATCAACAACCCATAACGTCCCACTGCTGGGCTCGGGTCTCCTCTCAAGAGAGGGTTAAGGCCTTACGTCCCCACGCTGGCCGAGTGCGGGTTGGGGACAGGCAAGACACGTTGTGGCTACGTAATCTTACCGTTGGATGTTTTTAAGCCGCCCGAAGGCCTCCAACTAAGCTTCACGACTGTTACCTTATGACAACAACCGGGACCGACTGCTTAACGTGACCTCCGAATCACGGAAACGCTCATAACATATCATGCCACATACGGTCACCCAAATCAGATGATAATGTATGATGATCTTATAGTTTTGTAGTTTGCTTTTGACATTTCTATTTTAATTAATTGTGATGTTTAATTATATTATTTTTATTTGTAAATGCCAGGACATATCTGAGCTCAATATTTTGTAATCATCTAATGAACCTATGATCCACCATAAAATATTTTGACTTTGTCTACCTGATGGAAAGCACCAATAGAATCCAAGAGTGGCGACCCACATTATGGCGGTCTAGTGATATACGTGCGTTGGTAGTGATTATCAGTTGTTAACTGCTCGGCACAGGAAGCAAACCAAACTCTTTTGTTCTAAATCGTAGTTCTACCACTCTAAAGCGGTGACTCTCATGGCCAGCACGTATTGTAAGGGGAAGATGATAAATAATTAAACAATCGATCATATAACAGCATAGACATGCTGTGACTTTAATTATAATTAATAAATAATATTCTTGTATTTACACTTACGTATCAAATGCAAACGAAGAAGCGTCTTGTATAAATTGAAGCATTTTGTTTGTATTATTAATGTGTTATGAGGTTTAGGTAAATTTATAATTTACTTATAAATATTGTTGCAAACCAGGAGTGATATTAACTTTTTTAAGAGAAGCACCGAACACCTACCGATAGGAACGATTTATTTTAACAACTCAAGAACACGTCCACCTCTACTTGACGCTCTCGAAATAGTGTACGGGGTTGCAGCGATATATCGGAAAACCGATAGATATCGATAGGTATTTCGACGCCACAAATATATATATCGATATCGACAATACGTTGATATCGATATACCAATATTCAAAAACCCAATTAATCGTTTTTTTTTGTACATATTACATAACAGATAGAGCTACTTTTGATAAATAAAATAAACTTATTCTAACTTTTTCGTCCGATTAATGAAACAAGCTTCTTGAAACTAATATTAAGAAACGTTCTAAGTTATAGAAAGTGCCATCCACGAAGATGCGCCCCAGTATTTGTGTGTAAGCTTTTGCTAATGTTTTGTTTCAGTTGTATCGGTAAACACTAATTAAATTTGAGTCCACGTGCACATAAATAAATAGACCGAAATTTATTTGTCTAATCACACACAAAAACTATATACGATTAGGAGGTAGAGAGGGAGAGGGACGATATATTTTAGATAAAATATCGATATATCGGCTTACTAGACCGATATATCTATATCGACATAATTCGAAAAATATCGATATCAATATATCGATATATTTTTTAAACCTTGCATACCTAAGTGTACGAGTCGTTCGGTCTTCTACTGCATCCCTCTATCGACCATACGTCATCGTGACGTCAGCATGACGCGCTGCCTTTGAAACTCGCGCCGGGGACGATAATGGAAGCTCATCGCGCAAGCGTAAGCGTAGAGTGCACACATTACTGTATCACATTAATGTGTGGGGGTGAGCCTGCAGCTGCACCGCTTGTGTTTAAGGAAGTTGCTGTTATAGTTAAAGGTCTGGTGGCAGCGCTCGCAGCTGTACGGCTTCTCGCCTGAGCGCGTGTGAATGCGGTGGTGCTTCACCAGGTCGCTGTTGTTGATGAAGCGCTTCCCGCACGACGAGCACGAGTGCGGCCGCTCCCCGCTGTGAATCTGGAGATGCTTCTTGAGGTTGCCGTTGTAGTTGAAGTACTTGTTGCAGACGTGGCACTGGAAGCGCTTCTCATTCTTGTGCTGCTGCAGGTGCATGCCCAGGTTGGACTTCACTTTGAACGTCTTCTTGCACACGTTACATTCGAACGGTCGCTCTGAGTTGTGAACGCTGAGATGGTTCAGCAGGTGACTCTTGGTGAAGAACCGTTTCTGACACACTTCGCAGTGGTGGGGCTTGTCGCCGTTGTGTCGCTTCACGTGCGTGACCAGGTGCGACTTTACATAGAACTTCTTGTTGCACACGTTACACTCGAAGGGTCGCTCCGAGCTGTGCATGCGGGAGTGCCTCAACAGGTAGCTCTTGGCGGCGAACTGTTTCTGGCACACTTGACACTGGTAGGGCTTCTTGTCGACGTGGGTGCAGGCGTGCGAGTTGAGGACGCGCCGCTCGTGGAAGCTCTTCTTGCACGCGCGGCACTGGAAGTAGAAGGGCTTGTCGTCTGCGATCATGTCCTCGTCTGACTTCACAACACGCTCCTTTTTGTTACACTTTGGTTCCATCTTCAGCGCTGATTGTATTCCATTGCTTGAAGTATACGCCTGAGACTCCTCGTTCCCTGAGCTCACACCCGTATTATCCTCCTGCAGTTCGTTCTTCACAATATCTAGAGGTACATCATCGTCGGACTCCGCAGAGTACGTGTGTTCAGCGAATATGGCGCCGGTAACTTGCACATCTGTAACAACTTTCCGTTAACAATTTAAATCATCTTACTTACTTTAAAAACACCTTCAAATATTAAAAAAGCGACGAAGATAATATTTGAAAGATTGTTTTACCCATTTCGCGAGAGCAACTCAACTTCTGCGTAAAGCACGAAGTAGTAGACTATAATTGGTATTGAAAAAAAAACATTTATGGTGTAAGGGGATTTTACCAACTGTCATTATTTGAAATCAATGGATTCACAAATGTGGGGGACCTAAAAAATATAAAAAAAATCATGATCGTAGATGTCATAATTCATAATGTCATGAACTTAAAGTTCATGACATTATGAATTAAAGTATAACGGATTATGTAACTTTTTTACTTAAAGAGTTTAAGGGGCCTAACTTGTAAAATACGCTTACTTAGAAATCTTCAATTATCTATGGACACTACGGAAGCCATTATGAGTAACTGCGGAACCCTATTCTATGCGTGGTCTCACACGCACCTGGCCGATTATTTTATATATTTAAGCCTGCCAAAGTGACTCTACTCTACCTGATGGAAAACATGAGTGCAAACAATGCAACTTGGTGACCCACACTATGGCTTCCTAGTGGAGTGTTTCAACATCTTTTGGTCTCCGGTCTCGGCTCACCAACTAAACACGACAGCATCAATGCAGTCATTTGAGGTTGGTCTTGTATGAAAGGGTAACACGCCCCTTTCATGGTGAAATCAGCGTACTTTGGTAGTTACAGTACTTTGTACGGAATGTTCAGGGCTAGGATCAGACTCCAGTCATCAAGTGTTCATGTAACCTCACCCTCAGTCACCTCTCTCTTCACCGCGACATCGACGAACACCTCTGGAGGTTTGCCTTCAGCGTCGCCAGCGCTCTGGTAGGGCACGTCTCCGATGCTCAAGTGCAGCACGGCAGTCACCCGCAGCCTGCTGGTGTGGAGGGCTTCCTGTTGCTTTGTCGATTCCAACTGCAAAGTTCAATTCAAGAGTTCAAGCCGTTTATTATATTTTACTATTGTCTACATTATAGGCCTATGTCCAGCAGTGGACTGTTAAAGGCTGTTGATGATGATGATGATGATTGTCTACATTGAGTGTCTTGTTGGCGCAGTAACAGCGTTCGCAACTACATGACGTCTCGGGGACAATTTCTGACTCGGACCAAATGTTTTTTTATGATCTGCAAATATTTGTTTCGGAGGTTGGGTTCTTTTAGGGTTCCGTAGATCATGACGGGGAACTCGATAGATTGGTCATGTCCGTCCATCCGTCTGTCCGTCCTTGACTAACCAAACGGTTAGTGCTAGAAAGATGAAACTTTACACAGATATGTGTTTCTATCACGTCTCAACAAAGTGATACAATAAAATCATGAAAAATATTTTTATTTGAGGTACCTCCCCTAAACGTAATGTGGCAGGGCCGGATTTACCATAGAAGCTGAAAAAGCTGAAGCTTGGGGCGGCAGAGTTAGGGGGGCGGCAAAATGGCCCAAAAAATAAGTTGGTACAGAAAAAAGACCATACTCGCATTATTAGTATAAATTCTGTGTTGCGGTGGGCTTTACAAACATACTTAAAGGAACACTGAGAACACCCAGACTTAGGACAACAATTTGTAAATCGCACAAAGTCTTTTCCCACGTAGGAACCCACGACATTTGGCGCAGTTGAATGCAGCGTCCGTTCGAATTCCGTCCATTTGCGGCCACACTCAGGACAGCATGACCATGGCATACATGATGTCTTCGCAGAAGGTTGCGACCGCGGTAACCGTGTATGGCTCTAACCGCCAATATCCTCTGGGGTCACCAGAGGCGTGCCCTATTTTAGGCGATTCCCTGATCACCCAAAATAGGGCCGCCCACACCGATGCACCGTACAGTGCAATAGACCGGACAACTCCCGTGTATAGTTGTCTCGTCGCGACATTGGCTCCACCCAAATTGACCAAAAGTCATCTAAGTGCGGAGGCAATGTCGACCAGCTTCGGAGCAAGCTGTCGGAAGTGCTTGTCGAAGAGCCACCTAACGTCAAGGATCAGGCCCAGATAATTCATCTGGGCCTGGACCAGCACAGTTACCGAGTTGATCTCGATGGAGGCGCCAGGGAGTGGCCTACGAGGGGCCCATCTAACAAAAGGGCTTTCGTCTCATCCAGGGCCACCAATAAGACCAACGCCTCAAGTCGCCCAACCACCAGGGAGACTCCCGTTGTGGCCAGTCTGAAAGTTCACCTCCCTGGCAGTAGCCAGAGTGTCATCGTCGTAACAGATTACGTCCAGCCCGGGGGGAGACGCCCTCGAAGGGCCCAGTCGTATCCCATGTTCCACATGAGTGGTCCGCGGACTGACCGATACGAAACACGACTTGGCCCAAAGTCTCAAAACACAATCTTGGCCCTCGGACATGACGGTACACTAGTCTAAATAGTCTGCCACTAGCCGCCTCAGGCACTCAGGTAGGAATGTTTCTCTGTTGCAGCTAAATAGCAGACTATTAAATGCATTGGTGATGTCCATAGACATAGCACGCCGCCACTGCTTACTGCCTCTTCGGTCACGGCTCTCGGTCACGATCAAAATCAGAATTGGGTGTCCAATGATGAATGGTGATCAGGGTCCACCTCGCATAGGTGCCGGACGATGCGGGCAGAGAGCCACCCTCTCAAACTCAAACACGATGGACCTATAGGCCGTGACTGAATCGGTAGACCGTCCTGTCTTCTGGAGTTTGACCAGCTTTCCGCTCTTCCAGCCCTCAGACGGCATGCTAGTGTCCAACACCTCCCTGAGGCGGACCGACCTATGGACGACTGACAAATCTTACTTAGTTTGGGACTAGATGGCGTTGTGTGTGAGATGTCCGAAATATTTATTTAATATAATTAACTTCAATTCAATAGTTTTTAATTTTTTTGTTAAATTGAGTTCAAATGAAATCAGTTAATAACGTTTATCGACTGTGCAATATTTTGATTTAGTAGTTTTGAGACTGTCATTCAACATTGGTAACTGGACCTGGAGCTGTCTAGGTCGTGTCGGTTGGCAGAACTTGAATTTTATTCACTCGCTCGCGTACCTCCTCCACACTCCGCCCAGTACTGCCATCTCTTGGATATATTGACGTTGACAGGTGCATGTTTATATCATAGAGGCCTATCTGCGCTATAGGGCGGTGAAGTTTGTGGATTGGATCGGGGTGGAGAATCGAAGAAGAGAAGTGTGTTGTGGGGTTCCTCAGGGCTCTGTATTGTGCTCATTATTAAGGAACCTCGCATACCAGTCTGCCCTCTGGCATAAGTGTCATCTGCTATGCGGACGATACCCTAATACTGGCCAAAGGGTCACGCTATGCCGAAGTGCTTCTGCTTGCCGAGCAGGGAGTGCCTTGTGTTATATAAAAGACTAGTGAGCTGGGCCTAAGGGTGGCGCCCCAGAAAACAGAGGCGATTTGGTGCGATTTCCTACGTAAGCGTCAGGAACCATCCAGCTCGCGCCTCCGAGTGAGACTGAAGTCCGGGTGGGCCTGTACATGACGTACCTAGCCTCATCCTGGACAGTCGGTGGAACTTCGGAGAGCATTTCGTGCGGTCCATGGTCCTCTACGGGGGCACCCGTCTGGCCTAAGGTACTGGCGGGTTCCTCCCGCTGTAAAGCTCAACTTAGGAGTCTGCACGCGCCTGATGGCCATTCGGATCGTACGGGGCTACCGTACGATCTCGTATGAGGCAGCGACGATCCTGTCACGATCTCCACCCTTCGACATTCTGGCCGACATGGATGCGATGCTCTACGACCAAATTCGGTCTGTCTGTCGGAATGGCGAAGGGACAGCGCCGGGTCATGAGCCTGTAACCGCCAGCATTGATCGCGGCAATGCTGGCGAGTGATGAATAATAGGAGGCCGAGGTCCCCTTTTATGAGAACTTAATGCTCCAGAAGGAGTCCGCAGAGCGGGATCGGGAAAGGGCCGATCCCGCTCGAAGGAGGCATCGAAGGGGACGCGGTAGAGGCAGCAAGAGCGGGGTGTCGTCTGGGGCGGGTCGGTGTCCCGCCTTTTACTGTGTAAAAAGGCGAGAGGCACGATATCGTCTTGTCCCAAGGGTAAGTTATTGATTACCCTGAGATGTACTCCAGTCATGGGGTAAGGCAGGGGGGAATCCAGAAGTCGCTGATACGTTCCTGGAGCTCCTCCCGACTGCCGAGGTAGGCCGCCGCGGGACTTAGTAAGTACACGCTTCGCCACACGCCCCCTGTCTCCCCCACAGAGGGTATGGTGCCAAAAGCCTTCTCCGCGAAAACAAAAAAAGGTGTATGGTTAGCAGTATCGGGTCTTACTTACGTATCTTCCTTAGCCTACCAAACATTATAAGCAGTGCAATAATAACCAAATTTTGCTTAGCTTAAAAAACAAA
Source organism: Phragmatobia fuliginosa (assembly GCA_932526445.1). Classification (NCBI taxonomy): domain Eukaryota; kingdom Metazoa; phylum Arthropoda; class Insecta; order Lepidoptera; family Erebidae; genus Phragmatobia; species Phragmatobia fuliginosa. The sequence goes on along the minus strand of OW052084.1, from coordinate 10,301,441 downwards.
AAAAAGTTGTAAAAGTAATCTAGTAACTAGATTATTTCCTAAAGAAAGGAATTAACTTTAGGAGTCAGTAGGGGCGGCAAAAATTTTAAAGCTTTGGGGCGGCAAATGTGTAAATCCAACACTGTAATGTGGGGATGTTCTTCTTTTTCTTATTTAATACAAGTGTCACCACCCCTATTCATTCCATGAGTGTCGTAAGAGGCGACTAAAGGAACAAAATAAGCAGCTAGCATCACTGCCAAGAGAAGGAAAACTTGAAACAAACACTTTACCAACCCGTCTGGCCAGCGTGGTATAGTAGGCCAAAACCTCCTTTCAAAGGAGAGGCCTATGTCCAGCAGTGGACTGTTAAAGGCTGTTGATGATGATGATGATGATTTAATAGATGTCAGTAAATTTGAGGTCACTAACTTCCCAATAACGATTGCCATAGATTTTCATGACAACCGGGACCGACGGCTTAACGCGCTCTCCGAGGCACGGGCGTGAATCACCGCCAAACTTTCAAACTCCGGGCTGCTATATCCTAAGAAAACCCAAAACCACTTTTTTGCCTGACCCGGGATTTGAACCCGAGACCACTCCACTAGACCAACGTTGCAGTTTATACTGTATAAATAGGAAAAGGAGAGGTAATGACCGTGTTGTTGTGCATCATCTGCGTGAGGAGGTCCTCACTGCGGCGGCAGCTCATCCGCAGCACGTGACAGTTGTGTAGACTCGCCGAGCACATGTAACAGACCTGCAGCGGTCTGCTGTCCTTCGTCTCCAACTGCACAGTTACATGTATTATATTAGTAACACACACTCATACACACATACACACACACACATTAACTTAAGAGCCTAAATAGTTTTATTTACTTTATGCATATAAGTTCTCATATGTAATGGAGAGGTCTATGTCCAGCAGTGGACTGCGATGTACTGATGTTATTGATGTTATGTTTCTTTTGCCTTGTTGGTCAAGTGGATGGCGTATGCGAATGCTGATGAAGAGGTCTCGGGTTCGATTCCCGGGTCGGACCAAATGTTTGTGTGTTCCGCTATTTTTTTTTTCAGATTTGGGTGTTTCTATGTAAAATATGTATGTTTTACCAAAAAAAAAGGATTTTTATTTATCAGTTGTCTAGTACCCATAATTCTAAGTTCTACTTAGTTTGGGGACTAGATGGCGTTGTTTGTAAAAAGTCCGCAATATTTATTTATTATTATCTTATAATATTATAAAATTCTCGTGTCACAATGTTTGTTCCCATACACCTCTGAAACGACTTGATCGATTCTTATGAAATTTTGTGAGCATATCGGGTAGGTCTGAGAATCGGCCAAAATCTATTTTTCATACCCCTAGGACGCGAGCGGAGCCGCGGGCATCAGCTAGTTCTTTCATACATATTTAACAAGCATTTCAAAATACTATTAACTGACAATACTTAACTGATCATATATATACCAGCTGAGCCCCGTGGTGGTACCCGCGTTTGTTGTTGTAGCCGCGGGCAACGCCGCGGGGCGAAGCTAGTCATATCATGAGCTATCTGCCAGTGAAAGTCCCGTTGAAATCGGCCCAACCGTTCCAGAGATTACAAGGAACAAACAGACAGACAGACAAAAATTGTAAAAAAAATATTTTAGCATATGTACCGTGTATTACATACATATATGCAAATGCATAAATTTTGTAAAAAGTGGTTATTTTAATATTGTAAACAGACATTACAATTTTATTTACTTGCATAGATACACTAAAATAAGTTTATCACAGTTTTGGTAAAGAAATCAGCATTTATTTGTACAATACATGGTATTTTTATAAATTTTATTTTATTATTTTAACTCTCAAATTTAAAATTTGTTAATATATAAACTCCAAATCTCTAGTACGAGACGATGGCAAGAGACCAGATGGTATGGTGTTACTGCCATGGAAGATGAGTAAGGCTTTGTTGTGGGGCGCAACATGTGTCGACACCTTGTGTGGAATCACATGTTCCAAGTACAACTGGTTATGCCGGCGCTGCTACTGCAACTGCTGAAACTCTCAAACTGTGTAAATACTAAATGCAAGTAGCTTATTACACTTTTGAACTGTTTGCGGTTGAGACGCTAGGTTTTTAGGGTTCCGTAGCCAAATGGCAAAAAACGGAACCCTTATAGATTTGCCATGTCTGTCTGTCTGTCCGTCCGTATGTCACAGCCATTTTTTATAGTATTTTAATTATCTTGTAATGTTCCATTAATTATACTAATAATCTAATCTAATAATATTGAAATAATCACTTTTTAGTGAATGCATTATACATGGTACATATTTACCAAAATATTTTTTTTACAATTTTTGTATGCTTGTTCCAGGTCATCTCTGGAGCGGCAGGACCACTTTCGATTGACTTCTACTGGCAGATAGCTGATGATACAAGGAGTAACTTATGCTACTTTTTTAGACCAGCTTCGTTCTGCAGCATTGCTTGTGGTTACAACAACAAACGGGGGATAATACTGCGGGCACAGCTAGTATTTTATATAATAAAATTACTATCACATTAAAATTGTTTTATTAGCAATTCTTTTTTTATATATTTTAATGACTCTACTCTGCTTGATGGAAACGCAAACGAGTAGAATCCAAGAGTACTGTTCACCATACTGTAGTTGGAATCAGTCTAGTTATGATCAGATAGATGTTTGTGTGATGTACTAACTTGTTTGTTTAGTTTGGATACAATTAGGGTTATTTGCTTATTTTATTTCTGATGTTCAAATTATCAACAAAAAAAGAAGACACTAACACCTGCAAAACAGTGTTCACTAGCGCGGGTGTTAGAGAATCCCATAATGTAAGATACGTTTAATTATTATACATTTCATTTATATTAAAAGAATATTATTTTTACATTATGTCGCACTACACAAATTGTTACATTTACCGGCATCATATTTAAATTCTCGTACACTTCTTGTAGAGGGGTGTTGGCTATCGGCTGCATTCGGACACCTTCGGCGAGACAAACTCTACACATCGACAGCTTTTCCATTGCTTCGCTTTGTGCACTGTATTATTTAAAACACTAAAATACTGCACACACTAAATTAGTTCTCCATAACTAATATAATGTATATATTATAACTGTACATAGAAGCCATTTATTTTATTTGAAACACATTTCGCTAGACAGACAATCGAAATAATTGTTAATAGATACAATAGCGGTTTAAGGTAGATACATTGAACCAAATTTAATTAAATAAAATTAGTTTTTTATTTTGAATTATTTCGAGTCTTTGACATATAACATGACCAATTGACAATAACTGTCAGTGTTACCAGATCCGTAGAGTTAACAAACGTCGAATCAGTATCATAGAAGATAATTACCAAAACGACTCGATAGATTAAAAGAAAAAACTTTAAAGATAGGCAGTTCTTTTGAATCCTACAGACACTCCAATACCTGCAACTCCCATTGAAAATTCCACTAATGACTTAGTTAGAATTTCTTCATTTGATTTATACCATAACGTAAAGTAATTTACACAAACCATGTCTAGGCTATAGTTTTAGAAATCAAACATAATAAATAAAAAATTGAAAGATCATAATTTACCTATTATCTAATACTATACCTATTTTACTGACCACGCACCTATAATTCTAAATTGTAATCTTAAAATAAATTGTTATAGAAAGGAGCGTTTGGTTCAACGAGTAAACCATTCAGCTTGTGTGTCAGAAATAAATAGTATGGATTTTGGTCAGATTCTTTCGTGTAAGGATGGCAACAGTGCTGCTGAATTACTTGTCGATTCAATTAGTGCTGTAATTAAAAAAAACACCCGTACACTTTTGCTAAGTAATAGGCATATAATATTAAAGCCATGGATTACCCCGGGCCTTCTAAGATGTATACGAAACCGAGATAAACTTTTTATTAAACTAAAAAAAGACCCAAAAAATCTTATTTTAAAAACCACTTATAATAGATATAAAAACTTCTGTAATCGTTTGCTAAAGTCAGTAAAGAAACAGTACGAACTAAATGAATTTAATAACCTCAGTAAAAATCCGAAAGATACTTGGAAATATGTAAAAAAGTTAGGTAATATAAACAAATCTAGACCTCCATCCGGTGACCTTTTGTCTTCTTCAGTTGATCCAAAATCTGCAACAAATTCTATAAACAAATATTTTGCAAATATTGGTAAGAACCTAGCATCAAAAATTATAGCAACAAATACCGCGCATTACTGTAGCTCAGGAATGACTGATGGGTGTCAGCTTTCTCCTCAGTCCTCGATGTCTCTTTTCCAGACTGACATCTCAGAAATTAATCACCATATCTTAAGTCTTAAAAATACAACAGCTACTGGTTGGGACGGCATCTCTACTGCAATCATAAAAGATGCCAGATCTGCACTAACCCCAATAATTGTGTATGTGTTCAATCTCTGCCTCGTATCTGGAGTTTTCCCGGATGTGTTTAAGATAGGTCTTGTGCACCCTGTGCATAAGAGCGGTGACAGAGACAGTGTTAATAACTATAGGCCCATTTCAGTTCTTACCACTCTTTCAAAAATAATGGAGAAGATATTAAATAATAGATTAAAAAGTTATCTAAACAAAAATAATATTTTGGCTGAAAACCAGTTTGGTTTCCGTAGTGGTAAGTCGACCGAAGATGCAGTGTTAGAATTAACAAATTCAGTTGTCAGGCACTTTAACTCTAAATCTAAATCACTAGCTATATTTTTAGACCTCTCAAAAGCCTTTGACACTGTCTCTGTACCCATATTGCTGGGTAAGCTGGAAGGCATTGGTATTCGAGGGGTGGTATACGATATTTTTCGATGTTACCTCGAGGGCAGGCGTCAGTGTGTTAGCATAGACGGTTTCGTGAGTGACCTAGAACCAGTGTTATTTGGCGTTCCTCAAGGTAGTGTCCTCGGCCCTACATTGTTCATAATATATATAAATGACCTATGTAAACTTGTGCTGCCAAATTGCAAGATAATAACATACGCTGATGATACTGTTCTTCTGGTGCACGGTGAAACTTGGTCAGAAACAACTCTCAATGCTCAATCGGCATTGTGCACTGTTGTCACCTGGCTATCCAAAAATCTGTTGACTTTAAATGTAGAGAAAACAAACTTTATTGCATTTGCTCCAAAATGTACGTCACTGCCTACTGGTATAATATTAATAGCTCACAATGACATTTGTGCCCAAAGTTCAAGTTGTTCTTGCTTACAAATTACAAATACTATAAAGGTAAGGTATCTGGGTGTATGGATTGACAGTCAATTTTCTTGGCAGGAACATTTAAAGGTTACTGCCACCAGGATCAGGAAACTAATGTTTGTTTTTAAAAACCTGAGAACAACCTTGGACCTGCGTACACTGAGGATCGTTTATTATGCCCTTGCTCAGTCTGTTCTCTCATATTGCATTGGCGCCTGGGGTGGTACTGGAAAGAATAAGCTGCTCACTCTGGAAAGAGCTCAAAGAGGAGTACTAAAGGTCATGACACACAAACCTATCCGCTATCCTACTGTTGACTTGTATAAAGATTTAAATGTGCTCACGGTAAGGAAATTGTACTGCTTAAATGTTATCTTACGAAAACACACCGAATTAAAGTTCCGACCAAATCCAAACAAAAGAAGAAAAGACAGAGTATGTGATGTGGAGTTCTGTGGAATGGTGTTATGTAAAAGACATTATTATTATCTGGCCCCTATATTATATAACAAGGTGAATAAAATACTACATATTTACCCTTAAGTATTACAGGAATGTAAATATAAAGTAACACAGTGGCTACTTGGTCTCAATTATAATGAGACTGAAAGTCACACAAATTCAATGAGTAATGCAATTTAAACACACACACACACATACACACACACGCACGCGCACACAGACACATACACACACACACACACACACACACACACACACACACACACACACACACACACACACACACACACACACACACACACACACACACACACACACACACACACACACACACATACGCACACATATACACACGCAACACACACGCATATATACATACAAGCTAACAATCTTGTACATTACGTTGGTTAAAACTTAAAATGTTTTTAAATTATTTGCTTTAATATGTTTTAAATACCTAATTTGTAACTACAGAACAAATGATGTTTTTTTGTTATTGTGAGGTGGGCGTTAATGGCTGCAACACAGTTATTCAACTATAGCAGTCATTATCAACCAACTGTTTCTGTGTATTTTGTTATAATTTGGTTCAAATAAACTTTTATTTATTATTTATTTATTTATTATAATACTAGTATGTTTGATAAAATGCACTATCCAGTTTCTATAGACACTGTCAAAGACCGTGGGTGACCTCGGCCATCTGGAGGTGGCGAGTGCCGCCGCGAATTATGAAAATATAAACATTTCAGAAAAATGTGAGTTTATTTCGCAATCCTCATTGTAAAATTTTTTTAGTATCAAGGTAATTTAAAATTACTTTTAACTGCCGAAATATTTTAATTTGAATCTGAACTGGTGATTTGAAATCTTACTGAATAGCAAGCGGAGAACGGGAGTACCTAGGTATTATTTATATACATGTGACTCCCACATGTCACGAAACTGAAATACACATCAGTGCCCTCTAGGGAAGATGCTCTTTACCCACAATTATGTTATTCCTGCATCTCACAATTGAAGTTGAAGAGACTTGCCGCCCGGTGTCTACATAATGCTCAAATACAGTATTTGTTTTAACGTATTTCATTATTTCAGAAAACACTTAGTTCCTATATATAATGGCTGACGGAAAATTGCATCAAAATTACCTTTGACAATGGAAATGTAAAATAAACCAAACACTAAAAACAACGCAGTATACTTGGAACCAAACACTTTATGGAAAATTTTGCATCTTCAGCAAGTGAAGCAAAGGCATTTTTGTTATTCATCCACCATAAGAATGGATGCATTAAGAGATTTCATGACGAGGCTGTGGTGGGGTGGAGACCCCGACGAAAAGAACCCTGTGTCGGGGATGTCCCGCCGTGACGTGCACAACGTCCAGAAGTCGTGGGCGAAGATTAACGCAAACCCTTCAGGGAGTGGCTTTCTTATATTCTCAAGGTAAGGCTAGCGAATTGGAACATTGTGTTTTAATGAGAAAGAGAGCAAACGAGTAGATCGGTCCCTGGTGGTTGATTACCGCTGAATTGCTACACTTCAAAGAACGCAGGTTGAGGGCGAACTGAAATTTGAACTAGTAGTCAGTAAATTTGAGCCAACTGTCATCCCAATAACGATTGCCATAAATGTTCGTGACAACCAACCAACAATACTTTTGGTCCGACCCGGGATGTGGACCTCGAGACCTCTTGATCGGCAGTCGCTTACGCCAAGATCAACGAGGCAGTCATCTACACTCAACCAGCATACTTTGCCCACATCTAACAAATAATCGCCATGTTTATGCCCATTCCTTTGTTACGTGAGTTTCGTCCCAGACTCTTCGAGGCAGACCCCGAAAGCAAGACTTTTTTCCCGTACATCGCAAACGCGACCGAAGCAGAGATGGCGCACAACATGGTGTTCCGAGGGCACATCTTGTACATAATGGCAGCGCTTAACACCGCAGTGGAGAACGTGGCGCAGCCCGAGCTGGTGGTGCCCATCTTGGTGAAGCTGGGCCGCGCGCACCACGCGAGGAATATACGGAGGAAACACTTCCTGGTCAGGCCCGTAGATTTGCATCCGCTAGATGTTAAAGCATAGGCTATTAACACTCAGTGCCAAGACGAAGGTCGTCGGTTCAATTCCCACACAGGACTATACATTCTGTGACGAATACGATCGCTTGTTCTGTGATTAAGTTTTCATAAATATATAAACTCCATACAACGCCATCTAGAATCAAACTGAGCAGAGTTTGTCTCTAGCCTATGACACCTTCTACTACCTATGACAGCTAGATTGACTGATAGAATACATATCTTTTTAAGGGTTCCGTACTGACTGGAAAGTCATGGACTCGGTTCATGACTGGGAACCCTTATAGATTCGCCATGTCCGTCCGTCCTCGACCTATCGCCCAAACGGTTGGTGCTATAAAGATGAAATTTTGCATGAATATTATGTTGTAATTACGTGGACAAAGTGCTACAATAAAATTATGAAAAACATTTATATATTTTTAAGGGGAAATATAAAAAAGGGGAATTCAAAAACTTAAAGTAATAATATTCAACGACTATTAAATTTAAAAAAATATAGAGGTTATAGTATTGTACAATAATGCTGCCACGTATAATTCAAATTAACAATGATCGAATTTCGCCCACTTGTCGACCACTTGTTATTATTATTACTTCATATAATTACTCTTATGTCTCTGTATTACTCTTATAAGTCAGATGTACAGATAGCTGAGGAGGAGAGAGAGACGTGGTGACGCTTGCAGGTGATGCGCGACGTGCTGGTGGACATCCTCCAGGGCGAGGTGCAGGCCGGCGAGGAGGTGGTAGCCTCGTGGTCTGTCTTCCTCTCCTTCATGTACGACCACATCTTCACCATCGTCAAGGACTAGTAGGATGTGTATGAGCCTGTGACGTCACTGCTAAGTAATCAATAAATGCTGCTAAGTGAACACAGTATAGTTTTTTTAATGTTAAAACTAGCTGAGTTCCGCGGTGTTACCAGCGGTTATAGTTGCAAATCACGAGTAACGCCACAGAGCGAAGCTAGCCTAAAGAAGTAACTCCTTGTGTCATAAGCTTTCTTCCAGTGGAAGTCCCGTCAAAATCGGTCCAGCCGTTACAGAGATGAACCGAAACAAACCTAAGACAGACAGGATTAAAAAAAAAAATGCAATTTTGATGTTACTACCGTATTCATCAACAGCCTTCAACAGTCCACTGCTGGACATAGGCCTCTCCTTAGAAAGGAGGTTTTGACCTACTATACCACGCTGGCCAGACGGGTTGGTATAGGGTTGGTTTCAAGTTGACGCAGCGCCGGGTCCTCACTGCAGTCATCGGAGGGGATCTCTCGCTGCCGGCCGTCGTTCGTTCCATGGTCGGCAGCGAGAGCTCATTTACCGCGGTCGCAACCTTCTGCGAGGACGTAATCACGCAGAAGGAGGCGGCGGAGAAGGCCCGGGAGGACGACATCCAATCGGACCAGATTCGCCGCCGGCGACTCGGGCGGCGGAGGCGCGAACATCTGCGCCTCATGCCGCCTTGAGTGTGGCCGTGGGTGGACGGGACGGGTTTTCCCTCCACCCGCACTATGTGGCCAGCCGCGAGGGGGCGGCGTCGGTGTGTGCCGGACGCCGCCTAAGAGAGGGTCGTCAAATCGAGACGGTGCCCGCATCAGGAGCGGGCAGGCGCTGGAGAAGTTCAGAAGGAGATCCCACCCTGGACTTCTCCTACTCCTAAACGGAGAAGCGCGGAGAGGGCACACTGTGTGTTTTTTAGTCGGTTCAAGTCCGACACACCACCCCGCCGTAACCCCCGGTGGGGTGACGGTCCATGATGATTTTTCACACACTAAAAAAAAAAAAAAAAAAAAAAAAGGGTTGGTTTCAAGTTTTCCTTCTGTTTGCATCGATGTTGTCTTGCGTAGTTTATCCCTTAGTCGCCTTTTACGACACCCGCGGGACACTCCTGGTGACATGGTGACACTCTGTATTCTTGATCCGTTACCACGCGGACTACCGTATTATATACTTTGAAATCCATTTAATGAAAAACTTTATTTTTATTTATTTTGTTTATTTTATATTACATACAGCCACTCCAATTTATTTGTATAGTTGATGACATAAGGACTAAGTAAGGGTAGCGGGGGGGGGGGGGGACGGACGCCTTATTTTTACAAAAAATGCGCTATAAAGTTGAATAACTGGCAAACGGATACCAAAATCGTAAAATGGTTTTAGCAACCTCACAATTTTTTTTAAATACTATCTACTGATACCCCACAGGATGTGGTAGACGCAAGAAAAAAAACATCCCCACTTTACGTGTAGTTGAGGTACCCCAAATAAAGATATTTTTCATAATTTTATTGTAGCACTATCCGTTTGGACAGTAAGTCGATTACATGACGAATCTATAAGGGTTCCGAGTGATAATCTTCGGAACCCTAAAAAAGAGACTACATTGATTGTTCTGTACCGTGATGTAGAACAAACGCCGAAGTTGGCGCACCTTCGCGACTTATAATAAGTGTCTACAAATTAATGATCAATTCACGGACTTAGATATATTAGCAATGCGTGTCATTTCGCACATATATGTTGAGTCAATATATATTCAATACTAGCGTTTGCCCGCAGCTCCCCTCGCGTGTGTACCGGCTATCGTGTTAAAAGACTAATCTAAGCGCTTTCTCAAGAATCAAGATATCTCCTTAAGGGGGCGTCTATACGTGAGGTGTTTTAGGGGGAAGCTAAATCTTTCCATATCTCACTAAGGGAAGGGGGGGGTCTTGGCAAATATCACGTAATTACTTTTCTCGCAGAAAACGGTGTAAAATTGCGTTATAGAACAGGTTGTGTCTTTGTTTTTTTTTCTCAACAATCCAACACGTTTACAGACCAAATAGAAGTCTTAAAGAATCTCGCGTGAGATTAGGGGGATATCTCACTAAGGGGGAGCAGCAGTAAAAAATTCTTAAAAATGAAATTATCATTGAAATCGGTGAAGTGGTATGGCCGTGAAATCATAATATACAGACAGAGTTACCATCGCATTTATAATATTAACATGGATTGCATCACACACTAACTATTCTTTGGCAACGTTTTTTATCCTGTCTAATATTTTCTTTATTAACAAATTAAATGAAAAAACTACATTGAACATACGTTCGATGGATTTATTTTTTCTAACCTTAGCGAGATGGGTATCAATGAATAGATCTTTAAATACTACATATTTCATACATCCCTACTAATATTATAAATGCGAAAGTAACTCTGTCTGTCTGTCTGTCTGTCTGTTACGCTGAAACTTGGTATGAAGATAGAACTGAACTTGGGAAAGGACATAGGCTACTTTTTACTGCAATAATCGAGATACAAAAGCCAAAGCTAGGTGATTATAAAAATACATAAATCCTAGATGTCAAAATGTATCACTGTTTATCTCCTGTCTAAACTTCACAGGTTGCTAGGCATAACACACTTTCATGGCAACCATATTGATAGTTTGTAAATGACATATAGACCAGTAGACCAGGGTAGATAATTTTCGAAAACTTATTTTAGTGGGATGAAACCTATTGGAAAAGGAGGGGAATATTATGAAAATGAAAGGAAAAATAATTTACGGGCGATCTGAGGTCGGGAAGGTTTAGGGGGGGAGGTTTTCGGGTCCTTTAAGCGGGGCGTGAAAAAGCATCTCACTAAGCCGCCATAGTGTGGGTCGCCATACATTATTGTCTGCATTCGCAGCAAGTGTGGTAGCTGGATTCTGCTCAGGCTTTCCATCAGGCAGGGTAGAGTCACTTTGGATGGCTAAATATATACAACAAAACGGTTTATCTCGATTTCCGGCAAAACTACAAGTAATATGGAAAAAATAATTAATGGCAAAGTTGTAGGTAATTAAAAGATCTACAACTTTTTAGGGTTCCGAAGTTTATGACTTCGAACCCTTATAGATTCATCATGTCCGTCTGTCCGTCCGTCCGTCCGTCCTCGACTTACCGTCCAAACTGTAAGTGGTAGAAAGATGAAACTTTGCATGAATATGTATTTTAATTACTTCGACAAAGTGCTACAATAAAATTATGAAAAATATTTTTATTTAGGGTACCTCCCCTACACGTAAAGTGAGAATTTTTTTGTCGCGGATACCCCATCATATGGGGTATCATTATATAGGTCTTTTAAAAACATTAAAGGGTTGTTAAGACGATTTTTTGATTTAGGTATCCGTTTGCGAGGAACTCCACTTTAAAGGCCACTTTTTTGTAAAAACAGGGCTCCCCTCTAAAAGCTAAACGGCCGGCTCAAAAAATCTGGAAAAATTCTTGAAAGTAGTCCATATAATGAACTTTAAATGAAAACTATAACAAATTAGATGACTTTGTTAGTTCAGGAGTTATAAAGGCTTAACTTCTACAATGTGCTTACTTGGAAAACGTCATACAAAATTAACGCATTAAAACGTAAACATAACAATTATATTATCCATTGGATACAATTTCTAATCCACGTACCATTATGGGTGACTGAGGAACCCTTTCCTGTGCGTGGCCTGACACGCACCTGGCCGAGTTATTATTTACACAGTTTTTTCACCCTCATATTATATTTGAAAAATTCAAAAAAACAAAGTTTTTGGTTTTTTATTTTTTACAAATAAAATTATTTTTAAACGAAGTTTATTGAAAACTTACCTTTTTATGTCCCAAATACACTGTAATTTATTTGATTTAAAATATTTATTTTTTCACCCTATTCTGACTTAATATTGAAAATTCAGCCGTCAAAATATCTAATTTTTCCAAAAATTCTGTTTTTTTTTTTTTTTTTTTTTTTTATATTAGCTGCCAAAATGACTCTGCCCTGCCTGATGGAAAGCATGAACAGAATCCAGAAGTGAAGGCCACCATCCTCACTGCCACAACGGACAGTGCAGTACGGTGACCCACACTATGGCGGCCTAGTAAGATGCTTTTTCACGCCCCGCTTGAAGGACCCGGGGTCATAGAAGGGAGGAAACACATGCGCTGGTAGAGAGTTCCAGGTTTTAACTGCTCGGCACAGAAAGGAAGATCCGAACCGTTTAGTTCGAGAGCGTATGTCAACCACTCTGAAGCGGTGGCTTCCGAGGCCTGCACGTGTTGTCCTGTATAGGAAAGGGGAAGGGGGGACCAGTTGGAACAACTCTTCAGAACACTCTCCATGATGTAAGCGATAGAGGACTGCCATGGAGGCGACATTTCTTCGCAGCTGCAGGGGCTCAAGGGACTCGGTGACTTCGTTACTGTCGATAATGCGGATTGCTCGCCGCTGCAACCGATCGAGAGCGTCAAACAAATACTGGGCGGATCCATCGCAAAGATGAGAGCAGTACTCCACGCACGAACGAACCTTGGTCTTGTAGAGAAGACACAGATGCTCGGGCGCGAAGAAACGTCTCACCCTATTCAGTACGCCCAACTTCCGCGATGCCGCCTTAATGACGCTCTCAATGTATTCAGGCAGGTTGAGATCGTGACAGATATCCACCCCCAGGATACTGAGCCTATCCTGCAGTGGCAGTTGAGTGCTCTGAAAAGTAGGGAGGGGAAGAAAGGGAGACTTCTTGGTAGAGATCGCGCACACCTGTGTTTTCTTGGCGTTGAACTCGACCAGATTCTCATTTCCCCATTGAGAGATGCAGCTGAGAACCCGGTCAAGCTCAGCGACAAGCTCCCGCCGTTTTTCCTCAATGTCTGCTAGCTTGGCTGTAGGGTGTCCAAAATATCGCCCATGAACTGTGCTATCGTCTGCATAGCAATGTATGTTGCCAAGGGCTAACATATCATTGATATGCAGAAGAAACAGTGTGGGCGACAGGACGGAGCCCTGAGGTACACCAGCGTTTACCTGTCTAAAATCAGAGGCCGCGCCGTCGCAAAGGACCCTAATGCGGCGTTGGTGCAGGAAGGCGGCGACCCAGTCGCAGAGTTTGCGGGGCAGGCCGAATGTGGGAAGTTTGGAGAGAAGCGACCGGTGCCAGACCCTATCAAAGGCCTTGGCCATGTCGAGGCTGATTGCCAATGACTCGCCTTGCCTATCAATAGCCTCACCCCAAAGGTGTGTTACATACGCTAAAAGATCACCCGTAGATCGGTTCGGCCTAAATCCATATTGCCGATCATTTAGTAGGGAGTGATCTTCTAGGTACTTGACCAATTGTCTATTGATGATCCGTTCGAGCACTTTGCAGAGGATGGAAGTGATGGCTATTGGTCGGTAATTGGCCGGATCGGAGCGCTCGCCTTTTTTGGGGACAGGCTGAACATTCGCCTCTCTCCAGGCCTCCGGGACAATTCCTGAGGAATAGGACAGCCGATACAAGCGCGTCAATACTGGAGACAACTCTGGGGCGCAGTTCTTGAGAACCACCGCTGGGATACCGTCGGGCCCACTGGCTTTCCGAACGTCGAGTGACCGCAGCTCTATAAAGACATCCCTTTGCCGAATACGAATGTCCCGCATAGTGGAGTCGCAGATCGGAATCGTAGGCGGATGCACGCCACGGTCATCGATTCGGGAGTTAGCCGCAAAGAGATCGACAAGCAACTGAGCTTTCTCTTGCGGCTCATGAGCAAGTGTTCCGTCGGGATATTTCAGCGGTGGTAGCGAGGGCTGGCAGTGGTTAGCTTGCACAGCTTTAGCCAGTCGCCAGAACTTACGGCTACCCGTAGGGTGTGAAATGAGTTCCTGGCCAATCTGTGCAATGCGCTGGGCATCCGCTCTTTTGTAAGCCCTCTTGCAATTCCTTGTGGCTTTGTTAAACGCTGCTTTGAAGTGATCGATGTCAGGGTCGCCTTGAGCGCGGGCCCTGGCCCATGCACGATAGGCTGATTGCTTAAGTGCAACCGCATGAGAGCACTCGCTATTGAACCAGGGACGGGTCTTCGTGCTGACGACATCACTGTGGGGAATATAATATTCCATACCGACAGTGATCTCATCAACAATGGCAGACACACTTTGCGACAGATCTCTTTCTTTGAAGCAGCGTTGAGCCCATGGGATGGATGCAAAGTACTCCCGCATTCCATCCCAATCTGCTGACGAGTAGTGCCATAGTCGTCGTGATGCAGTCACAGGTCGTGGCGGAGCATCAAGGGGCACCGCGGTAGACACCAGGCAGTGATCGGAGGATCCCAGGGGGGCAAGAACCGTTGTACTGTACTGCGCTGGGTGACTCGTCAGCAGAAGGTCAAGCAAGGAGGGCGCCTGGCTCGGTATGTCTGGTATCCTGGTGGGCTGGAGTACCAGTTGTTGTTTGATGAAATCTCTACTTTCCGATGGTGTAATCCCTACTAATATTATAAATACGAAAGTAACTCTGTCTGTCTGTCTGTTACGCTTTCACGCCTAAACCACTGAACTGATTTTGATGAAATTTGGTATGAAGATAGAACTGAAGTTGGGAAAGGACATAGGATACTTTTTATCGCGAAAATAAAGGTAGAAGGGTTTGAAATAGGGGACGAAAGTTTGTGTCGAAGTTCCTTATTATCAAACATAAAATCATGTAAGATTGTTTAATCTACCCTTACCGCGTCGCGCGATATATACGAATTCCACGCGGGCGAAGCCGCGGGCGGATAGCTAGTATATATATATATATATATCTATATATACATCAAATTACATTTATATTACCGTTTTAATATAATTATTGACAAAAGTAAATAAAATTGGACCAGCATAGGCGGCATTTTGAAAGCTTACTAAACACTTTAGTGTGCTGCAGGCAGGGACAATCGATTTTCGTTACCTTCGGGCAAAGGATTATCAATTAAAACTACATTTGTCACTGCATCATTATCATCACCCTAACGGTCTTCCCGGTTGCTTCCAATGCTTGCAGTTTGGAGCCCGGGGTCCGCTTTCCGGCTCTTTCTCCTCCACTTTGCCCGGTCTTCGGCATCCCTATAGCTAGAACATTTACACGTATGTCACCCTTTCCGACGTCAGGCCAGCAATTTTTGGGTCTACCCCTTCTACCGGGGCCCGGCGGAGGCGGCATGGCGAGACATTTGTTACCAACATAACCGGTCGGTTGCCGTAGAAAGTGGCCGTACCAGCGCAGTCGACTCTCCTACATTTTGTCTGCGATGTCACGAACATGAAGGCTGCCGCGAATGCAAGAGTTTCTCACGCGGTCCTTTCGCGTGACGCCACACATCCACCGCAGCATATTCATCTCCGTGACCCGCAGTTCTTGCTTGCGTCGCTCCAACACCGGCCACGCTTCACAACCATGTATGAGGACAGGCCGAATGATAGTTTAATAGACCTGTCCTTTGAGACTAATCGGCATTTTGGGGTCACAAATGACACCAGTCACCTCACACCATTTCGCCCATGCGGCAGCAATGCGTGTCTTGACGTCGCAATCGATGTCTCCGGTCGCACGAAATACAGATCCCAGGTATTTGGCCTGATCCATACACTCGACTAAGTTATCGCCGATGCGGACGGGCGAGGGATCCGTACAGTTAAACGCCAAGTACTCGGTCTTCGCCACGTTAAGCTTCAGACAGCCGTCTTAAGTGCCTCTTTCTACGCCCTCACACGTCGCACCAATCTGCTACTGTCCGCATCCACCAGTGCGATATCGTCAGCATACATGAGCCACCAGGGGGGCTGCTTATGTGTGTCGAACATTTGTCACTGCATGCGGCACCATAAAGTATTTAATTAGCTTATAAAACAATGCATTAATTAGTATAACTTTATATAGGTAGATATTGTGATACTGGTTTTTGGGTTCCGTAGTTCATGACTCGGAACGCTTATAGATTCGCCATGTCCGTCCGTCCGTCCGTCCTCGACTTACCGCCCAAACGGTTGGTGCTAGAAAGATGAAACTTTTCATGAATATGTGTTGTAATTGCGTCGACAAAGTGCTATAATAAAATTATGAAAAATACTTTTATTTGGAGTACCTCCCCTACATGTAAAGTGGGGATGTTTTCTTTTCTCGCTTCTACTCCATCGTGTGTTCTCTTTTTAGTTCATAACTTTTAAGTAGTCGAGTTTTTTGTTTCTATCATAATTATTTACAATAGTCTTTTATAGGTGTGACAAGCCATTTTCTGAAAATGTTTATAACTTAATACGTTACTCCGCTGTATGAGTCCGCTGAGGCGTGGTATATCAATCACACTACAATCAGTAAACATACAAAATGTCACCTTTATGTGGTCAAATGTTGTTTATTCAATATATTAGACAGAGCGCGGCAGACAGGTGCCTTTTAACGCAAATAATTAGATTACACCACCAGATCTACCCACGCACAAACCATCCTCATCCTTCTAATATCATAAAACGCGAAAGTTTGTGAGTATGTATGTTTGTTGCTCTTTCACGCAAAAACCAATAAACGGATTTGGATGAAACTTTACAGTAATATAGCTTATATATTAGAATAACACATAGGCTACTTTTTACTGCAATAATCGAGATAAACGGGCGAAAGCATATGATTATAAAAATACATTAATCGTATGAAAATGTATCACTGTCTATCTCCTGTCAAAACTTCCCAGGTTGCTATGCATTCTCGCTCTGCAACATGATTGCGGCCATGGTGCGGAGCGAGAGTGCGTGGAACTCCGCCGTTTCATTCTGCGAGCAAGTTATGCTTGCAAAGGAGATGGCGCAGCGGGATCGGGAGAGGTTTAGATCTCACCGGGCCCGGTACCGCAGACGACTCAGGTGCCGGAGGTCGCAGAACGATCTTCGTCCTCCATAAGCGCTAGCCTGGGGATGACAGGTGAGGCCATCTGTCATCCCAGTAGAAGCAGGCCGGGGTGGATGCGCCATGCACTATTATTATGACGAGGGACATCTACAAGCCGTAGGTAGATGGCCCGAGGTACGTCGGGGTTCCAGGGATTTCCTTTCTAGGGTACACCTGGTTCCCCGGCCATTGGTACCTTGAGACGGCCGCGGTTTTGGTCGGTTCGAGTCCGACATAACCACCAACTGGTAGTATCCGAGAGGATTTCCGCATAGACAAAAAAAAGGTTGCTATGCATAACACACTTGCATAGCAACCATAATGATAGTTTGTAAATGGCTAATTTAAGAATGAGCTCTGGATAATCAAAAAAATTAGGCTACTTTTTATCCCGAAAATACGCCGCGGGGCGCAGCTAGTATTTATATATTTTGGAAACCTCCACGGGTCTTCGACTCTTCGCAGCTGAACGTGAAGGTATATACCGTACTCCAACTAACTGAAACCACATGATACTCTGTCATAAGGTTTTCTGAGGACTCAGATACTCTAATGAAAGTGAAAGTGAATGAGGGTAGATAGAAGTAGTAATACTTAGCCGATATATATAACAAATGAGCGGCGACTTACTAGTCACCGATAAACCCCTGACGGGTTTTTGTGATTAGGGCTGAGAAGATGCAAATGTAAAAGAAATGTTTTGAATAAAAAAATGAAAAAAAAAAATCTGCCCTGCAGACCTTGGCTGATGATCAGATAATACTTAATTATCTCCCCATCAGTCACAAAGTACTATAATAATAATATTCTTAACATCTTACACACAACTCCATCTAGTGCCAAACTAAGCAGAGCTTGTATTATGGGTACTAAACAACATAGAAAATACCCAAAGTCCGTAACTAATACATATATACAGATCCGACCCGGGAATCGAACCCGAGACCTCAAGCACAACAGTCGCAAACTCTGCCACTGCGTCACCGAGGCAGTCAGGCCAACCCAGACCCTATACTGCACTCACATAGTTCTCTTTAATGTTGTACACGAACTTAAAAAAAAAAAGCGGCCAAGTGCGAGTCGGACTCGCCCATGAAGTGTTCCGTAGCACCATATAAAAGTTTTTGTAGTTCGTTGTAACTTTCATCAATGTTTTAATAATAGTGTTTAGATTGAAACAAATGTAAATTGCGGTTTATGATTTATGTGGTATTAAAAAAAACTACTTGCTAGATCCCGTTCAAACCAATTTTCGTTGGAAGTTTGCATTATGATGTACATCATATATTTTTTTTAGTTTTATCACTCTCTTATTTTAGAAGTTACAGGGGGGGGGGCAACATTTTACCACTTTGGAAGTGTCTCTCGCGCAAACTATTCAGTTTATAAAAAAATGATATTAGAAACCTCAATATCATTTTTGAAGACCTATACATAGATACCCCACACGTATGGTTTTGATGAAAAAAATTTTTTTGAGTTTCAGTTCTAAGTATGGGGACCCCCAAAATTTATTGCTTTTTTTCAATTTTTGTGTAGAAATATTAAAGCGGTTCACAGAATACATCTACTGACCAAGTTTCAACAGTATAGCTCTTATAGTTTCGGAAAACAGTGACTGTGACATACGGACGGACAGACAGACATGACGAATCTATAAGGGTTCCGTTTTTTGCCATTTGGCAACGGAACCCTAAAAAAGACACCTCTGTGGTTTGTTTCGGCGTTTCTTCCCAGAGTGAGTCGTAGGAAATGCCGGCGCCTTCTAGCTATAAGTCCGACTTGTAAAAATGTCTCAAAAGATTTACTTACAGAAATAAATATCATTTATCATTTAGTCAAGTGGTGTCGTGTGGGTAACTATGCAGACTAAAAGCAATAACATGAACACAACTGTCGATTACATTTTAATAAATTAAATAATCTAATTCCTGAGAAAAGTTTAAAGCTTTGAGTTTAATATTGTCCTCGTCCACAAGACCACAAGGTCAGTGAACTCATTATGTATCACGAATACTTTCCTTATTTAATTAACAACTGAAACTAGGTTTATTCCTCTACATTACTTTTGTTCTAAACTATGTTAGTGCTCACAGCCGAGTGGCCGTCGGTGACTGGAAACAATCACAGAGGGTAAGTCTGTAAAGCGCGGTCAGTAACTAGATGGGTGACCGTCTGTAGCATAATTAAATAATAAATAAATAAATATTTTGTACATCTTACACACAACGCCATCTAGTCCCAAACTAAGT
Organism: Phragmatobia fuliginosa; assembly: GCA_932526445.1. Classification (NCBI taxonomy): domain Eukaryota; kingdom Metazoa; phylum Arthropoda; class Insecta; order Lepidoptera; family Erebidae; genus Phragmatobia; species Phragmatobia fuliginosa. Next base: position 10,281,681 of record OW052084.1, on the reverse strand, counting down.
AGAGCTTGTATAATGGGTACTAAACAACTGATATAAATACATAAACATACTTTTTTTTGTAAATACATACATTATTATACATCGAAAACACCCTTACTCTGAATTAAATATTTGCGGATCACACAAACATTTACTTCGATTCAAGAATCGAACCCTAGACCTCAGTCAGTGATATGACAGCATGAGCGGTTCCGTGATTCGGAAGTCACGTTAAGCAGTCGGTCCCAGTTGTTATCATAAAATAACAGTCGTGAAGCTTAGTTGGAGGCCAACTTCCAACGGCAAGATGACGTAGCCACAGCGTGTCTTGCCAGTCCCCGTTGCCAACCCGCACTCGGCCAGCTTGGGGAGGTATGGCCTTAACCCTCTCTTGAGAGGAGACGAGCCCAGCTGTGGGACGTTATGGGTTGTTGATGATGTTAGATCATGTTCGAGTGAAGTCCATCGCTGCCACTTCACTTCCATCATTTTTTTTTTTTTTTTTTGTTTTCCTGGGCGGTTTCCGCACTTAGTCCCTACTATTGGACCATTGTGCGTGTGAGAAATTTCCCGTTTACTCCAGCCAGCCCAGATCGGTCCAGAAGGAGAGCAGCCTCTGAAGATTGCTGCAGGCCTCCCTGAGTGTTGCCGGTGACTGGAGAAATTTTGCCCGTTGCTCGGCCACACTGCTGCATTCCATGATGACATGCTGTGGCGTTTCTTCTGCTTCCATGCATCCTCTGCATAGAGGGCTATCTGTTACTCCTATCGTGTGTAGGTGTTTGTTCAGGAGACAATGTCCGGTAAGGGTTCCTATAACTTTACGGAGTTTGTCTCTGTTCAGTCTGATAAGGGTGCGGGCAAGCTTCTTGTTAGGAACTGATACGGCGTTCTTAGTTTGCCGACATCCTTCGCTAGTTGTCCACTCTGTCAAGTGTGTTTTCTGAGTTCCTTCGCGCAGCCATGTCTTAACTTGGGCCTGAGGAATCGGCAGCAAAGGTTCGGGGCCCTGCACTTTCCTGTTTGCTCCCTTCCTGGCCAGTTCATCTGCGGCGTCGTTACCCACTGAGTTGCTGTGTCCCTTTATCCACTGCAGAGTTACTCTGTTTGTTGTTGCAATGGATTGGAGTGCCTTGTGACATTCCATTATCAGGGCCGAGTTTATTGTGTTGTTGCGGAGGGCTTGAAGCACGGATGCACTATCAGAGACGATTTTGATGTTAAGGTCCCTGATGTCTCTGGCCACTTCCATCATTATCGTCATATGTATCTTGCGCAAAAGTTTTGAAGCTGATGCAATGTTTAATATAATTTTGCAAAGGTATTTTATAGCCGGCTATCTGTCAATAAGAAATAATTGTGATAGCAAATATATCATACATCACCGTCTGCATCTCTTGTTATTCACGATCGTTTTATTGTTCCAAGAGTGATAACAAACATGCATTCAATAGCCGTGCTATATCGATTAGATAGTTTCGAAGTTTATCGTGAGCAAAGACAAAAGGATTACATTTATTAGATATTTAAAGCAAATAAAATTAAAAGTTTTTACCCCCCTCCCCCCTCCCCCTTGGTGATACATGATGAGGTGAGGCTTAAGACTACCCCCCCTCTTATATCACATGTATTTTTAGTACCTACAAAGAATCTTTTTTTTTAATATTAATAAAATACAGGTATAAGTATCAACTAATTTTATTATAGAAAAAAAGGGGCCAAGTGCGAGTCGGACTCGCCCATGAAGGGTTCCGTAGCAGCAAGTAGCATCATATAAGAGTTTTTGTAGTTCGTTGTAACTTTTCAGCAAACTACTTACTAGATCTCGTTCAAACCAATTTTCGTTTAAAGTTTGCATGGTAATGTACATCATATATCTTTTTTAATTTTATCACTCTCTTATTTTAGAAGTTACAGGGGGGGGACACACATTTTACCACTTTGGAAGCGTCTCTCGTGCAAACTATTCAGTTTAGAAAAAAATGATGTTAGAAACCTCAATATCATTTTTGAAGACCTAGCCATAAAAAAAATTTTTGAGTGTCAGTTCTAAGTATGGGGACCCCCAAAATGTATTGCTTTTTTTCTATTTTTGTGTAAAAATATTAATGCGGTTCACAGAATACATCTATTGACCAAGTTTCAACTGTATAGCTCTTATAGTTTCGGAGAAAAGTGGCTGTGACATACGGACGGACAGACAGACAGACAGACAGTCATCACGAATCTATAAGGGTTCCGTTTTTTGCCATTTGGCAACGGAACCCTAATATATTTCAAACGAAAACTGTCCATAACACCCTGTGTAATGTTGCAACACGTTCGGTTAAAATACAAAGGACTCTAGAAGGTTTGCCATCCACTGCAGAGTCCTTTTAATTTAGAACCCAAGCATTACCGTATTTACCATAAGGGCACACGGGGCCAGTGCCCAGGGCCCACCATCGTCAGGGGGCCCAACGAACCGACAGTTTGTGTCTCTCACACATGTAGCCTCGAAAGATATTGCTAGGCACATTTCGTTTTATTCACAAAAAAGTTACAGTTTAATACTAAATAATCGATACTTAGCTTATACTATTATTTATGATTGATGTTTTTATTCGAAACAATAATTTTTTGCCTCCAAAATCTTGCCCAAGGCTCCCCGCATAGTTAAAGACGGCCCTGAACCCCAGACCACGTTGGTTTACAATTGGCACACAAATAAGTAAAGCTTAAACGTGTTGCTGTTGTTCAGACTCCCAATATCGCTCTCCTACGATGTACCTAAGTATGTTCGACAAGCACAGATTATCATTAATTCAAAAACATTCTCTGGTCTCTCGTCGTGTGCTGGCGGAAAATTGTGTCATCACCCCTTTTCATCATCTGGGTGTCGTAAGAGTCGACTAAGGAAGAGAAGGAGAAGTTAAAACCAACCCTGTATATAACACCGATTGGCCAGCGTAGTATTGTTGGGCCAAACCTCTTTGCTAACAAGAGGTTAACTAATGTCCAGCAGTGGACTGTCAAAGGCTGTTGATGAGCAGACCGTTATAGCTTGTACTGGTTATATTTTGAAAATAAACATTAAAAAAGAACAACTCCCGTATCCCGCGGAATATATATCTTGTGTCACTGGAGTCACTACAAACATACATAAAACGTACAAACACCCAGATTCAGGACTATAAGTTATGGATATACACACAAAGTGTTGTCCCGTGTGTGATTTAAACCCACAACACTGTGCGCTTAAACCACACCAACCGTACAGTCTTACTCGCATAACTTAACAAAATCAAAGTTATGTCCTAGACTAATCTCTCACCTAAGTATTTGCAATAAAACATAATCACACACAAACCAGTTTAAAATCAACAGACGCCATTAATTCGTGCGCAATAAAGCGTCGAGTGTTCTCGCGTCCACTCGTCTTTTAACAAAAAACCTAACAAGTTTCGAGTGTCGACATTAGCAATTGTGTTATACAATAAATTTGATAACTCATTGCTGTGACGTCTATTGTAGGTATTGTTATTTATTTAATAAATAATTTGTAGTAGTATGACATCGGCGTAGTATCGCGCGGGTTTCAGCGAGTGCTGGCCGTGTGTGTGTGTGAGTCGTGATAAGCAGTTTAATTCTTGAAGGACACTCCTGTAGCGGTGAATATTTCTCATCTATATACTATTTTATCAGCAGATGTGTCGATAATACTATCAATAATTTATTTATTATTTGTGAATTGACGTTTTGTGATGACAATCTAGATATCTTGTAATTTAAGTAATAGTTTGGTAATATACAGAGTAGGTTACATTACATGCACTTCTTCTCTTTCCTAGCCATATTCCCAATGTTATTCAACCGGAATATCAGTTTTTCCAAGGAGCGACTGGCATCGGACCTCTGCAACCCTGAGGAAGAACTGAAATTCGAATATAGAACTAGTTGTCGGTGAATTTGAGGGCACTGACTTCCCAGTAAGGATTGCCATAGATGTTCATGACAACTCGACAACTCATGACTGACGGGTTTACGTACTCTCCGAGGGACGGCCACAAAATTTCGAACTTCGGGCTGCTATTAGGAATTTTCTAAGAAAAACCCAAAAACACTTTTTGGCACGACCCGGGATTGGAATTCGAGACCTCTTGATTAGCAGTCGTTTAAGCTATGCACTAGAGTCCACTAGACCAACGAGGCAGTTACAAGGTGCGCACTTGATGCACAGAGTTCAGTTCGAGTCTTGTTTGATGTCGGGATTGTCTAATAGCAAGTTCACGGGCTACACAACTGCTACCTCCCATAGACAGCTGCAATCCACTTACTAGTCATTAACGATGTTCACAGCTTAGCTAGGTCGTGGGTTCGATTACCAACCAGGACATATACTGACTGCTTGGTTGACCTAGTGGTTTAAGCGGTCGCCACACCTGTTACTACTCCGCCGAGTGTCGTGGGTTCAAATTCCACGTGGGACAACACTTTCCACAAATTGTTGTACTGAGTCTGGTTGTTCTTTGTTGTCGTTTCATGTATGTTTGTAAAGTTTCCCGTGACACAGGATTCATATTCCTCATGTGGGAGATCTATTTCCTAGTGTAAGATAGTTTTTAAAAATAAAAAAACATATTATTATATTGTGGTATGAACGCAGTCATGTTATATGGCTAGATGTAATCTATACCAAAAAAATAATATTAACATGTCTGTTAGTAACTTAAAAGCTTTTCACTAAATGAAATTAAATGAAAGAGTATAGGCCTCAATGTAAAACCTACAAAAAAACATTTTTCATTTTTTTTGTCTGTCTGTCTGTTAGTTCTGTGGAGGAACGGGTGTCGTGTTCCTCCAACACAAAGAGAGGATCCTCTGACCAGGCGAGGTGATCATGCCTCTGTCACTGCCCAACAGTTGATGTTGGGATATATGCTAATCGGCGCGAGAATGTCACTTTCGCGACTAAGGATTAATAGTTACTCCGTATAGATGGTTACGTGTTTTCTTCGTAGTTCAATGTATCTTCGGTAGATGGCGCTATTGTATGTTTACGTCGCGCTGTATGTGGGAGTCGCCACAGTTCCTTCTAATACGTAGAATAGCTGGAGGTACTTTGACAGGAGTTTCACTGACAGTTAGCTAAGGCTATTTTAAAAAGCAAGTTAGGCGATTTTTGTAAACTAGCTTTGCCCCGGCGGCACGCGGGGTTCCGTATAATATGGCATCCAAAAACCATAATATGTAACAAACTGGAGTGATGCTCAAGGTGGTCCGACGATCTGGTAGAATTTGAAACTGTTGGATGGGGGCGTCACAAGACCGGCTGTCGTAGAGACCCTTTGGGAAGGCCTTTGTCCAGCTGTGGACATCTTTCGGATAAATTATGTTGATGATGGTGTCAACAACATCCTAGCCTTATCATTGCTGTGGAAGAGAACGTAGACCTCTAGACGCGTGAATGTATAAAACGTTGGGCGTTGTATATTGGTAGACAGTAAAGCCATGCTGTTTCATCACTCGTGGTCCGGCTCGACCGCGCCAGTACTACCCTCACACAGGAGACCATCCGACATAATAACAGCACTCATGCTGTCGTATTTCATTGGTGAGTGGGAAACAGGACCAGGCCGCCATGGTCCTGTTTCCTGGGACACTATACTGCATTACAATGAGGAATGTGACCCCTACTCCTGGATTCTACTCATGCTTTCCATCAGGCAGAGTAGAGTCACTTTGGTAGGCTTAAAAAATGTGTTCAACAGCCTATTGCATGCCTATGTGATGAAAGTCACGTAGCCAGGCCTGCGGACAATATATTACTAAAGTACTTACATACAGTCAGCTCGCGGCACAGCACACAGCGGCTCTCTAACACAATATGCGTCTACCTAACCAGTACTGATATCAATCAGATTTAAAAACTCTGTAAATATATTTTTGAGATTTTTAGGGTTCCGTAGTTAATGACTCGGAACCCTTATAGTTTCCGTCCGTACGTCCTTGACTTACCGTTTTGGACGGTTTGTGCTAGAAGGATGAAACTTTGATTATATATGTGTTTCTATCACTTCAACTAAGTACTACAATAAAATTGTGAAAAATATTTTTATTTGGGGTATCTTCCCTGTACATAAAGTGGGGATGATTTTTTTTTCTCACGTCTACCCCATCGTGTGGGGTATTATTAGATAGGTATTTTAAAAACATTGTAATGTTGCTAAAATATTTTTAGATTTAGGTATCCGCTTGCGAGTTATTCAACCTTAAAGCGCATTTTAATTTTGTAAAAGCGGCGTCTCAAAAAATCTGAAAAAAATCATGCTAGTAGTACATATATTGAACTGTAAAGGAAAACTGTAACGGCTTAAAAAGCTTTGTTAGTTCAGGAGTTATAGAGGCCTCACTTGTAAAATGCGCTCTTTTGGAAAATTTCGTACAAACATAACGAAATAATAAGTAAACATAAAAATTATCTATTGGACATCGTTTGGCTTGTAATTAATATTTCAAACATCTTACACACAACGCCATCTATTCCAAAACCAAGTAGAGCTTGTATAACGGGTACTAGACATATAAATACGTACTTTTTTTGTAAATACATACACATTATGTGAATCACACAAACATTTGGTCCCACCCGGTAATCGAACGCGAGACTTCAAGCACCGCAGTCGCATACGATACGACTGCGCCAACGAGGCAGTATAGAGGGCATAGAGCGTATACATAGATATTAAGTATGCACAGACATACACACATACTTATTGAATGATAGTCATTGTTTCAAGACAGAATCACATTCCTTCCGGCACCATAATAGATGTGTTAAACATTACGAACTGTAAATAAAACAAGCCTAAGACTGCACGGTTGGCCTAGTGGCTAAGTGGTTGCCAAGCCGCTTCCTACTACGCCAAGTGTCGTGGGTTCAAATCCCAAAAGGACAACACTTTGTGTGATTCACAATTTTTTGTTCTGAGTCTGGGTGTTCTTTGTGTCCGATTCATGTATGTTTGTAAGTACCCCGCGCCACAGGAATTTAAATTCCTAATGCGAGAGTTGTCTTTTAAAGAAAAAAAAAAGCTGCCGACTCAGATACTTTCAACAAGCTAAGCACTGATATCAGCCATTCAGATTATAACCAGAGATAATACAAGACCACGGATCTATGATATATTATCTGTTTCAGACAAAGAATTAACACAACATGGACACATTAGCGGGCATTGCTACAAAGCTGTGGTGGGGGGGAGACCCGGACGAGAAAAACCCCGTGTCGGGGATGTCCCGCCGCGACGTGCACAACGTCAAGAAGTCCTGGACGAAGATCAACGCGGATGCTCAGGGGAACGGTTTCCTCATGTTTTCCAGGTGAGGACAACTTTATATATTCTGAGCGAGAAGGAATGTTTTGAGCACAAACTTATACACCTCATCACGTAAAGTTAAACTTCTTGACTGGCTTGTTGGTCTAGTGGTTACCATATGCGACTGTTGATCAAGACCTTCAAATATTTGTTTCGGAGTTTGGGTGTTTTCTATGTATAATACAAAAAAGTATGTATTGGAGTTCACAAGGTTGTTCTGAGTCTGGGTGTCTTTTGCGTCCGTTTCATGTAGCTTTGTAAAGTATCGCCTGAGATAGGATTGATACCTTATGTAGAACGTCTCTTTGAAATAAACTGCCTATATATAATATTTAAATATAAAACACAAAGTCCTGTCAGTACACAATTCGTAACTCAACAACGGCTGGCATTTTAATAGATGTGTTTTGTTGAATCGTCTTCACACTAAATTGCAGAAAAACTATGAAAATATCGGAATATTTCACTCAAAAAATGTCGAAAATTAAAAATATTTGTTGCCGCTTCCTATTGCGCCAAGTGATGTGGGTCATAATCCTTTAAGAAATAACACTTTGTGTGATCCACAAATCGTTATTAATAGTCTGGGTGTGGTTTGTGTCCGTTTCTTGTAATATATTCATAATGCGAGTGTTGTTTTTTTTTAAATAAGATTAAAATAATTTGTTTTCATTGCATTACATTTATAAAAGGTAGGAAATATGAGATTTATTGACTGTAGACCGGACCGGAACGGTTTGTTATGTATAGATTACATATGTTCCTCACTGTCCGCAGGCTGTTCCAGGCCGACCCTGAGAGCAAGACCTTCTTCTCGTACATCTCCGACGCGAACGAGGAGCAGATGGCGCGCAGCTTCACGTTCCAGGCGCACATCGTGTTCATCATGGCCTCGCTGCAGTCCGCGGTGGAGAACCTGACGCAGCCCGAGGTGGTGGTCCCGCTCATGACCAAGCTCGGCCGCGCCCACCACCGACAGAACATACCGAGGAAACACTTCCGGGTTAGCTCCTCAAATATGCGCCTTACAATGTGACGGCACTCTATCTGATGGAAAGCATGAGTAGAATCCAAAAGTATTGGAATTGGTTGCAGCTTCTGCATGTTTGGGCCTCCGGTCTCACCCTCACCAACGAAACACGACAGTGAGAGGAATGTTACTTTATATTGATCTTCTGTGTGACATTATTATAATTGTGGAAGAACGGGTATCATCTCTCTCTAACACAAGGGAGGCCCAATCAAACATCTGACCAGGCCGCCATGGTATCTGTCACCATGATGCATTACTTACCCTCACAATGAGGATGGTGAGTCTTACTTCGGGATTCCACTCATGCTTTCCATCAGGTAGAGTAGTTACATTGGTAGGCATAAATATATTTGAAGATTCTCCGACCAGGCGAACACCCAACGATAGATGTTGGAAAGTTAGCACAAGCGAGTATTGTCAATATCGCGATACAGGATTATCAGTTACTATGTAGTTCGGTGTATGTTAGCTAGATGGCGCTAAAGTTTGTTATTTATTGCGCTGTATGTGAATGTCGCCATGGAAGATGTCTGACCTATGCCTCCCCAGTCTGGGTTCGCGGTCGTTTCCGAGACGAACCACCGTCAGCTGCTGACAGCTCGCGAGCACATCACCTACAGGAGCTCGCGCCTTATCATCAGCGACCGCCGGACAAGTACGGCCTGCCACGAGATTTTGTCTCCGTGGCAACCTTTCCCAGACCATCCCCAACTGACTGGCAGGCGTTCCTCAGGGTCTCCACCCTTAGGAGCTCGACCTCGCTAAGTACAGGTCACTACACTGGACATGACTGGGGCGTTATTAGCAGGTCGATCAGTGTGGTTTCCCCACTCGTTCATCACACTCCTCCACACCGGACTAGCACCTCAGTACTACCAACCAGCCCAAACGGGTACAACTCAGTGACACGCTTGTAGTTGAGCAGGCCTAATACCTGGAAAAGTTACCCCGAGACCCTAGCAGTGGTCTACGAGATGAACCACGAATGAGGATATCGCCACACTAAAGCATATCTTTTATTCTTGCAGGTGTTCGAGAAGGTGCTCATGAACATCCTGAGGAACGACATGCGGTTCAGCGAGGAGGTGGTGGCCTCCTGGGCGCTCTTCATCGCCTTCATGTACAAACACATGTTCACCGCCATCACAGAGTGATGCACGTCCAACAACCACCTGTAGAGTTGGGGCACCTTTATAAATGTTTGACTGCCTTGTTGGTCTAGTGGTTAGTGTATGCGGCTGCTGATCAAGAGGTCTCGGGTTCGATTCCTGGGTCGAACCACATGTTTGTGATCCGCAAATATTTGTTTCGGAGTTTGGGTGTTTTCTATGTATAATATGTATGTATTTACAAAAAAAGTATGTGTATTTATATCAGTTGTTAAGTACCCATAATACAAGCTCTGCTTAGTTTGTGACTGAATGGCGTTGTGTGTAAGATGTCAGATATATATATTTATTTAGACTAAGTTTAACTTTACAAATGAATTTTACGACCTCTGCTTAGTTTGGATAATGGATACTAGTAAAATTATTATTAAATAATTATTTAGTAAAGATATAGTTTCGACTGCACGGTTGGCCTAGTGGTTTAAGCGGTCGCCACGCCGCTCTCTACTGCGCCAAGTGTCGTGGGTTCGAATCCCACGTGGGATAACACTTTGTGTGATTTACAAATTGTTGTTCTGAGTCTGGGTGTTCTTTGTGTCCGTTTCATGTATGTTTGTAAAGTCCCCCGCGACACAGGAATTCATATTCCTAATGCGGGAGTTGACTTTTTAAAAAAAGAAAACAAAAAAAAAAGTTTCCACGTGAGCTGTATGGTGGAGGAAGTCTCCCTCCCAAAGGTTTATTAAGGATAGAAGCGATGCCCACTGACCTTCATTTTACTACTTTAATATTAGTTGCAAAGCAATTTTCCCTATAATGAATGTAAATAAGAAACCACATACAAAAACATTGTATCACAAATAATAACTATCTAAAGCAGGCACCACACTTCGCTATTCGCTATTCGTTATGCGGGTTATTCGCGCGCAGACGGCGAAGTGTGGAGAGTATATTCGCCAATATTCGCTTTATTCGTTAAGCCGAATAGCGAATACGCATATACGTCGAACTGTCGGTTTATTGACACACTTCAAAGGACACGAATAAGGCGAATACGCGCATCGACTGCCCACACTTCGGACGGCTAGTGAAGTCCCCTGTGCATAGTGTGCATAACTAACAACCATAGACTATAAAACAGTTTTCGAAATAGATAAATCAATTAAACGATTAAAATAATCTATCATATGATCAAAATAATTAGACTTCATTTATGTATTGTTTCTCTCAATTTAATAAAATAAAAAGGGAATTAAAATAATATGTTTCGTTCGTTCGTTGACCAATAAAAATGACAATGTCCTGTGCTCATCTAACAACCATAGACTATAAAACAGTTTTTGAAATAGAATAAATCGATTAAACGATTAAAATAATCTATCATATGATCAAATTAATTAGACTTCATTTAAGTATTGTTTCTGTAAATTTAATAAAATAAAAAGGAAATTAAAATAATATGTTTCGCTCGTTCGTATGGATTCGTTTCGTTCACCATAAAAATGACAATGACACATCTCTACAACACACATATTTTCCATATTTGACATACCAGTTCGAAGTGTGGTGGCGTGTTTGTTGTTTGCGTGCATAACAAATATTCGGGCGAATACGGCGTAGACAAATAACGAATAGCGAATAACGAAGTGTGGTGCCTGCTTAATGTAAATAATATTATATTGTTTGACTAATTGTCTATGGCCATGGACTTCCAAGGTGTATTTTTCTTTACATGTATTATCGACCTGTGGGTTCTTACAACGTAATAATATTATAAAAAAATAGCAACCAAGTGCGAGTCGCCCATGAAGGGTTCCGTATCAGCAAGTAACATCATATAAAAGTTCTGGTAGTTCGTTGTAACTTCGATCGATGTTTTTAAAATAGTGTATTGATTGAATGAAAGGTAAATTTCAGTTTACAATTTATAACGTATTACAAAAAACCTACCAACTAGATCTCGTTCAAACTAATTTTCGTTGGTAGTTTGCATGGTAATGTACAACATATTTTTTTTTTAGTTTTATCACTCTCTTAATTTAGAAGTTACAGGGGTGGGGGGACACATTTTTCCACTGTACGGTATGCTAAATGACAGATAAATGTGCTAGGAAGAAATAACTGTATTTGATAGAAACATGAAACTTAACAGATTTACAATGAAAATGCTATGTATCGATGCGCGGCGAATGGTGCGATAGGTCGCCCTGTATGATGTTGCAACGACTACTGTTTTATTACGTATTCAATAATTTTATATGGTAAATGAGGTTCGCTACGCGTCGATGTCAGCGTAAAATAATAACAAGTGAAATGTACGGGTTTGCTCGTACATCCTTTGGAAGTGTCTCTCGCGCAAACTATTCAGTTTAGAAAAAAAGTGATATTAGAAAGCTGAACATCATTTTTGAAGACCTATCCGTACATATCCCACACGTATGTGTTTGATGAAAAATAAATTTTGAGTTTCAGTTTTAAGTATGGGGAACCCCAAAATTAATTGTTTTTTTTCTGTTTTTATGTGAAAATCTTAATGCAGTTCACAGAATACATCTACTTACCAAGTTCCAACAGTATAGTCCTTAAAGTTTCGGAAAAAAGTGGCTGTGACGTACGGACGGACAGACAGACAGACATGAAGAATCCATAAGGGTTCGGAATTTGGCCATTTGGCTACGGAACCCTAAAAACCGACCACAAAGAAAAACTATTCCGAGTACCCAAATCACGACAAGTATGCCTATGATATTTGTGGAGTTCCCTCGATTTCTTCAGGATCCTATCATCAGATCCTGGTTCCTTATCATGGGACAAACATGCGAGGCACCAATTTTTAAATAAAAAAATAATGACCAAACTCGGTTCAACCAATAGAACGTTCTGAGGTAACCAAAATAAAAAAAAAACAGTCAAACTGAGAACCTCCTCCTTTTTTGAAGTCGGTTAATAATAGTCAAGTGTCTAAATGTCGAGTTCGCTAGCGGCTTAAGTTGTTGATGAATCAGTCCGCCTCTGTATATAACTATATATGTCCGAGTACAGAGTAACTGAGCCCCGCAGTTTACGACAACGAGACACGCCGCGGGGCTAAGCTAGTCTTATAAAAAGTTAAACTAAAGATTAAACGAAACAAAAGGACAAAAAAAAATAAGTAACGTATTTAATGTCATATTATTTTAATAAAAATCAGTTTATTATTTGTCTAAATAAGGTAGTGTTGCTAGTTTAGAGATAAGTGAAGTAGCAGGTGTTATTTTCACACGAGCAACACTGGACCAACACTTAAGGAGCTTTGATTAATGGATGTTTGATGAGGGGTCGATGATATTAAATGATACAACAAAATAGTTTAATGTAGGTATATATATATAATAACGTTAATAAATACACTAGTACATCACAGGCGTTGCTTGTTTGATCTACAGTTGAGCGAGCTGAGCGAGCTGAGCAAGCGAGCGGTTTATACAACAATATACAAAATTTATAAGTCCTTGTAAGCTGGTAGCAGATGTATCATCACTAACTTATATGCAGTGGATTCCCTACGAATTTTTTTGGCATTAGAAATATAAATCTTGATTTACAAACATTTATGAAACGGACACCAACAATTGGTGGATGACAAGTGTTTGTCCATAGTTGATTTGAACCCACTACACTTGGTACAGTAAGAAGTGTAGCGCCCGCTCACAAGGCCAACCGTGCTGTCAAGAGACGATATCAAAATCTTATACAGTTTGAATATACTACAGCGGTTACCAGCTTACCATAAGACAGTTTAATCAATATATTATGTCAAATTCTCATATTTTATTTAAATATACATTTCAGTACAAAATTATTATTTTCAATTCACAGCTAGATACGTATGTACTTATGATCAGTACCTACATTGACCGCTAGATGTCGTTGTTATGTAGTACCACGTGCCGTCTAATAGATGTCGCTACACCTCCTAGATGTCGCTACACCTCGCTAGATGTCGCTACACTTTGCTAGATGTCGCTACGCCTCGCTAGATGTCGCTACACCTCGCTAGATGTCGCTACGCCTCGCTAGATGTCGCTACACTCCGCTAGATGTCGCTACACCTCGCTAGATGTCGCTACGCCTCGCTAGATGTCGCTACACTCCGCTAGATGTCGCTACACCTCGCTAGATGTCGCTACACTTTACTAGATGTCGCTACGCCTCGCTAGATGTCGCTACATCTCGCCAGATGTCGCTACACGTCGCTAGATGTTGCTATTCGTCGCTAGATGTGGCTATGAGTGTCCCTGGTAGCCGTCCGTGTTCATGTCGTTGATGCCGAGCTCCTCGTTCTGTTCGAAGGTGCGAGTGTAGCGGGTTACCTTCAAGCCTGTTAGATAATTCAAAAGTCAAGTTACAACTAATATAACGGTAGAACCATCAAACGGTTGAAACTTCGGACTTCGGAGCTTAGACGGTATTCCGACCTCTCTCAGGAGAGGGTTAATACCATACGTCCCCACGCTGGCCAGTGCGTGTTGGGGACTGGTAAGACACGCTGTGGCTACGTAATCTTGGCGTTGGATGTTTTTAATCGGCCCGAAGGCCTCCAACTGAACGTCACAACTGCTATCCTATTATAAGGAACCGACTGCTAACGTGACTTCCAAATCACGGACACGCTCTTGGTATTATATCACTAACGGTCACCCATCCAGGCACTGACCGAGCAATCGTTGCTTACCCTAGGTGATTGTTCGTATTTACCTAGGGTAACTGGGCTATGACTGACGTAAACACGCTTCTAATCAAAGTATTTAGCTCAGCTAGAGGTGTTATTTAAAACAGAAGCAATATACATTACTGCCTTTTTTAGTCATATTGCACAAAAATGGAATAGGTTACCAAAACATAATTATTTTTGTACTAGCTGACCCTGCGAACTTCGTACCGCCTAACAGTCGATTCAACGTCACTCAATTATTTTGCATTCTCGGAACCCCTCCAATAAAAGTTATCAGATATTTTTTCATTTTTTTTTCCTAAGAACCATCCTCGTACATCGAGCTATATTATAAAAAAAGAATGAGCGAAATCGGTCCAGCCGTTCACGCGTGATGCCGTGACCAAGGAAAACGGGTTTCATTTTTATATATATAGATTATCAAAACCTGGTTATAAAGACAAAATGTAGGTCTTTTTACATCTTTAGTGTGACAAAGTGACTCAACAAGAATGTCACTATTAGGATGGTCTTCTGTGTGAGGGCAGTACTGCCCCCCCCCCCCCCCCCACCACTCACCAGGGTCTGGCTGTGAGGGATCGTCGGCGAGGCTCTGCACGTACGAGTTGCCGGCCGGGTCGTCCAGGATGATTGTGATGGCCATCTCGCCCTCCAGCACCTTGTTCAACTTCTCTATGAAACTGGAACAAACCACAGGAGACACATTCGTTTAAGTTTCGTAAATAATGATCCACTATCACCATTCATCTCGAGGGTATGGTAAGAGTCAACTAAGGCAGCAGACTACCAGGACAACAGCATTGCAAAGAGATGGCAAACTTGTAACCAACCAACTCGTCTGTACAGCATGTTAAAATAGAAAATTCCTGCACCGTTTATAGCTTATATATCAGAGTACTTTTTACTGCAATAATCGAGATAAACGGGCGAAAACTAGGTGATTATAAAAATACATTAAATCGTAGATGTCAAAATGTATCACTGTTTGTTTATCTCCTGTCAAAACTTCACAGGTTGCTATGCATAACAAACTTGCATAGCAACCATAATGATGTACGCGGGTAACACCGCGGGGCGCAATTAATTATTATTATATTACTATTCGCAGTGAGTGTGGTGGTTCCCTCTTGATTTCTGCTCGTACCTTCCATCAGACGGAGTGGAGTCACTCTTGGCTAGCTTTAAAGAAAAATGTGATATATGTCACCCACCCCTTTAGTCCCTCTGAGTTGAGTCCAGGCGCGTCCCCGATGGCCCCGGGCGAGTCCCCGAGCTGGTCCAGCGTGGCGCGCACCAGCCCCTCCGCCGTCGTGAAGCGTCCTCCCAGCGCTCGACCTCCCACCTCCAGCTCCAGCTCTGGGATCTCCATGCTGCACGTCTCTGACTGAGGGACGGTTAACCAACGTTTACATCTGAATGCAGTAGATATTCATTATAAAAACTTCGTACATCTTACACACAACGCCATCTAGTCCCAAACTAAGCAGAGCTTGTATTAAGGGTACTAAACAACGGATATCCTTACTGAGTATGTATGTGTGTGTTGCTCTTTCACGCAAAAACTAGTGAACAGATTTGGATCAAACTTTACAGTCACATAGCTTATACATCAAAACAACACATAGGCTATTTTTTATTGCAATAATCGAGATACACGCGAACGGAGCCGCAAACAAAAACTAGTAAATATATTTACTTTTTTTGTACATATTATATATACATATTATACATAAAAACCACCTATGGCAATCGTTATTGGGAAGTCAGTGCCCTCAAATATACTGACAACTAGTTCAATCTTCGAATTTCAGTTCTCCCTTAGGGTTGCGGAGGTGCGATGCCAGTCGCTCCGTGGAAAAACTGATATTCAGGTAAAACCGGTTGAACTAGTAGCCGACCCCAAATAAACTTGGGAATAAGGCTAGGAGGATGATACATAAAAACCACCCAAACTCCGAAACAAATATTTTCAGGTCACACAAACATTTGGTCTGACCCGGGAATCGAACCCAAGACGTCTTGATCAACATCCAACCACTAAACCAACAAGGTAGTCATATTACTTCTGGACAGGTATGATCTGTTGTTTGATCTCATTTTCGACCATTCCCAACATCAGACCTGATACTGGAGGAAAACATCCTCCTCAGGGTCAGAGCTTGACCCCGATAATACAGGACAATTCACGGACATCAAGCCGGTGACTCCGTGGAATTTACCCGCAAGGGGCGACCTCGCTAGTTACACCCTCCTCCCACAAGACTAAAAGCCCAGGTCTACCAAAAAGCCCATCCGAGGCCAAGCCCGTGTGCAGAAAACTACTTTAACAAGTAGACCTTTTTTTTATTTTGGGACAATGAAGGGTGTATGTGGGACTCCCGGGCAACCGGTCTACCCACTAAACCCCGCGGCGGCCTACCTCGGCAGTCGGGAGGAACACCAGGATCGCTACAGCGGCTTCTGGTGTCCCCCCTGCCATACCATTAACAAGTAGACCTGGAAGACTTACTCCATGAACACGAGACGTAACAATGTTGCCAAAAACATTCGTATCCTTAATTTAGTAACGTTAAGTATTAGGGGTGAGTATCCCTCAAAGGGTAGTTTAGTATATGAAGCGTTTGTGGCGATTTCCACATACAGCGCAAACGAAAATATACAACAGCGCCATCTACCGAAGAAATACTGAACCACAAAGTAACTAATCCTGAATCGCGATATAGAGGTTCTCGCGTCAATTAGAATATACACAATTGTTCAACATCAAATAATGCGATCCTCCCTTTGTGTTGGAGGGACATAAAACCTGTTCCTCCACAGTGGTGACTCGGACGTGACTGGTCATACATATCCTATCCCACACACTTACTAAAGAGCTAAATTTGTAATCTATTTTAACCCAAGTACAGCAAAGTCAAAAGAAGGGTAATAGTGTATCATATTGTTGCTTCTAAAGTACTGTATGATGGAAAGCATGAGTAGAATCCAGGAGTAGGAGTCACCATCCACATTGTGAAGGTAAGGAATGCAGCATGGTGATTCATACCATGGTTGTCTGATCGGATGTTTCTACATTATTCTCCCGCCCTCTGGAAGCCGGAAGAATGATGTAGAATGATATGGCTTCCGGTTTCACACTCACCAACGAAATACGACAGCAAGAGTGCTGTCATTAATAGGATGATGCAGGCTATTCAGGCAGGAATTTGTTTGCGTAGTCGAGTTATAGTAGATAATGTATCTCGACTAAGACACTGGTGGTGTTGGTGTGCACTGACCTTGAGTACGTCCCGAGAGAAGTCCAGTTTACTGTCGACTCGCACCTCGAACCGCACGCCCTGCTCCTCTATGCCGCCCCCCGACTTCACCTGACACACACACACAAATTTAGCTGCTATAATCCGCATACTGATGTTGTTTATTACACGCTTTATATTAGCTTCGCCTGTATGTTTGTTTGTAACCGACTCCTTTGGGTGCGATTTTGACCCACTTTAAATGGCCAGATTTCGTTCAAACTTTATAGATTTATCGAGGACCAATGACAATACACTAATTTGAAAAAAAGGTAAAAAAAAACTAAAAAAATTTTTTAAACAAATTTGTCATTTTAATCTAGACCCTAAACTAAAAAGTAAAAAATAATTTTAATGTAACAAAGCGTGGGGCGACGTTATTGAAATATTTTCAGAAAGCATCCCACGCTTTGTTACATTAAAATTATTTTCTAAGTTTTAGTTTAAAAGCGCGTTTGTTTAGTTTTTTAAAACTATTATTTTTTAATTCACAAGTTCATTGGCAAAGATTGTTAACATTAATTGCACAAAAGAGGACTCTAAAGTTATATAATATTCGTTTATTTTTATAAAACAACTAGTTGAGCCCCATGGAGTTGCCCAGTTACACTCAGCTAGTGAATCAGTCCACATTTGAACGACCCACCCCATCACCACACTCTATAAATAAGGAGTATAAATCATCTTCTTCCTAGCCTTATCCCAATATTATTTGTGGTCGGCTACTAGTTCAACCGGTTTTACCTGAATATCAGTTTCTCCACGGAGTGACTGGCATCGGACCTCCGCAACCCTAAGGGAGAACTGAAATTCGAAGATTGAACTAGTTGTCAGTAAATTTGAGGGCACTGACTTTCCAATAACGATTGCCATAGATGTTCATGACAGCCGGGACCGACGGCTTTACGTGCTCTCCGAGGCACTGGCGTGAATCAGCCACGAAACTTCCGAACTCCGGGCTGCTAGTAGGAATTTCCTAAGAAAAACCCAAAAACACTTTTTGGCCCGACCCGGGATTTGAACCCGAGACCTCTTGATCAGTAGTCGCATATAAAGTGAAGAGTGTAATGTAGTGACCTCGTTGGTGCGATGTCCGCACGCGTCACACACCGTCGCCATGATCACCACCTCCTTGAAGTACGGGATGTCTGCGGAACAAACACACATTATATATATTGTCTCCATTTCCTGATAAGTACCTTCTGTAGGTAGTAGAGTCATGCTGACCAGTACTACCCTCACACAGAAGACCATCCTAATAATGACAGTATTCTTGATGTTGTATGTCGTTGGTGGTTGTGAGACCGGAGGCCCAATCATTCTGCATCATTCACCAGGCTTCAGGAGGCTGGGAGAATGATACAGAATTATCTGTCCATGCCATCATGCTACATTGCATACCCTAACAATGAGGATGGTGACCCTTACTCCTGGATTCTACACATGCTTTCCATCAGGGAGAGTAGAGTCACTTTGGTAGACTTAAATATAAAAAAAAATCTACCTTTTTTTTACATTTTTATTTTTACGTTATTCAAAGTTTTGTAATCTAGTGGTGAATAAATTTAATCCCACTAAAAGCGAAAGTTTGCGAGTATGTATGTTTGTTGCTCTTTCACGAAACAACTACTGGATGGATTTTGATGAAACTCCACAATAATATAGCTTACATGTCGGAGTATCACATAGATTTCTATTGACCGCGATAACGTACACACTAAGAGATTTTATTACAACTATTTCAAGAAATAAGCTTTAAAATTACGTGAATGTTATTCCGTATGGTGACGGATTAAGAATACAAAGTGTCACCACCCCTATTCATTCCACGGGTGTCGTAAGAGGCGACTAAAGGAACAAAATAAGCAGCTAACATCACTGCCAAGAGAAGGAAAACTTGATACAAACCCTTTACCAACCCGTCTGGCCAGCGTGGTATAGTCAATAATGTTTTGTATATATCCTACGGCGCCTACTGCATTGTAGTGTTGTGTCACTCAGTCATTCATTCACTCGCTCACTGTACTATCTGTGAATGAGTACAAACATCCAGACTATATTAACAATCTATGAATCACACAGCATTGTCCCGTGTGGGATTTGAACCCACAACATTCAGTGTAGTGACTGCTTAAACCACTGCGCTATAGGTACGTATAAGAGGACTGACTGGTGAGCTTCATGTTGGTGTTGGCGGGCGCGTTGCAGTCGGGGCAGTTGGTCCGGAAGCACATCACCTCCTCCGCGGACATCTGCTCGTACGAGCACTGGGACGGGTCCGAAGGAGACAGCAGGGCTGATGGGGGACCCGTCACTGGGGACTCCGACACCTGCATTTATATATATTTTTTATCTTATTTATAAAATTCTCGCGTCAATGTTAGTTACCACACTCCTCCGAAACGGCTGGACCGATTTGTATGAAATGTTGTGTGCGTATCGGGTAGGTCTGTGAATCAGCCAAAATCTATTACCTAGGACGCGAGCGGAGCCGCGGGCATCAGCTAGTATATATATATTTAAGCCTACCAAAGTAATAATAATAATAATAATAATAAAAGTTTATTTGAACCAAATTTTAACAAAATACACAGAAACAGAATGGTTGATAATGACTGCTATAGTTGAATAACTGTGTTGCAGCCATTAACGCCCACCTCAGGAAAACAAAAAAACATCATTTGTTCTGAAGTTACAAATTAGGTATTTAAAACATATTAAAGCAAATAATTTAAAAAATATTTTAACTAATGTAATGTAGTGTGTGTGTGTGTGTGTGTGTGTGTGTGTGTGTGTGTGTGTGTGTGTGTGTGTGTGTGTGTGTGAGTGTGTGTGTGTGTGTGTGTGTGTTTTGCATTACTCATTGAATTTGTGATAATAGACTTTCAGTCTCATTATAGTTGAGACCAAGTAACCACTGTGTTACTTTATATTTACATTCCTGTAATACACATGGGTAAATATGTAGTATTTTATTCACCTTGTTATATAATATAGGGGCCAGATAATAATAATGTCTTTTACTTATCACCATTCCACAGAACTCCACATCACATACTCTGTCTTTTCTTCTTTTGTTTGGATTTGGTCGGAACTTTAATTCGGTGTGTTTTCGTAAGATAACATTTAAGCAGTACAATTTCCTTACAGTGAGCACATTTAATTCGCTATACAAGTCAACAGTAGGATAGCGGATAGGTTTGTGTGTCATGACCTTTAGTACTCCTCTCTGAGCTCTTTCCAGAGTAAGCAACTTATTCTTTCCAGTACCACCCCAGGCGCCAATGCAATATGAGAGAACAGACTGAGCAAGGGCATAATAGACGATCCTCAGTGTACGCAGGTCCAAGGTTGTTCTCAGGTTTTTAAAAACAAACATTAGTTTCCTGATCCTGGTGGTAGTAACCTTTAAATGTTCCTGCCAAGAAAATTGACTGTCAATCCATACACCCAGATACCTTACCTTTATAGTATTTGTAATTTGTAAGCAAGAACAACTTGAACTTTGGGCACAAATGTCATTGTGAGCTATTAATATTATACCAGTAGGCATTAACGTACATTTTGGAGCAAAGGCGATAAAATTTGTTTTCTCTACATTTAAGGTCAACAGGTTTTTGGATAGCCAGGTGACAACAGTGCACAATGCCGATTGAGCATTGAGAGCTGCTTCTGACCAAGTTTCTCCGTGCACCAGAAGAACAGTATCATCAGCGTATGCTATTATCTTGCAATTTGGCAGAACAAGTTTACATAGGTCATTTAGATATATTATGAACAATGTAGGGCCGAGGACACTACCTTGAGGAACGCCAAATAACACTGGTTCTGGGTCACTCACGAAACCGTCTATGCTAACACACTGACGCCTGCCCTCGAGGTAACATTGAAAAATATCGTATACCACCCCCCGAATACCAATGCCTTCCAGCTTACCCAGCAATATGGGTACAGAGACAGTGTCAAAGGCTTTTGAGAGGTCTAAAAATATAGCTAGTGATTTAGATCTAGAGTTAAAGTGCCTGACAACTGAGTTTGTTAATTCTAACACTGCATCTTCGGTCGACTTACCACTACGGAAACCAAACTGGTTTTCAGCCAAAATATTATTTTTGTTTAGATAACTTTTTAATCTATTATTTAATATCTTCTCCATTATTTTTGAAAGAGTGGTAAGAACTGAAATGGGCCTATAGTTATTAACACTGTCTCTGTCACCGCTCTTATGCACAGGGTGCACAAGACCTATCTTAAACACATCCGGGAAAACTCCAGATACGAGGCAGAGATTGAACACATACACAATTATTGGGGTAAGTGCAGATCTGGCATTTTTTATGATTGCAGTAGAGATGCCGTCCCAACCAGTAGCTGTTGTATTTTTAAGACTTAAGATATGGTGATTTATTTCTGAGCTGTCAGTCTGGAAAAGAGACATCGAGGACTGAGGAGAAAACTGACACCCGACAGTCATCCCTGAGCTAGAGTAATGCGCGGTATTTGTTGCTATAATTTTCGATGCTAGGTTCTTACCAATATTTGCAAAATATTTGTTTATAGAATTTGTTGCAGACTTTGGATCAACTGAAGAAGACAAAAGGTCACTGGATGGAGGTCTAGATTTGTTTATATTACCTAACTTTTTTACATATTTCCAAGTATCTTTCGGATTTTTACTGAGGTTATTAAATTCATTTTGTTCATACTGTTTCTTTACTGACTTTAGCAAACGATTACAAAAGTTTTTATATCTATTATAAGTGGTTTTCAAAATAAGATTTTCTGGGTCTTTTTTTAGTTTAATAAAAAGTTTATCTCTGTTTCGTATACATCTTAGAAGGCCCGGGGTAATCCATGGCTTTAATATTATATGCCTATTACTTAGCGAAAGTGTACGGGTGTTTTTTTTTATTACAGCACTAATTGAATCGACAAGTAATTCAGCAGCACTGTTTCCATCCTCACACGAAAGAATTTGACCAAAATCCATACTATTTATTTCTGACACACAAGCTGAATGGTTTACTCGTTGAACTAAACGCTCCTTTCTATAACTATTTATTTTAAGATTACAATTTAGAATTATAGGTGCGTGGTCGGTAAAATAGGTATCTAGGACTATAGATGTTGCGTTATTTTTTGTTTTCAGGAAAATATGATCTAGACAACTATTATTTCGGGTTGGCAGAGTGTGAGCGGCCATTAGGCCATGAGACATAATTGTATTTAAATAATAATCACAGTTCTGGTCTGAGTTATCAGGTGCGATATTAATGTTTATGTCACCGACTATTGCAATATTTTGACAATTCTTCATTAAACTTAAGGTTTCATCTAGAGATTTCATAAACCTATCAGTGTGCCTGTATGAAGGTGAGCGATAAAGTGCAACTAAGGCAAATATATTATTATATTTAATTGTTAAGCAGTTAGCGTCAGAGAATACCGGTGATTCAACGGTACATTTGAAATCATCCCTAATGTAAACAACAACACCATCATTTTGATTTCGGTAATCCGACGCGTAGGTATTATAGCCGTTTAAGCTAGGTAAATTAGGGCACTTGCTTAACCAACATTCGGTCAAAACTATTATATTAAATTTAGCTGGAATTCTTCGTAGTAAAATCAATAACTGGTCGAAGTTGCAACTAATGTTACGTATATTAACATGTATAATTTTAATGGAAGTATTTGCATTGTTCATGTATCGAATACTTTGCTCAGGTGAACATATTAGGGATTTTGAGACTTCTATTTGTTCAATCTCATTAAATAAATTAATATCATCCATTTAATATTATTAATTAAAGTGTAAAAAGTGTGTAAAAAATATCCAACGTAACTTAACAACTTAATCCTGTGCGTGGTGGCAAGTACCACAAACAAAACACAGCTGTAAACAAGTGATTTTTTATTTTTGAATTCATCGGTCGCATAACGACACTTAACCAAGGTTGAAACAAGTATCAGGCACAATTTACTATGTATATTTCCCATGTGCAATTCAAACAGAAAGGTT
This sequence comes from Phragmatobia fuliginosa, assembly GCA_932526445.1. Lineage (NCBI taxonomy): Eukaryota > Metazoa > Arthropoda > Insecta > Lepidoptera > Erebidae > Phragmatobia > Phragmatobia fuliginosa. Next base: position 10,258,170 of record OW052084.1, on the reverse strand, counting down.
AATATTGGTGTGTAAAAGTAATAGAATGTGTTGTGTATAGTGGTTGATGTGTGTGTAAGGTTGTGATACTTAAAATGTAGTATTTTATATAGTGTAGACAAGTTATACAATCCTATATCTAATAAAATATTAAAAACTAAAGTAAAGTAAACATGCAGTATATTCAGTCTGGACCATTTATGTACAACGTGATATTGTTGATAATAACCAAAAGTAGGGTAGGATGCATACACCTTTATGTTTATTATGTTACTCGCAACGTAATACTTCAACACCACCGCTAGTTTTAGTCATTTGGTGACTTTCAATTTCGATAAATCGGTATCGGTTTTTATTAAATAGGAGGGTGCACCTTCAGTCTTCCTCAAGTATATTTTGCCGTGAGATACCCAACAGTACCTATATTCATTTACCCTTGCAAAATCTCGGCATAGAAAGAACAATCGTTTCATTAAAGGAGTCAGATTTTCTGATATATATATGGGTTTACATGTTCCACTTATTTTAAGATGTTCCGTTGTTAATCTGGTATTCTTTATATACTGTTTATACATGTAAATAAATTTTTCTTTCTTTATAACGCTGGTAAAATCAACAATGATAGGTCTATATTCAGGTTCTTTGGTCTGGATACGGAAGACGTCTCTGATTTCACGTGATTCAATGGGGATGTTTATAGTTTTACCGGTCGTAATCAAGGTCTGTAGGAGTTGCTCTTTAGACTCCTTTTTAATTGGAGGAATGTTTCGTATCTCCACACAACAACGAGCGTTGCGTTCCGCCTTTTCTAATCTATTTTCAAGAGTATGGATATAGTCGAGGTTTTCCTGCCGCTCTGATTTCAAACAGTTAATCTGTTCAAGTAATGCATCATATGACTTAGACACGTACTCGACAGAAGCGCATAAATCACAGTTTTGTTTTTTAATGTCAGTAATAGAAGCTAATATCGCCGAAATTTTAAGTTCCTGCTCATTCTTAAAATCACGAAACATATTCGTAATCTCAGACATAAATGCGGATAAGCTCATATCCCCACTGTCCCCCGAGCGTTTACGCTTCGTGCGAACGGTTACGTTTAGGTTTTCTAATTCACTCTGCTTGTCGCTTAGGTTTGGTTCCGAGTCACTACGTTGATGCTGGACTGTGCGCGTAGGCAATGTAATCAGCTGTTGTGGTGGTGTGCGATCGACTGACATCTTATCTTGTATACACAATAACAAGCTTATGAAACCGAAGTTGCACTGATATAGTGAAAGGAGCTCACTGTAAACTGGTCGGTCGCGACAGATCAATACAAATATGCTTTCCGTCAAACGTAACCAGACCTATGTTCAACTAATATTGCTATTTCTTTCAACTTCATCTGCATAGAGAGGGATGGCACTATACATTCGAGATTTACTCACGCGTCAAAGCAGCACTGGAGCTTTACGATAATAGTTCACTGGGGCACTTATTTAAGGTAGACTTTGTATTGACAACTATTGATGATTATTTAAATTTAATTTAAAATTTAGTAACAAGTAACTTTTAACACGTCTGATCGCCTCAGATATCCGGAGGGAAGGGGAAAGTGATTCTTCTCTGCCTTATGGAAACCATGAGTAAAAGCCAGGAGTATGCATGCAGCATGGTGACCGATGCCACGGTGGCCTGGCCAGAATGATTGTAATGTAACTTCGGTCCCACACTCACCGAAGAAATACAACAGTAGGAATACTGTCATTATTAGGTCGGTCTTTAGTGTGAAGGTAGTACTGCCCTGCTCGAGCCGGCCCATTCGTGCTGTAATCAGCGTGACTCTACTACCTATATATAGATACAGTAACTTCCTCAGATAAGTATCGTAAGAGCCAACTAAGTGAGCAAACTCGCAGGACAATAATAGCACTGCACAAGAGAAGGAAAACTTGACACAAACCATCCAAAAAATCTGGTTAGCGTAGTTTAGTAGGACAAAACACTTCTACTCTTATGCCCAAAACACTCTTCTTCTCTTGTCCATTCCTCTTTCGTAGTTGAGTCCATTTTGTTATGGAATGCGCTCCCACTGGAGATCAGGAAAATAACTAACCGTATTACATTTAAGGCTAAAGTCAGAGAAATTTATTTAAAACAGTTGGCCGAAATATCTTCGTAATCTTATTATCCGTATATATCTCAGATATAACTTTGTATATTCACTATGTATGCATATATGTATATATGTGTGTGTATGTGTGTACGTATGTATGTGTTTGTATGTTATGTATATGTATTTATATAATTATTATATATGTTAAGTATTATTTAAATCTATATTATATCCTTTTATAAATATAGTCTTGGCACCCCTTTTTGAGAAGACACCTGCCATGTCCTTACTGCACCATCCAAAGGTTGGCTGGTAGAGAATGCCATATGGCATTAAGTCCGCCTCATGCAAATGTAATGCAGAAAGTGTTAAAAATAAAAAAAAAATAAATAAATAAAAAATCTCTTTTCTTAGCAGGTCTTTGTATCCGCAGTGGACTGTTCAAGCCTGGTTGTTCATGATGTACGGTAGCTCAATAACTTTAGCGAATTATTCATTTATTTTCATTTGTATTCTGTAAAAACAGGCGATAACTACCTATGGTCGCGATAGATGGCGTTGTGCCCTCTGACTGAATCGCGCTATCGTTTGGTTGCCGCGCATCGTATATGAGGCCGATGTAAATATTTATTTGTGACCGAGTGGACCGGAGGATGATGGAATAAATGGTAAATACACCATAGATCAAATTGCAGTGCGGTTTCATTTTACGAACCTACTTGTAGCTCCATCCAGGGCAATCACCCGGCTGTAGTTCGAATTGAACTAAATCACTGGTGTAGTTCAAAAGAATAGATTCACATGATTGGAACTAGGTATTGAACACAAATCTTGTTGACGGAATGTTCAGATTTCACAAAGTCAATGGTAAAAAGAGGTAGTGCCTTAAGTGGATGTTTAGGGGTAAGTTATAAAAACATCTCCCGCACTAGAAACATATGCTGTGTCATGGGCACTGTTTTTTTTTTTATTTAGAATATATATTCCTGTGTCGTGGAAGACTTGACAAACATACATGAAACGGATACAAAGAATACCCAGATTCAGATCAGCAACTTCTGAATTACACAAAGTGTTGTCCCACGTGGGATTTGAACCCATGACACTTGGCGTAGTAGAGAGCGGCGTGGCGATCACTTAAACCTTGTGGTTTATGTGCAGTCAAATGCACTTTATAAACACACACACAAATGAAATAGACACAAAGAACATCCAGACTTAGAACAACTATTAGCTTTCGCCTGCGGTTCCGCTCGCGTCTATGTCGGTTACACACATTTGGTTCGAACGAGGAATCGAACCCGAGACCCAAGCACAGCAGTCGCACACGCTACCACTACGCCATCAAGGCAGTCATGATGATACTGATCACTCAGTAGGAAGCTGGGTAGCTCCTGCAATTCATACAGTATAATGGTACTTTAAGATGTAGTCTGATCTCCGAGAGCCCTAGCAATGACTTACCTCATCCTGCTCGAAGATGCCGAGCTGGTGGTTCTGCTCCGAGGTGCGCCTGAAGTCCTCCCGCGAACATCGAGGATCGCGCCGAGGAGCCTCGGGGTTCTCCACGAAACAATTACCTGCGATGAAAAAAGATTCATATTAGTTACATAATGTTTCCGCTACAGCGCAATGTTTCCGAACGCAAAACGTCAAGTGACATACGGCTGACGTTTTGAGACTTGGAACTAACTACGAGTCAACCGCCCGGCGCGCGCGCTTTTAAAACGGAGTGTGTAAAATTAAAATATATTCCGTTCAGACAACCAAGCGAGTGAAAACCGCAAATCAGCTCGTTACGAAACCGAACAATTACAGTGCCACGAACAATCGGTGCATTCAGTGTCACGAGGCCGGCAATCCGCGGATCCTGCGCATCAGCTCCCACCAGCCACCTACACGTGAGTACTTCTCCCTTCAGCCCTTTCTAAACTTCCCCTTCCCTTAACAATGTCGCTGTATTATACGCGCCATTGCCATTTAAATTCATTCTGGATTATAAGGCCTAGTGTGAGTCTGTCACCACTGTAATCTCGTGCTTCAGGGAGCACGGTAAGTCTTCAATCCTGGTTTTCATATGGATTTATGGCAATCGTTTTTGGGAAGTCAGTGCCTATCAAATATACGGACAAATAATTCAATGTATGAATTCGCGCCCCCTAGTCAAGTGGCAAACGGTTTTCGTTTTCTATTCTATTCGCTTGTTTCATTGGCTAATGTCACTCAGTCACGTGATCAAAACAAAATATTAGCCAATCTAACATGAGAATAGAGATAGAGAATGGAACAGACAAAATTTACAACTTGGCTGGTTTTCATGTAGATTTATGGCAATCGGTTTTGAGAAGTCAAACCCAATCAGTTTTTCCACGGAGCGACTGGCATCGGACCTCCCTAAGGGAGAACTGAAATTCGAAGTTTGAACTAGTTATCAGTAAATTTGAGGGCATTGTCTTCCCAACAACGATTACGTACTCTCTTACGTACTCTCTTAGGCACGGGCGTGAATCACCGCCAAACTTCCAAACTGCGGGCTGCTATTAGGAGTTTCCTAAGAAAAACCCAAAAACACTTTTTGGCCTCACCCAGAATTTGAACCCGAGACCTCTTGATTAGCAGTCGCATACGCTATCCACTAGACCAACGGGCCCACTTTACAAACCACAAATATACAAGACACAAATGAATTGGTTTATACTTGTTATTCACAGTTAAATATACTTCCTTCTCGCTTCTCTCCTTCACTCTTGGCTTCTACACATGCTTTCCCATCAGGCAGAGTAGAGTCACTTTGGAAGGCTACAAGTGCTTTACCAATAGGATCACGTCTTGATCACTTTACTTACCGCTGACGTCTTCCAGCTGCAAGGTCCAGGGCGTGTTGACTGTCTTCAGCGCCTGCAGCCGGTCGACGAAGGCGTCGATCTGTTGAGCCGCCTCGGGGTGGTCGAGGCGTCTCTGCGCCTGGTCCTGGCTGAGGCCGGCGATGGCGCGACACACTAGACCCTCCACTGTTGTCACCTCTGGAAAACAGGGTAGGAGGGAGATTTTAGAAAGAGAACTGACAATATTACACTACTTATTCAAATTCAAATTCAAAATTCTTTATTCACTTAGGATGCAATACATCTCTTGTGACAGGTCAAGATTCTACATGTACATTTATGCCATGTTCGCAAACAATAGGTAGAGCCGGAGTAAAGAACATGGCAATAAAAACTTCCTCTTCTAGTTTTGAAGTTGAATCATAAACCTTTGTTTGGTATGCTTCGAAACTACAATTAAAAGTGTGTTTAGAATTGGCCAATTCTAAACACACTTTTAATTGTGCAATGCAAGTGAGACTAGTGCAAGAAGGGTGCCATAGCAATTTTAAGCTAAAGTCATTAACATCGAGCAAAAAACGGTAAAAAATCACATTTGTTGTATATAAAATTTTATTGCAGGTATATTTTAAATATTTATTGTATTGTTTTTAGTATTTGTTGTCTCAGCAGGAACACAAATACATCATCTGTGAAAATGTGAACCTTCTATCACGGTTTACAATATACTAATATACAGCCTGGTTTGTTTCAGATGGACAGTGAAGTCTTAGTAATAGGTTACCGTCTTTACCTTTCGGGTATAGAACGCATTTTTTAAGCTATTGATTAGTTTTTATCGCGTGCTTTGAGAGCGGCGACCAAATCAAGAAATTCCGTAACGAAAAAACCTAACACCCCGTGTTAAAAAAAGGATAGAGAATATGATTGTAACTGCAGTGCGACAAGGACAAATAACGGGCGCCTGGCTGCGTCATACATTAATCAAATAATTTCGTAGGCACAATACACAGCGTCCGCGTCCTCCAGTACCGTTTGATTGAATCTTAGAGTTTTTTTATTCCATAGATATGCTGATATTACTATTATGTTCCTGTTTAGTTGTCATTGTCTTTCGGTTATTGGGATGATTATGTTGTTTGGCAATAATATTGTTAGAATGTATGTTGGTAAAAAGACAGTGTATATTGTTTCGTAAACTTGAATTAATATAAAAGAAAAAAAATACTGCATAAATAAAAAATAAATAAATAATTATAATTACAAAAGTTGATAAAAAATGCTATGCAATAGTTTTACCGCGGCAGTCCCCGAGTGCCACACGACTTTTTTTATAAAGTATTAGTTTTTGCCTGCGGCTCTGCCCGCGTGTATGTCGGTTATCGCGGTAAAAAGGAGCCTTTATTCTTTCCCAAGGTTCTATCTCTATACCAAAATTCATCAAAATCGGTTTAGGCGTGAAAACTTAACAAACAGACAGAGTTATTATCAGCATTTATAATATTAGAAGGGATATATTCGGCGCACAGTATACACACGATATTTAACGAAAATGTTTTGTTTACGAATGAAACCTTTAAAATGAATTTAATGAAAGGTGTATTAACATACCTCCTTTCTGACTCTGTGCAGGTATTTCAAAGTCCAGTTCAGGTATTTTGACACTGGTGTAGTCACTCTTCACCACCTGCCGGTTCAGATCTGTAGGAGATTCCACCTTCAGAGTCCACCTGAAACAATACCCTCAGTTTAATTTTTACGCATCTCAAATTATACGGTGCTGGGTATAATTTGAGATACATTGAAGGACCAGCACATTCTGATAATGTCTCATTAGAATATGCTGGTCCTTCACGCTGAGTATCATATGTACTAAGTATAACTTCATCTGCAATTTTGGTAAAGTGCAATTTAAAAAAAAAACATTTTCTAGTAGTAGTCTAACAGCTTTTTCATAACAAAAATGTTTTGTTTTTATTTTATAAATAAAAAAACAACTCCTGCATTAGGAATATACATCTTCTGTCGGTGGGGACTTTACAAACATACATGGAACAGACACAAAGAGACCCAGAACTACAATTTATGGATAACACCTGGTGCAGTAGAAGGCGTGGTGACAACCGCTTAAACCACTAGGTCAACCGTGCAGTCTTTGTTTACAATATCTCACCTGACTCCAAGTTCCGCGAAGGCTCCTCCAGGCTGTATTTCGTTGTTCTCATAGCCACATTCCTCACATGAGAAGGACATTATCACAACATTCTTGTAATACGGGATACGAGTCAGAAGAAGACGGGTCATACCCTGGAAACAGAGTTGAAATACAAATCAGAAAGAGAAAGAAAAGAAACAAATTTTAATGTGACTGATAAATTGAGGATATTTTGTGTTAGGTAGGGTCTGACATTCCTACTCGTAGCTAGATACCTAACACCAGCTTAAAACAAAATCTATTATTAGGTCTTGGTGGATATTGCTGTAAACAATAATCGCAATAGCAATAATTGACTGCCTCGGTGGCACAGTGGTAGCTGTATGCAACTGCTGTGCTTAAGGTGTCAGGTTCGATTCTCGGGTTGGACCAAACATTTGAGTGATCCACAAATATTTGTTTCAGCGTTTGGATGTTTTGTATGTTTAATAAATAAGTATTTACAAAAGAAAGGTATGTTTATGTATTCATGTCAGTTGTCCCGTACCCTTAAACAAGCTCTCCTTAGTTTGGGACTAGATGACGTTGTGTGTAAGTGTCAGAAATATTTATTAATTAATAATAATATCAAATTAACAGTTTTTTACTGAAGGCATATCAAAGTATGTTTATGCAGTACCTACTAAAGCCCGCTGCATACGTGACGGGATTTAACACGGACGGAACGGGACGGGAAGTTTTGCAAACATAGTTACATACAAAATGTATAAGGAAATACATTCTTCCCGGAGACACAGACGGGGTGGGAACGTGGCACGCACGGGACGTGTTAAATATCGTTGCCGACGATGTTTAGCACGTCAATAGCAATTAAAGCCAATTCTTGAAATCAAAAATACATCTTTAGTTGTTCACAACACTAACACGTTAGATCCGAGTCATAGTCACGGTGTGTATGCATTTACATCACGTTCCCGTTTATAACGAGGCAACCACATCCACGTCCAGTCCGTGTTAAATCCCGTCACGTATGGAGCGGCCTTAACATTAAAATGGCAATATTTACAATTTTTGTGTCTGTCTGTTTGTTCTGGATAATCTTTTTTTTTATGGTAGGCTTTAACTACCAAAGTGACTACACTGCCTGATGGAAAGCATGAGTAGAATCCAGGAGTAGGGCTCACCATCCTCATTGTGAGGGTAGGCAATGCAGCATGGTGACCCATACCTACCCCGATAACCAACGTAAAGGTTAACCAACCGGGTGAAAACTATTCTGTTATAAATTGATAAAACAAATTATAACCTCAAGGAAAACGCATCTGCGAATATGTCATTATTAGTTAATGAAAGACTCGGTTCATATATATGTGGATATGTTCCTAGTGAAAATTGTGAAGAAAATGTGTAAAGTTCGCATTGTTTACATACGTTTGAGTGGCAATTCATGCATAACGACTCGATCTCGGTCACTTCAGGGTCCGCCTCCTCAACGTCGAGGTCCGTGAACACCGGCTTTTGTTCTATGCTACACATTTTTATAGAAAACAATTAGATAAAATGTAAAAGATTCCAACACCTCTGCTTCTGTCTAGAACTCTAGAAGTCTAGACGTTTCTTTCACGAATTACTGTGACAGTGACAGTAATGACAGATGACAGCCACTGCTGAGTAAGCAAGTGACACTGACAGTTATCTATATATATAAAATGAATTGCTGTTCAGTGTTCGTTACTCGAGAACGGCTGGACCATTTGGCTAATTTTGGTCTGGAAGTATTTGTGGAAGTCCAGAGAAGGTTTATAAGGTGAATATATAAAAATGAATTGCATTTTTTTATGGATTCCTTTTGTTTGTTTTATGTTTATTTTATACAAAAGCTTAGGTCTGCTATTTATTGATTGAGGCAGTACGAAGTCTGCCGGGTCAGCTAGTAACAGATAAAACGGATGAATAGATTTTAATATCATGGCTATTTTAGATGTAATTCATTTTAATCTGTTATATGTCTGCGAAAACTTTTTAAGAGCGTTCTGTTAGGTTAATTCACTTTTAACTTTTTTATGATAATCAGTTCACGATGCATAACTTCACTCTACGGGCATTACTACATGTTTAACAAAGTCGCTTCCGCTCTCTGTCTGTCCCTATAAATGCTTAAATCTTTAAAACTTCGCAACGGATTATGATGCTGATTTCTTAGAGTGATTCAAGAGGAAGATATATATGTATAATACATGCATGATATAGTAGAGAAACATTGACAATTTTAGAGGTTTCTAATGTGATGTCGGAAATAAATCCATGGTTACGCTTACATTGCAAACGCTGGCTGTACCCTACGAGTATAGATCAAAATAATGTACTACAGTATTGTACATCTAAAAAAGCTCTACAAAAATTCCACGACGGTATATGTCTATATCTCTGGGATAACCCACAATACCCATTTTTTTGATTCTTTCTTTTTACAAGAAATAATGGCTTATTTACGAAGCGATTTTAAGCAATACAGTTTTAATCCTTAATTGGAATTAAGTACCTTAAATACCTACATTGTGCATTTATTATAGCCCTTTACAGTAGGTAATTTAAATTAATATTTTTGAAGATATAAAGATTTCAAACGCAGGAACAAAGCGATTGTCCGCGGGGCCCGTTAGGTGGCGCTGCTGTCGAATTGTCACTATCGTATTCACTGTTTTTAGGCCGACCGAAGGCCGCCAACGAAGCTTCCTCTGAAAACAATAAGATCAGTGGATGGATACTCCTTGTATCATCAACTATCTGTCAGTAAAAGTACCGTCGAAATCAGTCCAGCCGTTCCAGGGATTACCTAAGGTGGTGGTGGTGAGCGAAGCAGCGTGCAAAAGCTAGTCTCATATGTGTTTTTTATCTGTTTAATGTATGTTTTTAATTCTTGTGTTAATGTTTTCATTGTAAAAACTGTGCACTCGTCCGTGAGGTGTTATGTTGGGCTTCAGCTGAAAATCAGCGCTGTGGTCACTCTCAGGACCGCAGCACAAGCTGAGCTGAGGCCCTTTAGTCACATACACACACAGCCAGATCATTTTACTTTGTTTTTCTTATATATATATATTGTGTGTTTTGTTTTATGTATGTCTGTTAGTTGTTTAGTGTTGTTGAAATGTACATTGTTTATCTCGTTTCCTTTGTGAGTGTGACTAATAAATGTTTTCTTTCTTTCTTTCTGTTTTCTTTCTTACCCGGCACAAACAGACAGACAGACAAACAAAAATTGTAAAAAAAATATTTGGGCTTATGTACCGTGTATACATACATTACATATGCATTTAGTTATTTTAATGTTACAAACAGACACTCCAATTTTATTTATTTGTGTATAGACTAGTTGTGTCGCGCGTTGTTACCCGCGCTTGTTATTGTAGATCGCGAGTAACACCGCGGAGCGAAGCTTGTCTAAAATAACATTGCCCAAGTTACTTCTTTATGTCATCAGCTTTTTGTCACTGAAAGTCCCGCCAAAATCGGTCCGGACGTTCCAGACATTAGCTGGAACAGACAGACATACATCGTTTATATTTTGAAATGTATTTAGTAAAGAGAAACACTTGATTTAAACAAAAGCGATTATCGTTGTTTCCAAAAAACTAGAACCATCATTTAGAGAGATGAGTGGTTATGTTCTTTGGAACCCGTGGCAATGGTCATTGATGGTCGTATACTATTCAGTTTTTAGCATACAACTGCATATATTTAAACTGTATTTGATTTCGAAAGAATCGCTGACATAGAGACACATGACTGTCTAAATATTCTGCTATGAAAAGTAGGTAGGTACTACGCGTTAGTATGTCTATTTTGTTTTGTTTCAATGCATCTATTTTTAATATGTATCTATTTAAACAGGTACATGCGTAATATATTCGTGTTGCTAGATCCACAGTACGACTTAGGATTAGCACTCTAATAAACAGATATTATGTAGGATGTAGGTAGATAAAAAACTACACTTTACGCGTTTTACCGTCGTTTTTAACATTACCCAAAAGAACTTTATGCACGACCTTCATTTACTGACACGGAAAGAGGTTCGCCACGTGTCGTAAGTTAAGCAATAAATAGGCTAATAGCTACCCGAAGGTTAAGACTCCCTGCCGGCTGCCTGTGTCATTATTTCGAATGCATGATGTCATTCAACAATATAAACATAACCTTCGGACGGTTGTTACGTCATTACGCTATTTTAATCGAACCTGTAGCGTTGAAAACCGACTTAATTAAATATCATATCAACACTTGTGTTGGATACGTACAACTTGCTCATTTTTATTTTAGCTGGGTAGCAATACAAAATTCTCGTGCCATAATACGACCATTTGTAATGTTAGTGTGTTTACACTGCGGAGATATACGAGAGAGGACTTCTTTAATAGATGGAGTTATATCAAAGCGTTCCCGCCTTGCCGAATATTTTTAAAACGAACTAGTCAATAGAGAATCTCTATAAGAGAAGCAAGTGACTTTTTTAGTAAATTATAAAGTTTAGCGTGATATTGTGCTAGTCGACTCATTTTAAGGATTTTATATAATACTTCAAACTTATTGTAAGTATTTTACTGCTTCTATAATACCCTGCAGCTTTGCACCTGAATATATTATTTGATTACTTCTCTATGCATATTTTTTTATTTGTATAATCAATTTGGATATTTATGTTACTATGACATCATTTTCAATACAATTACATAAAATGTGTAGTTTTATGCGAAGGTTACGGAATAATAGATACAATTTAGTTTTATTATTTTGTGCGTAAGTAGCACGGCGTAGTCTAGACTTGAACGTTTAGGTTACTTCCTAGGCAGGTACATATTTTTGGAACTTTACACGATTTTACAAACTCGCTCTTATTAGCATCATTTGTTACTGAATGACTATGTAAACATGTCATAAGATCTTAAGTTTTGGCTCGATGAGACATCTATTTGAAACTATCGTCGATGTGATTATAAGTTTTTATGTGAATGTCGTTTGAATTATTATCATTTGGACTAATTTGGAGTTCATCTAACTATGAAACAAGAAGTTGAATATTTGAAGTATTCGCAGGCGATAAGTAAACCTCTCGTGTTTTGACTGTTCAATTAATAATCTCGATTGTCGGCATTGGTGAAACCATTCCACTATAAAATTGAATAGTATAATTTCAATAATGTACCGTTAACTTCGTCAAAAAGTACCATAATTAAATCATTTTGGGAAATGAATTATTTTTAATGATTCATCCAATTTAGCGATCGTCAAACTTGTTACAATTTAAATTTGACCAAATTTTCGCCCTTGATCAGCTTATTACAATTTACAAACAATCTTTCTTTCAATCAAATGAGGTATAATTATCTGAGGACTATAGATACTTACCACGACTTCTGCGAGGCGGGAAAAAGAAAAACGGCAATAAACTCGATCTATGGTCAATTCACCGCGAGTAATAGACAAACGGTTCGGCTCTTCCTTCTAATGCCAATCGGTTAAAACCTGTAACTTACTACCAGCATACGAGTTTCCCTCCCATCCGACAACAAATCATAGGTATACCTAAGCGAGGAGTGGAAAAATGAGAGTGAATCTCGCGAAGTGAAGGCCGCGTGTGGGTCATAATACTGTATACCTAGTCCACATTCGCAATGAGTATAGACCACTCTTGAATTTTACTCATGCTTTCCATCAGGTAGAGTAGAGTCACTTTAGTAGTCAATCTATCAATCAACAACCCATAACGTCCCACTGCTAGGCATGGGTCTCCTCTCAGGAGAGGGCGCTGGGCGAGTGCGGGTTGGGGACTGGCAAGACAATGTTCATCAACAGCCTTTAACAGTCCACTGCTGGACATAGGCATCTCCTTGAAAAGGAGGTATTTGGCTTACTATACCACGCTGGCCAGACAATGTTGTGGCTACGTAAATCTTGTCGTTGGATATGACTGCCTTGTTGGTCTAGTGGTTAGCGTATGCGGCTGCTGATCAAGAGGTCTCGGGTTCGATTCCCGGGTCAGACCAAATATTTGTGTGATCCACAAATATTTGTTTCGGAGTCTGGGTGTTTTTCAGTTTCATTTATATCAGTTGTTTAGTACCCATAACACAAGTTCTGCTTACTTTGGGACTAGATGATGTTGTGTGTAAGATGTCCAAAATATTATATTAATGTTTTTAAGCCGTCCGAAGGCCTCCAACAAATCTTCACGACTGTTATCTTAAGATAACAACCGGGACCGACTGCTTGACGTGACATACGAATCACGGAAACGCTTATTACATATCATGCCACAAATGCTCACCCATCTAGGACTGACCGCGGCGCCGTTGCTTACCCTCGGTGATTGTTTCCAATCAGCTTAGGCCACGCGGTTTAAGTTCGTTTACTGAATCCCTACACGTACACCGATTATAAAGAATTCAATCATTCAGACTTTGTTAATATCTTCTTATATATAAAATTCTCGTGTCACAATGTTCGTTGCCATACACCTCCGAAACGGCTTGACCGATCTTTATGAAACTTTATATGCATATTCAGTAGGTCTGAGAATCGGACAACATCTATTTTTGATACCCCTAGGAGCCGCGGGCATCAGCTAGTAGTATAATTGATATAAATATCATTTAGTCATGCGCTAGACACTAGAGAATCATCAGAGAAGACTAAAGAACTTTTCCCTAAACAATTGTTAGTAAAACAAATTTCATTAACAATAAGCCCCGTCTCTTGTTCAGGCGCAGTACTGAAATATTATCCAATACCGGTATGTAAACGGGCCGTTCTCGACTTACCGTCCAAACGGTTAGTGCTAGGAAGATGAAACTTTGCATCAATATGTGTTTCTATCACGTCGACAAAGTGCTACAATAAAATCATTAAAAAAAATGTCGTGTGGCACTCGAGGACTGCCGCGGTAAAGCTATTGCATAGCATTTTTTCTATTTTTGTTACCAAGTTTCAAAAGTATAGCTCTTATGGTTTCGGAAAAAAGTGGCTGTGACATACGGACGGATAGACAGACAGACAGACAGACATGACGAATCTATAAGGGTTCCGTTTTTTTGCCATTTGGCTACGGAACCCTAAAAAACTATTTAAATGATATTACAAACACTTAAAATTTATTTATTTGTGTAAATGGATGTAAAGTTGCTTAGCGGTTCTTGGCCATAGGAATGAGTATGACGACAAAGAAAGTGATTCAATTAAATAATGTAACGTTTCGAAAACGCCCTATTCGAGCCGTAACCCTAGTCACCTACTCCAAATATTCTAGGCTATGAAAATGAAGGGGTAAGTTACCAAAGCCCTGCTCCCTCTCATCAACAACCCATATCGTCCCACTGCTACGCTGGCCATACTTTCTATGCTTCACGACTGTTATGATAACAACCGGGACCGACTGCTTAACGTGATCTCCGCATCACGGAAACGCTCAAAGCATATCATGCCACAAACGGTCACCCATCTAGGTCTGACCGCGCCGACGTTGCTTAAACCTCCCTCCTACCCTCACAAAGGACAGTAACGAACTCCGTCACTCTTGAGTTGCCAGTTTCTCTAGCGAAGGTATCACCCAGATGACTCGTCTGGTGGAAAGTGAAAATGTTGTATTTCTTTATTGAAACAAGCAAGCAGAAGTGAATGACCGCCACTCGGCGCGCACAGACAGACAATATTTGTACAGATTTATTAATAAACCACTTCACAAACAATTATTATCAGAAAATTCCTATTCTTTGTAGACTGTCGCCGAATTGTTACATGTTTGAATTGTTAATTACATTTGTTAATTAGCTGAGCCCCGCGGTGTTGCCCGCGTTTGTTGTAGTAACCGAGGGTAACGTCGCGGGGCGAAGCTAATCAAATCAAATAAAACCATATGTACCTTTGGCATATCTTATCTTATCTTATTAAAAAGACAACTCCCGCATTAGGAATATGAATTCCTGTGTCGCGGGGGACTTTACAAACATACATGAAACGGACACAAGAAACACCCAGACTCAGAACAACAAATTGTGAATCACACAAAGTGTTATCCTACGTGGGATTTGAACCCACTACACTTGGCGCAGTAGGAAGCGGTGTGGCGACCGCTTAAGCCACTAGGCCAACCGTGCAGTCTGTCAGTCAGTCCATATGTACCGTGTATACATATGCATTTAGTAAAAAGCGGTTATTTTAATATTACAAATAGACACTCCAATTATTTTCATTTGTATAAATTAACGCGAAAGTTTGTGAGTATGTGAGTATGTATGAATGTTTGTTGCTCTTTCACACAAAAACTACTGAACGGATTTGGATGAAACTTTACAGGAATATATCTTATATTTCAGAATAACACAAAGACCACTTTTTACTGCTATAATCGAGATACGCATGGAAGGAGCCGCGAAAGAATTAAAGTAAAATCACATTTGTCCAAAAGCAATAACAGTTTCAAGATGTCTATAAAACTAAATCAGTATTAAATCAACTTCTGCCTAAATATGTACACATTTAATAATATTAAGACAAAGAAAACACAACAATGACTTGTAAACCACAGTACATTTAAATTCCATTTCGAACAAAGCGGCCATATTGAATTTTTTTGACATTACATTTTCGCGCGATTTTCGTCGATGACGTACCACCGTCTAAGGTCAATATATTACTTTTATGTAAATGTATTCGTGGTGATGTAACGAACTAACAAAAAATCGTGAATAGGTGTTTATAGAGTGTTGCAAGACTCATAAGTGGCGTGGTGATCTGTGGATATTTATAATCTTCTTCTTAGCCTTATTCCCAATAGTATTTGTGGTCGGCTACTAATTCAACCGGTTTTATCTGAATATCAGTTTCTCTACGAAGCGACTGGCATCGGACCTCCGCAGCCCTAAGGAAGAACTGAAATTCGAAGGTTGAACTAGTTGTCAATATATTTGAGAGTACTGACTTCTCAATAACGATTGCCATGGATGTTCATGACAATCGGGACCGACCAATTAACGTGCTCTCCGAGGCAGGAGTGTGAATCACCGCCAAAACTTCCAAACTCCGGGCTGTAATTAAGAAACACTTTTGGCCCGACGGGATTTGAACCGGAAACCTCTTGATCAACAGTCGTATAAGCTAACCACTACACCAACGAGGCAGTCACTAGACAACTGTAGATATTTATAATGTACATGATGAATGTCCTTGGCGACGCATTTAAAGGCCGCCGGCCTCGATATCTGTCGCTGTCGTCGACCCGGCCAGCTTTAACAATTTCAAAGTAGGTCGCACTGCGCTGGATTCGGGATTATATTATGTAACTATCTGTGTCCCGCGTGTTACTTGCGGTTATTGTTGTGTATCGCTAGTAACGGTGCGGAGGGAAGCAGGTATAAAAAATAAGCTATATTTGCTCCATATGTTATTCGCCATCTGTCAGTGAAAGTCCCGCAGATTAGCCGAAACAAATAGAAAGACAGACAAAAAGTCTAAAAAATACTTTCAATATATTTAGTAAAAATAAAGTTGGCCAAGTGCGTGTCAGGCCACTCTTAGAATAGGGTTCCGTAGACACCCATAATGGTAGGTAAATTTAAAATCGTGTCCAATGTGTCCAATAGATAATTGCTATGTTTACTTATCATTTCTTAATTATTGTACGAAGTTTTTCATGTGAGTACAATTTACAAGGCCCCTGTAACTCCTAAAATAAGTTCAATATATGGGCTACTATCATGAATTTTTTCAGATTTTAGAGAAAAAATAGAAAAAAATGCGCTTTCTAGTTGAATAACTCTTAAACGGATATCTAAATCGAAAAATGGTTTTAGAAACCTCACAAGGTTTCTAAAAGACCTATCTAATATTATCCCACAGGATTGGGTAGACGCGAGAAAAAGAAACATCCCCGAAGTGGGGATGGGGGTGGGACATGTAGGGTAGGTACCCCAAATAAAAATATTTTTCATAATTTTATTCTAGCACTATGTCGACGTGATAGAAACACATATTCATGCAATGTTTCATCTTTCTACCACCAACCGTTTGGGTTGTAGGTCGAGGACAGATGGACATGACAAATCCTTTAGGGTTCCGAATCATGAACTACGGAACCCTAAAAAGCTAATAAACACTTCAATTTTATTTTAATATATCGATAACTAACTTCAATGGCTTAACGAAAAAGATCGAATATTTCTATGATACAATTATCCTGTACCTATGTAAAGTAATTGAGCTGCACAAGCAGGCCAGGGTCAGTGTGTAGGAGGCGCTCAGAGGTCACGAGGGCTCCACTGGGTCAATGACAGAACTCGCGGTACTTTTGGACACATTAACTAAACATTTCAAGGTCTAGAGAGCTCACTTACAAATATAAGACTGCCTTGTTGGTCTAGTGGTTAGCGTATGCGGCTGCCGATCCAGAGGTCTAGGGTTCGATTCTTGGGTCAGTCCAAATATTTGAGTGATCCGCAAATATTTGTTTTGGAGTCTGGGTGTTTTCTATACAGGGTGTCTCAGAACTCAACGTCAAGCCGAAACGGGGTGACAGGATTGATTGTAACCATTATGAAAAATAAAAAAAAACTATCCCATGCTGTTTGAAAATAATGGGCATTTAAAAAAACCTGAAATTTGGTTAAATTGTAACCATTTTTCGGTTATTGTGGTTAATTTTTATTACTGAACAAAGGACAATGCCCATACCCCGTACCATATTGCGCCATAGATATATTAACACCAAAATTAATGTTTTATTTATGTGTATTATGTACTGACTTATAACCGTTTTTTAGATCGGCATTTAAAAAATTCATTTAATGGTGCTAAATAATTAGCAATTACCTACTTCCGTAAAACAATACATATCCATATGTCAAAAGTTCATTTCCGAAATATTGCACGTTCCGTGTCTGTTATTTCCGAGGTTTAACAATGAACATAAAAATCTTTGTTCGCCTTATTAGTTTTAGCCGTTGTATAAGTAAATAAGATTTTAAAGTAGGAAGTAAAATATGTAATTCTTTTACATCATTTTATTTTATATCTCACCATTTCATAAAGTAAACATTGTGTATTTTCGAAACTCAAAACACGTTCATGGCGATTCGGAACGCTTAATTACAGAACTGTCAGTGTTAATTTCTTTTTTGTTGTGATGACGTTTGGTCGATGTTATTCTTGCTGCGTTAGAGTTGATCTGGTAGTTTTATCGTTTATTTAATTCACTACGTCTATAATAAATATTGACAGTGTTGAGATAGTGACTCTTTCCTGTTGATTATCGAGTTAGTGACTTTGAAGTGCCGTGTCATGACAGTGACTGTTGCCGGCGTTCATGGTGCTTATCTAGTAAAAAATGGAGCGAAGTGACAGTGTGACTGTAGAGAGTAGTAGTCGGCGGTGTATCAACTGTGCGTTGGCGGTACCAAGGAACGCACTGATACATTCGGTGGGAAGTGTTCACGCTAGGATACGCGAAATATTGACATCATGGGTTACACCTACTTTGGTAAGTTTTTTCATTAAGCATTCATAAACGCATTCATCATATATTATATTTGGTAGTTGAGCCATTAGTATTCCAGTATATGCTTCTAGTATGACAAAACCACTCTGTACAATCTTTTTGATGGCTTTGAACATCTTTTATATGTCATAGCTGTGGAGGCTTCGCCTAAATTCCAGTTCTAGCCAAAAATGTAGCCAATAAGTTCAACTAACTGTCAAATATTTTTAGTGAGAGCTTGAAGTATGAAAGAGTTACTTATTAAAGTGCATAAATTGTTTTAGTGCATATATTTGCACATACATTTATGAACTATAATTATTTACTGTATGTATAGTTTATAAGGCTTTTGTCAACAAACACACATAACATGCATATGTCAGTGTATTGAATAATGAAATACAGTATAACAAGTTTTTCTTTTTTAGGTTACTCCGGATCATTTTATATGCCACAGTTGCTACTTGTTGATTCAAGAAGGAACAATTGGCAGCCCAGTAGTGGGCCATCAAAGTGTTTGTTTCAGTTGTGGTGTATCATTATTACGCACTCGTGGAAGAAGAACCTACCAAATAAGGCCTGATTCTTTACAACGAGATGTGATTTTGCAATCGACACCACTTCATCTTGTAAGTACAATATTGACACTATGGTATATGGTCTATACTCACAAGGTTTCAGAAAATAAAAGTTGTATTAAAATGTTAAAATGTTCTAAAAAGTACTATAAAAGTCTAATTGCAACAATTTATGTTTCGCGAGACTGAGGGCAGTACGATACCAAGATCACCGATGTACTTGCACCAGCCGTTATAGCAAAAGGTCAAATCAAATAAGGTGTGGTCTCACTAATGCAAATGAAATATGAACAATTAATATTCAATATATGTAAACTATTTTATATAGGATGAAATTGTAAATACTAGGATAGAAAGTAATTAATTAATATTGTGATAATAATATTAATAAATCAATAGATAATAATAAAATAATGGTGAAGTATTTATATAGAAAGAATTTATTGATACAATATTATGAAGATAGTTATTTTGTTGCATAGAATGTGTGTGTGTGTGTTTGTATGTGTTCCTCCTACAACACAAATGCAGTGAATGCTTAATCTATCTTATTTCTAGTATATTCCTAGAAATTAATGTAATTTTAATTATTTTAGGTCTCTAGACTTGAGAGAGCATGTGCTGCTTGCTGGAGGGCGGCGACTAGGATAGTCAACAGACAGCAGCAACATGATCTTCATAGGCCAACCGAAAATGAAGAAGTTCGAACAACTGATGAGCCGCCATCTAGAATTACCTCTTCTATATACAGACGAGCAGCGAGTACTGCTAATCACCGTATATACATGAACTGTACTGGACCCGAACGTCTAGTAATACCTCTCTCAATACTAAAAAAAAAAAGTATGTTTATGTATTTATATCAGTTGTCTAGTACCCATAACACAAGCTCTGCTTAGCTTGGGACTAGATGATGTTGTGTGTCAGATGTCCAAAATATTTATTTAAAAAAAAAATATTTATTCAACTGAACATTATTCACATACAGAACAAAAAAAATATTCACGAAATTAATACTTTCAGATTAAACTCTTGACGGTACTGATGATTTATAATTAATTATATATAATTAATATATTTGATTATGAACCTAAAAGTAATTGATTTACCTGGCTATGTAAGAAAATAAATGTTTAATCAGACATTTCAAATTATTTATTTGTGTTACCTTCTTAGTATGTAAGTGATTTAGTTTAATTTAAGCAATCGAACTAAAACATGCAGCAACTTATTAAAAGCCTAAATAAGTAAAGGACTCAATTATAACCACTTAACTTAACCACTTAACCGTCTTAAGATCATATTCTTCAAGGTAAGCCGAGGCATAACTTAAAATACTATCTACCCATGCCTGTGTTAGTCACAATTACAACTCACAATGTAAAGGGGGCGAAGGAGTCCGGGCCCAACTTATCGTGCTCGTGTAGTATCTATAATATACAATTCGCTACTCAGCAATGCGGCGTTTATCTATATAATATACCTAATATACCTTTATCTACCAATATACCTGCGACATAGATATTTAGCTTTATCTATGTCGCAGGTATATTGTCAAAACCATTAGATTATAATCTACCGTAGTGAAATTATAATAACACTGCTAACCTAATTATAATTTTACTATTATAGTGATACTCTAATATCACGGCTCTTACAATTTACCTGCGGCATCTATAATAATCACGCTGATTCAAAATTACTAAAATGTTTTCATCAGGCGTTTTCCAACTTAAATAAGTCAATTTCTCTAAAATGCGGATAAACATTGACAAAATATTTTTGATGGTAAAAGGTTAGATAAAAACTAAACTCTTGACGGCAAATTTGGTTTGACGCAAGTTGGTACGGATCTCCATAGAAAAATGGGCATTGTCCTTTAAAATTTGGAACCGCAACCCTAAATAACATTTCTAGAATCACAGTCAAAAATAATGACACAATTGCTCCAAGTTTCCTACAATTAAGACTATTTGTTAAGCAAGCAAGCAAGGCAGTCAAAATATTCCTAACTAGCTGGGTCCGCGAGTGAGCGAAGCGATAGCCTAGGTAGATAGATAGTCTTTAAACAATTACCCCAAGTTACATCATGTTACTCCTTAGGTCATCAATTTTCTGTTAAAGAAAGTCCCGTCAAAATTAGTGCAGCCGTTCCAGAGATTAGCCGGAATAAACAGACAGACGGATAGACAAACAAAAATTTAAAAAAATACCTAGTACTTGAATATGCTTGCTAACCAACTTCAAAAAAAAGGAGGAGGTTCTCAATTCATCGGAATCTTTTTTTTATGTATGTTCAGCGATAATTCCGTCGTTTATGAACCGATTTCAAAAATTCTTTTTGCATTTGAATGGGCGTAAAATTACAGGTGGTCCCATCGTCACCATATCGGAATCTGATAATGGGATCTCAAGGAAATCGAGGGATATATTATGTCGCGATTTGGGTACTCGGAATAGATTTTCATTGAAGTCGGTTCCTTTTTGTTAAAATTATTGATCTTACTACTTGAATATGCTTGCTAACCGACTTCAAATTTTTTTTTATGTATGTTCAGCGATAATTCCGTCGTTTATGAACCGATTTCAAAAATTATTTTTACATTGGAATGGGTGTAGCTTACAGGGTGTCCCATCGTTATCATATCGGGATCCGAACTTATCAAATATCATAGGCACAATTGTCGCGATTTGGGTACTCTGAATAGTTTATCTTTGAATTCGGTTTCTTTTTAAAATTATAGTAAAAAAAAACTGTTCGTTTGATATCACAAACAGACTTCAATTGTATTTATTTCTATAGATATGAGAGTTGTTTTTTTAAAGCAGGAAGTTTTTGGAAATCGAAGTTAAAAGGCTCCCCCCCAATTTCGATGATCATAATACCAAATGTCGAAAGGTCTACATATGTAAATATTTGTTTTGTTAAGTGGGTGTGGACCACTGACCTCGAAGCCTTCCAACACTATATTTAATTTGTTTTTTATAACATTGTGAACCTTCAGTGGTGAAGTCATACATACATTGAATATATGATATAATATGGAGAGGACGATAAGAAACAATCATCATCATCAACAGCCGTTAACAGTCCAATGCTGGACAAAGGCTTCTCGTTTGAAAAGAGGTTCTTTCCCACTATACCAGACGCTGGCCAGACGGGTTGTTTCAAGTTTTCCTTCTCTTGGCAGTAATGTTAGCTGCTTATTTTGTTCCTTAAGTCGCCTCTTACGACACCCAGGGAAGGTATTGGGGTGGTGACAATTTGTATTCTTAATCCGTCACCACACGGATAGGAGGAGGAGGACGACGATAAACAAATATCCATTCATTACTGCATCTTTATTTAACAGCCAAGTTGCAAACTTTATTAGTTTTCTATTCTGTTCTTTTACTTCATTGGCTGATGTCACTCAGTCATTTGATCAAATCAAAATATTAGCCAATCAAACAATAGAATAGTTAAATATAAATAATATATTTATATATAATAAAAAAAGGGGGGCTGGTATATTTGTAAATTGAATTTCGGGATACTTCGGACGTAGGCTACCGTCCGAAGTATCCCGAAATTCAACGTCCAACGGCAAGTGGGGGGTAGGTGACTGTATAACACCTTTAAATAAAGTATATTAAAAAATCCATTTCAATTTTTGAAATGCCCGTAGTGAAGAGAATATCGCAGCCGTTCACGTCATTGTTGATGCGAATTCAAATCGATCAAAAGAGTTACGGCTCTCTCCAATGACCACCTGGCGTATTTTGCGGTTGGATTTGTGCTTACACCCTTACAAAATTGTCTAGTACCCATAATACAAGTTCTGCTTAGTTTGGGACTAGATGACGTTGTGTGTAAGATGTCCCAAATATTCATAATTTATATTTATTTCATTCCAGAGTCATGGGCAAGGATGACAAAGAAGACTCCGGCTTCGGGTTCAAGGACAAGGCGAAGGCCGAGGAGACGCTGCGCCTGCTGGAGCAGCACGACATGAACTACAGGCGGCTCACGGTCCGGGGACTGCTGGGCAGGGCCAAGAGGGTACTATCTAGTAAGTGAGCCAACATCATCTCCCATATCTGCCACTAGACAAATACGTATTGTAGCGACTTCCACGTACAGCACAAGCTAAAGACATACAACAGCGACATCTATCATCTATCAATCCTGAATCGCGATATAGACATTCTCGCGCCAAATTGCATATACACAGCATATACAACCGATGGGTTGATGAGTGGCCCGCCAGGCATGATCACCTCTCCTGGTCGGAGGATACTCCCTTTGTATCGGAGGAACACGATACCTGATCATCCACATCTGTATTACCGGTCCGTAATATAGTAGTCCGGCTCAATCGAGGCAGTATACCCTCACACAGAAGACCAACCTAATAATGACAGCATTATTGCTGTCGTATTTCGTTGGTGAGTGTTAGCTTCAATGATGCATATGCATCTCACTAGACTTATGGTGTCACCAACATTTTCATTTTACTTTAACCCTACCAAAGTGACTCTACTCTGCCTGATGGAAAGCATGAGTGGAATCCAGGAGTCTTGGAATAAACACTTTTTATTTTTGCTCAGCTCTTATTAGTTGTAGCGTTATGTTCATTTAGTTTCCCTCGATAAATGTCCTATCCAGTATGCCAACACTTAAATAATATTTAATTCAAACAAGTAGTTCCTGTGATTCACACCCGTGCCTTGGACAGCATGAAAAGCGTCGGTCTCGGTTGTCATGAACATCTATCGCAATCGTTATTGGGAAGTCAGTGCCCTAAAATTTACTGACAACTAGTTCAATCTTCGAATTTCAGTTTTCCCTTCGAGTTGCGGAGGTTCGATGCCAGTCGCTCCTTTTAAAAACTGATATTCAAGTAAAACCGGTTGAACTAGTAGTAGACCCCAAATAATATTGGGAATAAGGCTAGGAAGAAGAAGAGAGATTATTACGTTGTACATAAAAAAATTTCTATTTTTAAATAAAAATGTTATGTAATAAAAAATTCTAACATGTAATTTTTCATTCTTACTGACCAAAAACACTTCCAACTTGCAGTGACGAAAGCAGAAGACAAAATAAAGAACATCAAAGAAGCTATGGAGGTGTTCGAAAACTGGCTCGCGGACCTCAGTGCCAACAAGGAGACCAAGGACAACGGCAGCAGTAAGAAGACTGACAAGAAACAGGAGAAGAAAGAAGAGAAGAAGAATGAGAATAGCAGTGACAAGGTATAAGCCACAATATATGCTGTGTATTTTTCTTTTAAAACGTATCTCTCGTAGTAGAAATATATCTTAAGCCGAGGGTACCTCACAAAGGTTCATGAAAGGGAATTAAAGAACATCTCTTCCACCACAGAAAAGTTCTTGAGGAAGTGACACTCATTTATCTTGCGGGTATCGTAAGTGCCGACTAGTTCCAACAAACACTTTTCTTTTTATGTCTGGAAATATCCCCGGGCTGACATCCCCCCCAGGAGACAGAAACAGGAAGGATCCTGGAACAGACCTTGAAACAATCCATCTAGCCAGCGTGGTTTAGTAGGGCAAAATCTCCTTCGTAAGGAGAGGCCTGTGTCCAGCAGTGGACTGTTAAATGCTGCTGTTGATGATGATGATGAAGAGCTTCCTGGGTAACTTGTCTATTCATTAGACATTTTGGACAAGTTAAATGTTAAAACCAATTCTCTCAGCTTTTCCTAGCAGCTTTTCCTAGCATTAATCTATTCCAGGAATCTTCTTCAGACGTGGAAATGGATGAAGAAGAGAAGCAGCCACAGAAGCCCCTCCCGGCAGACACCGTCCCAGGGCTTGGGTTTAAAGACAAGGACACCGCACTCTCCACGCTCAAGGAGCTGGAGGGGAGAGATCCTGACTACCAGAAGCTGGCTGTCAAGGGCCTCATCGGGAGGGCCAAGAGGGTACTTACATGTGAGTCTAACTTTTGACACTAATATTTGGGGAGTTATTCAGGAAAATTTTCAATTTACCTTTCATTCAATCAGTACACTATTATTAAAACATCGATCAAAGTTGTAACGAAGTACAAGAACTTTTATATGATGTTACTGGCTGATACGGAACACTTGAGGGGCGAGTCCGACTCGATGTTGGTGGCTATGTCGGACTCGAACTCGGTACTATGAGTCGAGGAACCATGTATACCCTCGAAAGGAAGTCCCTGGAATCGAGTAATTTATCCTAACTAATTCCATCCCTTGTCCTGGCAGGTACTCGCGACGAGACAAAGCTGTCCAACATCAAGGAGGCGATGTCAGTGTTCGAGCAGTTCCTGGACGATCATGACTCGCAGCACCTGAGCCGGCAGAACAACCCCTACCTCAGTCTCGGCCACGTCAGGACCGCGCAGAAGCTGGCAGGAGACGACGTCACCGAACAACAGGTCAGTGATGGGTACAATAGTCCACTGCTGGACATAGGCATCTCCTTACCTTGGTCCTCTCACGTAATTGAGGGGTGAATCTATAGCTGACAGTTAGAAAACGGGAGTTTCAGAAGAAAATAAAGGCAGTAAACAAACTAAGAGCACAGTAATAGGGAAGTATTTTTCCAAAGAAAAAGGGGTAAAACGAACAGAGTGTTCATCTCATGTTAAGTGACAACCACCGGTCATGGAGATTTGCGCCTCAAGGTTCTTTGATTCTGAGACGACTTCTATATACAGTGCAATGAAAACATACAAGAGCGCCATCTATCTAAGATACAACAAACTACGGAATAAAGCACTACACCAAGTGATTAGTAATCCTGAATCGCGATATAGAAATTTTCGCGCTGATTAGAATATACACAACTGTCCAGTACGCTAACCACTACAACAATAAGGCAGTATTTTTAAGTAATAGGGATATGTTCTATGTCGGATGGGTCTTAGATGGTAAGTGCCTACCATCACACATGGACCAGAATTAAATATAAAAAATCAATTAAGTAATTGCTAATCATAGAGTTTCTGTAAAGCAGACTCATTGTGTGGGAATGAGCCCCAAGACCAGTTAGAAGCTCTAACCAGTAGACCAAGAGATCAGACTATGATCAATAACCTCTCCGTTTCCAGAAGTCATTTATCTTGGCGTACAGTTCAGTGCGGGGCGAGTACAAGCGCCTGAGGACGGTGCCCTCAGCTGAGGGAGAGAAGACCTGGGACATCGTCAGGAACTCCGTCCTTAAGGACCTCAAGGAAAAGGTAACATTTTAAAAATGACATATTTGACAACCCTGATGCTTGACAGTACTTATAACTAGGGTTGCCAGCTCTTTAAGAAGGAAAATCTATAGAAATAAATATAGTGAACTAATGACTGGAACGGCTGTACACATTTTGATAGGATTCTCACTGGCAGATTGCTGATGATGTAAGTTTTGACTTAGGCTACTTTTCTAGACTAGCTTCGTTCCGCGGGGTTACTCGCGATTTTAAACAATTAACCTCATCCACAACCCATAACGTCCCACTGCTGATCTCCTCTCAGGAGAGGGTTAAGGCCATACGTCCCCACGCTGGCCGAGCGCAGTTGGCAAGACATGCTGTGGCTACGTAATCTTACCGTTGGATGTATTCAAGCCGTCCGAAGGCCTCCAGCTAAGATCCACGACTGTTACCTTATGATACTGCTTAACGTGACCTCCGAATCACGAAAACGCTCATAACGTTTCATGCCACAAACGGTCACCCATATAAATACTGACCGCGCTGTCGTTGCTTACCCTCGCTGAATGTTTCCAATCACGTAAAGCGCTTCTTTTCGTTATTATATGACCAACAATAACCGCGGGGCCCAACTAGTCATAAACAAGTCATGTTTCATGTCCCACAGTATGCTGAAGCTAAACTCTTCAACGAGAAAGACGAGCCCACAAAGGAACATCTCGAGATGCTATTGTGGGCCTACTCCCCTGAGGCGGCGAGGGTCAAGAAGTACCTTCCGGAGACCAGGGACGAGGGTGACAGCAGCCGGAAGAGGAGGAGCAGCGCCAGGGACGACTCGCCCTCCAAGAAGACCAAGGAGTGATGGACCTGCATTTATTACTTATTAAATATGTTTAACGAAAATCTCAAATAATTGTTTCATTTAAAAAATACATTACATTACATTAAAAAATTATCTATGTACTAGCTTTTGCCCACGACTCCGCTCGCATCTAGGTCCGTCATGGAGGTAAATAGTAACCTATATGTGTTATTCTGATATATAAGCTATATTACTGTAAAGTTTCATCCAAATCCGTTCAGTAGTTTTTGTATGAAAAAACAACAAACATACATACTTAATCACAAACTTTTGCGTTTAAAATATTAGTATCATCATCATCAGCCCATCGCATCAATTTTGTGCTTCTCGCATCCAGCTCCTGCCAGCCATCTTGCGCAAATAGTCACTCCAACTCGCCTGTGACCTTTAAATATTAGTAGGATATACACAAAAAATAAATAAATTGTATAATTAGTAGAGCACACACGACAAACTTCGTGTGTCGTCTTTCGTTGGTGACTCTCATCTCACTGTGCCACCATGGGGCATGGCGTCGGTCCCTGTCTGTACTGAGTCTCTGTTAGATCCCTGATGTACGGGTATAAAAGTAAAGGCAAGTGGACTGAATAAATTGTTATATTGATACATAAACCTGTGGTCACGTTGTTGTAATATCGGCCCCGTGCCGATTTGATAACTATCCATTATAGGGTTAAACGATCACGAAAAAATAGATGTTGAGCAACCAGCTGGAGCGTGTACCTTTGACCTACATTACAAACATAGAAACGACTCTTGTTACTTAAAGCGATAAATATTGAATAGTGAAATAAACAAACTCTTTGTTCAATATCTCATCAGTAAGGATGATAACGAGATAGCTGAACGGAAATACTCAATAGTTGCTTCACTTACGATCAGCATAGAACGAAATTCGTTCCAATTTACGGGCGACATCCTATTAAATTAATGACTCAAATTAAACCCAAGTGTCACCTCTTCAAAGAAAGAAATAAATATGAAATAAACTAAGTTTTACATATTATAAAAATCTGAGATGGGTATTGGAAAGTATAGGTATTCTTATTGGAGAATTTTTAACATCTTCTGCGTATAACAAAACACACCGTCCCTATGATCGATTTGACAGTATGTTGTAAACACAGAGGGGGACAATGACCCTTTAAATTTTTCCACAAACATCAATGATAAGTGCATAATTTTACACAAAAAGTGCCTTAAAATCCATCACCCGACCTTTTTATACCTATTTGGACAAAGTTTATGGAAAACTTTCGTGTATTTGTAGGGTTTCATACAAGTGTCGGTATGGGCGTGTTAAGTTGAATGTTTCGGCTATTTTTGGACCAAAAGTGAAGTAAAAAGTAATAAAACCTATGTACAAGTTAATGTTTAAGTGATTCATAGTGCGTCTGTGCAATGTTACACTTTACGAACTAGAGTTGGGGCGACTGGGGCGATGACTTCTCTTGTGAGTATTCAGAACATATTTTTGTAGATATTCATGACTCTGAGTAAGTTTCCTTTAATATTTTACACTGAAATTGACTACAAAAAAACATTAGATAAACTGATAAATTGTGTGTGTAAACTTTATAATTTTAATTAAAGAAATTTGAATAATCAATATTCAAATTTCTTTAATTAAAATTATAATTTAAATAAAAATTATAATTAAAATAATACCCATTTAAAAAAATAAAGTTTATAAAAAAATATTCTATTAATTTATAATACACTTTGTCTATATCTGCGACTTCACTCACGTGTATTGCGACAAAAAATAGCATGTCCTTTCCCAGGGTCCAATCTATCTATCTCTATAATAAAGTTCATCGAAATTGATGAAGTAGTTTAGCTGTGAAAGTGTAACAGATAGATTTGCTTTCATATTGATATTAATAATAAATAAATATGTTGGACATGTAACACACAACGTCATCTAGCTTCAAACCAAGCAGAGCTTGTACTATAAAAACGAGGTTGACTGATAAAATACTTGTATAGTTGTTTTTTGTAATTGCATACAAATGATACATAGAAAACACCCAAACTCCGAAACAAATATCTGTAGATCATACAAACATTTACTCTGACCCAGGATTTGAACCCGAGACCTCAACCACAGAAGTCGCATACACATATGCCAACCACTATGCCATGGAGGCAGTCATTAATATTAGAATGAATAATATATTTAAATAATAAATATATAATGTTTTCCCAGCTACCTCCATCACTGCTAGAGGCTAGAGGCAGCTAGATGCAGTGCATCATGCAAGCTCACAGACGCAGCATGGAAGTGCCCAGCGACGCCAGCTACTGTTAGTATCTTACTTAATACTATCTTATGTAATACCAATACTCTGTTATAGTCATGCCTAACATTTTCCAGTGTATATTAACTTAACAGTTACTTTGAAGTTCTGTTTGTGTCATGATATGCTATAAGCGTTTCCATGATTCGGGGGTCACACTAAGCAGTCCATCCTGGTTGTTATTCTAACAGTCATAAAGCTTAGTTGGAGGTCTTTGGGCGACTTAAAAATTCTACGTATTGTATTACATTACCTATTAAGATAACGTAGCCACAATGTGTCTTGCCAGTCTCAACCCACACTCAGCCAGCGTGGGGTTGTATGGCATGGCCTTAACCCTCTTCTGAGAGGAGACCTGATCCCAGCTCTATTTCTATAAGAAGTTATTAACTGCACATCAAAGCATTGAACACTCCATTG
The DNA here is from genome assembly GCA_932526445.1 of Phragmatobia fuliginosa. Taxonomy (NCBI): domain Eukaryota; kingdom Metazoa; phylum Arthropoda; class Insecta; order Lepidoptera; family Erebidae; genus Phragmatobia; species Phragmatobia fuliginosa. Next base: position 10,228,249 of record OW052084.1, on the reverse strand, counting down.
CTGGAGGCCTCTCCTCACAAGGAGGCCTTGATCTACTACACAACTCTGGCCAGACGGGTTGGTATAGGATTTGTTTCAAATTTTCCAGCTGTGTGCAGTGCTGTTGCCCTGGTACTCAGCGCCCTTAGTCGCCTGTACGACACGCATGGGGTGGATTACTGGTAACATTTCGTATTCTTTATTATGGACCAGAGACGTTTGGCATGACCCATTCATGCCCAGCAGTTTCCAACCCATGCGTTGATGTTGGGAACTTTCATATACATTAGCGAGATAACTTTAACAGCGCCATTTAGAGTTAGTTGTTTCTCCGTAGTTCGGTGTGTTTCCGTTAGATGGCGCTGAAGTAAATTTTTTGTTTATTAATTTTGTTTTGAATATATATGAACTATTTAAATTAATAGGTAAATGATAGCATACGGTACTCTCCTCTAAAAAGTCTGCCACTATCCGCCTCAGATTCCCCAGAACCCCATGGTGGAGCCATTACCGTCTTTACTATAAGGGCACACGGGGCCCAAATTCTACCATTGTCAGAGAGCCCCCCAATGAACCGACAATTTGTTTCTCTAACACACAACTCTCGAAAAATAGACACATTAGTTTGTTTTTATTCACAAAAAAGTTACAGTTCAATACGAAATAATCAAAATAAGTACTTAGCTTTTAGTATTATTTATGATTGATATTTTTATTAGTCACACAATAATTTAGGGCCCCAAACTCTTGTATGCCCAGGGCCTCCCGCACAGTTAAACAGAGTGGATCGTTTCCCTGATGCAGCTAAATGGCAGACTATTGAATGCGTTGGCGATGTCCAATGACACCGCCAACAGCACGCCGCCACAGCCCACTGCCTCTTCGTTCACGGCCCTCAGGCGCAGCACGGCATCGATCGTACAACGCTCAATCATCAAATCGACTACTGCAGATCGGGACCACTGGCCGCGTCCAACAACATGACGGCCAGCTTCGTAATTAGAATCAGCTTCTCGCTTTTCCAACATTCAGGAGTCCCGTTTCCCCTCTAGTGACTTTCTGGCTACCCTCCAAGAACGACATTAGCGTCGTGGTTTGGTTTTTGGAAGATCCTATTGAGGTCTCTAGTGCGCGTAGAGATGTATATCTCTAGAAGTGTCCATCGGTCTGTCCATCCATATACCGACTTTTATGAAATTTGCCAATAATCTCTCTTATATATTAATATACATACATAAATAATGTTTGTTACAGGTGAGAGGGACGCGTGGGAAGACTGGGGCAGTCGCTCCTCCCTCAGCCAAGTCGAAGAGGTATGTCCATATACAAATGTACAATCATGTCCGTCTGTATGTAGCTTTAAAACTTTTAGTACAAGAAAAACATTACTCTGGCTGTGATAACGATCAAAAACAAAAAAAAAAGAACCAAGAGACCCGCCCCCCACCTCCCCTTAAAGAGAGGTTATTTTTCTTATATTAATATTATTCATAGGTTACTTGACTCGTGCTTCTTGCTCTGTCCAGTCGACGCTACGTCACGCTATGTCATGTTCGATTGTTTAATTTAGTTCCTCGCGTTAACACTAGATGGCAGTGTATGAGTATAAAAGTCGCTATTAAGAGTTTCAAGAGGTTAATATTATATGTTACACTAGCATCCCGCCCGCGGCTTCGCCCGCGTGGAATTCGGTTATATCGCGCGACATGGCCTAGATTTTTGTCTTTCTCTTAAACAATTGAACAATATTACATGAGTTTATGTTTAACAATAAGGAACTTCCACCCTTATTTTCGCGATAAAAAGTATCCTTTGTCCTTTTCCAAGTTCAGTTCTATTTTCAGACCGAATTTCATCAAAATCGGTTCAGTGGTTTAGGCGTGAAAGCGTAACAGATATACAGATAGACAGACAGTTACTTTCGCATTTATAATATTAGTAGGGATTAGCAGTAAATTATCCAGTACGTCAATTTACAAATATAATATTCGAATGTATTTATACATATATCGATGTATATGTGTCTGTCGCCTGCAACGTTTTCACGTTTATTATCGTTGTACAAATGAATCCTCAGGGGCCGTAAAATCAACGTAAATACATACAACTACTGACTGTTAACCACTAGTTGTATTTCTTACACAATGTAGGTAAAACAATACACGATAGTTGAAAGAATGTTCAAAAATATAAATAAATCCATTCACTTTATATTACATGCGGTAACCAAACGACTAAGGGATAAACTACGCAAGACAACATCAATGCAAAGAGAAGGAAAACTTGAAACCAACCTTATACCAACCCGTCTGGCCAGCGTGGTATAGTAGGCCAAAACCTCCTTTCTAAGGAGAGGCCTATGTCCAGCAGAGGACTGTTAAAGGCTGTTGATGATGATGATGATGATGAACTAAACGATAGTGCGATCTACAGGTAGCATACAGCGCCTGTTCATTTGATATTACGAGTACATCCAGACACTTACATTTAATTTATTTGTGTAGCTTACTTGAATAGAATTTATAATCTCGACACTCCGTGACTCGATTAGCCTACAAATAGATAAAAATTTGGGACATCTGACACACAACGCCATCTAGTCCCAAACTAAACAGAGCTTGTATTATAGGTACTAAATACTTAAACATACTTTTTAGGGTTCCGTTGCCAAATGGCAAAAACGGAACTCTTATAGATTCGTCATGTCTGTCTGTCTGTCTGTCTGTCTGTCTGTCTGTCTGTCCGTCCGTATGTCACAGCCACTTTTCTCCGAAACTATAAGAGCTATACTGTTGGAACTTGGTCAGTAGATGTATTCTGTGAACCGCTTTAATATTTTTACACAAAAATAGAACAAAAGCAATAAATGTTGGAGGTCCCCATACTTAGAACTGAAACTCAAAAAAAATTTTTTCATCTAAACCATACGTGTGGGGTATCTATGGATAGGTCTTCAAAAATGATGTTGAGGTTTCTAATATCATTTTTTTTTTTAAACTGAATAGTTTGCGCGAGAGACACTTCCAAAGTGGTAAAATGTTGGTCCCCCCCCTGTAACTTCTAAAATAAGAGAGTGATAAAACTAAAAAAAATATATGATGTACATTACCATGCAAACTTCCAACGAAAATTGGTTTGAACGAGATCTAGTAAGTAGTTTTTTTTTAATACGTCACAAATCATAAACCGCAATTTACATTTCTTACAATCAAAACACTATTATTAAAACATTGATGAAAGTTACAACGAACTACAAAAACTTTTATATGATGCTACGGAACCCTTCATGCGCGAGTCCGACTCGCACTTGACCAATTTTTTTACGAAATATATAGAAAACACCCAAACTCCGAAACAAATACACACATCAAAAGTGTCTAGGGATCAACATATATTTTTGCAATAACTTTTCTCCTGATTGATATTAATTAAAAATTTCTTTAAGGATTCATCAAATAAAGTGTTTTCGTTTGTCACAGTAACGATAAACCAAGTCACCTTTGCATTAGTAAAGAAATTTGCCATTTTCCTAATAAAGGGATTTTTGACATTTGAACCACTAACATTAAAGTTCGAAAAAAAGACTGAAATAACAGTTTTCTTTAAAATTTTATTAGGTAACTTAAACAATTAATAATCCGTGTTTCTACCGCGAACACTAACAACACAAGAACATCGGTTTGGCATACTCAAAATGAGTTCATCCAAATCACGCTGTGGAATGGCCGCCCATGTTCGTTGCAACAACAAAAAAAGGTCTTCTTGCGACTGGATACCCTCCATATTCGGCAGAGCTCTTCTCTGTAGCATATCCCATGCATGCTCAATCGGGTTCAAGTCTGGCGACTGAGCAGGCCAGGGCAGGACATTGATGTTAGCTGCGGCGAGAGTCTGTCTTACAACTCTTGCGGTGTGCGGTCGTGCATTATCATGCATTAACTGAAATAAGGGACCGATTTGCACTTGTAGAGGAACGATGACGTCTGATACAATCGTCTCAGCATAAATTTGAGCGTTGAGGTTGCCTCTGATCCAAATCAACTCAGTTCTTCCGCCGATCCAAATACCCGCCCATACCATGATGGTTCCACCACTATAAGGATGGACTTCCTGGCAGGATTTTAATCGCTGTTGGCGTCCAGGGGTTCTCCAGTGTCGTATACGTCTTGTATCCGGTCTCATACCAAAACGAGACTCATCAGAAAAGCACACGAAACGCCATTGTTCTTCTGCCCAATTTCTGTGTTCAAGAGCCCATTGATATCGAATCCTACGATTGTGCATTGCTATAGGTGGTACCCGTAGCGGTCTTCGGGAATGAAGGTTCACTTCATGCAAGCGGTTTCTGACTGTTTGGTCGCTAATTAAGTTCCCTGAAGAGTGATGAAGCCTCACGGCTAACATCATGGCGGTTATTGTTGGAGCTCTTCGAGTTAAGATTTGAATGTATCGGTCTTGTCTCCGTGTGGTGCAGCGATACCGTCCTCCATGGCGCTCAGCCACGGTACCAGTGCTTCGGTAACGTGTCCAAAGTCGACTGATAACACTCTGACTTGTATTCAGAGCTAAAGCCACAGTACGTTGCCGGGAACCAGCTTCTATCATTCCCACGGCTCTGAGCATTTCTTCCCTGCTTAAATGACGTCGCCGCTCCATAATAACGTTGGTTTTAATCAGTAGTAGGGAAACAGTAGCACTAATAATTTCTTCAATGCGTTGTATGTTTTTATAGGGAAAATATTGGCAGCTGATTTTCATCTTTTACTCGAATTTGGTTGACAGTTCCTGATTCAAATTATGAAATGCACCAAAAAGGATCCATATAAATTTATAAAATCATAAATTTATTACAAAGCCACATCTCAATCTCAAGAAATCCGCATAAAAATGCTTGATCCCTAGACACTTTTGATGTGTGTACATATATTGAGATTATATAAACATTTGGTCCGACCCGGGACCTCAAAGCACAGCGATCGTATCCCCTGCCACTGCGCCACCGAGGCAATCTATACAGAGTCAGTACATATTTATAGATCAGGTCAATATAATAAAGTATTATTTTAATTTCGGCGAAGGTCAGAGGTGAGCCCGTGGCCTTTATCTATATTTGTATAAGAATTATTTAGATGTAGGCCACTCGAGGTCCCCGTCCTAGTGGCCTTTCGAGGAATACCAGTGACAAACGCGTACGTGTTGGACCCGTAAATAATTAGGACCAGACTACGAAGAGAAAAAGAAGGGATTGACTGCCTTATTAGTCTAGTGGTCAGCGTATGCGGCTGCTGATCAAAGAGGTCTCGGGTTCGATTCCCGGGTCGGATCAAATGTTTGTATGATCTGAAAATATAATAATATGTTTCGGTGCTTTCTAAGAAAAATATATTTATGACTAATATTCTATCTGTCAATCTTCATAGTAACAGGAAGCCGATAGTTTTGACAAATTTTCAAAAGAAATCGGCCAAGTGCGTGTCAGGCCACGCACAGGAAAGGGTTCCTCAGTCACCTATAATGGTATGTGGATTTAAAATCGTATCCAATAGATAATTGTTATGTTTACGTATTAATACGTTAATTTTGTATGACGTTTTCCAAGTGAGCGCATTTTACCATATAAGCCTTTATAACTCCTGAACTAAGAAAATTATCTAATCGGTTATAGTTTTCCTTCAAAGTTCATTAAATGGACCAGCATCACGATTTTTTTCAAAATTTTTGAACCAGCCGTTTAGCTTTTAGAGGGGGGGGGACGCCCTGTTTTTACAAAAAAGTGCCCTTTAAAGTGAAATATCTCGCAAACGGATACCTAAATCAAAAAATCGTCTAGGAAACCCTTTATTGTTTTTAAAAGACCTATCTAATGATACCCCACACGATGGGGTAGCCTCGAGAAAAAAAAATCATCCCCACTTTACGTGTAGAGGAGGTACCCCAAATAAAATTATATTTCATAATTTTATTGTAGCACTTTGTCGACGTAATTACAACACGTATTCATGCAAACTTTCATCTTTCTAGCACTTACCGTTTGGACGGTAAGTTGAGGACGGACGGACGGACGGACGGACGGACAGACGGACATGACGAATCTATAAGGGTTCCGAGTTATGAACTTCGGAACCCTAAAAAGGGAAAACTGGAATCGAACCCGAGACCTCTTGACGCACACGCTGACAACGAGACGAACATTTCATTCAAAATCGTGTATCCGTTCGGGATGGTTCGGGAGCTACGATGACACAGACACACCGAGACACGACAAACTTATAAAACCGCGTCGTTTTTGCGTCGGGGGTTAGACAAGCGTGATTCTATCTATGTATGTAACTGTATTTTGCAGCCAATCTTGAAAAAAAAGTATTACTTGTTCAAACATCGACTTCGACGTCGCGTCGGACACTATTCGGTATGTATGTATTTACGATCGCCTATAAAACTGTCTCTTCGTTTGTGGCCCACATAGACCCCATATATTTCCGCGTCCGAAGCACGGTCCCACATCTGGAACTAAATTGGGACGCGCCGCCATGTTGGTGCAACGCGTGCCACACCATATGGTGGAGGCGTTGCCGTTGTACGACGAAATTGTCGATTAACCCTAGAAAGATAACGTGCGCCTCAGAGGCGCCCGCGAAATGGATACATGGCTGTCTTTTTTCATCGAACACGTGTACAAGCTTGTTTTTTCAAGCCAACTCAGTTGTTGGTCAACACTGCCGAGGGACGACCGCTATTGTTCGGTAAGTACCATAGTTTCGTTGCTTTGACGGCGCGTTGCGCTCCAAAGGCGCATGTTTATCTTTTGTGTAACTTTTATGCATTTTTATGTTTATTACTTTTTATTAATTTCTACATTATTAAAGTAAATATTTAATGAGGTTATTGTTACAAATAGTTTTAAATGTTTTTAGAAGTATCTTTCATCACGGTGAGCAAAAGAGTGTTGGAAGAAAGATAAATAATTTCCTTTTTGAGTCAACAAGATGAAAACCCGGACAAGGACCTTTGGCCCTACTATCATACAAGCCAAAGCCTTCGAAGATGGTTTATATGTTGTCCTCGTGCGACGAAGGCACTGTTATAAATCCTACAACTGGTAAACATGAAATCATTATGTTCTACTACCAGACAAAAGGTGGCGACGACACATTTGACCAGATGTGTTCTTCGATGTCTAGAAGGGTGTAACAGATGAACAATGGCAATGTTTTATGGCATATTGAATATTGTTTTTGTCAACTCTTATGTAATTTACACACATAATGTTTTGTCAAAACAAGAAAAACCCTTAAACCGTAGAGAATATATGAAAATATTAAGTACTGAACTGTCTACACCGTGGATGAGATCTAGATTGAAAATTCCTACTTTATCAAAGCGTTTGAGAGAAAATATTGAGAATATCCTGCCACAAACTGATCAAGAGGTTTCTCAAGAAGCTGAAGAGGAACCTCCGGCTAAAGTTCGGCGTTACTGTAGCTTGTGTACAACTAAAAAGAAAAGAATGTCTAAGATGACATGTTCAAAATGTAAAAAGACGGTGTGTGGTGAACATAAAAAAGATGTTTACAACAAATGTCTGTAAATAATTTTTTTTTCAGTATTATTTGTAACTTGAGAATATGTATAAAGTAGTTCACTAGTTAGTTAGAAAAATAATTAAAATTGTTACTTATTTAAAAAAAAAATACATAAATATAAATACTTCAAATTTTTGTTACTTTTTGTTAAGGGTTGATAAAACCCTACATAATTCTCTTAATATAAAAAATAATAATATTCATTTGTGTTTAATTAACTTGTTATTAGTCTAAAACCCCGTTGAAATTACAATATCAACAATTATTATTTCAGTTTGTAAATAAATAGGGTTTTAATATTGTGCGCCTCTCAGGCGCATGTTTATCTTTTCAGTACAATAAAATAACGTTATCTTTCTAGGGTTAACATGACTGCCGCTTTCTACCACGCCGTGTTATGGGTTCAAACTAACTATAACACAACGTCATCTAGTCCCAAACTAAGCAGAGCTTGTATTATAGGCACTAGACAACTGATATAAATACATTAACATACTATTTTTTGTAAATACATACATATTATACATGGAAAAACACCCAGACTCCGAAACAAATATATTTGGTATGACCCGGGCATCGAACCCGAGACCTCTTGATCAGCAGCCGCATACGCTAACCATTATTTATACTAGGCATTACATAAACATAGTTTGGTAATGAGATAACACTTTGTGTAGTTAACAAATTGTTCTTCTGAGTCTGGGTGTTTCGTGTCCGTTTCATGTATGTTTGTATAGCCCTCAGCGATACAGGGTATACTCCTGATGTGGGAGTTTCTTTTGTTTTTTAAAAGAAATACTCATTATTGGAGTACGTAAAAGGCCATCCTTAAAGGTACGCGTCCATTGGCCCGCACGCACGCATGGCACGCAACGGATTTTATTTTGCTCTGTATGATTTTATATAGAGCTGCGTCCACTATCCGCGCCGCCCGCGCCGAACACCGGCATTTATGAGCAAAAAATGCGTTGCGTGCCGGTGACGTCACACAAATCAGTTCGCCGCTGGCCGGCTGGCATCGCCCACTGCCGCTCGTCCTGTTTGTTTTATTTAAATAAGGAGCGAACGACAAAACAATGAAATGGATGACGACTATTAGTAGAAAGATATGAAGAATTATACAATTTAAAACATACACATTATTTTAATGTCCAAAGAAGAGACAGTATTTGGGAGGAGATAGGATGAATGATACTCTCAAAAAATTGGTCACTTCAAATTTATTTCTTGAACCAACATTCTACGTTTAGTTTTAAGTTGTTCTTTATCTTCCAACAAGCAACTAATAACAATGATATCTTCATCAATCTCCATGATCGAATACGTCAACTCACGACAAGAAAACACTCGAAACTAAATAAAAAATCCGGATACAGTGGACGCATGCCATCGGCAAATCCGTTCAATCCGTTGCGTGCCGTGCGTGCGTGCGGGCCAATGGACGCGTACCTTTAAGCAATCTGTAGTCCGACACTGCATTGCAAAACGTTTGTCGGATTCGGGTCCACTGTATATTGTTGAGATAAACCTTAATAAATAAAAGTGAAAACAGAGGAAACAATTAAAAACAAAACGTATTCATTACTTCTTTCAACGTAAATATAAATATATATTTTAATTGGAATTGGAATGGAATTGAATTTAATTTTTACAGTCTCCCGCCATTATGAAATAAATACACATTGTGTGACCTAAATTGTTGCGATAGGGACGTTCTCTGACTATCGATGTAGCGATTTTTGTTATGACTATCGATGAACAAAAATCGCTTTTTAAAATGCAACGCAGTCTCATAATCGAACACAATCATGTCCAAATCATTGCTCATTAATATTATCATATTTATCATAAACAACGACGGCGCTGTTGGTACTTAGATGGGTGACCGCTTGTGGCATGATATGTTATATGAGTGTCTCCGCGATGCGGAGGTCACGTTAAGCTGTCGGTCTCAGTTGTTATCATAAGATGACACTCATTAAGTTTAGTTGGAGGCCTTCGGACGGCTTAAAAAGGCAAGATTACGTAGCCAAAACGTTGTCTTGCCAGTCCCCAATTGCCAGTCCGCACTCGGTCAGCGTGGGGACGTATGGCCTTAACCCTCTCATGAGAGGACACCCGTGCCCAGCAGTGGGACATTATGGGTTGTTGATGAACTACTGAACGCATTTATATGAAACTTTTTTTTTATATTTCGGACATCTTACACACAACGACATTAAGTCCCAAACTAAGCAGAGCTTGTATTATGTAATATTTGGTCTGATCCGGGAATCGAACCCGAGACATCTTGATCAACAGCCGTATACGCTCACCACTATTCACTAGACCAACAAGGCAGTCAAGTCAACTTTACATTGATATAGCTCAAAAATCAGAATAAAACTTGGGCTGTTGTTTACTGCGATAACTTGGAATAATCGCGGTCTGAAGATAAATAAAAATAATAAAATTGAAGTGTCTGTTTGTGACTTCAAAGTAACACCTATTCACTAAATGCATAAGAAAGTATTTACAGTATTTTTCATCAATAATTAAATTTTGTTCCTTTGTAATGGTTGGACCGAATTTGACTAGACTTTTACAGGCAGAGTTCTGATGATAAAAGGAGAAACTAAGGCTTAATTAGGACTAGTTTCGCCCCGCGGCGTTATTCGCTTGTACACGACAACCGCGGGTAACATCGGGGAGCTCAGTTAGTTAATAATAAGGTTTATCAAGTTTTCAATAAAATAGTAGTTCAGCAAAGCTTGATGTTTAAGTTATACATATAACCACAATTACAAAAATTAACTTTTCTTTGAAATATTATATTAGATATCGATAGTTAGATCGATATTTCTTTTATTAAATCATATTATGTCATCAGTACAAACGTACCTGTATTAAACATGTCTTATTAACGTCATTAACTTAATTTACTTTTTTTTAATTGACTGACGTTCATACTTTATTGTTTAGACTGTGACTACACTGACTGCTGCTGAGTGATAACGAAGCACTAACTAACCTATCGACCAATCTATAATGATAATAATATCTTATGTACAATCGATATGCAAGCGAGCCACATCACTATTGCAAAGTAAGCATTCTTATTCTACCACAGATATAAATATAAAGTGAAGCAGGAAGTAAATTTTTTTATCTGCATTAGTGGCGAGTCTCGACTATTTGTGGCTGTATGCGATGTTTCCTTTGCCTCCAAATTGACGTCAAAGATGGCGCGCGCCATTCATTAACGTTTAAGTCTTTTGATCCTGTGTTACTTCCCTATACATATTTTCGTTTATAAATAAAAACGCACTTTAAAAATATCTCTTTTTGGTTTCTTTGGATGTGTTGCCTATAAAGATTCATTCAATTCAATTATTAATCCATATTTGGTACCAGTTTAAAACTTAGCAAGTCTAGAGAAACACAATGGTTTTGGCACCTTCGTATGATGACGTATGACGTTTTCCAAGGAAGCGCATTTTACAAGTTAAGCCTCTATAACTCCTGAACTAACAACTTCTAAAATAAGAGAGTAATAAAACTAAAAAAAATATATGTTATACATTATTACCATGTAAACTACCAACGAAAATTGGTTTGAACGAGATCTAGTTAGTAGTTTTTTTTTAATACGTCATAAATCGTAACACGCAATATACCTTTCATCCAATCAATACACTAGTATAAAAACATCGATGAAAGTTACAACGAACTACAAGAACTTTTATATGATGTTACTTGCTGGTACGGAACCCTTCATGGGCGAGTCCGACTCGCACTTGGCCGCTTTTTTTAGTTAGGATAATATGTCCTCAATTCTCACTTGGCCAGCGTGAGGACATATGGCCTTAACCCTCTCCTGAGAGGAGACCAGCAATGGTACAATATAGATTGTTGATTAAAATAATCCGTTTGGCTTTTTCTATAGCCGGTTCCATGTCAAAGTGCTCTTGAACCTCTGAGTTACGAGTGACCCAGGCTGCTCTACTTTCCTCAACATTTAATTGTGAACTCTTTAAGGTTCCTGGTTGACGTTTACCGTTACACGTACACCCACAGTACCGCTTGAGTGATTCCTCCCACGCAGAGTGTGCGTGTGTGATATCGGTTGTAATGACATGGCGCCAGCGAGCGAAAGTACCCATGTATTGTGTGATTGTGTGTGTATTGTGCAGTCGTTGGGAGCGCGGTAACTTTGGTTGTGTTGTGACGTAACCACATATACGAAAGTTTTTTTTTATTTTTTTCTCTTTTTTTAAAAGACAGCTCCCGCATTACAAACATACATGATACGGACACAAAGAACACCCAGACTCAGAACAACAAATTGTGAATCACACAAAGTGTTATCCCACGTGGGATTTGAACCCACGACACTTGGCGCAGTAGGAAGCGGCGCTAGGCCAACCATGCAGTCAGTTATCACGGTTACAACACTAGTTGCATAATATCTTCGGACATTGACACTCAACGCCATCTAGTTTTAACCTAAACAGAATTGGTATGATGAAAATTAGGAGTGATTACTTAAGGCCCGCGACACCAAGCGTGAGAATTTGTGATTGAACACCCACATATATATTTTACATGCACACAGACGCATCGCGCACTGTCGCATACATACCGTAGCAAGCAATCACCGACTTTCGGTTTTTTTGCTTATGTTAAATATCCATCAACTGTTCGCCTTTGTAGAACGTATTTTAATGTCTTACAACGCACGCAATGTATCTTGCCATAACGTAAAGCCCGTAGGATTCATTCAGTACAGAAAGTCATAATACTTTCTCTATACCAATCGAATGGTCAAAGATTATAAAATAATTTTACACAGTAAAAAATAAATTCGCTCGCGTGCATTGTCTGTCAACTCAGATCCTTTTAAATACGCAAGGTATTTAAATACGGTTTTCATCATAATTAAGGTTACCTTTTAAAGAAGATTTATTAATGTTATTTTATTATTTTAAAGGAACACATAAATAAAGCCAATATTGACAAAAGTTTACGAGTTACATAAATTAGGAATAACCTACAGTAATACTTTTATAATTATACTTTTTTAATATTTCTTTATTATTTTATTTGTGAATATTAATTTCAAAGTAATTTGGAACAATGTAATATTAATCCTTATCTTAATAAATACTGTAGACATTTAAAACAATTTTTTTTTACATGAAATATGTAGAATAAAATTGTTTATTACACAATATTATTTAAATAAATATTTTATAATACGTCAGAGCGTTCATCCAGGTCGCACCCGTAATTGGCCGTAATCTTACACTAGTGACTCTCAGTGTAAGATTTTATTATGTCAATAATGTGTGTTTAACGATACGTGGTCTTATAGGTATTTAAAAAACATTTAAAATTTGTCAAATTATACCCTCCTTTAAAACCAATCTATCCATTGCTGCAAACATCATGAAAATCGGTGCAGTAGTTTTAAAGTTACGTTATGTTTTGAGTTTAATAGACAGGTTGAAGAGGCAGACTGTGGACTGAGGACTGTGTTTTTTTTTAAATATATTTAATGCAAACGGCTCATTTACGCAATAATGTTACTAAAATAAATGTGAAAGTAACTCTGTCTGTCTGTTTGTCTGTTACCTTTTCACGCCTAAAACGCTGAACCGATTTTGATCAATTTCAGTATAGAGATATATGGGACCTCGAGAAAGGACATGGCTACTTTTTACCACGAAAATCGACACACTCGCGGGCGGAGCCATGGGCAAAAGCTAGTAAACCATAAATACGACTAGCGGTTTATACATACGTAATAAAAGTGAAATACTAATCATCCAAGACCAAACCATTGAGTAGTATTACTTTCCATCATCAGCTGAACATCTTGAAAGATACGACTAAAGGTAACACACATATACGAAAGTAACTCTGTCTGTCTGTTACGCTTTCACGCCTAAACCACTGAACCGATTTTGATGAAATTTGGTATGAAGATATAACTGAACTTGGGAAAGGACATAGGCTGCTTTTTATCGTGAAAATAAAGGTAGAAGGGTTTGAAATAAGGGACGAAAGTTTGTGTCGAAGTTCCTTATTATCAAACATAAAATCAGGTAAGATTGTTTAATCTACCCTTACCATGTCGTGTGATATAAACGAATTCCACGCGGGCGAAGCCGCGGGCAGAAAGCTAGTTTATAATAAATAACAATAAATAAATATTTCAGACGAATGACACAGAATATCATCTACCAAATATTCGTGTGATCCGCAAATATTTCTTTCGCAGTTTATAATACATAAACATACTTTTTTGTTATAAATACATACATATTATACATAGAAAACACCCAAACTCCGAAACAAATATTTGCAGATCATACAAACATTTGGTCCGACCCGGGAATCGAACCCTAGACCTCTTGGTTAGCAGTTGCATACGCTGACCACAAGACCAACAAGGCAGTATGATGGCAGTATATTACAATAATAAATAAACAACTATTTCGAACATCTTACACACGACATCATCCAGTCCCAAACTAAGCAGAGCTTATATTATTGATTCGACAACTGATATAAATACATAAACATACTTTTTTTGTTGCTTACCTATAGAATACACCCAGACCCCGAAATAAATATTTGCGGATCACACAAATATTTGGTCCTACACGGGAATCGAACCTGAATCCTTACTCAAGCAAAGTAGTCGCATGCGCTACTACTGCCCTCATCATTATGAAATGATGGCTACCAGATATTGCGTCTGGAATAGCATTACAAAATAAAAAAAAAATATAAAAACTATTTATAACGTGCTTATAAAATTTTAGGGTTTCCCTATAAACTAACACTGAAAACAGCCAACACCTAAAAAAATAAATTTTGTGGATCTCATAAACATTTGGTCCGACCCGTGAATCGAACCCGAGGCCTCAATCGCATATGCTACCACAGCGCCACCGAGGCAGTCATATAAAATGAATTTTAAAAATCGGTCCACAATTGACAGAGTAATCAATGAATGTACAATAAAAAAAATCATTTAGTTAAACATAAATTATACTCCTTTTTTGAAGTTGGTTAATAATAATTTAAAATATAAAGATTGGTGTGTCTATTCTCAGACCTACCAAATATTATCAAAAGTTACACACAGTCACGTCGTCGTATGTAAACAATCAAATCTCTGTGTGCGTAACAGTGCGTGTGGAGCTAAAAACGAGCGTGCGCTCGCCTTGAATATTCGGAGAACACTGAATTTTTGGATCGCGTGAACTCTGTTTTATTGCAAATTATTTCTCCATACTAAAATGTATGGAACTTTTGCCGCTAAAAATTAATGATGTTTAAGTTTAAATTATGACTTTCTGGTGAGAATTAATAGAAACCTTAAATGGTTTATCTCTTTTTTGTACTTTTTTCTTGCAACTAATAAAATATTTATTTCAAATAAAGCAACATAATACTAGATTGATTCCAAACAGAAAAGGTCGATTTCGGTGATTTTAGTCACTGTTGATGATTTTTTTCTCGAAAATAAATAATCGTATTAGTAATTTTACTCGGTTTCTCTATAGATTGCTTTATTAAGGAACTGAAATATTTTTTTTACTGTCAAATAATGAATTAATTTGTTTCTCTTGTCATAACCGTAAGTGCTTTTTCGAGCAGTTATGGAAACGATCCCCTTAATTTATAGTTTTATTTTTGTAAATACAATCACATATTTGGAAAAAATATTTGCAGATCATTAAACATTTGGTCTAAATCCTGGGAATCGAACCCGATATTCCAAGTACAACAGGTGTATAAACTCCTACTGCGCTACAGAAGCAGGCGAAAATAAACTAAAAATCATGTATCCTCAGAAACATGATAATTGGTATTTTTGTATTTGATATTAGTGTATTCTACTGCCAATCAAGAGGTCTCGGGTTCGATTCCCGGGTCGAGCCTCAACTTTTGTAGACTTTTTCTTACAAAAAGTTCTTAATCTTAATACAGCCCGAAACATATCATACGCTCATAAAATATCATGCTACAAACGGTCACCCATCTAGGTCTGACCGCGCCATCGTTGCTTACCCTCGGTGATTGTTTCACACGACTTTGAACTGATAGCCAACCCCAAATTATCTTGGGTATATAGGGAAGTATTTTTAAATTACAAAGTTTAGTACAAAACTATAATATCTAATTTAACTTATACTTGGACGGAACCCTAAAAACCCCCATAAATAATACACGAACATCAATCCAATGTAACCAGAGGCATTGCTAAATCTGTCTGTTCGGACAAACAGACAGGCACCCACGCACTTGAAGTCCACCACGCCTCACAAAGCATATTTAAATAAATCTCATTTCTTTATCATTTACAAGCTTATGAAATGTTACTTTGACTGCCTTGTTGGTCTAGTGGTTAGCGTATGCGGCTGCTGATCAAGATGTCTCGGGTTCGATTCACGGTTCAAACAATTTGTATGATCTGCAAATATTTGTTTCGGAGTCTGGGTGTTTTCTTTGTATAATATGTATGTATTTACAAAAACAAAAGTATGTTTATGTATTTGTATCAGTTGTTTAGTGCCCATAATACAAGCTTTGCTTGGTTTAGGGATTAGATGTTGTGTGTCAGAGGTCCAAAATATTTTTATTTACTTAGTAACTGACCCATGCAGCGCCGGTTGTTTCCTTTATTGCCGGTATACCGCGGAAACAAATTCGTTAGCATACAACAGGGTGAGCCAACCTAAAAATATATAATTACTAGCTGCGCCCCACGGTGTTACCCGCGTATTTTCGGGATAAAAAGTAGCCTACATATGTGATTATCCTGAACTCTATTTTAAATTAGCCATTTACAAACTATCTTTATGGTTGCTATGCAAGTGTGATAAGCATAGCAACCTGTGAAGTTTTGACAGGAGATAAACAGTGATACATTTTGACATCTACGATTTAATGTATTTTTATAATCACCTAGCTTTCGCCCGTTTATCTCGATTATTGAAGTAAAAAGTAACCTATGTGTTATTCTGATATATGTATAAGCTATATTACTGTAAAGTTTCATCCAACACCGTTCAGTAGTTTTTGCGTCAAAGAGCAACAAATATACACACACACATACATACTCACAAACTTTCGCGTTTACAATATTATTAGGATTAGTAGGATGCTGTCGTGGACTTTTTTTTGGAACTTTTCAAGAGGAACAATTGCTTCATCCATCATTTTCATGAATTTTTAACCGTTTACGCAGCGCACGCATCCTGATGTGACGTTCCCCCGTGTTTAAATCATTTTGTATTGATACTGCGCTCCTATTAGTCGTAGCGTGATGATATACAGCCTTCACCGATAAATGGATTATCTAACAGTGTTAGAATTCTTCAAATCGGTCCAATAGTTCATGAGATTAGCGCGTTCAAACAAACAAACAAGCAAACAAACCCACGGTTTTCGTTGTAAAGCACCGTTACGCCGTTAGTACACCGATGCATACGTATGCGGCAGCGAATCACTGCGAAACTACTGCGGTAGCGAAATATCTGCGAAACGTTCGTACATAACAGTTTTTTCGCAAAGAAAAATATTTAAATATTTTCGGCTTCCATGGTAAGAAAATCTGTCCTCAACGACAGAACGCATGCGAACACCTTGCGATGCGAAACATCACTAGCGAAACATCTGCGTCTGTGTAACGACGATGTCGCAGTTCCTTGCGAAACAATACCGACAAGGACGCAACCATTTCATGTAGCATGTAGTGCTAGAGTGAGACGTAGCGTATGCGAAATTTTGCCATACTACTGACAGTTTTTTTGTTGTTTCGCTGCCGCATACGAATGCGTCGGTGTACTAACGACGTTAAGGCCGCGGAGTGAAGCTAGTCTAAGAAAAACTAGCCTTAGTTACTCCTTTATGTCATCAGCTATCTGCCAGTGAAAGTCCCGCCGAAATCGGTCCAGCCGTTCCATAGATTAACAGGGGCAAACACACGGATAGAGGAAAAAATTAGCTGTTTTAATGTCGGTAATAAAAGGTAAGTTATACTTTAAAATTACATACAGACGGTCCTATTTTATTTATTAGTATAGATTATAATGTTAACAACTCGTTCAAACTGGGTCAGTTTGAACTTCGCACCACTAATATTGTAATTCCCGCGTAAACTTGTACGTATAATGAAAACAAACATGGCGCCGATAACACTACAATTATTTATTTTAATAATTCAAGCCGCGTGGGATGTGGTGGCCCTGGAATAAGGTAAATCTCGGAACTTATACCTGAGTAACTTGATTTTATTGGGTGACTGTGTTCAAGTTTAATATTTAAATACGATATACCTACACTATGTACATACCTACTTACTGTTAACTATTTGACAGATAAAAACTGTTTTTTATTTAGATAAAAAAATCGGCCAAGTGCGTGTCAGGCCACGCACAGGAAAGGGTTCCTCAGTCACCCATAATGGTACGTGGATTTAAAATCGTATCCAATAGACAATTGTTTTGTTTACGTATTAATGCGTTAGTTTTGTATGACGTTTCCCAAGTAAGCGTATTTTACAAGTTAAGCCTCTATAACTCCTAAACTAACAAAGTCATCTAATCCGTTATGATTTACCTTCAAAGTTCATTATAAAGACCACCATCACGAACTTTTCCAGATTTTTTGAGCCATCCGTTTAGCTTTTAGAGGGGGGAGCCCTATTTTTACAGAAAAGTGACCTTTAAAGTGTAATTTCTCGCAATTGTTTTTAAAAGATCTATCTAATGATAACCCACACGATGGGGTAGCCGCCAGAAAAAAAAACATCCCCACTTTACGTGTAGGGGTACAATATTTTTCATAATTTTATTGTAGCACTTTGTCGACGTAATTACA
Source organism: Phragmatobia fuliginosa (assembly GCA_932526445.1). NCBI lineage: Eukaryota > Metazoa > Arthropoda > Insecta > Lepidoptera > Erebidae > Phragmatobia > Phragmatobia fuliginosa. The sequence goes on along the minus strand of OW052084.1, from coordinate 10,209,809 downwards.
ACAGACATTCATGCAAAGTTTCAACTTTCTAGCACTTACCGTTTGGACGGTAAGTCGAGGACGGCGAATGACGAATCAATAAGGGTTCCGAGTTCCGAGTCATAATCTTCGGAACCCTAAAAAAAGAGGACTTCATAAATGGTTCTATATTTAGAAAATAACGATCACAAAAAAAATAAGTACCTACAATAATTTAAGTAGGTACAGATTTATACCAATTAATTAATTTTTGACAATATTTTTTTAACTAATTTGGCGCTATTTCATATTAAAAAGTTTTTAATTATGTAAACCGCATCTTATTACTGTAATAAATTCAAAGCTCGCAGTATTATTTCCTCGTCGGTGTCACTGCGAGCAAGTTTATTTCGAGTTTTACGATCGTGGTACTTCCACAAAAGCCTAATGACATTTATGATACAGTGTTGCTACAGTAGCTGTATTTCCTCACGTTAGGGGCAATATTGTAATCTTCCTTTATAATCTTTCTTCAACAACCAAATTCAAGATCATTAGCAAAGTGATATATGTGTACATAATTTTATGTATTTAACATATAAGTAATAATATCCAACTGTTTAATAGCTGTCACATTATTTTGTAATCAGAATATTTTTCTTTGTAATGATTATAATACTAATTTCATCCATACACTCAACATATGCTTAATACATATGCGTATTAATCTAATAGTAATAATAGCTGGCTGTATCGGTAGACATACAAATTATAGGTATGGTACCTGGCAATGCTGTTTTATCGGAATATGAAAGTAAATGAAAATAATATAATGCCATAATATTAATAGACAAGGCATATAGGCAAAGTCTGTAAGTTATAAGCTATATAACTGTAAAGATTCATCCAAATCCGTTCAGTAATTTTTGCGTGAAAGAGCAACAAACAGACTTACATACATACGTACATATACAAACTTCCGCGTTAAAATATTAGTAGGATTTCTGAACGCAAACATGTAAAACTTGGTATAATATGTGTAATTATTTTTCAAATGGCTTTAGTGATATTAATAATTCACTGATAATGCTTTTGTACGAATCTAGTGATTGTAACGAAACGGAATGACAATACTTATGAAAGTTTATACACATATATGGAGCACCTGTGGCTGTTAGTCTCTTCCCAACTGCGTTGTGGGTAAATTCAAGTTCGTGGTGTGGTAACCTATCCGAACTGCGCCATTCCGCGGCTTGCTACGTCACGGACGGTTGTACGCATTTACGTCATCTAAACAAACGCAAATAAAAACATTCGAGATTATAAATACAGTGAAATTATTAAGTAATTATAATTTTTATTTATTTAACGCGCAACACTTTGTTTACTTGAAGATTGCAGTGTTAAAAATATTCAAAAACTTGTTGTGTTGTGTTTCGTAATGAAAAAAAAAGTGTGCCGATATCGGTTGTATGTCGTTATTGTTAGTTATATGTAGTGTTCCCTAGTGTCACAAAGTAGATGAAGTACTCCAGCCCACCGCTGGGCAATGGACAAGTTAATGAAGTGTTAAACGAATAAATGTGCAGTTTGTTTGACCTACATTAAAGTGACGGGTATTGCAGTGTGACGTCACCGGCTTTCGGTGTTCCATTTATGAGTTTGGATGCGTTATTGGCGCGTTTTGTTTTGAGTTTTGTCGGTGAGGTATTTTGAATTAATAATTATTTTAACCATAGATATCCCGCTATTTTCATTTGGTCATAAAGAAAAGCGTTTTTTATGATAACAATAACAAAATATTCGAAGATAATACGAAAAAAATTAGCAAACAATTTAATTTAGAAGATTTACTAAATATTTAAAATTTAAACAATAGTTTTTTTAAATATATTAATTTACTCATTGATGTCTTGGTTTATTCGATATAATGTAACACATCATCGTAAAATCCCTAATTGATTGATTCTTAGTGACTGTAGAATATAAGAAAAAAAAAACCATAAAAATACCTACTTTACGTAAGCTACAGAAATGTTTGCCACTTAAAAGTTGACTTACTCAAGTGCTAATCCAATATATAATATTTCTTTAATTACACACTTATTTAAAATATTTTCCTGTTTAGACCACAAATTACATTTGAACTCAATAGCAACATATAGATACACACCATCCTATAGGCTCTATAATAATACCTAATACACATTATGGATTTCTGAAAAAAATAATTACAATACCATAAATATTTGTACTAAAATTATAAATCAGAAGACTTTGTTTGTTTGAATAAATAAATAAATATTTTTGGACATCTTACACACAACGTCATCTAGTCCCAAAATAAGCAGAGCTTGTGTTATGGGTACTAAACAACTGATATAAATACACAAACATACTTTTTTTTTGTAAATACATACATATTATACATAGAAAAACACCCAGACTCCGAAACAATTATTTGTGGATCACACAAATATTTGGTCTGACCCGGGAATCGAACCCAAGACCTCTTGATCAGCAGCCGCATACGCTAACCACTAGACCAACAAGGCAGTAATGATCTTATCTGCAAAGGCAGTAATGATCTTAACTCAAGAAGTACTGGTCACATTTGGTAAATTCTTTCAGAAATTGATAGCTCAGCTCCTCTAGCCAAGTTGCAAGCATTTTTCGTTATCTATTCTCTTGTTTCATCAGCTGATATTTTGTTTTGATTACATAACTGATTGACATTAGCCATTGCAATAAGGGAAAAGAGAAATAGAATAAGGAACGAAAAACATTAGCAACAGCAGATTAACCTGGGAATCAAACTTGAAACCTCTTGATCGGTAGTTGCATACTATAACCGCTGAACCAACGCAGCAGTTAATTTGCAACAAACAATAAATTAAATTGTCCGAGTGCATTTATATGTACAGCTATTGAATCATTGTGTGTCCGTGTATGTATCGGTTTCACTTCCTGTGGTCTATATATGGCCGGAAACCATGTACAGCCATCAGACAATACCGTTATGCATAGCAACATGTCTAGCCACTTATATAGCGGATGATTCAGATGTTGTCGACCAGAGCAAGCTTTGAATGCAAGTAAACCAGGGATCATTCACATAATATAGTCTTTTACAGTCCACTGCTGGACATAGGCCTCTATTTAGAAATGATTTAACATATTAATGACTTGCGGAGTTCTGCATTGGAAAATTGACGTGTCTGCATGTAACATCAAATTAAAAACTTTTTACTAAATGCATATTAAAATAAAAATGTTACCTATGTAAGTACACCAAAATAGCATTTTTTTAAATATTTGTTACGTCTTTTTTGTCCGGGTAATCTCTGGACTGGCTGAACTGATTTTGACGGAACTTTCACTTGCAGAGAGCTTAAGACGTAAATTCTTTTTTTTTATATTTTGGACATTACCAGTTCTACCACACAACGCCATCTGGTCCCAAACTAAGCAGAGCTTGTATTATGAGTACTAGACAACTGATATAAATACATAAATATACTTTTGTAACTACAACATAGAAAACAGCTTTAGGAGATAACACCGAAACAAATAACTTGCAATTCACACAAACATTTGGGCCGACCCCGGGCATCAAGTCAAAGTACTCACTCATTTTTAGGGTTCCGTAGCCAAATGGCAAAAAACGGAACCCTTATAGATTCGTCAAGTCTGTCTGTCTGTCTGTCTGTCTGTCCGTCCGTATGTCACAGCCAATTATTTCCGAAACTATAAGAGCTATACTGTTGAAATTTAGTCAGTCGATGTATTCTGTGAACCGCATTAAGATTTTTACATAAAAATAGAAAAAAAACAATACATTTTGGGGGTCCCCATACTTGGAACTGAAACTAAAAATTTTTTTTTTTATCAAACCTATACGTGTGGGGTATCTATGGATAGGTCTTCAAAAATGATATTGAGGTTTCTAATATCATTTTTTTCTAAAATGAATAGTTTGCGCGAGAGACACTTCCAAAGTGGAAAAATGTGGGTCCCCCCCCCTCTAACTTCTAAAATAAGAGAGTGATGAAACTAAAAAAAATATATGTTGTACATTACCATGTAAACTACCAACGAAAATTGGTTTGAACGAGATCTAGTGAGTAGTTTTTTTTTAATAAATCATAAATCGTAACACGCAATATACCTTTCATCCAATCAATACATTAGTATAAAAACATCGATGAAAGTTACTTTCTGGTACGGAACCCTTCATGGGCGAGTCCGACTCGCACTTGGCCCCTTTTTTGTACTTCACGTCACAGTTTTGTCATAAAACTAGCCGAGTATCGCCGCGGAGTGAAACTAATAACAAATAGCTTAAGTATGTTTATATGTATTTATATCAGTTGTCTAGTACCCATAATACAAGCTCTGTTTAGTTTGGGACTAGATGATGTTGTGTGTAAGATGTCCGAAATATTTATTATTATTATTTTTCATTAATTACCCTTATTCGGGCAGTCTGTTATATAAAGAACTTCCTTCGAATCGAGGAAAGATTCGTCGCCGTCAAACTTGAAACACTTTCGCTCATCCTTTCGTAATAGTGAGGGTATTGTAGTGACGTCACCGGCCCCCCCTCCCTCCTTCCCTCCCCGGCGCCGGGGTAGCACAGGTATTGTAGTGTATAGGGTTGTCACTTGAGAGTTAAGCAACTTAGACAGTTCTTGAAATGTATTTTGCAAATCAATTATTATAGCAATTCTTTATCTATACAGACAAATCAAATTTAATTGACTAGATGACGTTGTGTGTAAGATGTCCCAAATATAAATGTATTTATACCTCCGGTCTCACACTCACCAACGACGACCGACACCACGAATGCTGTCATTATTAGGTTGGTCTTCTGTGAGAGGGTAGTTCGTGCTTATATCATGATGGCTCTACTAGCATGTTTCGTAAAGTGGTTACGTAGACGCTCTTAAAATCTAGAGTGCACATTCATGGTGAATCAGCTTTTAACCGCGGCTCTACCCGCGTGTATTTTTTTAAATAAATACTTAAATATTTCGTACATCTTACACACAACATTATCTAGTCCCCAAATTAAGCCGAGCTTGTGTTATGGGTACTAAACAACTGATATAAATACATAAACATACTTTTTTTTTCTAAATACATCTTATTATACATAGATAACACCCAGACTCCGTAACAAATATGTGTGGTTCAAACAAACATTTGGTCCGACCCGGGAATCGAAACCGAGACCTCTTGATCAGCAGCCGCATACGCTAACCTTAGTGGTTAGCGTATGCGGTACTAATAAGGCAGTATGTCGGTTATCGCTGTAAAAACTAACCTATGTCCTTTCCCAAGGTTTCATCTAACTCTATACCAAAATTCATCAAAATTGGTTTAGCGGTTTAGACGTGAAAACGTAAAAGACAGATAGAGTTACTTTCGAATTTGTAATATGAGTAGGGATTATTTTTAGACGCTTATGAGAGTACAAAATTCATTTATCTGTGCTAATTTATTAAGAGAAATGGCGGGCTGATGCAATATTTAATATTTTGACTTGAGTACTCTGGGGTGGGACTAAATGACACCCCCAATATAAAATCGTATAATACCATGTAGCCCGGTATTAGGAACACAATCCCCACCACGCACTCGGTCAGTGTAGGACTTATGGCCATAACCCTCTCCTGAGAGTAGACCCGAACCCAGCAGTGGGACGTTATGGGTTGTTGATTATGGACATAATCATTTGTACTGTTTCTAAGTGTAATTTATCGCTAACATACACATGTAACATGAGACACAGCTAGCGGTTGCGTTGTAAATCGCTCATCATCATCATCAGCCTATCGCAGTCCACTGCTGGACATAGGCCTCTCCAATTGTACGCCACTTGGTTCGATCCTCGGCGACTCGCATCCAGCTCCTGCCAGCCGTCTTGCGCAAATCATCACTCCACCTGGCCTGTGGACGTCCTACACTACGATTGCCGAGACGCGGTCTCCACTCAAGAAAACGTTTACCCCAACGGTTGTCGGTCCTGCGGCTAATATGGCCAGCCCATTGCCACGTCAGCTTGCTAATCCTGTGGGCTATGTCGATCACTTTAGTTCTCTGCTGGATTACTCCTTATGTAATCAATATCTATCAGTGAAAGTCCCGGTAAAAGTGATCCAGCCGTTCCTTAAATTACATAACAATTTTTTTTTAATTTCTCTATTTCTATTTTGGTTTATCTGTATAGATAAGCTGTTCTTCATAAACACGCCTAAACCACTGAGCTAAAAATTATTGACTATGTATTTCGTTTGACTTGTTGGACTTGCTGTTAGCGTAAGCGGCTGCTGATCTCGGGTTCGCTCCCGGGTCGGACTAAATATTTGTTTCGGAGTTTGGGTGTTTTCTATCTAAGTATGTTTATGTATTTATATCAGTTGTTTAGTACACATAATACAAGCTCTGCTTAGTTTGGGACTAGATGATGTTGTGTTTAATTCGTCCGAAATATTTATATTTGTAGAGCAAAGTGAGTCAGTCTTTTCGAAGGCTATATAACTCTGTATTACCTCCGCAAGTTGTGACTATTGTGACGTCATCGCCGCCCTCTCCCTCCGATGTACATTGAGTGGCGGCAGGGGGGCCCACAAGTTGTGTAGGGGTGTTAGCGACCTAACGATAGTTACATGATTCAAGACCTGCCTCCCTAGCCAAATTGCAAACGTTTTTAAGCTATTGTGAAAAAACCTTATAGATTCATCATGTCTGTCTGTCCGTCCGTATGTCACAGCCACTTTTTTCCGAAACCATAAGAACTATACTATTGAAACTTGGTAAGTAGATGTAATCTGTGAACCGCATTAAGATTATCAAATAAAAATAGAAAAAAAACAATACATTTTAGGGGTCACCATACTTGGAACTGAAGCTCAATTTTTTTTTTTTCCGATTAAAGTTACAACGAAGAACAAGAACTTTTAAAAGATGTTACTTGCTGATAAGGAACCCTTCATGGGCGAGTCCGACTCGCACTTGGCCGCTTTTTTTTGTTTTTCTATTCTATGTCTATTCTATTGTTTGATTGGCTAATATTTTGTCACGTGACTGAGTGACATTAGCCAATGAAACAAGAGAATACATAATTGTGTAGGGGGGCTGAGCTAATGACTCTTTATATAGCACTGGTGAAGTATTTTGGTGAATAAAATTATATAGTTATTTTATATTAATATAAAGTTATTAAATTCGCAAGTAATGTCATCAATTTGTGATGATTTTACTCTTAAACTCCTGAACTAATTTTGATGAATTGTGGTTTAGGGATAAGTTTATAGAATCTTGGTGAAGAATATTAGTCATTTTCTGAAGTTTTTGTTTGGTTAAACCACAGATAAAAGAAACACAGGAGATATGCAATTGAGGCGTGCCGCTTGCGAACGCATCTGGCCTCAAAGCGGCTTGATGCCATTTTCGGACATTAGTCGAATGCCAACTTGCGACGTTTTCACTGCTCATGATTTTTGACAAAATGCCGCGTTGTTCAGCGATTGTTTGCAAAAATAACAGCTGTATTGTAAATTACAAGAAAGGTGGCATCTAATTTCATATATAAGTACTATAATATTATAGTTTTTCATACTGAATACTGAATTCAGCGTGGCTCTACTACTTTATCAGGTAGTAGAGCCACGCTGATTTCAGCATGAATGGGCCGGCTCGACCGGGGTAGTACTACCCTCACACAGTGGACCAGCCTAAAATGCCAGCATCCGTGCTGTCGTCTTTCGATGGTGAGTGTGAGACCGGAGGCCCAATGATGCAGGGGTGACAGTTATCGCGGTATGTGTGCGAGCAGTGGAATGCTTGCGGAGTCATTGTGAGGGAGGCGTGGATCGAACCGTCGGCCAGGGAGACCTGTAGAAACGGTGGTGCCGCTGGCCGCCCGCGGCATAGAGAGGGGCCCAACCTCGGATAACCACCCTGGGAGGCTGCCCCGTCAGGTCGCGCATAATCTCGGAGTAGCTCGTCGTGCCGGTTGGTGACCGGACGGTGGGACCCGGCGACTACTTCCGGGAGGGTACGGGGGCCCTTCCGTCCGACGGTTCGGTCACCGTCTTGCCTCACCGTTATATGACAACACAACATCCCAGGTCTCGGTAATACACTGCCGCGATGACTGTCATGCCTTTCACGTCCCCTATTCTACTATTTATCATGGCAGTAAGAAATAAGCATCCAGGTTCTACAGCGGCATATTCTTCTCCCACCAACCCGCTTTTTGAGGTGGAGTTCACCAATATCCGTGGACTCCATTCAAACCTCAACGCCGTCCACCATCACCTTGAAACGGCACGGCCGGCCATGCTTTTTCTGACGGAGACACAAATATGCCGCCCTGCCGACACGGCATATCTCCTTTATCCCGGCTATGCGCTGGAGGAGTGCTTTCTTGCGAAAGCTGGAGTGTGTCTTTTCGTCAGGGCGGATATATGTTGTCGCCGTCTACGCTGCCTTGAGGACCCATCTTTTTCCATCCTCTGGCTCTACGTGGATTTCGGGTCTATTAGCCGAATCTACGTGTGCCTCTACCGGTCCCATTCTGGAGACTCCGAGACAACTCGTCTCTTTGACCACCTAAGTCAAGCAGCCGATAAAGCTCAGGAACAGTTCCCAACTGCTGAACTGGTGTTTCTGGGAGACTTTAACGCCCACCACGAGTCCTGGTTGGGGTCTCCCAGAACTGACCATGCTGGCAGAACTGTCCACGCGTTCGCTCTCACGCATGACCTCACTCAACTGGTACTCCAGCCCACTAGGATACCAGACGTATCCAGTCAAGCGCCCTCTCTGCTAGACCTGCTGCTGACGAGTCATCCAGCGCAGTACCGCGTGTCGGTACTCGCCCCTTTGGGCTCCTCCGACCACTGCCTGGTATCCACCACGGTGCCTCTTGCTGCCCCGCCACGACCTGTGGTAGCAAGGCGACGACTATGGCACTACTCGTCAGCAGATTGGGACGGAATGCGGGACTATTTTGCTTCTATCCCATGGGCTGAACGCTGTTTTAAGGGCAGGAATTTGTCGCAGAGTGCCGTGGCCGTTGCCGACGAAATTACTGTCGGCATGGAGTATTACATTCCTCACACTGAGGCCGTTGGCACGAAGACGCGCCCCTGGTTCGATCGCGAATGCACTAACGCCGTTACAAAAAAGCAAGCGACATACCGCGCATGGATCAGGGCCCGCGCTCATGGTGACCCTAACGTTCATGGCCTTAAAGCAGCGTTTAACAAAGCCACTAGGGAATGCAAGAGGGCTTACATAAGAGCGGACGCCCAGCGCATTGCACGGATAGGCCAAGAACTCGTCGCACACCCTACGGGTAGTCGTAAATTCTGGCGATTGGCTAAATCCGTTCAAACTAACCACTGCCAACCCACGCTACCACCGCTGAAACATCCCGATGGAACTCTGGCCTATCAGCCGCAGGAGAAAGCGAAACTGCTGGTAGATCTCTTTGCGGCTAACTCCCGAATTGAGGACCGTGGCATAGATCCGCCTATCATTCCGACCTGCGACTCCACAATGCGGGATATCCGTATCCGGCAAAGTGATGTCCGCGCGGAGCTGCGGTCTCTCGACGTCCGGAAAGCCAGCGGACCTGACGGTATTCCAGCGATGGTTCTCAAGTACTGTGCACCGGAGTTGTCTCCCGTACTGACGCGTCTGTACCGCCTGTCGTATTCCTCGGGAATTGTTCCGGAGGCCTGGAGGGAGGCGAATGTGCAACCCATCCCCAAGAAAGGCGACCGCTCCGATCCGGCTAATTACCGACCCATAGCCATCACCTCCATTCTCTGTAAGGTGTTCGAGCGTATCATCAACAACCAATTGGTTCGCTACCTGGAGGATCACTCCTTGTTGAATGATCGACAGTATGGTTTCAGACCGAATCGATCCACGGGTGATCTTCTAGCGTACGTAACACACCTATGGGGTGAGGCTATGGATAGACATGGAGAGTCCCTGGCCATTAGCCTTGACATGGCCAAAGCCTTCGACAGGGTCTGGCACCGTTCGCTGCTCTCCAAGCTTCCGGCATTCGGCCTGCCCCCCAAACTGTGCAGCTGGATAGCCGCATTCCTGCACCAGCGCCGCATCAGAGTCCTTTGCGACGGCGCGGCCTCCGACTTTCAGCAGGTTAACGCTGGCGTACCTCAGGGCTCTGTGTTGTCGCCCACGCTGTTTCTTCTGCATATCAATGATATGTTGGCCTTAGGCAACATACATTGCTATGCAGATGACAGCACAGTCCACGGGCGATATATTGGACATCCCACAGATAGGCAGGCAAATGTCGAGGAAAAGCGACAGGACCTTGTCGCTGGGCTCGACCGGGTTCTCAGCCGTATTTCTCAATGGGGTGATGAGAATCTGGTCGAGTTCAATGCCAAGAAAACACAGGTGTGCGCGCTCACTACCAAAAAGTCTCCTTTCCTTCCTCTCCCGACTTTTCGGAACACTCAGCTGCCAATACAAGGCAAGCTCGGTATCCTAGGTATGGACATCTGCCGGGATCTCAACCGACGGGAATACATTGAGAGCGTCACAAAGGCGGCCTCGCGGAAGCTCGGCATATTAAACAAGGTGAGACGGTTCTTCTCGCCGGAGCATCTGTGTCTTCTTTACAAGACCCAGGTTCGCTCCTGCGTGGAGTACTGTTCCCACCTCTGCAATGGATCCGCGCAGTACTTGTTCGACGCTCTCGATCGGTTGCAGCGGCGAGCGGTCCGCATCATTGATAGCCCTGAAGCCACCGAGTTCCTCGAGCCTTTGCAGCTGCGAAGAGATATCGCTACTATGGCAGTCCTCTATCGCCTTTACCACGGGGAGTGTTCTGATGAGCTCTTCCAACTGATCCCACCTTCTCCCTTCCTTTACAGGAACACACGTGCTGGCCTTGGAAGTCACCGCTTTAGAGTGGTAGAAATACGCACTAGGACTAAACGGTATGGCTCTTCTTTCCTGTGCCGAGCGGTTAAAAACTGGAACTCGCTACCATCCCACGTGTTTCCTTCCCATTATGATCCCGGGTCCTTTAAGAGGGGTGTGAAAAAGCATCTCACAAAGCCGCCATAGTTTGGGTCAGCATCGCCATACTTCCTGCATCGCGGGCAGTGTGGTTGCCCCCACTCTTGGATTCCATTCATGCTTACCATCAGGCAGAGTGGAGTCACATTGGTAGGCATCAAATAAAAAAAAAAAAAAAAAAAAAAAAAAAAAAAAAAAAAAAAATTAAAACATTTTAAAAATATGATGAAATACCAAATCAATCCTTTTCTTTAGGAACTAAAAACTTTTAAAACCATTGCTTACTTAGTGCGAATCGATCAATGAATCGGCTGGTCTAATAGCGCAATGGATAAGTGTTTTATTAATACTCTCACTCACATGATAGTTTCGGGATGCGGCCGCTGCCGGCCGGCTTGTGTTAGAGATGTGTTGTGATATTTATGATTGTCGATATTTTATACGAACCTATTAAGTACGCATGATTATTAAAGATATAAATAAATTATAATATTATAATTATGTAAACGTAAAAAAAGTGTAAATAAAAAAGTTTAGATTTTTAATTTATTGTGGTACTCAAGCATAATGTATACCTTGCTTTTATTTTTAAAATTTTAGCTAACCGAAGGATCAAAAACTTAAAAAAATGTGGATAAATGCGACAGGAAGGGGTTCAAGCTGGTTCGTAACAAAAAATGGCACAATTTGCTCGTCCCAATAAATTTTCACCAATACGATCAATCGCCAATGATTAACCATTTAATAATACTAATAAAAGCCGTAATGGAAAAATATGCAAACGTAAGATTACACTACTGTACTAAGAACGCAACACCTAAACTGTCTAAGCGGCAAGTTTTATATAAATATTTACATTTTACTGGTTAATTAAGTAAACCCTTATCAATAAAATACTTGCACTTTTACCTGTGTTCTAGTCTAGATTCGAGAAGATGATATCCAGTTTTTTGGTAGTTAATTAGTAAATATTCCAATTATGATAAAACATCGCTTGTATAGAGTATATTCGAGGGAAACTCCTGTGTAGTTTTCTTTTCACAGTCAATAAAATCTTTAGGAGAAAGAGCAGATAATACAGCTAACTGAATGTCATTCGATATTTTTCTATGAATCACTTCACAACACTAGTTGCTTAACTTGCACATGTGTGGTTTTTCGAAATCCGTAGCTACAGGTAGAAGCGCCGCCCTCTTTTTGAATGTGTTATATTAGTGGGTTTATTGGTGTTGCTGTAAGTTTCTTTGTGTGCGGGAGAAATACGAGCTTGTGTGCCGTGCTTACAATTTTTGTTTTTGTGTTAGTGAAGGAAGTGGGAGAAACGCGGAGACATCTGAACACGAATAAATTTGTGTACAAACCTAATCTCCTATGTTTCTTTTATCTGTGGGTTAAACATACTAATCTCAGGAACTACTTGTACGAAATCTGACGGATGGTCTAGACGCCGATTCCTACTGCGCTGTGTGTTGTGGGTTTAACTCCAGATGGAACAACCTTTTGTGTGATCCACAATTTATTGTTCTGAATGTGGGTGTTCATTGTGGCCGTTTCATTCTAAGTTTTGACACAGAATTTATTGGTTAGCCAGAGTTGTCTTTGAAAAATAAAAAGAGAAAAGGTTATTTCCTACTTAATATTATAAACGCGAAAGTTTATGAGTACCTACCTATGTATGTAGATTTGTTGCTCTTTCATGCAAAAACTACTGAACGAATTTGGATGAAATTTTACAGTAATATAGCTTATATATCAGAATAACACATAGGCTACTATTTACTGTAATAATCGAAATATATGCGGGCGGAGCCTCGGGCGAAAGCTAGTAATTCTCTAAAACTATGCATAGTTGCTTTCAAAATACACATATTCTTTCTAAATTCGTTGACATTTGATAGGTATTTAAAAGCAATTATTTTAGCTGACATTTAAGTTTCCAACGGTTCGAAGTAAAATTTGAAGAGTCATTGACTTTTTAAACATTTCGACAATTTCGCTGACACAAGTAACAAACGAAAAAGCCAAAGTTACCGAATTTGTAGGGTTTTTTAATTTATTCCGTAATAGGTCGTATAACCACGCTGATTTCAACACGAATAGTTCCTTCTCGACCGGAGCAGTACTACCCTCACACAGCAGACCATCCGAGATAATGACAGCATTCTTGTTGTCGTATTTCGATCATGTATGTGAGACCGGAGGCCGAATCAGTCTGCATCATTCTCCTAGCTTCCAGAAGACGGGAGAATGATACAGAAACATCTAACCAGGCCGCTATGGTATGGGTCACCGTGCTGCATTGCCTACCCTCACAATGCGTATGGTGACCCCTACTCGTGAATTTTCCATCAGGCAGAGTAGAGTCACTTTGGTAGGCTTCAATATGTAAAAAAAAATACCTATGGGTTTGATGGTCTATTGGTTTTCGATCCTGACTGTTATGAAGGGTCGCGGGTTCGTCTCCCACACAGGACAAACTATAGTCCTTATAATACAGCTTATCATTTTAGAACTTACGAAGTTTGAATTGTTATTTGTATTTAAAACTAGCTGGGTATCGCGGTGTTTCCTGCGGTTATTTTGTAAATCACGAGTAACGCCGCGGTGCGAAGGTAATCAAAATAAAATTTGGCCAAGTTACTCCTTTGTCATGAGTGAAAGTTTAGTCAAAATCGGTCCAGCCGTTTCTGAGATTAGCGGGAACAAACAACAATTAATAAAAAGCGGCCAAGTGTGAGTCAGACTCGCCCATGAAGGGTTCCGTAGCAGCAAGTAACATCATATACTAAAAAAACTACTTACTAGATCGCGAACAAACCAATTTTCGTTGGTAGTTTGCATGGTAATGTACAACATATAGTTTTTTTAGTTTTGTCACTCTCTTATTTTAGAAGTTAGAGGGGGGGACACATTTTTCCACTTTGGAAGTTTGTGTCTCTCGCGCAAACAATTCAGTTTAGAAAAAAATGATACTAAAAACCTCAACATTATTTTTGAACTCCTATCCATAGATACCCCACACGTATGGGTTTGATAAAAATATTTTTTTTGAGTTTCAATTTCAAGTATGGTGACCCCAAAATGTATTGTTTTTTTTCTATTTTTATGTGAAAATCTTATTGCGGTTCACAGATTACATCTACTTACCAATGTTCAAAAGTATAGTTCTTATGGTTTCGGAAAAAAGTGGCTGTTACATACGGACGGACAGACATGACGAATCTATAAGGGTTCCGTTTTTTGCCATTTGGCTTCGGAACCCTAAAAAATCCTTTTTTGATGTTATTATTGAGATGTATTCAGTACAAAAGTGTTCATTTAATACTACATACAGACACTCCAATTGTATTTATTTATATAGATATATGAGCAGTCTGGTGGCTTTAGTACAGGGTCTGTTAGGGTTCCGTAGCCAAATGGCAAAAAACGGAACCCTTATAGATTCGTCAAGTCTGTCTGTCTGTCTGTCCGTCCGTATGTCACAGCCGCTTATTTCCGAAACTATAAGAGCTACACTGTTGAAACTTGGTCAGTAGATGTATTCTGTGAACCGCTTTAATATTTTTATACAAAAATAGAACAAAAGCAATAAATTTTGGGGGTCCCCATACTTAGAACTGAAACTCAAAAAAATGATATTGAGGTTTCTAACATTATTTTTTGCTAAACTGAATAGTTTGCGTGAGAGACACTTCCAAAGTGGTAAAATGTTGGTCCCCCCCCCCTGTAACTTCTAAAATAAGAGAGTGATAAAACTAAAAAAAATATATAATGTACATTACCATGCAAACTACCAACGAAAATTGGTTTGAACGAGATCTAGTGAGTAGTTTCTTTTTAATACGTCACAAATCATAAACCGCTATTCACATTTCTTTCAATCAAAACACTAATAATAAAACATTTATGAAAGTTACAACCAACTACAAAAACTTCTATATGATGCTACGGAACCCTTCATGGGCGAGTCCGACACGCACTTGGCCAATTTTTTAGTTTGGTATCAGACGGGCGTATCCAAGGTCATAATTACTGAGATTGTTGGCAAACAGTGCAAGCAGGTGCATACTTTATTAGCATCTACGGTTATAACGCGTTCTGAATTTAGCTGCGAAATGTACGAAAGCCAATAACTATTGCTTTATAAAAAAATTTACTTTAAAAATGTATTAAATTGAGATAGTTGCAACAAAAGTGCGAGTCGGACGATGTGTTCCGTACCATTATTTAAAGATTAAACACCATATTAATTTAAAGCTCTAGCACAAACTGATTACAAAAGCGGCCAAGTGCGAGTCGGACTCGCCCATGAAGGGTTCCGTACCAGCAAGTAACATCATATAAAAGTTCTTGTAGTTCGTTGTAACTTTCATCGATGTTTTTATACTAGTGTATTGATTGGATGAAAGGTATATTGCGTGTTACGATTTATGACGTATTAAAAAAAAACTACTAACTAGATCTCGTTCAAACTAATTTTCGTTGGTAGTTTACATGGTAATGTACAACATATATTTTTTTTAGTTTTATCATTCTCTTATTTTAGAAGTTAGAGGGGGGGGCACACATTTTTCCACTTTGGAAGTGTCTCTCGCGCAAACTATTCAGTTTAGAAAAAAATGATATTAGAAACCTCAACATCATTTTTGAAGACCTATCCATAGATACGCCATACGTATAGGTTTGAAGAAAAAAAAATTTTTGAGTTTCAGTTCCAAGTATGGGGACCCCCAAACTGTATTGTTTTTTTTCTATTTTTATGTAAATATCTTAATGCGGTTCACAGAATACATCGACTGACCAAATTTCAACAGTATAGCTCTTATAGTTTCGGAAATAATTGGCTGTGACATACGGACGGACAGACAGACAGACAGACTTGACGAATCTATAAGGGTTCCGTTTTTTGCCATTTGGCTACGTCACCCTAAAAATCGTACGACCAAGTAGCTTCAATAATTCACCAACATTTAGCACACAACTATAAATTCATCAGTCAAAAGATTAATGAATCTTGCACACAACGCCATCTAGTCCCAAACTAAGCAGAGCTTGTATTGTGGGTACTAGACAATAACTGATATAAATACATAAACATATTTTTCTTTTGTAAATAACATGTATATTATACATAGAAAACACCCAAACTCCGAAACAAATATGTTGTGAATCACACAAACATTTGGTCCGACCGACATTGGGAATCGAACCCGAGACCTCTTGATCAGCAGCCGCATAGGCCAACCACTAGACCAACAAGACTTATTGTACTTATTGTAACAAGGTATAGGTGTTTTATATGAGAACCACTTTTAAAAACATTTATATATTTTATTTTAAATAATAATTTTGTTCTTAAAGTGAATAATCAAGTATTGTAATTAATATCGAGCATAAAAAACAGTAACAAATCACGTTAACATCTGTTAAAATGTCAACTATCACATTATTACAGCCTGGTGACAGACAAACAAACAGTGTAGTCTTATTAGTAGTTTCACGTATTTCCTCTTTGCGTAACTTAACGATTACTAAATTGCAGGTAATTCTCTTTCTTTTTAAAAAAAACAATTCCCGCATTAGGAGTATTAATTCTTGTGTCGCGGGGGACTTTACAAACATACATGAAACGGACACAAAGAACACCCAGACTCAGAACAACAATTTGTGGATCACACAAAGTGTTATCCTACGTCTGATTCGAACCCGCGACACTTGGCGCAGTAGAGAGCGGTTTGGCGATCGCTTAAACCGTGCAGTCAAATTGATTGATTTTAATTTTTCAGTTTCGTTATGCATTCTACTAAATATGTTACACGGAAATTGCTTACGTCATGGAATCTATTAATACGTTTTATTTGGATATATCCTCGTTTATTTTACTTAAATACATATTGCCAAGGACATAGATTTTTGCTAACAAAGTGAACTTACAAACTGTTAAATGAAATAAATATTTTGGACATCTTACACACAACGCCATCTATTCCCAAACTAAGCAGAGCTTATATTATGGGTACTAAACAACTGATATAAATATATAAACATACTTTTGTTTTGTAAATACATACTTAATATACATAGAAAACACCCAGACTCCGAAACAAATATTTGCGCATTACACAAACATTACGTTCGACCTGGGCTTTGAACCCGAGATCAGATTGAACATCTTGATCAGCACTCGCAGACGCTATCTGTCTATTTGTACTAGCTAATTTCTGGAACGGCTGGACCCAATTTGAAGGGATTTTCAATGGCGCATAACTGATGATAAACCCGTTCTCAACCTCTTTACCTAGATAGTTACTAAATTGTAAAGGATATTCAAGCACTTAGGTGTCCCTTATAGGGTTTTTGAAAACGAAAATATCACTATGGGTTACTTAACCCTCTCTAAGTGGCCCCTTCGACTTAGGGTGCGTTGGTGAAATGGTCATATTAGTATATTTGTGGCGACTTCCAGATACAGAGAAAGCGAATAATATACAACAGCGCCATCTACCGAATAAACATTGAACTACGAAGAAAACACGTATACAAAACACGTACACGTATACGGAGTAATTACTAATCCTGAATCACGAAAGTGATATTCTCGCGCCTATTAGCATATGTACAACAGCCCAACATCAACTGTTGGGCAGTGGCCCACCAGGCATGATCACCTCGCCTGGTCGGAGGATCCTCCCTTTGTATTACAGGAACACGACATCCGTTCCTCTACATATTTTAATAGACCAGTTTTACCACGCGGCGTTACTCGTAAGAAAAGTAGATAAAAGCACAACTGAGGGCAAAACCACGGTTCTTAACTAGTAATGACTGTTAATCATTTAAAATGTTTAAGTAAGTTGTAATAATATATTCTTTAACCAGCGACGTGACGTCACAGTGGGAGGCTCATTTGAAATGCACAACTGAACAAGGTGCAATTGAATAGAATTTTAATTTTATACTTGTTCAATTAAATATTAATAAATACTAGTGGTGGATCATAATTAATTTGAATTATTATGTGTCAACATTACTATGGTTCTATTGTCAAAGACTATAACTTCTGTAATCACGGATTTCTGTTCTTTTCCATGAGTCTCAAATACATGGTAGTATTCATATACAATTACAACACATACGTGGACAAAGTGCTACAATAAAATAGTGAAAAACATTTTTATGTAGGGTACCTCACCTACATGTAAAGTGGAGATGCTTTTTTTTCTCGCGCGTGGGGTATCATTCGATAGGTATTTTAAAAACATTATGATGTTTCTAAACTATTTTTTTATTTAGGTATCCGTTTAGGAGTTATTAAAGGCGCCCCCCCCCCTCTAAAAGCTAAACGGCTTGCTCAAAAAATCTTTTTGTAAATACACACATATTATACATAGAAAACACCCAAACTTCGAAACAAATATTTGCGGATCACACAAATATTTGATCCGCTGCACTACCAAGTCCTTATCTCCATTATAAATTAAGTAGTAACCAACCGTTTAATTAAGATTTATAATGAGCATCTCCGTCGATACCTCGTGTCGCAACACGCAACTAAACGCGGCGCGGACTGTACGATGCGTTTAGTTACGTAACATGTACTACCAACACGTCAAGTCAACACGCTTTACGATTTATGAGACTGATCAAAGAGTTTATTAGTTACTTTTTTATAATGATGAAAGATGATTCTATATTCGGCCAAAAGACCTGGTTACGTAAATGGTTTCTACCCACACAGCGATTTAAAAATCTTTATCCATGTATATAAAAATAAAATTGATGTTTGATTGTAAGTAATTAGAATTTACAGCTTTAAACTAAATGCATATCTTCTTACTAATATTATAAACGTGAAAGTTTGTGATTACGTTTGTATGTATGTATGTTTGTTGCTCTTTTACGCAAAAAGTACTGAACGGGTTTGGATGAAAATTTACAGTAATATAGCTTGACACATAAGCTACTTATTACTTCAATAATCGAGAAGCACGCGGGCGGAACCGCGGGCCAAAGTTAGTTACTAATATAATAAAGTTCAAGAGTTTGTTTGAACGCGCTAATCTCAGGAACTACTGGGTCCGATTTGAAAAATTCTTTCACTGTTCGATAGTGCATTTATTTGGGAAGGCAGAGATTATAGAAGACGCAGACGGGGCCGCGTGGATTAGCTACTAAAAGTATATAGGTACAGTACTTGAAAAAAATCATATTTTGTTTGTTTGTTTGTTCCTGCTCATCCCTGGGTCGGCTGGACCGATTGACGACACTGTTAGTGGCAGATAGGTGTTACTTGTGGTGTCTATGAAACATCTACAATCGTGAGGCGTAGTTAAACTTGGGCCATTACGAATGTGCGAACAGTCTTATATCATTTTTCTCAGATCAGACCTCTCGCTCTCACTTATAGGCATATCGGATCTCTCGCTCACACTTCTTCTGTGTGCGAGAGATTTATATATTCGGTTCGCAATTTTGTAATGGCCCAAGTATAGTAGGTACATAGGTACAAAACACACATAGAAAAAATCGGCCAAGTGCGAGTCGGACTCGCCCATGAAGGGTTCCGTATCAGCAAGAAACATCATATAAAAGTTCTTGTAGTTCGTTGTAACTTTCATCGATGTTTTTATACTAGTGTATTGACTGGATGAAAGGTAAATTCCGTGTTACGATTTATGACGTATTAAAAAAAAACTACTCACTAGATCTCGTTCAAACCAATTTTCGTTGGTAGTTTGCATGGTAATGTACAACATATTTTTTTTTAGTTTTATCACTCTCCTTTTTTAGAAGTTAGAGGGGGGGGACACACATTTTTCCACTTTGGAAGTGTCTCTCGCGCAAACTATTCAGTTTAGAAAAAAATGATATTGGAAACCTCAACATCATTTTTCAACACCTATCCATAGATACCCCACACGTATAGGTTTGATGAAAAAAATTTTTTGAGTTTCAGTATGGGGACCCCCAAAATGTATTGCTTTTTTTCTATTTTTATGTAAAACTCTTAATGCGGTTCACAGAATATATCGACTGACCAAATTTCAACAGTATAGCTCTTATAGTTTCGGAAATAATTGGCTGTGACATACGGACGGACAGACAGACAGACAGACAGACTTGACGAATCTATAAGGGTTCCGTTTTTTGCCATTTGGCTACGGAACCCTAAAAATACCCAATCTCCAAAGAAAATCTGTACCTCAGAGGTATTCAATAGTAACTCCACATTTTGTCGAAATTACTTTCATTATACCATTAAAATGGCAAGAACCAGTTCTACTTATTGGTATAAAACATGTAGTCTTACGTCGCCTATGAACATTAATTGCACAAAATTAACATTGTATATGATAGATCAATAAATTCATCTAAATTCATCTCTATTTATGGTATAATATGACTGCCTTGTTGGTCTAGTGGTTAGCGTATGCGGCTGCTGATCAAGAGGTCTCGGGTTCGATTCCCGAGTCGGACTAAATATTTGTATGATCCACAAAAATTTGTTTCGGAGTCTGGATGTTTTCTATGATATATTATTTACAAAAAAAAGTATGTATGTTTAAGTATTTATATCAGTTGTTTAGTACCCATAATACAAGCTCTGCTTAGTTTGGGACTCAAATTCAAATTAATTCAAATTCAAATTCAAATTCAAAATTCTTTATTCACTTAGGATGCAATACATCTCTTGTGACAGGTCAAGATTCTACATGTACATTTATGCCATGTTCGCAAACAATAGGTAGAGCCGGAGAAAAGAACATGGCAATAAAAACTCGCGGCCACTCCTTTCAAATCGCCAATGTTTACATAGTTTTAATGTTTATAAACCTGATATGGGGGTAAGGTGCTGCCACTAATATACTATACACCATGTTAGAGGACTGATGCAAATTATAGTGATTAAAAATTAGAACTTATGCTAATTTAAAAAAAAAAACAACAGCCTCAGTGGGTACAACATAGTAGGAGCATCTACTTACAACAAAGGTAAAAACTATATGTGCTCAAATATTGGCCAAATTACTGGTAACGAAAGATTAAATATAAAATATTAATTTTAAGATCAAAAGAAAGAGAAGAATGGCCTTTATTAGTCACGTAGAATCTTTATTCTATATAATCTAAATAACAACATTCACATGAGTAGAATAAAATGATAAGGAGCAAGTAGTCAAATCCATTTTTCTTTATCATTTAAACTTTATCATTTAGACTAGATGACGTTGTGTGTAATTGTCCGAAATATTTATTTATTATTTGTGATGTTAAATATTTGATAGATTTATCGATGTCAAATTCATGATACTTCCCTCTATTTATTATAAAATATACAGCTAAGTTAATTACCCTGCCTTAACTTATATAACTTTCTCAAAATTACATTCAAAATTTAACTTCGCATTTTTGCCTCTCCTATAAAATTTTACTTTAGCTACTTATTATTGTATACAATAAACAATGTTGGAAAAGAGTGTCCATGGAGTTTCTTGTCTGTTCTTCTCCATAGGATCTACGAATTGGAACAGACAATTAGCTTCACGACTGACTACTGACTGACTACTTGACGTTTCAAAAGTGCCGTTGTATGGTTTATTTGAAATAAAAATGGTTTGATTTGATTTGATACCTCTAAGGTAAAGAAATATTTGATACAACTCGTGATTCAAACCTATGACCTTAAGCACAGCAGTAGTATACGCTATCATTGCGCCACCGGGTCGAATGTGTGGGTTCACAATTTATATATTTCTGAGATTCTCCCGTTACTAGCAAGTTTGTGTGACAACTGGTTTTATGTGGGCCGATATACTTGTCACTAAATATCTACTCCAGTCAAAATTGGCAGATCATTTTGATCTTTATATAGACGATAGAAAGTGCATTTTAAAAGTACCTAAATGTATATGTTACAGAATTTTGAAGTTTTTAGTGTAAATGTATTTATTTTTTCTTAAGAAATTGTGGTCTGAGTCGCGTGATTTTAAAGGTCCTTTTTAGGGTTCCGTAGCCAAATGGCAAAAAACGGAACCCTTATAGATTCGTCAAGTCTGTCTGTCTGTCTGTCCGTCCGTATGTCACAGCCAATTATTTCCGAAACTATAAGAGCTATACTGTTGAAATTTGGTCAGTCGATGTATTCTGTGAACCGCATTAACATTTTTACATAAAAATAGAAAAAAAACAATACATGTTGGGGGTCCCCATACTTGGAACTGAAACTCAAAAATTTTTTTTTCATCAAACTTATACGTGTGGGGTATCTATAGATAGGTGTTCAAAAATGATGTTGAGGTTTCTAACATCATTTTTTTCTAAACTGAATAGTTTGCGCGAGAGACACTTCCAAAGTTAAAAAATGTGTGTCCCCCACCCCTCTAACTTCTAAAATAAGAGAGTGATAAAACTAAAAAAAATATATGTTGTATACTACTATAAAAACTACCAACGAAAATTGGTTTGAACGAGATCTAGTGAGTAGTTTTTTTTTAATACGTCATAAATCGTAAATCGCAATTTACCTTTCATCCAATCAATACACTAGTATAAAAACATCGATGAAAGTTACAACGAACTACAAGAACTTTTATATGATGTTACTTGCTGCTATGGAACCCTTCATGGGCGAGTCCGACTCGCACTTGGCCGCTTTTATTTGACAATTTCTTGCTGCAATATTATAGCCGCCAAGTTGCTAATTATATATCTCAACACAGTGCAACAATTGCTGCAATATTGCTGTATAGCCCGGCGACATTGTCAATATATTTCATTATAGTTGCAAGTATTTAATATCTAACCGGCTATATTGCAAATGATTTATCCCGCTTGCTTAAAGTTGCAAATATACTGAGCAACAAGAAGTCAATAGTCACCAAGATGCAATTTTTATAGCTCGGTTACAAGCGGGTCCCTATTACTAGGACTCCGCTGTCCATCCGTGTGTCCTCAGGCTGTATCTCATGAACCAAGATAGTTAGTCAGTAGAAAATTTCACAAGTTATGTATTTCAGTTACAGTTGTCAGTTTAATTGGATCTTGCGCACAATAACCGTGATTTTTTGGCTATTTCTTGCTCGATGTTAATAACGGCAACAGTTAGACGTTTGAAATTCATAGATAACTAGCTTTTGCCCGCTGTTTCGCCCACGTGTAGGTCCGTCATGGAGGTAAATAGTAGCCTATGTGTTATTCCGATATGTAAGCTATATTATTGTAAGTTTCTTAAAAATCCATTCAGTAGTTTTTGCGTGAAAAAGCAACAAACATACATACAAACTTTCGCGTTTATAATATTAGTAGGACTTGCTTTCGCCCGCGACTCCGCCCGCGCAACATACTTGGTTATCGCGGTAAAAAGTACCCTATATTTTTTCTCAAACTGTAGACTACCTGTGTTCAATGAAATAAGTTGAGTAGTTTGTCGTGAAAGTGACAGACAGACAAAGATACATTCGCATTTATAATATTAGTAAGAATGGTATATTAATCAATATTTCGCACATCAGACACACAACGTCATCTAGTCCCTAACTAAGCAGAGCTTGTATTATGGGAACTAGACAACTGATATAAAAATACATAAACATACTTTTATTTGTAAATACCTACATACATAATATACATAGAAGACATCCAAACTCCGAAACAGATATTTGTGGATCATACAAACATTTGGTCCGACACGGGAATCGGACCCGAGACCTCTTGATCAGCAGCCGCATACGTCAACCATTAGACCAAGACAGTCGTATGGAACCCTTCTGCGCGAATCTGACTCGCAATTGGCTGTTTTTTTTAAATATTGGCAGTATTAAATCTACGCAAAAAAGTCTTTACAATAGTTTGGTATCATATTTAAAGGTCTGCAGTACATAACATAACAGCTGTTCACATTTGTACAGAACTTTGAACCTTAAAAGTATCGCGTCAGAGTTGATACTTAGCTAGTCGGGCGGTTTGGCCGTGAAACCCTAGGTCCGTTAGGTCGATACTCAGTGCGGTGAGGTGACATAACTCTGGTCTAGATTATACCGCAGCCGCTTTAGCGCTTTGTAGCGTGTGTTTAATAGCTTGCGGCATTTTACAGCGGTAGCTTTAAAAGTAACTGTGGGCTTCGAAACACTGATTTGACACAGGTCAAGGACAGAGTCGATACGGAGCCAATCGAATCGATTGCAGCCTTAAAACCCATAATCTGTTATGTGATTAATAAAATAGATCCGCCATTTTGCCAAAAAGTGATTATGTAAAAACTTTGATGAAAGAATCGACATCTGTCAGCGTGCTCGTGGTGGACATTTGTCAGATCAGATATCATTTTTCATTCTTAGTTGACAAACTTTTCTCTTTCTACTTAATACAATAAAAATTTGAATCTTCTTCATCTAAATTCTTTGTATTAGAAAACAAAGTTCTTGTTTTAAAACCCAATATTATAAATCTGAAAAATAGAGGCGTTCATAGCCACGTTGTGAGTAGAAACAATCCTAGGGTAAGCAACCACGACACGGTTAGTAACTGGATCGGTGACCGTTAGTGGCATCTGTGTGTGATCTTATTTGATGGTCACGTTAAGCAGTCGGCCCCGGTTGTTATGATAGGTTAAAAGTCTAGTCAATCTAAGAGCCAGGAACGCAGTATAAATAAAATATACCTATGTTGCAAACACGGAGAAAAAAATCCTTCTCAGAACTTCCATGGCGTACCTAAGTGGTAAAGTTTCACAAAAACAATAACTTCCCAGAGTATGGTTCCCGTTGTCATGAACATGTATTGCAATCGTCATTGGGATGTCAGTGCCCTCAAATATACTGACAATTAGTTCAGTCTTCGAATTTCAGTTCCCCCTCAGGGTTGCGAGCATCCACTTCGAAAAATAGGTTTTTTTTTTTTTCGGACATTTATACACCGTCATCTAGGCCCAAACTAAGCTGAGCTTGTATTATGGGTACTAAAGAAATGATATAAATACATAAACATACTTTTTTTTGTAAATAGATACATATTATACATAGAAAACACCCAGACTCCGAAACAAATATTTGTGGATCACACAAATATTTAGTCCGACCCGGGATCAGCAGCCGCATACTCTATTCATTAGACCAACAAGGCAGTAATACTCCCTTCTCGCCTAGTCGGGTAATAATAAAACGTCGCCGTCGCCTCAAATTGTACATCTCTTCCATTTTCATTTCGATTACGAATACTAAACTCATGTCTAAACTAATCTCTACTGTCTGTTCCCTCACAATTGTACAAGCTAACTCAATTAGTAAAACGCGGTGAACACTGGACCCATTATCGCATCAGACATTTTGTACAAGCTCCATTGCGTCGTGCACACACACACACACACACACACAAGTACGACAAAACGGCAATAAAGTGGGATGTCTGTGCGCTCAGCTGTCGAGGTCAAGGTCAAACCTTCTGTGCGGAAAGGTGACGCGGGGTGTGGTCACACTCACAGCGGACTGCCCGCCTAGCTATTTTTCGTTTTATATTCGCTTGTGTTATTGGCTAATGTCACTCAGACACGTGATCGATACAAAATATTAGCCAATGAAACATGAGCATTGATAAGTAGAATAGAAAACGAAAAGCGTTTCCATCTTGGCTAGGAGGGAACGGAAATGTAAGCGTATAGTTCGTATTGTTGACAGGTCACTAAAGAATATGTAGGATGAGGGTATACCAGATATTGTGCAAAGTGAGGGTGTAGAAGGATAAGGTGGCTTAAATGAGAATGCTGTGGGAATAGGATTATCACTTATTTATTTAGTGGACCAACGTTGGGAGTTGTATAAAGGAGCGAGGGAGCACACGTGATCACCGCTAATCGTATTCGTGTACTGACTTTATAATTAGTAATTAAATTAAACTAAAAATTACTTTGTAAGAGTGTCCATGGAGTTTGTTGTCTGTTCTTCTCCATAGGATCTACGAATTGGAACAGACAATTAGCTACACGACTGACTAGTTGACGTTTCAAAAGTGCCGTTGCATTGGTTTATATTTGAAAAAAAAAAAAACAGATAGATGCAACTAGATGTCCGTGTGGTGACGGATTAAGAATACAAAGTGTCACCACCACTATTCATCCCGCGGGTGTCGTAAAAGGCGACTAAGGAATAAACTACGCAAGACAACATCAATGCAAAGAGAAGGAAAACTTGAAACAAACTCTTTACCAACCCGTCTGGCCAGCGTGGTATTACTATACCAAAACCTCTTTTCAAAGGAGAGGCCTATGTCCAGCAGTGGACTGTTAAAAGCTGTTGATGATGACGATGACCTACTAGTATCAAGTTTTCTTGTTTCTTCAATCATGTCAAGGTTAAGCTAGTAGCGATACAAAAGCAGTACACAGAGCCACATATAAAAATATTTACACAAACAGTTTTGAAGAGTAAACATTCTTCATGGCTACGACTGGACGCTCTTATAACCAGACTCGCTTCTAACCATCGCCGTATAATTGTTGAATCGAATGCCGTGACCAATTTTGGACTTGTAGTTATCCAGGACTTGTATTAAATAGAATCGTACACCTTGAGAGAATTGTATCTGATCTGTTCAGCTCAGAGATGAAGTGGATTTTTCATGTTTCCTGGCCGGATTTAAGACAGTTACAGGAAAATTGATTATGTAGGTATTTTTAATAATTTAGTAATTGACTGCCTCGTTGGTAAAGTGGTTAGCGTATGCGACTGCTAATCAAGAGATCTCGGGTTCAAATCCCGGGTCGGTTCAAAAAGTGTTGTTGGGTTTTTCTTAGGGAAAATTCTTAATAACAGCCGGGAGTCTGTAAGTTTGGCGGTGATTCATGCAGGTGCCTCGGAGAGCACGTTAAACCGTCGGCTCCGGTTGTCATGAACATCTATGGCAATCGTTATTGTTAAATTAGTAATGTGACGTTTCGAAAGTTCCTGAAAAGGCCTATTTGAAATAAAAGCTTTTTGATTTTATACAATTTAAATCGCTTGTACAATAAAACCGCTGTTTCTTTAGTTGATAGTGACGCTTCGCCTTGAAGGGGGGACACTTAGTGCCGGAGCGTGCTGATTGTATTATATCCTCCCCCGGGACGGGGGTTAAAATAGCGGGGGGAAACTTGCCGGACAATCACGCAAATATGCGAATTAGTAGAAACTGTATATTGAGGTTTGTTAAAGAATTCGCACTTCTCGGCTATAGCTAGCAAATTTTTTTTTTAATAAATCGGATGTGTTTCTCAAACAAGCAGAGCAATACTTTTTTTTCTAAATACACATATGTAATAATATGATAAATAGAAAACACCCAAACTCCGAAACAAATATCTGTGAAGGAACGGGTATCGCGTTCCTCCAACACAAAGGGACGATCCTCCGACCAGGCCATGTGATCATGCCTGGTCGGCCACTGCCCAACGGTTGATGTTGGGTCGTTGTATATATATGCAAATCGGCGCGAGAATTTCTCTATCGCGATTTAGGATTAGTAGTTACTCCGTATAATTCAATCCGTGTTTCGTCGTAGTTCAACATTTGTTCGGTAGATGGCGCTGTTGTAAGTTCTCGTCGCTCAGTATGTGTTATCGCCACATATCTGTACAGTAGACCATACAAACATTTAGTCTGAAACGGGATTTGAAACCGAGACCTTAAGCACAGCAATGACTGTGCTACCGAAGCAGTACCTTTATTTACTGTCCCTCCCCTCCAGAAATGGAAGGGTTATAGAGACGTGAATAGCAACGAAATAATTGTTAGGTCTTTACATCACTCAAGTGTAGGTATGATAAGTTTACTTGCATAAAACATGGGACGTGATGAGATGGTCGCTTTGTGCAGTTACTTAGCTCTCCTTGGTAAATAAACGCACATACAGCGCGATTATTACTTATTATATTGTTTTTACTAAACACACAAGTTTTAACTTCAAATTTTACATTTTAGGGTTTCGTAGTTCATGACTCGGAACCCTTAAAGATTCGCCATGTCCGTCCTTCCGTCCGACCTATCGCCCAAACGGTTGGTGCTAGAAAGATGAAACTTTGCATGAATATGTATTGTAATTACATGGACAAAGTGCTACAATAAAAGTTGTGAAAAATATTTTTATTTCGGGTACCTCCCCTACATGTAAAGTGGGGATGATATTTTTTGGGCCCGCTCGACCGGGTAGTATTATCCTCACACAGACCCTAATAACGAAGCATTAGTGCTGTAGTATTTCGTTGGTGAGTGTGAGACCGGAGGCCCAATCATTTTACAAGAAACATGTGATCTGGCCATGGTATGGGTGACCATGCTGCATTGCCTACACTCACAGTGAGGATTTTGACTCCTACGATGGCGGCCTAGTCAGATATTTTTGCATCATTCCCCTGACCTCCGGAGGCCGGGATATTCACTCAAAAAGGAAATACGACACCACTAATGTTGCCATTTTAGGTTATGTTTCTGTGTGAGGGTAGTACTGCCCCGTCGATCTGAAATCTATTACAAATAAAGGTGCAGATAAACAAACAAAGCCCACTGGTGTATTCACGGCCACGTGTGTCAATATATAACTCTGAGTGAGTGTCACATAACAGCGCGTTCAGAGACCCCTCGCCCTGGCGCAGCGCCAGGCCGGCACACGCCGTGCGCGTGCCTGTACGACGGTCTCAAAGCTATAGGACGGAACCCAATGGCAGTCCTGACAAAGCTCACACTAGGCCATTAATGATCGAGTTTTCACAAGTAATTTCAAATTAAAAAGATTTTTTCTAAATGTATATGAAAGTATATTAAGTACGTTATCCACAACAAAAACATTTTTTCCGGTTTATCTCTAGACCGATTTGACTGATTTTGACGGTACTTTCACTGATGCTGATAATAACTTAGGCAAAACAAAATTAGACTAGCTTCGGTCTGCGGCGTTACTCGCGGTTACAATAATATCCACGAGACTCATCCAGTGTATTAGAAACTCACACTAGGCCCTTAGATTCTGAACCAGTTTTTAACTTTTAACTTATTAAATTAATTTTTTTGCCCATGGCTACGAATATCGTAATAACAAGTTGTCTATGTGTCATCATGTCTGAGCCAAATGATGTCTGTCTGTATGATTATTGTAATGTCTGTTAGTTCCGGCTAATCTTTGAAACAGCTTGATCGATTCCGACGTTACTTTCATTGTCAGATAGCTGGTAATATAAGGAGTAACTTGGCTACTTTTGTTTTAGACTAACTTCGAATCGCAATTGTAGTTGTACAAATTACCTGTGTACCCGGCTACTAATATTATAAAGTTCGTGAAGTTTGTGAGTATGTATGTATGTTTGTTGTTCTTTCACGCAAAAACTACTGAACGGATTTGGATGAAACTTTACAGAAATATAGCTTTTATATCAGAATAAGACATAAGCTACTTTTTACTGTAATAATCGAGATACACGCGGGCAGAGACACGGGCGAAAGCTAGAAAACGAAGAAATAGATATACAAACTGTCCACCAGACATGGTCTCAAGTACCCAACTTCCTATACTTAATAGGTACTTCAAATTCTGTTTACTGTTTTTCATCATCATCCAGTCCAAAACTGGACACAAGCCTCTCCCAAGGCACACCACAGAGCCCGGTCCGCTGTACTCCTTATCTTGTGATGTTTGTATACAGTCGCGATGTTGTTAAACACCGCAAGCAGGTAGCTTCATGATCCTGCGCTAGCTGTGAGTCACCGACAAACGAGGTTATACGCTGCTTGCTTAGCCATCACATACGTAGGGTTGTCACTTCACACATCACTACTATAATCGACTTCAAACAAAAACAAGGTTCTTATTCCCAAGTTTATTTGTGCTCGGCTATTAGTTCAACCGGTTTTACCTGAATATCAGTCCACGGAGCGACTGGCATCGGACCTTATTGGTTTTATTTTTGTGTTTTTTTTTATAATAATGAATTCGAGTTCTCCGTCACTAATTATTTCAATTAACAATTATTTCTGAAATGAAATGGTGTGGTGGGTCACCATGCTGCATTATCTGTACTATCTATGGAGATGGTGACCTCCACCCCTTTGTTCTACTTATGCTTTCCATCAGGCAGATTACAGTCACTTTGGTAGGCTTACATATATAACTCTAGAACGGCAGACCTGATTTTAACGGGACTTTCTCTGACTGATAACTGCTGACCTAAGGAGAGTAACTTAGGTTTTTTTAGGCAACCTTTCTACTCTACCTCTGAACGTAATTATTGTAGTCTTTTTCCATAATAAAATTAGTTGATACTTATACCTGTATTTTATGAATATTGAAAAACAAAAGAATATTTGTAGGTACTAAAAATAAACGTGGTATAGGGGGGGCTAGTCTTAAGCTTCACTCGCCCCGCGGCGTTGCCCACTGTTACAACAACAAACGCGGGTAACACCGCGGGGCTCAGCTATTATAAAATATATTATATTTGACAACCCTATTAACTTATCCCTACAACAAATTACAATGACGCATTTTACAGCCATTAAATATATAAAAAGATTATATCTCGACCAGCCTTACCTGACCTCTATGTTCTACACTACAACTATTATACAGAGGAGCTCTTTTGATGGTCAGATTACTTTTGATAAGCTTATTAAATTAGGCTTAGCCGTTCTGGTATTGTGTGTTAAACATTCAATCTCGCATTAGTAATGAGCATATTACGAAGCCGCACATTTGTATAACAATAAATAAATATTTAGGACATCTTACACACAACGCCATCTAGTCACAAACTAAGCAGGGCTTGTATAATGGGTACTAGACAACTGATATAAATACATAAACATACTTTTTGAGGGATTCCGTAGTGTATGACTCGGAAAGATTCGTCCTGTCTGTCCGTCCGTCCTCGACTTACCACCCAAACGCTTGGTGCTAGAAAGATAAAACTTTGTATGAATATGAATGTGTGGTCACACTGACCAAGTGCTATAAAAAATGTTGGCTGTAATTTTTGTAGCACTTTTTTCTTTTTTCTACCCTATCATATGGGGTATCATTAGAAAGGTCTTTTAAAAACATTGCGATTACTAAGACCATTTTTTATTTAGACGTACATTTGTAAGTTATTGAACGTTAAAGGGCATTTTTAGGGTTCCGTAGCCAAATGGCAAAAAACGGAACCCTTATAGATTCGTCAAGTCTGTCTGTCTGTCTGTCCGTCCGTATGTCACAGCCAATTATTTCCGAAACTATAAGAGCTATACTGTTGAAATTTGGTCAGTCGATGTATTCTGTGGACCGCATTAAGATTTTTACATAAAAATAGAAAAAAAACAATACATTTTGGGGGTCCCCATACTTGGAACTGAATCTCAAAAATTTTTTTTTCATCAAACCTATACGTGTGGGGTATCTATGGACAGGTGTTCAAAAATGATATTGAGGTTTCTAATATCATTTTTTTCTAAACTGAATAGTTTGCGCGAGAGACACTTCCAAAGTGGAAAAATGTGTGTCCCCCCCTCTAACTTCTAAAATAAGAAAGTGATAAAACTAAAAAAAATATATGTTGTACATTACCATGTAAACTACCAACGAAAATTAGTTTGAACGAGATCTAGTGAGTAGTTTTTTTTAATACGTCATAAATCGTAACACGCAATTTACCTTTTATCCAATCAATACACTAGTATAAAAACATCAATGAAAGTTACAACGAACTACAAGAACTTTTATATGATGTTACTTGCTGATA
The DNA here is from genome assembly GCA_932526445.1 of Phragmatobia fuliginosa. Lineage (NCBI taxonomy): Eukaryota > Metazoa > Arthropoda > Insecta > Lepidoptera > Erebidae > Phragmatobia > Phragmatobia fuliginosa. The sequence continues at coordinate 10,178,038 of OW052084.1, read as the reverse complement.
CGGAACCCTTCATGGGCGAGTCCGACTCGCACTTGGCCGCTTTTTTTGTAAAAACAGAGCGTTCACCCTCCCCCCGACCTAAAAACTTAACGGTCTCTTTATAAATTTGAAAAATACATGATCGTAGTCTTATGTTAGTAATGAACTTCAAAGGAAAACTATAACGGCTTAGATTACTTTATTAGTTCAGGAGTTATAGAGGCTTAACTTGTAAAATGCGCAAACTTAGGAAACTTCATACGAAAGTAACGAAATAATAAGTAAACATAACAATTAACTATTTGACACGATTTTAAATTACCATTATGGGTGAGTACGGAACCCTATTCTATGCAAGCATAGCCTGTTTGATCGAGGGTGAAGTTTGAACAGTGTCACGGGGTTGCAAGGGAGGTGTGATTGGACGTGATGAGCGCGGGAGGGGAGGACGAACTGCCGACATCGAGACTGTATCAGTTAATTACTAATCAAGGGTGCTGAGATGTATCGATTGTCGCCACATCGATGTTATATTATATACTAGCTATCGACCGCGGCTCCGCCCGCGTGTATCTCGATAATTGCAGTAAAAAATAGCCTAAGTGTTATTCTGAAATATAAGTCATATTACTGTAAAGTTTCACCCAAATCCGTTCAGTAGTTTTTGCGTGAAGGAGCAACGAACATACATACACACAAACTTTCACGTTTATAATATTAGTAGGATAGTAGTCCACAATTTGTTAGGATATTTAACATATACTAGTTGAGTCCGGCGGTTATTCCCGTGAATCGCGAGTAACGCCCTGAGAGAAGCTAGTTTAAAAAAGGTAGCTTACACCTTGTGTTATCTAACAGTTATCTGCCAGTGAAAGTCGCGTCGAAAACGGTCCAGTCCTTCTATTGATAATTTTAAAAATGAACTCGACAATTTAAAAAATTGCACTTTTGTTTATTAGTACCGTGTAAATACTTCAGTGAAAACCTGTACGTTTGATATTAAAAACAGACGCTTTGATTTTATTTATTTGTATAGGAGCTTTTGCGCGCAGCTCCGCCCGCGTGTATGTCGGTTATCGCAGTTAAAAGTAGCCTATGTCCTTTCCCAAGGTGCCATCTAGCTCTACACTAAAATTCATCAAAATCGGTTCCGCGGTTTAGGCGTGAAAACGTATTACAGACGAAGTTACTTTCGCATTTATAATATTACTAGCTTTCGCCCGCGGCTCGTCCCGCGTTTATTTCAGTTATCGCGGTAATCATAAGATTTTTGATGTGAAACATCTATAGGCGCACGTAAAATAGATTTCTGGCCTGGCGACGCCTGGCGACGCGTCGCCACGGCACGCTATACGATGGTATATATATACAGTCTATATGCAGTAGTGTGTACGGTGTACACACTACTACACTAGGCGTCCCGTGACGGCTCACATTTTTTTTTTCTAAAAAAGTATCCTATGTTACTTCTAATACCTCCAAGAATATGTGTACAAAGTTTCATGATGATCGGTTGAGTAGCTTTTGCGTGAAAGCGTAACAAACAAACTTACATTTAACTTTTGAGGTTTAATATAAATGTATTACATTGCTTTGTTTGTAAAGTAACTCTATAAATAGTCGCCATGAGTCAGAGCTGACGAGTGACGGGTGGCGACACAAGCCGCCTTCCTAATTGAGATATTCGCATCAATTCATCTCAAAGACCTCACCGACAACGGTTCCTTTGTGTCGGGGCCGCTCACGAATTAGCCCCGCCAATTGACACAAACACTGCCTTGTTTAGTAATAGCATCTTGAGACGCGTTCGTATTATGCAAAAAGTTTGTGGCGAACTATCAGCTGCGTACACAACACGCACGGCCTTGCTAATATTGTTTTAATTCTTTGTAATGCTTTCAAGACGCCTCTTATGCCTGATTATTTCATTTTTGAGTATGTTAAGGCTAATTAAATATAATTTGAACGATGAATTTATTTATAATAATAACGATTAACATGGTTTAGCGAACAGCCGAAATCGAAAGATAAAATTAGATATAATTATAATAAATCCATTTATTCACTCTCAAAATCGTCCTTTGCTAATGTATAAAATAGCGTGACGCCTTTCGAATGCCCTGCAATAAATAGACTTTAAAGCAGCAAAGAATTTATCACAATCAATTTGCATAATCAGAACACGCGTTTAGAATATTTTAACCTTGATCCAGAACGTGCCAATAAAATGTCCTAAAACTAAATGTCGAATAAAATAGAAATCTAAAAATGAGTGAATGATAAAATCAAGAAAATGCTATGAAAATTCAAACTCTGGCGGGCACTCGAACCCTGAGCGGGGAGCCGCCGCGCTCAACCGCTTACTACTACGCAGACCTTGAGCGACTCAAGCGTAAAAATGGCCAAGAACCCATCCAAGAAGTCGTTGTCCAGAACCCTGACGAACTGAGCGAATACGTCGACACCAATGAGGTGATCAACGATGGGGCCGTGCGCGAAGTACCCCCCCTCAGAGACAGGGTCCGACACTGGAGCCTCCCGGAATACAGCACTCCAGAAAATTCCAGAAAAATTGAAGAAACTTATTCCACTGCGGGCACCTTCCCTATGCCCGAGCCAAAAGAGAAAGAGCCACTCCTGGCTGAATTGGAAGTCGTTGGAAGATTACCCTTGACGCAGCTGGATTCTGCCTCAGGAGTTAGGAGGAGCAGGAGCTGGTATCTTTGCTGTCCGAATGTTGCTGAGGAAGAGATATCGAGGGAATCGTCTTGGAGGTACTCCAGCTTGAGACCAGTCACGGCGCCTCCAATTGCCGGACAAAATGGAATTCACATGATGGTATGTGGTATGATTTCTGATGCTCCCACACCAGGTTTTAGTTTTAAGGATAGCATTTAACATGATGGTGATTGGCCGTGACCCCTTCACACGTATTTCAACTGATAATTTGGAGTTTCTTGCTGATTCTTCTCCATAAAATGAAATTATGGAATCAAGCAACTAGAGGCAGTATTATAACGTTTCTAAAGTGCCTGGAGGTCTACTTGATATAAAGGATATTTGATTTTGCCCATTCTACAGCTTTGACTGAAACTTCAATATGCATTTGCGGCGGATGGAAACTAAATGGTCCAAAATTTATTTACAGTCATACTGATTGAAGGAGTTTTTCTAAAAAGCTTTTTTCATTTTTGCAGGTAGCAACACAGAGCTCCGGTCCAGATGACCTGGCTTCCCTGCGGGCAGAACGCGACGGTCTCGCCCGGGCGCTGGCTGCGGAGCGACAGCGCGCGGCCACTGCAGCCAGAGCTCACGATGCGAGGCTGGCGGAACTGCACGGGGTTATTGCGGAGCTGGTGAGGAGACGGGCACACGACAAACATGCGAGGGCTATACCTGAGGAAGAAGTGTCGGGTGAGAACTACATATGCTTAGAGAGGGAGAGCAGAGGTATGATGCTTAAAGAGGCCGCATTTTGGTTTTTTCTCGTGGCTATATGTACTTAGATAAAATTATGTGCCTTAAATGATTAATTCACACCAAAATATATTTCAAAAACCCTTAGCAGAATATTTTTTTCGTTTTAACACATCAAACAAAAGCATGTTTTTTTTAAAAAGGTTTTTTTATTTTATATAAACCTGCCAAAGAGACTGCTATGCCTGATGGAAAGCATAAGCAGTATCCAAGAGGTTGGTTACCATTCTCATTGAATGCACACAATGCAGTTTGGTGACCCACACTATGGCGGTGAGATGCAACTGCACCATTAGTCCTTCGTTCTCACACTCACCAACGAAATACAACAACACGAATGATGTCATTATTAGGTTGGTCTTTTGTGTGAGGGTAGTACTGCCCAGGACGAGCCGACCCATTCGTGCTGAAGTCAGCGTTGTATTCAGTTCCCTTGATGTGGCAGTCCAAGATCAGTTGTTATGGAGGAGACTTGACACCAGTATCCAGCTCCATCCATCGACTGCAATAATGATGTAATTGTTCCAGACGAGTGCGAATCGACGACGCAGCCGGCCGGCGAGCTGGACAACGACGCGGACAGATCACGGACGGAACAGGTGAGACAACTATACTTTTCATTAACCGACCTCAAAAAATAAGGAAGTTCTCAATTCGACTGTATATTTTTTTATGTTTGTTATACTCAGATCTTTCGATTGGGTGAACCGATTTTGATCATTGAAAACTGGTGCCTCCCATGTGGTCCCATGATAAGGAAACCAGGATCTGATGATGGTAAACTGCAGAAATCGAGGAGACTATGAGGATTGTCACCTGCTCCTGGATTCTACTCATGCTTTCCATCAGGCAGAATAGAGTCACTTTGGTAGGCTTAAATAGTAGTCTTCACTTAATGGCATAAATTAGAAATAACTCTGTCTTTCTGTGTAAGCTTTCACAGCTAAACAATCAATAAATAATTTCAATTAAATTTGGCATAGAAATATTTTGAAATTTGATGAAGGACATAGGCTATTTTTTACCACCATGACCGACATACTCGATAGCCGCAGGCAAAAGCTAATATCCTAAGGAAAAACAAAAATGTTCATCAGAATTGGTTCAGCAGTTTATATGGGGTTCAGTCCCATACAGCACAGTTATTTTAAAACAATGTCGTCCGTGTTTCAGAATGATACGTTATCAGCCCTGAGTCCAGCGGAACTGCCGACTCCTCAAGAGTCTAAGGTGGAACCTGAGCCAGACGACTCCACTGACACCAGCATACATCTGGCCAGGTACGAGCAGGTCTTGCAAGCGCTTCTAAATACTACCAGTCAGGCCAAAATAGTTGAACTGATCTGAATGATTTTTTTTGCAATGATGGGGAATTGAACCTGTCATATGCTAGTGGGTAATGCTGATAGCTGACTACTAAGGTAGTTCCATTCCCACTCAGAACCATTTAGTTATATAATGAGCAAGACCAGATTTATGTCGCCTACAATATTTCCATGATATGCAGACGATAGCACAGTTCGTGGGTGATGTTTTGGACACCCCAGATCCATACCAGCAGACGTGGAGGGACATCAAGAGGAGCTTGTCGCTGAGCTCTACCAGCCCCCCTCCCCCCTCCCCCTAGACAAGTTGTGAACGTTTTTCGTTTTCTATCCTATTCTTTTATTGGCTAATGTCACTCAGTCACGTGATCTCAAACAAAATATTAGCCAATGAAAAAAACAAGAAGGGTAGCGATTTGAATATGTAATTCCAGTTACAATCATGCACTATTTATATATATCTGTATGTTTAGTCGGTCAGACTGCGGCGGTCCGGAGTGCCCTCCTGAAGTGGAAGTGAGGGCTTCGCCTCCCACCGACCTGCCCACAGACGCGGAGGCAACAGACGCCTGCGACACTTCCCTCAACCTCTCGGAAAAGGACTCCGACTTGTGTCGAGGCACCGCCAGGTGAGTGGACCCTCCCAAAGCATTCAGAATAGGTGGCTAGTAGGGTCTTGAGGAACTAGAATGGAGAACGAACACTTTAAAGTGCCGCCTGACACGTTCATCATTAATATTGGACGTCTATGAAAATTGACCAGCCCCCCCCCCCCCTAGCCAAGTTGCAAACGGTTTTTGTTTTCTATTCTCTATTCTATTTCTCTTGTTTCATTGGCTCATTGTTTTGAACACGTGGCTGAGTGACACAAGAGAATATAGAACGAGAAACGTTTGCAACTTCTCTAGGTGGGCAGGTTGTCGCAGAGGATTCAGGCGCCCGAGGTCGCAGAACGATCTCCGTCCTCCATAATTTTGAGGGTGACAGGTGAGATCATCTGTCACCCTAGTAGAAGCAGGACGGGGTGGATGACGTTACTGAGCGCCTGAAAGGGGAAATCACGGTTCCCATTATGAAGGGTGTCATCTGCAAGCCATAGGTAGATGGCCCCCTTCATGGCACCTGAGATGCGGTTGGTTGAACCACCAACTGATGGTATCCGGGAGGATTTCCGCACAGACAAAAAAAGCGGGGCAGGTTGACAATAGGTATAGATTGCTTGCTATTAGTCTGCTTGAAATGATTAAGTCCGTGGCCGTCATTCTGTTCTTAACATTACTAAACTAACCTTAACTACAAATTTATTTTTGGATTATATACTTTAATGACATTAGTTTACAGTCCATTTTTCCATATTTCAAATCTTTGCTATTATTGGCTAAACGTGTAACGGAAAACCAGACGTATAGCACTAAAATGAGACGTCATGTAAATACATGCCGGCTACATTAAACTAAACTCTTAATGTAAAAATTCTTATAATTTTGTGGATATAACAATCATTATCAAAATTATGTAAATTATCATGTCTTATGTTGATAAGGTGCAATCTGCGTTTCTGCTAATAAACAAGCGTGTGTGTCCGATGAACTATTAGTTGGTTCTGAACTAAACATATATGCATGGGATATTGAAAAATGAACTTTAAGTTAATGAGTTTAAAGTACATAATCCAACAACAAATTTGACTCAACTTAAATTTGGTGATGTTAACAAGAGGATCACGACTGTTGAGGTAATGGATGTTGTTCTATTCCGTAGATGTTGTGAGGGTGGGGGGGACACGAGCGCGGGAGGGAGCTGTGAGAGGGAGAGGGGCTCGCCTGAAGAACACAGGCTCTACACGCACTCTACTGGTGAGTCAACTGTTCACCGGCGAGATAGTTTGATTGCTAATACTAACTGCGTCTTCTATTGCAGTGATATTAATGTGTTTCCCATAAACAAGGTTATAGTGAGCCAACCTTAAAAGATAGACATATGCTGTCGTGAACTTTTTTTTAAAACTTTTATAAGGGAACAATTCTTTCATAGATGGATCTTCAGGGGCCGTAAAATCAAAGTACTGACTGTTAACCACTAGTTGTATTTCTTACTAGGTAAAACAATACACAATAGTTGAAAGAATTCTCAAAAAATAATAGTAAATCCATTCTTTTATATTACATGCGGTAACCAAACGATAGTGCGATCTACCAACAGCGCACAGCGCCATCTATCGAACGGTGTAGGAAACAACTTGACGTAATGCAGTATGGTAACCGGATGGCGGCCTGATCGGATGTTTCTGCATCATTTTACCGGCCTCTGGAAACAGGGAAAATGATGCACAATGATTGGCCCTCCGGCCTCACACTCATCAACGAAATACGACAGCAAGAATGCTGTCATTATTAGTATGTTCTTCTATGTGAGGGTAGTACTGCCCCGGTCGAGCCGGCACTTTTGTGCTGAATTCAGCCTGGCTCTACTACCTGTTCAACCTGTTCGTAATATTAGTAAAGGCATATTTAGCTTTGTTTTAAATAATAGTTATTGTGTGTTGTCAGGTCGGTGCGAGTCTCGACAGGCCAAGTTAGCGTCTCGTGTGCGCCTGCGCAGGACTGAGGACGACGACTCCAACAATAGACCTCCTTCCGATGATGTGATTATCTTTTTTCTATTTTTGTTTGAAACAACAATCCATATCGTCCCACTGCTGGCCTCGGGTATACACTTAGCAGAAGGTCATGGCATTACGTCCCCACGCTGACCTAGTACTGGCAAGACACGTTGTGGCTACGTAATCTTAACGTTGGATGTTTTTAAGCCGTCCGAAGACTGTTGAAACAAACCCTTTACCAACCCGTCTGGCCAACATGATATAGTAGGCCCAAACCCCCTTTCGAAGAAGAGGCCCATGTCTAGCAGTGGACTGTTAAAGGCTGTTGATGTTGGACAGAAAACATGTAAATTAAAGTGACGATATAATTGAAATGCATTCCATAAATGAGTAGTTAGTATATGTAAATATTATTTGTGGAATGTTTTATCAATTTAAACAAAATCTATAAAACTTTAAATGTTTTCACTTCAGTTTGAAGGGATTATTATTTAAGTACAATATTGTTGTTGGTCAGTGGTGGTGTGCGGAGGCTGCAGAGCGGCTGGCGCTGGACGTGTGCGCTCACGCGGACCTCAGGGAGGCGCTGCTCGCCTCACAGCATCACGGTGAGTGCGCGCTGGGGTGCACCATTAGTAACCAACCATTGGTCCTTCGAGCCGGTTGAACATACTGAGAGATGATGTGTGTTGTGTTGTAGAGGATGGTGCAGGGTGCGTGTGGGCGGGTCGCTGCGCACGCCTTCGAGCCGAGCGCCGCGTGCTGCAGTGCGCGCTCGCACGCGCCGCAGACACCGCGCATAGGTACCTACCCAGTTACTCATCCAGTCACCTTCTCTAATCACTCATCCACTCACATTTTCTAATCACTCATCCACTCACCACTAATTCAATTAGCAATTCTTACGATCATTTATTCAATCACCCTCTTTTCCAAACACACAATTACCCAATTATTCACACAACCCCCCACTAACTGACATAATCACTCACCAAATCATTTATTCGAATACGAATGCACCCAATCAATCTCTCACACAATTATCTACTCATTCAATTAAACAATCGCCCAATCACTCATCCAATCACCCACTCACTCATCCAATCACCCACTCATTCATCCAATCACTCACTCACTTATCCAATCACCGACTCACTCATCCAATCACCCACTCACTTATCCATCACCGACTCACTCAACAAAATACCCACTCACTCATCCAATACCCCAATCTCTCATTTCATAGCCTAACCTCTGAATCAATAACTCACTATCTCACTGATTTTATTTTACCATTACCTACTCACTCATACAACAAATCACCCACACATTTGCACAATCACGCACTAAATTATTCGCTCAATCGCTAAATTTCTTTATCAATCACAAACTTACACAATTATCTATTCACTCACACAATCAATTACTGACAACCACCCACGTAATTACAAATTCACACACATAATCACTCACTCGCATAATCATCTACTTATTTGCTTCCCCAATCACCCACTTATTCATTTACACAATTACCCACTTACACAATATCTAACTCACTTGATTACCCACTCATTCAATTACCGCTTCACTCCCCTTCCTCATTAGGTAAAGTAATGAAACGAAGTTCAACTGATGACCTGGTTTATAAGTAACGTGTATGTGGGTGATCAGGTTGTACTGCGCATGTGCGGTACATGAGTCGCGTTCGGTGGCACTCTGCTGTGCCTTGCGCGCCGCCGACCGCGCGCTAGAGGTGTACGACGTGCTGCTTGCGCTGGCAGAGACCTGCGCCGCGACCCGCCATGCAGAGGTACTATCCCACACCCACACCCGCACTGGGTTGCAGTACAGTGAGGATGCTATATATAACGTGTGTTGTTGTCCAGCGCGGTGCGGCGGAGCTGGTGGCGCGGCAGCTGCTGGCGCGGCTGGACGCGGAGCAGGGCGGGGCGGCGGTGGGGGAGCCGCTGCTGTCGCCCGGACCCTGGCTGCAGCACCACGCCACGTCAGTACCACTCATCTACTACTCGCTTTACCTGCCACATCCCCTTCAAACATCTTCGCTAAACAATACTGTACAGTATTCGACTGCACACTTTCATACAACATAGTATATATCGAGGGCAGAAACCTTAACACCAAAAAAAAAAACCAATACAAAAATTCCAAACTCTTAGATTAATATAGATAGAAAGTTGAAATTTGAAAGCATATCTCCCTCAATCTAAACCGTACGTAATGAGGCACAGAGCATTCAGTTCGATTTACCGTTTCTAATCATAACCATACCTAATGTTATTTTGATATTTTTTTTACAAATTCTACTTTTCCGCTTATTGCCGTTGATATGTTCCTTACATTTATTTATTTATTTATTAAAACTGCCTGTAAACCTTTGGGTGTTGCGAAGCAGTTTGTGGCAGGTGTATGTCTAACATACACACCTAGTAATTTGCATCACTTGTCTAGTACCAATAGTACAAGTTGTGTTTAGTTTGGAACTTTATTTATTCGTCAGGAACCCACCCTGTAAATGTATATTAAGATTTATTTATATGCATATCTTGAATCCACTGGAAACGTTAGTAGGCCTCATATTTCTAATTAAGGGTAGACGTGAGTTGGCGGGTGAGGAGAATATTCTCGTACATTCACTTTATTGTAGCACTCGATCACGAAATACAGTTAGGACATTGAATAGCAGCCTATGATTTATATATTTAGACACTCCACCGAACACGTGGTGCTCACACGCGATTATCCGCGATAACTCTGCTCGTCAACGACCACTTTTCATTTTTAAAAGAACTCACGAACAATGAACAAACAATAATCATCTAGGGATGGGATAAAGCCATTGTCACCTGTGATCCTTGCTTTATGACATGAAAGTAATCGACTACAATCAATCATTCGCTTTTTTATTATTTTAAAGTGTCAATGATTCCCATCCCTGCGGTCACCGGTCGCACGCGCCAGTGCCCGGTGTTGCGTCAGTGTCTTACCTTCAGACACTTAACAGTATTGCCAGCTAAAATAATCGATACGCCGACAATTTTGACTTTATTGCATATATGGCGTAGTGGCTTAAATTATCGCCATACCGTTTTCTACTGAGGTGAATTCAAACCACATGGGACAAAACTATGTGTGACTTTTTTATCCATGGGTGTTTTTTGTAATCAATTCATGTTAAAAAAAAATTTAATGCATAATTGCATGACATCTAGTCTCAGACTACGCACAACTTGTACTATTATACAGTATAGGCAACTAATATAAATATACTTTTTCTATAAATACATGCCTACATAGTAAATACCTAAAGTCCGAAACAAATATCTTGAAATCATACAAACTTTTAGACAAATCCGGGCATCGTATTCGAAACCTCAAACAAAGCAGTCGCGTATTCCATCACTGCACTATCGAGGCAGCCAGAAAAAAATTATTACATATAATGTTTATAATGTTTCCAATGACACAGGATTTATATTAGGTACCCTCCTCCCCCAGGGTGTCTCCCGGCGCGTGGTCACCTGAGAGCGAGGCCCGGCTGCGCGAGCACGCGGCGCGGCTCAAGGCCGACACGGTCACGCTGCGGGGCACGCAGCCTCCCAAGCTCTTCTCCTATCACGGTACGTGCTTCAGCTCCTTCTGTCTCTCCGACTGTGCTAGAGACTCTCTACACCACACATACACAATCTACAGTAGACACAACAAGTCATCTCATCCATACCAGTGACCACCAGTGGTATAGTTTACATAGTGATCACAAGCAGTTTAGTCTACCCGTGACCACAAGCGGTATATTCTACCCGTGACCACCAGCGGTATAGTCTACCCGTAACCACAAGCGGTATAGTCTACCCGTGACCACCAGTGGTATATGTTACTTAGTGACCACGAGCGGTCTCCTCTACCCGTGACCACCAGCATTATAGTTTACTTAGTGAATAGTCACTGGAAGATAATACCGTTCATAGGAGCGATATTCTCTACTCGTGACCACGAGTGGTATAGTCTCATCGTGACCACTAGCGGTATAGTTTATACCAACCACGCGAACCAGGTTACCCTCGAAAGGAAGCCCCTGGAACCCCGTCTGAACCCTCACCATTACCGTTCATTTAGCTTCGCCGTAGTCGAGAAAAAAAATCCGTTCAGTGCGAGTCGAACTTGCGTAAGAATTCATGCATGCCATTTACTGATAAATGATAGTATGTGTATCGTCCCCCAGACGTGGAGGAGTGCGAGGTGGTGGGTGGTGCGGGAGGTGGAGGGAGCGCGGCCGAGATGGAGGCGGCCGTGGCGCTGCACGACGCGCTGCAGCAGCACCACCACCAGCGACACAAGGTACCAACACCACCACCGACACCACTCCCACACATATAGCCCGCTTCTTATGCAACTGCTCAAATATTATTAAATAACCTCTAGTTTAAGAGGTCGTCCTAAAGTACCAAGTGTTATAGGTTCAAATCCTATATAGATAACACTTTGTATGATTTCATATTTTTATTCTGAGTCTGGGTATTCATTGTCCATTAAAGTAAGATAAAGTATGTTTTAAAAAAAATGCTTATTTGTTATTAAAATTTAAGGACTTCTAGTAAGATACTGTTTAAGTATAGCTGTTGAAATCGGACATTAATGTCTGCTTGCAATACAGGAACAATTAATAATTCTTGAAGTTATTAATGGAGTTCTTTGCGGGATAACGTTAGTTTTAATAAACTTGCACACTGCACGATTGTACGGCACACAAAAAGGTATTACAGCTGTGCTGCTTTCACCACGAATACAGCCAGTACAGTACTGAAATTGAATGGTATAACTTTGATTGCCTTTTTCATCCCCTTAAGGGTGGAATTTTCCAAAATCATCTCTTACTGCTTCGTCTACACTCCTCAAGAAACACACATCATGCCAAATATCAGATTCCTGCGTCCAGTAGTTTAAGCTGTGTGTTGTCTGTCAGTTAGGAACAGAACAGAATTTTCAATTGCCTTGTTGGTCTAATGGTTGACGTATGCGGCTGCTGAGCAAGATGTCTCGGGTTCGATTCCCGGGTCGGACCAAAAATTTATTTCGGAGTTAGGATGTTATCTATGTATAATATGTATGTATTTACGAAAAAAGTATGTTTATGTATTTCTATCAATTGTCTAGTACCCATAATACAAGGTCTGCTTAGTTTGTTACTAGATGGCGTTGTGTGTAAGATGTCCGATATATTGATATTGTTCGTGTTTGCTTCAGAGGTCGTCCCCCCGTCGGTCGGGTCGCGCTCGTCACTGGCTCGACACGCGCGCCTCCGAGACCGACCTCTGAGCTGGACCTGGACTGCACCACACACACACACTGACACACACACTGCAGATACTGATCCAAACATAGCTGGATCTCTGGACTAGTAGCTTTGAACGAGCTATTTTATTTTGTACTAGCTTTCATCACCAACAACCCATAATATCCCACTTCTGATCTCCTCTCAGGTGAGGGTTAAGGCCATACTTCACCTCGCTGGCCGAGTGCGGGTTCGAACTGGCTGGGTCGACGTGTTTGTCGGTTATCGCGATAAAAAGTAGCATATGTCCTTTCTCAGGCTCTACACTATCTGTATACTAAATTGGTTCAGTGGTTTTTTAGTGACATCTGTCAGAGAGATCAAGTTATGTTTGAAAGACTGTAACTTACGCCTAGCAATAATTATGTCTTATATACAGGTTGTTACAGACAGGGCCGTCTTTAACCATCCGGGAGGCCTGGCACACAAGAGTTTTGTGGGCCCCATATTATTGTGTGTCTAATAAAAATATCAATCAAGAAAAAAATAAGAATGTAATGTGCTTTTCGAGACTATGTGTGAGAGAAACAATTCGTCGTTTCAATGGTGGGCCCTGGGCCCTTGCCCCGTGTGCCCTTATGGTAAAAACGGTAATGGTTACAGTAACGGACACTCTGATTTAGAAGCGTCATGTAGAGGCATCATTATTTTTGTTTTAATTTTTATTGTAATTGTTATTAGTCACTAGCTTTATCTCGCAGCGCCACCTGCGTGTATGTTTGACTGCCTCGTTGGTCTAGTGGTTAGCGTATGCGGCTGCTCATAAAGAGATCTCGGTTCGATTCAACAATGTTGAACCAAATGTTTCTATGATCTGCACAGATTTGTATTGGAGTTTGGGTGTTTTCATGTAAGTATGTTCATGTATTACGTTGTATAGTATGATGTTGAGCCAGATATCCAAAATATTCATAGCTAGTAAATCGTTAAACGTTGTCACGTGACCATGTCGATGACGACTCACATGAAGTTACTCCACAGTCAAATTGTCTATAGAAGTTTTCTCTTTATAAGCCATTAACTTCTGTAACACCCTGTATATAGCTCGCTAATGAATCTCCATTGATTTACTGAATACAATCAAATGATACGTTAATTGTGAAAGAAAACAATAATAAATATATACTATTGTTTGTTTGTTTGTCAAAATTCTATGTGTCATATTATGTGTAGTGATTGTTAAATGATTGGAAGAGCTATCGAGAAAATTATTAGTTTTTAAATAACCTAGAATATTAAAGAATGCTACAGAAACATCTGACCATGGTATGGGTCACCATGCTGCATTGCTTACCCTCACAATGATTATGGTGACCCCTTCTCCTGAATTCTACTCATGCTTTCCATCAGAAACAGTAGTCACTTAAAAGTTAAAGCCTTTGTTAAAATTGATACAGTCCATGTCTCCCGGACCGTTATAAAATCAATGTTTCTGAGATTAACGCGCATAAACACACAGATAAAAACTCTAAAAACTGTTGTTTTGTGTTCTGTTGCATGAATAAAGAGCTCTTCATTAATGTCTTCTCAATTCTTTAAATCTTAGAATATATACAAATACAATTAAACCTAAATATCTGTTTGTAAATATTTCAAAGTAAGTTTTTTTACCAAATAAATAATATAATATATTCTTTATTTGGGAAGCCCAGCAGTGGGACGTTATGGGTTGTTGATGATGATGATGATTCTTTATTTCCAAACATTACAATTTTTAAGCTTTCTACAGTTTCTTATATGCTATTCATAATTTGTTTATTATAATTCGTAATAAATTGTAAAGATTAATGTATAGGAAAGGATATTGTTGGCAACAATAGTACATTGTTCACCGAGGGAGGAAAGGAACCGATTATTAGCGAGGGAGCAGTTTGTGGCCCGAAGGCGCAGCCTAGGGCCACAATACTCCCGAGGTAGGAATGGGACTTTCACCCGAGTGCTACACAGTGCTTTATACTACACCTGTGAGGAACATTTAAAGTATTTATAAAATAAAATCAAAACGTAAGACACCATGTAAGACACAATTTAGCAATTTAGCTTAGAATTTGACATAATATTTATAAATATTTCGCGCTTCTTTTGTTTTTTTTTTATTCTTCACAAAAGGATGTCAGTGGCACGGAGATTCCATATTTAAATTATATGAAAACTCTTTGGGCATAGATAAGATAACACATGAGAAATGAAAATTCATACAACTTTCTCTCCCGCTAAAACACGTTAGAAATGGATTTTCATACATTTTTTCCTCCCGCTTATTTAGGTCAAGGAAAAGACTAACTTTCTCTTTTCATTTTCAGGGAATAATGAATACTGTTCCGAGCAGGTGTAGTATAAAAAATGTTTATTTTTAATCGGCTATTCTCAGGAACGCCTGAACAGCTCTTCCTAACTTTACTGACACTTATTGGCAGATAGCTGTTAATATGTATGTATTTACAAAACCAAAAGTATGTTTATGTATTTATATCAGTTGTCTAGTACCTAATACAAGCTCTGCTTAGTTTGGGACTAGATAACGTTGTGTGTAAGATGTCCAAATATTGTTATTATTATTTTATTTTAAAGATTGTCTGTCTGTATATTCCGGATAATCTAATGAACGCCTAAATCGTTCTCGACTTATACTGGCAGTAGACCAGTTCAGAAACTGAACATTGGTTTTCTCGATAACTTTTATCAGTGACATCACTGAACAGCCATAATATTGTTATTAAATATAATAAAAGTACATAATATATGTATTGTTTAAGTTAAACTAACTGTTCATTCATCACCTAACTCTTCACCCGGATCATCATCATCACCATCACCAACTGTAGCTGTAAGGAGTCCTCACTATATGATTCTTTGATAACTTCCCTCCGTCTAGAGAGTGCTTTGATAAACCTGAGGGTCAAAAATTTTGATTTATTCAAAAAAAACTTGTTTTTGCCCCGCGACTGGTCTTTTCCCAAGGTTCCATCTATCTACATACCAAAATTCATCAAAATCTGTTTGTGGCATTTAATTTTATTGATCGTTCAAAAGCAGTAGGCCTGAGAGAGATAAAATAAAGGTACTATTGCATGTTGGTCAAGTGTTGTGGGTTCAAATCCAACATGGGACAAAACTTTTTGTGATTCACAAATTGTTGTTCTCAGTCTGGGTGTCATGTATGTTTGTAAAGTTCCCCGCGACACAGGATGAATATTCGTAATACATAGACAGAGAAAGGTAAAGGATGTCGCGAGACTTGGATGGGTGTAGAGCAGGCACGTTATCAACATCTCGTTAGTATGGTGTCGCGTAACTCTGCTTTAGTCGCCGGTTTGTGCACGATATTAGGAAGAAAGAACGAAATGTAAACTTAGACACGAGGGTTTTATTTATTTATTTTAGATTACGTAGATTTACAGAAATTAATAACAAACGCGGTAGGGCGAGTCCACTCAGGGCGTGGTTCTTTGAGAGTTCCATCGCCGTTGTCCCCCAGAAAGGGAAGACACTTATCTTCAGAAGCAGCTCCGCCCGCAGCCGGGCGTCGGACGAGAAAGGGCGCCGCTTCAGAAATGTACAGCGGTGACGACGCAATGTCCTCACTAGCTGACCCACGCGACTTCGTTTGTCTCTTTTCAATAGTGCGGACCAAGCGCGCCGTTAGTATGTATCAGCCATCATATAGGAGTGAATCTCTTAATATATTGAGAATAAAACTATTTGATCCATTAGAAACCCTTCTGACCCTCGCACAAGATAATATCTGAAACTTTTGACTTTCACTACCGATATAGGTGAGGACATTACTTAGGCAACGTTTTTTTAGATGCGTTTTGCCCCGCGGCGTTACTCGGGTTCAACTGGTCTGACATTTTCCATACATCACCATATTAAGTAATAGGTTATATATTAAAATATATATGTATGTTAGCATATCTAGCTTGTTGCGATTGTCGCCCCTCCCTGCATTATTTACGTGTAGTTAGTAAGTGTTAGCGAGTTGTGTATTATATATAATTGTACATAAATTAGTGGCTTATGTATACATATATAGTCCAACTACCCGCATTTCAATTAAAATCGTGAGATGCTGTGAAAAACATTAATTTTATAAAAGGATCTTATTTATATTATCTTCTTCTTCCTAGCCTTTATTCCCAATATCATTTGTGGTCGGCTACTAGTTCAACCAGTTTTTACTACAGTACTACAGTTTGAATATCAGTTTTTCTACGGAACGACTGGCATCGGACCTCCGCAACCCTAAGGGAGAACTGAAATTCGCAGGTTGAACTAGTTGTCAGTAAATTTGAGGGCACTGACTTCCCAGTAACGATTGCCAATAACTTATTTATATTATACTAGCGTATATGTTTTTAAGCATGATAGGATCCTCCATCAAGGGATCACTTGTAAATGTTCATGTGTCTACTAAATGCATTTATTTCTCACACTCTTTGTGAGAGGCTCCTCAAAACAACTTGTATTATAATGCATTATTTCGCTTGTTTCTGTAACGTGCAGTAGTATATGTTGCACAAAATCAATAAACACCAAGGTATATAGAAGCACAGTTCTGAAGACAAACTTTCTGAGACTAAAATTGCCGCTTGGTGGCGTTGTAGGCGTGCTACGATAGCTGTCTCTCTCTTACCCATTGTAAAGCGAACGACGCCAGCGCCGCCAACTATGAACTAAAATGGGGCAGACCCCAGTTCGAATCGGCACACGAAATCCTTATGACCTGCGCTTCTATGTACACTACATTCATTGATAAAATGGCGACTTATCTCACAAGTGAATTCAATATGACGTGTCTGAATATTTCGGTGGGATATCAAAGTTGACAGTTTATAAATGGTGTTGTGGAATAATGTGATTTATTTACATTTATATCGTTGTCATATAAGTTAAATATATTTTCTACATTTAAACTATTAACTATTATTGTTAGACTTTTGCAACTTTTACAAATTCTCATGTTTTTGTTATAAACGGGTCAACACGTAACCACAAGCGATATGACCCGCTCGAAACGTCGGAAATAAGAAGGTATCGTAACCTTTTTAAACAATTTGTCGCTAAAAGTCCCCCCGTTTACAACAAAAAACATGAGTTTATGTAAATATTATTAATTATTATTTTTGTTAGTAGTTAAATGATTCTATGACGGCGTTGTAATATATAACATGTATTTTAATTTTTTAATTAAAAAATTATCGCACTAAAAATCTCAGCCAAAAGTTCAGACATTTGTAGTCAATTCTCGTAATTTGATAAATGCAGGTATGAAATAATGTATTGTATTAATTATTTGTATTAAGTTTGTATGAATCGTGCAGGTGTGTGTATAAATGTATGTATGTACAGTTTGTATGAGGTAAGAGAGGGGGGGGGGGGGAGCTGGTGCTAGAGTAGGACGGGGAATAATTCATTGAAATAAATACTATAATAATTATTTTTGTTTTATTATTATCCTTGATTGACTTTCGTCTACACAAATGGTTATGAAATATACGGTACGGCAGAGTGACTCTACTCTGCCTGATGGTAAGCATCAATATAATCCAGGAGTGAAGCAGCATGGTGACCCAAACTAGCGGGCTGGTGAGATGCTTTTTGAATTATAAGACCTTCGGTCTCGCACTCATCAACGAAATGACTGCACGAATGCATAAAATGCTAAAGGTTATCTTTTGTGTGAGGGTAGTACCTACTGCCTCGGACGAGCACATTCGTGATGAAATCAAGGCGGCTCTACTACCCAGACAAATACAGGCTGGAACAAAGGTTCGAGTCCTTTTTAAAAAGACGTTTTGGGCACGCCTTAGTCGTCAGACCGCTTCCAAGTAGAGTCCAGGATTTTCACAAATAGACGCTCTTTTCACGCTCGACGTTTTCGCGGACGGATCGTTTTTGATTCATTGTTGAACCTGTCTCCTCGAACATCTGTACCCATTTTCTAATCAATTGAATCGATGGAGCTTCATTTGTACGCCGTACGTTGTAATGAGCGCAAAATTCTCGTTGTGCTAGACTAAAAGAATCGTTGTTACGGTAATAGGTACTGAATTCCCATTGGCGTTTGCGCTTCGTAGCCCCTCCTCCCGCCCTGCCGTCGCAGCTACCGATTAAAAAATTTGAAATCGGTAGCTGCGACGGCATTTAATTCAATCGAACTTGGTACCTACATATTGCTATTTCATTGATATGTAAATACGAATGAGCTAGCATCAATGATGTCAATTCTATATCCGAGTGCTCAAACCATGCATTTACACACTCGCAGGAACAGTACTTCACGCACAAGCGAACTTGGGTCTTGTGAAGAAGACGCAGAAGCTCAGGCGACAAGAATCATCTCACTTTGTTCAGTATACCTACACTACTGGGCTAGGGTCTACTCTCATTAGAGGGTTAAGGCCACACGTCCCCACGCTGGCCTAGTGCGTGTTGGGGACAGGCAAGACACGTTGTGGCTACGTAATCTTGCCGTTAAATGTTTATAAATGGTCGGAAAGCCTTCAATAACCTTCACGACTGTTATCCTGCGATAACAACCGGGACAGAATGCTTAACGTGACATGCCACTAACGGTCACCCATCCAGGTACTGACTGTGCCATCGTTGCTTAACCTCGATGCTTGTTTTTAATTACCTAATGAAACTTGGCTATGAACATCCCCACGACACAGGGTATCCTAGTGTGGGGTCTAGTGTATATTATAATTGTTAAGTTTGTATTGAGGAAACAATAAATTATTATTATTATTATCTGTTTATTAAAGTTTTACAATAATTTAATTTATTACTTGTAGCGTGTCAAACTTGAACAAAATTTATTAGTTTTTAAACTTTCGTCATCTGCTCGAAGGGAATGGCCTGATAAAATTCAACCTTCTGTCGGACACTATCTATACAAACAAATCTGTAATATTAAAATAACCGCTTTTTACTGAATGCATATGTACATATGACAAAATGTGTTTTTTACATTTGAGTAATCTCTTTTACTCGAGATTGACAACAATACCGCCTCAACTAGTTCTCAATATACTTAAACAGGTTAAAGATCACGGCTAATATCCACGCCCAGGTACTGATCTTAACCTGCTGTTATCAGTTTCGGGTTTAATAAATGAACAAATCAAAATACTCAACTATTTAATGTTTAATTTATATTATATATTTATTTACATTATCTTTTATATGTATAACGTTCATATTAAATTGTGGCCATTGAATGTGTAATGTAACGACGGCTCGAAAGACCAAAATCTTACAAAGAACAATTTTCAACAATAACAATACAGTAGACAAAGACTTCGGGATCCAGTGGTTGCGGGTTCGGGTCATAACGATACAATAGTACAAAACAAAACAATTCATAATAACATTTTGGACATCTGATATACAACGCCATCTAGTTCCAAACTGTGCAATGAAAACTATATACTTTTGTAAAACCATATATACATAGTAAATATACAAACTTCGAAACAAAATCTTACAGATTATACAAACATTTGGTCAGCCCCGGGATCGAACCCGAGATCCCAGCACAGTAGTTGCATACGCTAATACTGTGCCTCCGAGACAATCATTTAAAGAGTAAAGTCTATGTAATCTAAAAATGCATCGGATGTCATAATTATCTCCCATCATTAAGCCACTCCAAGGTTCGTTACGCCATGGTGACCTGATGAACATCGAACCCGCACTATTCATTAACAAACATTATTTGCTATATACATAACGGACATTCCCAGACAACCATCATCAACTGCGCAGAAACAAAACATGGCTACAAACAGTGTAATTTTATTACATATTCCATTTTCAAATCAATTCCCTTCATCTAACAACCGGCGGCCATCTTGTCGAACGCTCAAATCGTTCAACAAGATGGCGGCTATATCACCCCAACGTTCCATTACACATTCAGTGCGCGAGAAACAAATTCGTTATTATTTATTATATATAATACAAGGTATATAATAATTATTTAGTATTACGTACAAATCTTTATATAACTATATTACAAATGTTGCACTTAGACATTTTTGAGATCATAGGAATTGAAGAGGGATTGAGGGTAGTTTGAGAAAATTTTTCGAAGTGTGGAATTTATGCAAATTGATAAGTGAAGGAAAGTATGGAAGGTACAGACAAGGAGCGCCATCTCTGTATATGAGTGTTCGTCTTTACCTGAATATCAGTTTTTCCACGGAGCGACTGGCATCGGATCTCCGCAACCCTAACGGAGAACTGAAATTCGAAGGTGGAACTTGTTGTCAGTAAATTTGAGGGCATTGATATGTCATTGACCGTAGATAACAAAGTGTCGTTTGCCAAAGAAATGGACATTAATACGTACATACGATATAAAACCATTACTCCACTTTAATCGCAGTCGGGTAAAAAGATAAATTTTTAAAGAAAGCTCCAAAAGTAATTGAGAAATAATATATTTACTAAACAACGTGTAGGACGCCCACAGCGCAAGATGGCTGGCAAGAGCTGGATGCGAGAAGCCCAAAATCGATCAGAGAGGCCTATGTCCAGCAGTGGACTGCGATAGGCTGATGATGATGATATTTACCAACACATTGTTAGTTAAGCAAGTAGTTGAGGTTCAGTATACTGGTATTCTAATAACTATTCATGAACATTTGGAGTCGCCATTTTCAGTGTCAACTATGGCTATGTTCATGCCGTAGTTTATACGACGCTAGCGCCATTGCAGCAGGTACAGGAACCTCTATTTGCAGTATACAGTTCACCACTTTTACAACCCTCCTATAAGAGATGGTACTCCTTGCCTCTACCCTCCATAAAGGTATCAAAGAGCTTTTTAAAGTAAATTTTTGCATCCTCAAAGATATTACTGTACTTAAAATAATAACCAATCTTAAAGGTTCGAGCACATTATGCCGGGCCGCAGCGTGTCGGGGCGGGCCGCAGCGCAGCGCAAAATGCTAACTTAGCACATTGTGACGGGCCGGGCCGCAGCGTGTCGGGGCGGGCCGCAGTTTAGCGCAAAATGCAAATCATACAGTTCTTTGTATCCTTGAACTAAATTAATCAAAAGTTCTTCATTCATTTATTAGTGACAGCAACAGAAACACGCAAATTCCAAAAAACGCAAATTTCGTAAAATAAACACGTACGCGCGTGCACACCAATCCGCTTGCTATAGCACACTGTGACGGGGCGCAGCGGGGCGGGGCGGGTCGCATCGCACGGACGCAAATCCGCGTCGCAATAATGCGAGCCGCTGCGGCCCGACACAGTGTGCGATACTTCATACAATTTGTATTGAAGCGATTTGAGCGGATTTTTGCGCTCCGCCCCGGCACGCTGCGGCCCGGCATAATGTGCTCGAACCTTTAAAGTGTACTTAGGTACAGTTAGCAACAAAATCTAGATTAAACAGACTTCGAACTATTGAACACATGTACAATATTTTTTCAAAACTTTGTTTTTGCTAACCATACCCCACATCGTTTATAGTCTTATTTTTTTATGTCCAGTTGTAAAAAACTAAAATTTACAAGAAAGAATAAGAGAGTGTTGGAGATGGAGTTCTAGTAAGAGAGCGGAGTGGAGCTGAGATGAGTAGATGGAGACTAGAAGAGACACACAATAATTGACTGGTTACATTGGTCTGCGGTTCAAATATGGCATTTTAACAGTATTTTTGAAAAAACTGTATATAAAAGGCACCCACACTCTCGAATTATAATAATTATTATTTATCGGACATCTTACACACAACGCCATCTAGTCCCAAACTAAGCAGAGCTTGTATTATGGGTACTACACAACTGATATAAATACGTATGCATATATTTTTTTTGTAAACACTTAGTCGCCTTTTACGACACCCGCGGGATGAGGAGTGGTGACACTCTGTATTCTTAATCCGTCACCACGCATGGATATATTTGAAATTCTCAGCCGCCGAGACCAATGTAAATAGACAAATTCATGTATGAAAACATTTTTACGTGGCCAAGAATCGAACTTCCGACCACAGAAATGGCAGTCTTATGTCAATAATAAAAGTAATATTTCTCAGCTTTATACTCCGACAGTACATAGGTGTGTGGGTAGGAGGAGGACAGAGGGAGGTCAGAGGGAGAGTGAGGAAGGTTGAATGTATCAGGTATAACATTTAGTATATCTAGTCACTGAACACGCGGCGGTCACCAGCAGGCACCTGTCCTCGGGCCGAGGGGTATTGCGACGTTTCTGTTGAGAAAAGATTAGGTTATAGGTGTTTTTTTTTTATATTTAAGGCTACCAAAGTGATTCTCCTCTGCCTGATGGAAAGCATGAGTAGAATTCAGGAGTAGGGTCGCCATTTTCAATGTGAGGGTAGGCAATGCAGCATGGTGACCCATACCATGGTGGTTGGTCAGATATTTGTGCATCATTCTCCCGGCCTCTGGAAGTCGGGAGAATGATGCAGAATGATTCGGCCTCCGGTCTCACACTCACCAACGAAATACGACAGTTAGAATGCTGTCATTATTAGGATGGTCTTCATCCATCCATTCATTAGGAGTAAATTAAGTTACCCGATGTCCAGTCTCCCTCTATCATGAGGGTCGGGAGAACTTGAAAAGCTCCAACAGATTTTTCTTCTGAGTACAGATGTATGTATCTACAACGAGATGTTTTTTTTTAGGGTTCCGTAATTCATGACTCGGAACCCTTATAGATTCGTCATGTCCGTCTGTCCGTCCGTCCTCGACTCAGTTAAGTGCTAGAAAGATGAAACTTTGCATGAATATGTGTTGTAATTACGTTGACAAGGTGCTAAAATTACTACCAATTTTAAATCCAAGAGTGGTGGTTGCCATTGTGAGTATGGACAATGCAGCATGGTGACCCACTCATGGCGGCCTGGTCAGGTGCTTCAGTACCATTCTCTGATCTCGCACTCACCAAGTTTGGTATCGTGTGAGAGTGTAGTACCGCCCCGGGAGTGTTGAAATCACCTTGAAAATCTGTTCGTTTGCCCCCTTTTACCACCAGCCAGCTTGTACTGTTCTTGTTATGGGGAGACACTGATCAATGAGTGTATGAAGTGTGCACTCACCACGGGTGGTGGGGAGGTGGGGGGAGGTGTGAGGTCCTCACGCGTAGGTGTTGGGGCTGTGTCCGCGGCTGGGCGGGCCCGACCCTGGCGCCAGCTGCGCCTCCAGTCTGCACACAACACACAAACATACACACGCTCTTTACCATTTATCATCTATCTTATTATAAAGTGCTGGGGATAATCTTGTTAACTAGTGAACTGATTTTGAAAATTATTTTTCCGATAGAAAGTCAAATTATTAGTTAGTGTTATATCTAATATGTTTAATCGATGTTAAATCTATTTATTTATGATCTTGGAAACGGCTCTAACAATTTCGTGGAAAATTGGAATTTGTCGGTTTTCGGGGGTAAAAAAATCGATCTAAATTCATCTTATGTTTGAGAAAACGCAAGTTTTCGTGCGTTTTTCTTGCGACATCTATACTAATCTTTCAGTAACACTTAGTTGGTTGGTGGGTGGTACTCCAACACAACAACACTACACCTACTTGAGACAATAAATGGCGTTGTAATACGATAGCCGAACTAAGCTCGGTCGCCTAAACTACTTAACTAAATTTAAAATTCTCATTTCCGTGCATCTACCATGTTTGGCTCTGCATCACCCTAACTTCGCATTTTGTAGTTTTAGGTACATGTAATAAAGCTATTATTATTCGCAATTGTTATATTTGTGCTTAGTTTTAAATAAAAAACTATATATTAACCGGAATAATGTTTACTGTGACATTTGATATATGCGGGTGGAGTCACGGGGAAATGCTAATAATTTTTGTATTGTTAATACTTTTAAACCATAATAGTTTGTTGTTTGGTTTTAAACTAAGCATAACTTGTACAATGGGTACTAAACAATAGGGTATTTTATACCATGTAAGAAAAAAAAATGCATGTTTATGATAGATTTTGAAAATGTAAACGAGAAACGTCAATATTTATTTATAAAAATGCAATGTAAATTTTATAATTCAATTTCAAAATCGTCTTTTTTATCTGTTTTTGAAACTTCTAAAACGCTATCCGCCATTACGGATTCCGACGTGACGTCACTCCGATAGTAAACAACCTATATTTTTGTTGTGCTTTATCTTTTATTTTATTAAAATCGTGTCTTGGAAGACAGTTTTGTGAAAACACAAAGTAAATCTCCCAATGATAAATACGTTGATGGTAACGTTTGTTGCATTCAATCCCGATTTCTGTTCCGCCGAATTGAGAAATATTAAAACAGTAGTAACTATCGTATCAAGTTTAACATAATTTTATAATATAATATTTATGAAGTTTTCAACTCACTACACATCATAGGTACATAATATTATCTATAAATACATTACAAATAAAATATTTTTTAAGCCATTTTTCGGTTCTATAAAATTGAATTAAAATTCTAATGGATAATTAGGATCTCAGGATTAATTTAAAATAGTTTTCAAAAAAAGGTCTTATTTTTGTAAATACCCACAACAATGAAACATATATTTGCAGATCACACAAACATTTAGTCTGACCCGGGAATCGAACCCCAGAGCTCAAATACAGCAGTCACACATGCTACCACTAATGTACGTCTATTTAGTTACCTGTAGTCATGGTGGGGCTGGTGCGGTTGGTGTGGTTGGTGGGGCTGGTGGGGCTGGTGGGTCTGGTGCCGTCGGTACAGGTAGTGGTGGGGGCGGCGCGGGCTGGCGCCGGGGCTGGTGCTGGGGCTGCGCGACACCACCCCCACTCCCACACCCGATCCACTGCCCACGCTCCCCACGCGACTTACTGCACACAATAAACATTTTCATTTAAAAAAATACTTGGCTCACACTAGGTCTACATCTCCCTACCTTTAGTGAATATTTCGGGCAACTTACATACTCTTACAGCAGAGCTTGTACTATGGCTATTAGACAACTGTTATAAATACATAAACATACTTTTTTTGTAAATACATACATGTTATATACATAGAAAACATCCAAACTCCGAAACAAATATTTGCGGACAGAAACATCTGATTCGAGCGCGGGACCTCAAGCACACAGTCGCATACGCTACCGAGGCAGTCATTTTGTCATTCATTTCCCCAAATTGAGTTGGTATTGGTTTTATTCTTTTTCCATTCTTCTCTATCACTCTTAATGTAGTCATTCTAATCACATCACTTATGCAAGCGTCTCAAATATTCGCACTAGGTTTTTTTTCTGCAAGTAAATGTTTTAAAGATATTTTTACACATCAAACTTTACAACTAAAAGGTGATGGCATTTCCTAAGACTCATTCTGGAAAGAAATGCTGAATAAAAACCATAGAGGTAGGAGTTTTTTTAAAAAAAAAAATACGTGATAAATTTAATCATAGTTTAAATAATAAACTATGCAAGTACAGTATAGGGTCTGAGTTAGCTTTATGAACAAATAATGTGTACTCACAGGCCAAATGTGGCGGAGGTGTGTGGAGGTCCGGCACGCGCTGACCTCCCGCCGGGGGAGGGGCGGGGCCGGGGGGAGGGGGGGCCGACGAGCGACCCGCGCGACCTGGCGACAACACACACACACTGTATCTGTGCAATAGACATCGTAACACTCATGTAAAGTGCAATTATACCTAGGTACGTGTATATCAACGTGTGCATAGAGAGTAAGCCACCATGGCGCGGTCAGACCTAGATGGGTGACCGTTTGTGGCACGATATGTGATGAGCGTTTCCGTGATTCGGAGGTTGCGTTAAGCAGTCGATCCCGGACGTTATCATAAGATACCAACCGTGAAGCTTGATTGGAGGCCGTCGGGCGGCTTAATAACAACCAACGGCAAGATTACGTAGCCACAACGTGCGTTGCCAGTCCCCAACACGCACTCGGTCAGCGTGAGGACGTATTGCCACTCTCCTGCGAGGAGACTGGAGCCCAGCAGTGGGACGTTATCTGTTGTAGTACCTGTGGGCATGTGCGTGGCGGCCAGCTGCAGGTCGTTGGTGGGCCTGCTCTGCGGCAGGGTGGCTGTCCCGCGCCACGCCAGAGCGTTGTTCAGCAAGTTGTTGTGGGCCGCGCTATTGGCTGACACGTTGGCAGACATGTTAGCCGACATGTTGGACGACGCGGCGGCGGACGCGCGGGACCCGAACGACGAGTACGCTGTACGAAGAGGTTAAATTTATGATAAAATAGACCTATTCTAGTTTTTTAGTTCCCGTTAGATACCGGTAAACTGTGCTGTCCAAAAAAATAATGTTGTTTTGTCCAAAATCTAGAGGAGTCAATTAAGATATTACGGGCCGTAGTAAACATATAAAAGAATTGAATAAGTCAACTAAAAACAATCAATCAATAAACTTTCGAATTTCAGTTCTCCCTTAGGGTTGCGGAGGTCCGATGCCAGTCGCTCGGTGGAAAGACTGAAATTCAGGTAAGGTTAGGTAGAAGAAGAATGAGTCGGCTAAAAAGTAACTTATTCAAGAGTTTAAAATATATACAGACTTTTACAGAGCTTTCGACACGGTTAATCATGACTCGTTTATGGAAAAAAAAGCGCCATATATAGCAAATATGTATGAAATTAGTTACTTTAGCTTCAATCATATATTTCTAAAAGACAAGAGAACACTGATACTGAAAATAAAAGAACACAATCCTAGAGTACACCTTATCGTATATGGCGTGCCACAGGGGTCCCACCTTGGACCGATACTTTTCCTAGGTTGTTTTTCCCAAAATATCTTTAAATATTTACATTTCATAATATGTGTAGCTTACCTCTGATGACGGACAACTCGATGGCAGCGCGCAGTTCGTCGTCGTCGGCTCGGCTGCGTAAGCACGACATCGCCTATCACACAAACATACACCAATTTCAATGTTTGACTATACATCAACCAGTATTATGCAAACTATCATAGTATAGACTAACATGTCTATACTGTCTACATAATTTCATCATCATCAACAGCCTTCAACAGTCCACTGCTGGACATAGGTCTCTCAAAGGAGGTTTTGGCCTACTATACTACCCTGGCCAGACGGGTTGGTAAAGGGTTTGTTTCAAGTTTTCCTTCTCTTGGCAGTGATGTTAGCTGCTTATTTTGTTCCTTTAGTCGCCTCTTACGACACCCATGGAATGAATAGGGGTGGTGACACTTTGTATTCTTAATCCGTCACCACACGGACAACATAATTTATTCAACTACAAATTTGTTCCTCAGCGTAGTCTTTAGTTCGGTGAAACTTCCTTAGATGGCACGGTTATATGTTTTTGTGCTGTATTTAGTCGCCACAGATAGATCTGTGAATAACAAGTGGGGAACAGTCTGCCTACCCCAAAAGGATATAGCTGTGAGTGTATATGTTACGTACCTGCGTGTGTTGTTCCCGAGGTTGTCTGCTTCCACTGGCACCTGACCCTCCCGCCCGCTGTGCTCTTGACCCTGGACAAACAGATTTATTTATTTTATTTATGATATAACGATAATACTTTAAACATTTGACACACAACGCCATCTAGTTACAAACTAAACACAGCTTTAAAGCTTGTCTGACTGATAGAATACTTCAATGCAAAACTCTTTGATAATATTTCGATATTATGGACATTTTTGGACATCTGACACACAACATCATCGAGTCCCAAACTAAGCAGAGCTTGTACTATTGATACTAGACAACAGATATAAATTCATATATCCCACACGGCCGCCTTTGTAACTCTTGTACACCAGGATCAACTGCAATGACACCGAGTTATGACACTCGGGAATTACTGTAAGGGTGACTACTCAGCCTGATGGAAAGCATGAGCAGAATCTAGGAGTGTGGGTCACCTTCCTGTATACAGACAATGCAGAACGGTGACCCACACTATGGCGACCTAGTGAGATGCTTCTTCACGCCCGGCTCGAAGGACCCAGGATCATAGAGGGATGGAAACACGTGCGCTGGTGGAGTTCTGTGTCCGTGTGATGACGGATGAAGAATACAGAGTGTCACCACCCCTATCCATCCCGCGGGTGTCGTATAACGCGACTAAGGGATAAACTGCGCAAGACAACAAATGCAAACCAATGCAAAGAGAAGAAAAACTTGAAATCAACCCTATACCAACCCGTCTGGCCAGCGTGGTATAGTACCTCCATTTTGAGGATAGGCCTATGTCTAGTAGTGGACTGTTAAAGGCTGTTGATGATGATTGATGCGCTGGTGGAGTTCCAGGTTTTAACATTTTGTTGATATATTTTCATCTCGAAGTTGTTAGAAGAAACGTACCAGGTCGAGGAGTGTGCGTAGCTCCGTCTCCCAGGTCCAGCTGTAGAACTCCACCACTGTTGTATTCTGTAATATATAAAATTATAGTTGTTCATTACTAGATAAGTTAGATGAAGACAACTCTTTATCTATACAAATTAATTGAAGTATCTGTGTGTAATACCAAATTAACAGTTTTATTTGTTAAACGCACATGAAACTGAAACTATATACATTAATTTCACCAAAAAAATATTTTTTTCAATTTTTGTGTTTGTTTTTTTGGGTAATCTCTGAAACAACGACAGTTAGTTTCCACGGAGACTACACCGGAGACATTATACTACACTAGTATCAGCGCAAACATAGGTGCACACTCTGTTCCTCCTGTGATCAGGCGCAGGACAGAAGGTTAAACGTGTTCTCCGAGGCCCTTACAGAAATTGACCAACTTAGGGCTCTTGTTAAGAGACCGAGACCTCTTGACCTGGTCAGTAGAGCAACGAGGCAGTGGATGGTGTGGTATATTGTGTACAGACCCCAGGGCGGCAGTCGGAAGTAGTCCCTGTGAGTGAGCAGGTGCGTGTTGGCGTTGGGCGCCATGGCCATGTCGGGCACGGCAGTGGATGGTGTGGTATATTGTGTACAGACCCCAGGGCGGCAGTCGGAAGTAGTCCCTGTGCGTGAGCAGGTGCGTGTTGGCGTTGGGCGCCATGGCCACGTCGGGCACGGCAGTGGATGGTGTGGTATATTGTGTACAGACCCCAGGGCGGCAGTCGGAAGTAGTCCCTGTGCGTGAGCAGGTGCGTGTTGGCGTTGGGCGCCATGGCCACGTCGGGCACGGCCGCCGACAGACGCGCGCCTTCGCCCCTGCACCGCACCCCGCACTCCGCGCCAGACTGCCTGCAAGGCACACAGTACACGAATTACACCTGGGCTTCTCCTTCATACGCCATCTAGCCTCGGAGAGCTTGTACTGATTCTAGACAACAGCCCACCTAGCCAAGTTGTTAATTGGCTAATATTTTGTTTTGATCACGTCACTCAGTAACATCAGCCAATCAGACATGAGAATAGACTCGTCAACGACTGCTGAACGAAAAACGTTTGCAACTTGGCTAGGGGGACAGATATTCTTGTATATACTTTTATTTCATAACAAAGATAACATATTATACATAGAAAATACATCATACAACTTAGAGTCAGGCTGATTTAAGCAGGAATATGCCGGATTAGTATTCAGTGGGAGTTAAAGTGTATTTTCGCTGCATAATACGCAGGTTTTAGGAGTATTCTCACCTGTGCTGTGTGGTATCCGTAGACCTGGAGGGCAGCTCTCGCCGACACGTGCCCGAGCGGGAGTTGTCTGACACAAACATACATACATTGTAATTAGATCGTTACATATCATAGAAAATTTAGTCCTAATTTTTTTTGCACCGATTCACTTTAACGAACGCGATTGGCGTAGATAGAAATCAATTCATTCAGGACATACCGTTGGGTAGGTGAAGCAAGCTGCCGGCTGAAGCGCAGCGCCCACCTGCACTTCCATTCAGCGTCCTGGGGAAGGGGCATATTAATATAAAGTCACAAGATTCGAATAATTTGAAAAGTAAGTCTTATAACTACTAAGAGAGAATTTATTGAAGTAGAGCCACGCTGATTTCAGCATGAATGGACCAGCTCAACCGGGGCTGTACTACCCTCACACAGAAGATCAAACTGACAGTATTCGTGCTAGAGTATTTCGTTGGTGAGTGTGAGAACGAGGGACCAATGATGCAGAAGGATCGATGATGCAGAACCATCACACTGGGCCGCCTGGGTCACCATACTCACAATGAGGCGTGTCATATTATCGCACAAGGGTGCCATAGTGTGGATAGCCATTTTAGCTGCATTCGAAGTGGCCCTCACTTTTAGGTTATGCTTTCTATCAGGCAGATTAGAGTCTTAAATAATGAGAAGACGGTGTACCTATTGTTGGTGAGGTCGGTCCTGCAGCAGTCCATGTTGGGGTGGTCAGGCGGCCAGCGCCAGCGCTCGTCCGGGCCCCCTCCTCTATCTACCTCCCCCTCCCCCGCACCAGACCCTTGTTCCCATTGTTCCTCAGTCTCTCGTTCTCTTGAACCACCACCCTCGCTGGGGGAAAACCACATAGTTTACAACACGAATAAATTACTTTTGATAGCCGGGAGAATGATGGAGAAATATTTGACCAGGCCGCCATGGTATGGGTCACCATGCTGCATTGCCTACCCTCACAAAGAGATTCTCGGATTCTACTCATTCCTTCCATCAGGCACAGAGTCACTTTGATAGGATTAAATATATAAAAAATATGTAGATATGATTGCCTCGGTAGTGTATGCAACTGACATGCTGAGGTCTCAGGTTCGATTCTCTAGTTGGACAAAATGTTTGTGTGATCTGCATGTATTTGTTTCAGGGTATAGGTGTTTTCTATATAAGATTTTATACGTATTTTTTTTAACAGTCAATCTAACAATGATAATACAAGGTATGTTTAGTTTGGAACAAGATGGCGTTTATATTTCAACTAACTTTTTAACTGCCTTGTTGGTCTAGTTGTTTGTGTCGCCGCGAGTTTTTATTGCCATGTTCTTTTCTCCGGCTCTACCTATTGTTTGCGAACATGGCATAAATGTACATGTAGAATCTTGACCTGTCACAAGAGATGTAT
Organism: Phragmatobia fuliginosa; assembly: GCA_932526445.1. Lineage (NCBI taxonomy): Eukaryota > Metazoa > Arthropoda > Insecta > Lepidoptera > Erebidae > Phragmatobia > Phragmatobia fuliginosa. Next base: position 10,146,278 of record OW052084.1, on the reverse strand, counting down.
TGCATCCTAAGTGAATAAAGAATTTTGAATTTGTGTATGCGGCTGCTGATCAAGAAGTATCGGGTTCGATTCCCGGGTCGGGCCAAAAAGTGTTATTGGGTTTTTCTTAGAAATTCTTAATAGCATCCCGGGGTCTGGAAGTTTGGCGGTGATTCACGCCCGTGTCTCGGAAAACACGATTAGCCGTCTGTTCCGGTTGTCATCAACATCTATGGCAATCGTTATTAGGAAGTCAGTGCGCTCAAATTTACTGACAACTAGTTCAATCTTCGAATTTCAGTTCCCACTTAGGGTTGCGGAGATCAGATGCCAGACGCTCTATGTAAAAAGTGATATTCAGGTAAAACCGGTTGAACTAGAATCTTCTTCCCAATATTATCTGTTGTCGGCTACCACAGATAATATTGGGAAGAAGATTTAATCTCTGAGACTAATACCCGTGAACTTGAGTTCTCTCACTGTACAACCGAGGTAATCAGTGTGTGTGGTGATGGTGGTGGTATGTGGTGGTGGTGTTACCTGTCGGTGTCGGTGTCCGTGTCGAGGTCCGGCAGCAGCAGGTCCGCGCACGTGTCCGGCAGAGACATCTCGCGGACGGCTCGCAACGCTATCTGGGGTACAAAGGGTTCTTTCAAGGCAACAATTACACACATCTATCTGTACATTGTCATTGCCATTAATCAATATGTCCCACTGCTGGGCTCGGCTCTCCTCTCAAGAGAGGGTTAAGGCCATACGTCCCCACGCTGGCCGAGTGCGGGTTGGGGACTGGTAAGACACGTTGTAACTACGTAATCTTACCGTTGGATGTTTATAAGCCACCCGAAAAACCTCTAACTATGCTTCACGACTGCTATCTTATACCACATACTCCTGGTTCCTTAGTCTCCGAGGAGCTGGAGATCCGAAGGAATTTTTAAGCCGGGTACTCATTAGCGAACTGTAACTGTAACCGGACAGTTACAGTAACGTGGTTCTAGTGTGTACGCGTGTTGTAGTCTTCGTGTCCATCGAACTGAATATGTCCATCGAACGCCCTAACCCACCGTACTCATTTAGTCAGCTGTAACTGTTACCGAACAGTTACAGTGTGTGTACGCGATGTCCACATTACTGTGAACGTAACGACAAGCCGGCTCTGACGAAGTGTTCGTTTGGACTTTTGGAGCTTGGCGATGTCGGACGATACATCTTTTGCATGTGCAGCATAACGTCAGCATAGCGTACTTAAAGACGCTTTAGTCGATAATTATAAAAGGCCACGAAGATGGTGGACTCATCGAATGTACAGGGAAAGAAGTAATCTACTTTTTCTTTGTTTTTTATAGTAATCTTTGTCTTTCGGATTCCATAGAATACTGTTTTCTTTGTAGGCGTCTATCAGCAAAAGACATTTATCCTCTGTCCACTCACTCATCTCGATAAGAATACTTATAGGTTCGTAGTGTGCAACGAACTTCTTTGGACGTCCACGAACGCACTGCGAGCTTCCTTTGGTTCGTGCCAAAAACCGACATCCGTCGGTTCGGTGCGAGCCGCTCGCGCACAGCTCGCGGCAGGCTCGCGTGCCACGTACACACTGTGATTTGTGGTTACAGTAACGTCCAACGGTTACGTTACATAATGAGTACCTGTTTATCGTCGGCTCGCTGCGAACTGCAACTCGAACCGCTCGCGGCAAGTTCGCGAACCACGTACACACTATAATTTTTGGTTACATAACATGCAACAGTTACGGTTACAGTTCGCTAATGAGTACCCGGCTTAACACACCGTCACCAAAAAAAAAAGTCTAGGGTCCAGTACTGCAGCGGGTGGGATACCGAAGTATTTTTGTATATAGTAGGTAATAGAGTCACCCTGTCTGGATCAGGGCGTTACCATCACATAGAAGACCAATTTACAATAGTAGATTAGTAGCCAAGGGCTGTAAGGCATCAATTGCAGCCCGAGGTATTTAGGCGCCCGCCTATAGTTCGAGGGTGCAATTGGTGCTTACACCCGAGCTAACTATTCTGCTTTACATCTCGATTGTGAGGTAAGTAGAAAACAACCGGCATTATAAGAATAAATCATTTTATCTTCAGCTTCCATTTTCATTGAATCGGGAGTGCAGCTTATGTCTTCATCACTTGAAGAACTCATGTTTTAAAATCCCAAAAATAATAATATTTAAATTAAAGTTTTCTATTCCTGCCTCTTTTCATTTAAAAGAAACAAGTAAAGACCTTTTTTAATTATTTTTTTCAAGAATGAAATTGAGCTTCGCCGTTCGATATTTAAAATTGATGACTAATACTCCTCGACCGACCTCTACGACCTCTTTGGTCATTGGGCTGAATGCATGATGTCTTTGCCAGTATGATGGTTAGACGCACCCGAACTTTTTGAAAGGAAGAAGTGTTTTTTTTTTAATTACTTACCGCCCTAGGGCTTTTCTAGCTACATTATTACCCTATAGCGCTAATTAGTCACCTACTAGCCCCATTTGGAGGTAATAAGAACCTACTTACCGAACATGAGAGATGTAAATGTTATTTTTAGTGTCGTATTTCGTTGGTGAGTGTAAAACTGGACGTTCAATTGTGTTGAAGCATCACACTAGGCCTCATCGTGCAGGTTCTGTATGTACTCACGATGAGGATGTGATTTCTACTTTAGGATTTTATTTATGCTTTCGATATATATAGATAAATACAATAAAAGTGTCTGTATGTAATATGAAATAGCAGTTGAACCGTTTATGACGAGATTTTCAGTAGCAGAAAGCTGATGACATTCGTAATTTAGGCTTAATTTTAAATTATTGCATATCTTTTATCACGGGCTTTGAGCGCGGCTACTGAATCAAGAAATTCCGTAACAAAAAAATCTAACACCCCGTGTTAAAAAAAAATAGAGAATATGATTGTAACTGCAGTGCGACAATGACAAATAAAGGGTGCCTGGCTGCGTCATAGATTAATCAAATGGGAGGGATATCGTAGGCACAATACATAGCGACCGCGTCCTCCAGTACCATCTCATTAAATCTTAGTGTTTTTTTTTAATTTTTTAGACTAGCTTGAGTCCGCGGCGTTACCGCGGGAGTGTGAGTGTGCGTTGCGGATCAATACCTGCTTGTAGACGGTGAGCTTGTCGGTGGAGTGCAGGCGCAGCGCGCGGGCGGCGGGAGGAGACGCCCTCAGAAGACGAGCACGTGCGCGGAGGGACGCGCGCACGCGCGGGGACACGCACGCGCGCGCCGCCCCACCCCCACCCCCACTCCCACTCCCACCCCCACCACCGGCCTCCAGCGCCGATCGAGACTCGCGCCCTCCGTTACGAGCGGCCGCCACCTGTATCACATTTATATCTATAATAATAATAACTAATTAAATATTTGGATATTTCATGAGATTGTCGACATGTGGAATGTAGATCAGCAGCCGCATACGCTGACCACTGGCCCAAAAAGGCAGTCAAAGGGTTTCTTTGATTATCAGTTTTTTCACGAAGCGACTGGCATTGGACTCTTATAAGATTCGAAATTTTACAAGTTGTCTATGTATTTCAAACTAAGAATGACATAGATGTTCATGACAACCGTAAAACACCTCCAGGCTGCTATTAAGAACTTCTTTAAATACAGTTTTCATCGATAAATGGGCTACACAACTAAAATAATATTAGTAAAGATAAGGCATCACACAGTGTCTGTCGGCCGTAGTACAATCACGCATTCTACAATACTTTGGATATGTCTCTAGGCGAGATGGGAACTCCATAGAGCGGCTGGTAGTGCAGGGTTAGGAGGAAGGAACCAAATCGCGCGGCAGGTCACCTATGTGGACTGACCAAGTGAAGTCTGCAGTGGGTAACAGTGGGACAGTGATGATGAGATCGTCCAGAGTGTTCGCCTCTGACACCGACGTGGATGCCTCGACATGACCACGACCGCTCTGCTAAGAGCAAACCGATTATGAAGAATAGATTAATAGGAAAAACTTACCATATAGAGGGTGTCAGGTATCCTGTGGAGGTATCGCTCCCGTCTCGCTCGAGACAACTCCGCCTCCGGCACAGCTTGGTCCTCCAACAGCGCCTGACACAACATGATTATGTTTTTTAATTATATATTATATGGATTCAGCAAATCAGATGTACTTGAGATGGTTGAAAAAGGCTTAAATTTTAATAGAATGTGAAGACCTTTTGATGTAAAACCAAAACAATTAATAATATAATCAAAAACCATTACCGACTTCCCAACAAAATGTTTTTTTTCTGCTTAGTGCGCAAATTTTCAATTAGCTTTACGTAACATTATTTTTATATAATCTAAACAAGTATACTGTCAACGTAACATTCAATTATATGCATTTGTGTCAAAAGCTTAAGTAAAATCCTTACCTTAATTTCATCTAGATAAGGCAAGAAACACCTCGGAGGTCTGTAGGAGCCTCTCGCTAGCCACGCGTCCGCCAGACCTGATCCCTCGCCCGCTGGTGCTGGCACTATGCCCCGACGTACCACCTGATAACAATAAAAAGTTAATTGGGTCCAAGAATGGTGCCTTGGGGTACCCCAAATTTTAATGCGCTCTTTCAAAGACTTAGGGATATATTCTGAATGGTGGTGAACTTCAAATATAGATGAAACGGACTCAAAGACCACTTAAGACTCAGAACGACAATATGTGGTTCATACAGTGTTGTCCTATGTTTGCCCCATAATACTCAGACAATAGAAGGTGTTTTGAGGACAGTCTGAGCTGAGACGCCATTTGTGGAGTTAAAATAGGCTGGGCTGCTGCATTCTGTATTAAGTTGCTGTCAGTCCTCTTAGAATATTTATATTGTTGGGACATTAGTGGCCAGTTTCACCACGTTTCGATAAAGTTTCAGATATTTTTTGACATTTCAGGTTATTTGACAGATAAAAGTTGTCGATCTGTATAGAATTAGGTGACATTTGTCTCCATTTAAGACTTGTGTAACCAAAATCCGATGAAATCTTTGGGTAGCAATAATTTTTATGTTAGATTCTGTTCATGCTTTTTATCAGATACAGTCATATTGGCAGCTAATATCCAATAACAATTAGGTAAATATCGGACGGATATGTAAAGTTGACAGTTGTCTATCAGGAACTTTATCAGCAAGGGATGGAACTAGCACCTAATGGCACTAAATATATGACAACAAGTACAATAAAGTTGCGGTGAAGAATAGGTGGGGTGGGAAGCAGTGGTGTTGCGTAGTGTAGTACAGGGAAGGTGGTGTAGAGAGAGGGCCGTGTAGTCAAATTAAATCAAACCATTTTTATTTCAAATAAATAAGTCAGTCAGAAGTTAGTCGTGAAGCTAATATTGTTGTCTGTTCCAATTCGTAGATCCTATGGAGAAGAACAGACAAGAAACTCCATCGACACTCTTTTCCAACATTGTGCAGGGAGGGTGATGGCGCGTGGTGTAGTGCAGGGAGGGTGGTGAGGGTGATGCGGTACCTGGTGCAGCAGGTCGTGGTCGCGCGGCAGGTGCTCGAGGCGCAGCAGGGGCGCGAGCGGCGCCAGCGCGTCCCGCAGCGCCCCGTCCCCCGCGTCCCGCCGCCTACCGCCGCGCCGCCCCACAGACTGCACGCGGCACACGCCCACGCCGGACTCTGCAACACCACCACCACATGTATGCTTCTTTAGCATTTGACTGCCTGGTTGGTATAGTGGTTAGCGTATGCGGCTGCTAATCAAGAGACCTCGGGTTCGATTCCCGAGTCAGACCAAATGTTTGTGTGATCCACAAATATTTGTTTCGGAGTTTGGGTGTTTTCTATGTATAATATGTGTATTTACAAAACAAAAAGTTTATGTATTTATATCAATTGTTTAGTATCCTCAATGAACATACATTTCTTTTCTATATTTATGCCTATCAAAGTGACTCTACTCTGCCTGATGGAAAACATGAGTAGAATCCAGGAGTAGGAGTCATAATCCTCATTGTGAGGGTAAGCAATACACCATAGCGACCCATACCATGGCAGATCAGATCAGATGTTTCTGCATCATTCTCTCGGCCTCCGGAAACGGGAAAATGATACAGAATGATTGGGTCTCTGGCTCCGGGGCAGTGTTACCCTACTACTATTACCCAGAAGCCCAATGATCCAGGAACATCTTAAAATGGCCCCCATAATGTTGATCACGCCACATTACACTCAAAATGAGCATGGTTATCACTACCCTTAGCTTCTACTCATGTTTACCATCTGACAGAAAAAAAGTAGCTCTTAAAATTTGTTGTCTGTATATTCAATTCACGAACGATAATTTTAATTAACTTTTCACTTCACATTAGTGGTGCCGTTGTCTCTCTTGTACTCGGACGCATCGACCCATGGAGTAGAAGAGAGATGGGCCCTCCGTTCTCGCACTCACCGATGTAATGCGAGAACACGAATCTGACATGTTATGTTGGTCTTGACTTATCTAGTTTATTATCTAACAAAAAAATGACGAATAAGATATCCCGAGATTTAAAACTTAATGCATCCGTACTAGACTAGAGTGGATCGCTAAAACAAATTCAATATTATCTATCAATGCTTGTTACCTCGTCTGTCAGCGGGCTGGTCAGCCGCCCACCGCAGCAGAGCCCTGAGGACCTGCGCCTCGGAGGCCTGCAGGAAGGGCGAGGCCAGCGCCTCCGCCAGAGCTGACAGAGGAACCCGCCCGCACCCCGCCCCCGACATGATGCTGGGGAACTCGTCCCGGAGGTACCGCATCGCTTGCCTGGAAACATGTAGGGGAGGATGTATCTGGTGAGGCAGAGAGTGAAGGGTAGAGCTGGTGAGGTAGAGAGTGGGGGGTACCTGTGCACCCAGGGGCTGGCGTGTGGGGCGGAGGCCCAGCGCAGCACCAAGGGCAGGGTGTCGGGCGAGAGCGCCTCCACGATGGCGTCCTCGCAGCCCTGCACTACGATCGGCATCTCCAGGAACCTGCACACAAAAAACAACTTTACTTATCTATATTATTTCTCTTACTTTACACACATTCATTCCAACGAAGAACTATATTTATGGATTAACCAAAATATCCCCATTAGTCGCCACAGGAATCAATTCTACAATATTCAGAGCAGTAGTACGCCTAACTTATTCTTTGTAGACTGCATCACGAATGGGCCAGCTAGACCGGGCCGGTACTAACTACCCTCACACAGAAGACCATCCTAAAAATAACAGCATTCGTGTTGTCGGTATCTCATTGGTGAGAGTGAGACAAAACCGCCATCGTGTGGGTCACCATAAAGGATGAAAAAGACGCGAGCGGAGCCATTGTCATCATCTAGTATTAATGTGGCGACTTCCATATACAACGTAAGTGCAAAACATACAACCACGTATATGGAGTAACTACTAATCCTGAATCGCGATAGAGAAATTCTCGCGCCGATTAACATATATACAACATCCAAACATCAACCTTTGGGCCGCCTCGCGTGGTCGGAGGATCCTCCGTAAATATAAACCATAGCTAAGTTTCCAAAGTGTATGTTACCTGGCTATCTCGTAGAGTTGGAACGCATCTTCAAGAGTGGCGGCTGTGACCGGCCGGGACCCTCCCCGGGACACTCCCGACCAAGACTGAAACATTACCACCATTATTGTACATTCGCGTTAAGAAAATATGGACGACACTCGACACTCTCTATTTGTTTCAGAGATTGGGTGTTTTCTATAACTCGTGCGAGCTAAGATGGCACCAGGTTCAAAACTAAACATGATACCGTTCCCCCGCGAGACGGTGGCGGTGATTCACGCCCGTGCCTCGGAGAGCACGTAAAGCCGTCGGTCCCGGTTGTCATGAACATCTATGGCAATCGTTATTGGGAAGTCAGTGCCCTCAAATATACTGACAACTAGTTCAATCTTCGAATTTCAGTTCTCCCTTAGGGTTGCGGAGGTCCGATGCCAGTCGCTCCATGGAAAAACTAATATTCAGGTAAAACCGGTTGAACTAGTAGCCGACCCCAAATAAACTTGGGAATAAGGCTAGGCTACAACAATAACAGCGGGTAACACCGCGTGACTTAGCTAGTTGATGTATATAGCAACTGACCGTGGTGCCAGTGCCGGTGCTGTTGGCTGACGATGGTGACGTGGAGTTCCTCCCGATCAGTCCCAGGTCCACCTGTAATACACAAACATACATGTAGGATGCGAGAGTAAAACAGAATATAAATTTTGCATAGAAAGGAATACTTAAGGAGTGAAAGGAATGATAAGTAAATGAACAGTGGAATGAATGAGCAAGGAGTAAAGAGAGAGAGAGAGAGAGAGAGAGAGAGAGAGAGAGAGAGAGAGAGAGAGAGAGAGAGAGGGGGGGGAGACGTATGGCGGAAGGACGATGGGTAGGACGCGTGTGTGCTAGTAAAGTAGGAACTTTCATAAGTTTATGTAAAAATTCAGAAGAAGAAAGTAATAAACCCCGAGTTGGCGTACTTTGTTGAGTTTCATTCCAGTTATCCCAATCCCCTTTCTACATACATATTTTACGTTCCAAATACATCAAGAACCCATAACGTCCCACTGCTGGGCTCGGGTATCCTCTTAAGAGAGGGTTAAGGCCATAGTCCCTACCCTTTTTTTTTTTTTTTTTTTCCGTGCGGAAATCCCCCCGGATACCACCAGTTGATGGTTATGTCGGACTCGAACCGACTAAAACCGCACGCCGCCTCGGGTACTATAAGCCGAGGAACTAGGTGTACCCTCGAAAGGAAGTCCCTGGAACCCCGACGTACCTCGGGCCATCCACGGCTTGCAGATGACCCTCTCTTGTGTGGAAACCCCAAGTTCCAGAAGTCTGAAAGGAGGCGCGGGCGCTTCGTAGCACTCGCGCCGTCACCCTGGCCTGCTTCTGCTAGGGTAACAGGTGGCCTCACCTGTCACCCCCAGGCTTGCGCTTATGGGGACTGGCTAGACCCGTTGCGGTTAAGTAATCTTGCCGTCGGATATTTTAAAATCGCCCGAAAACCTCCAACTAAGCTTCACGATAACAACCTGGACCGACTGTTTAACGTTCCCTCACGGAAACGCTCATAACATATAATACCACAAATGGTTACCCATCTAAGTACTGACCGCGCCGGTTGCTTTCCCTTGATGATCGTTTGCAACCGTCTATGTGCTCTTGGCTATGATTGTTTCATTCGACATACATACAAGATAAGTTCGCAAAAAGTAAATGAATTAATAATTGGATAAGTGTGAATTTGTCTTGTGTATCAACTTATCGAGGATTTTTCACAAATTAGAAAAATTAAGTGACGCACACGATTTTTTTTTTAATTTTGATACTCATGTTTGTTGTATACTCACAGTGTCGGTGTATGCGGCGTGAAGTAGAGCGCGGGCGAACCTGCGCGGCAGAACCTTCTCGTCCACGCACACCGCCCCCGCCCCCGCCCCCACCCCACTACCCCCACCACCCCCACCTGCCTGACCCGCTGAGCTGCGACGAGACATCACGCTCCTGGGAACACAACATGCTTCGGTTTTCTTTTTCTAATATATATAATTTACCAAACTCCTCCGAAACGGCTGGACCAATTTGTGTGAAATTCCGTATGCATATCGGTTAGGTTTGAGAATTCGCCAACAACGACCTTTTTAATAAGGTATACGTTTGCGAGTTATTCCACTTTTTTATAAAAACAGGGCTGGTTTGATAAATCTGGAAAATTCATAATAGTAGTCCATATATTGAATTTTCAAAGATATTATAATTTTAACAAAAAGAAACCGACTTCAAAGAAAAACTATTCCGAGTACCCAAATCGCGACAATTGTGCCTATGATATTTGAGGAGTTCCCTCGATTTCCTTGGGATCCCATCATCAGATCCCGATATGGTGACGACAGGACCACCTGTAACCTATGTCCATTCCAATGCAAAAATAATTTTTGAAATCGGTTCATAAACGACGAAATAATCACTGAACATACATTTTAAAAAAACCGACGAATTAGAGAACCTCCTACTTTTTTGTAGTCGGTTAAAAAGTCTCACTTGTCTCATAAGACAACACAATGTGACAAGTGAACCTTTTAAAAAATTCTAAGCTTTATAGGCTCACCTAAAGAACCTGGACCTGGCGGCCAGTATGAGCCTGTGGCAGGGCAGCTCCAGCGCTGTACGGAACCCGTACGCGGCTCCGCACCCTCCCTCCAGGCGGAACACCAGCCGAGCGTCCGCCATTTCACCTATAATTAACAACATATTTCATTATTAGATAAAATGATAATCTTGCCTGATTGACCATGGTACAACAGTTGAAATTGTTCAGTTGTATAAATTCTAATCGGCGCGGGAATATCTCTATCGCGATTCAGGATCAGTAGTTACTCCGTGTAGTTCGATGTCTCCTCGATAGATGGCGCGATTCACAATTTGTGGTTTAAGTGACCAAACTCAGAACAACAACTTGTGGAATACCCTTGGTGTGGTCCACAAATTATAGTTCTGTGTCTGGGTAATCTTTGTGTACATTGAGACTGACAACACAGCACTTGACTTATCCGTTTGAGTAAAGTTACTGGAGAACAAAACCTCTGGATTCTTTTTTATGTCTGTGGGTCTTTACATACGTGTCCACTTCTTATAGCATGGTATGGTGTAGTGTTTCTGTCACTTAGTTATTCATTCACTCGTTCACTGTGAATGAATGAGGTGACACTAAGTTATTCATTCACTTGTTCACTATGAATAAAAGAGAAGGAAGCATTTTGTAATCTCCAAAGTAAGTGCGCTCGTGACACAGTTCAGTCGACTGTTAGCGACGATAGCGAGTGGGCGCGTGGGTCTGTGAGCCTACAATATAGAGGGATATGTATATGGTATTATGAAATTAAAGTGCACTTACCAGAGTCGAGCAAGTAGCGCATGTCGTGATGTAGAGAATCCAGAGAGAAGCCGAGCAGAGAGGCGAGCCGCCTGAGGGTGGCCGCGTCAGGTCGGGAGTGGCCGCATCCACACCAAGTACCACGCCATGCTGGAGATCACAACAGGTTTCGTTTGATAAGGAAACAAAATGCTGATCCCTATTAATATTATAAATGCGAAAGTAACTCTGTCTGTAACGCTTTCACGCCTAAGCCACTGAACCGATTTTGTTGAAATTTGGTATGAAGATAGAACTGAACTTGGGAAAGGACATAGGATACTTTTTATCGCTAAAATAAGGGTAGAAGGAGTTGAAATAGGGGACGAAAGTTTGTATGGAAGTTCCTCATTGTCAAACATAAAATCATGTAAGATTGTTTTAGACCTTGGGAAAGACTACAGGCTACTCCTTACCATGTCACGCGATATAACCGAATTCCACGCGGGCGAAGCCGCGGGCGGAAAGCTAGTATACAATAATTAGATCAAACAAGCAGTTCTTAAAATCATTGTTTGTCTATTTGATTGTTCTACAATTCGAACAATAAAATTTGAAAATAAGCGTATAAAGCAAATAAAAAATATTGATTGTCTGTAAAGTCGATTAACGAGTAAGGACGACAATATTACGAGATAACGTCTTAATTAACTATTACTTCACTTTACAAACAGTTCACGTGTAAAGTGTGTGATGCCGCTCTCTCTCTTCTACTCAAATGCATGACCGATGGAGTGGAAGAGAGATAGATGTGTTACAGGCCGATCGTACTTTTCTATCGCTTGTTCCTTGCACACTCAGTTCAAGCAGAATGTGACAAGGAGTCATGCTTATTCGTGCCGGCGTTCATCAACTTATAAGATGCCATCACACCAAAATATTAATAAAAACACTTCTAAAACCAATTAATTGGGGTTAATCACTTGTTATCACTCTGATATTCCTTGCTCTTTAGCTCAAACTGAACTGAAACTGTCGATGACAAGCCTTTTTATACTAGACGCGATAAATACAAGTAAAAGCCAACTTCTCAAACATAACGCTTCCGAGAAACGTAAACAAGTCACACGCGCGATTATCAATCCATATTCGACCTTACGTTTTTAGTAGTAAATTTCATTATTGTACACGACAATTTATTAGCTGACTCCCCGCTTTTCTCGATTATACATGTGTTCGAATATTCGAGTGCCCTTTTTAACCGACTTCAAAAAAAAGGAGGACGTTCTCATTTCGTCGGAACCTTTTTTTATTTTTTTATGTATGTTCAACGATAATTTCGTCGTTTATGAACCAATTTCAAAAATTCTTTTTGCATTGGAATGGACGTAGCTTACAGGTGGTCCCATCGTCACCATATCGAGATCTGATTATGGGATCCCAAGGAAATCGAGGGAACTCCTCAAATATCATAGGCACAATTGTCGCGATTTGGGTACTCGGAATAGTTTTTCATTGAAGTTATAGTATTAAAATTATAGTAACAATAGTTTTACTTTTGCAGTTACTTACAGTTGTTGCCATCCACATTGATGATGTCCAGGTCGCCGTCTGCAGCCAGGTTGCGGTCCCACTCTGAAAGCATCACACCACAATTATTACCTTGACGTCCATTACAAAAAAGTGATGAAGTATTGACGGCAATTTTTATGACATTTAAATTACTTTTTTCGCTATGAGAGTTACAGTTCAGAAGTAAGTCAAAGAATACTAATATATATTTTTTTTGTTAACAAATACATAATTTGTTTTGAATTTTTGAAAAAAAAAAAACAATCTGTAGATCATACAAACATTATGTCGGACTCAGGATTCGAACCCGAGACCTAATCTCAGCAATGGTGTATACTATGATAGTTCACATAATCGTTTATCTTGGATGGGAATAATAAATATTTCAGACATCTTACACACAACACTATTTAATCCCAAACTAAGCAGACCTATGTCCAGCAGTGGACTGTTAAAGGCTGATGATGATGACAAACATTTGGTCCGACTCAGGAATCAAACCCGAGATTTGTTGATCAGCAGCAGCATACGCTAACCACTAGACCAACATTCCATGTTGACACTTGGCACATTAAACCGTGCAGTGTAATTAGAAGCAAGGAAGAGAAGGGGGGGTAAGTTCTCACTGTGGCACAGGTGGCAAGTCTGTCGCGGCTGGTGGGGAGGGGGCGCGTACAGTGCGCGCACCGCCGCCTCCACCTCGCCCCGGGACAGCGCCCCACCAGCACCCTCCAGCGGGACCAGCACCACCGACCTGCGGACACCACACCTCACATCTACACTTGGACCATTACAGACGTGCCAACTGACTCATAAAACATAACATAAACTATATCATATATTGTTTAAAGTAATTGATACAATTTATACAGAGACTAGCTTTTTCCCGCGGCTCCACCCGCGTGTATGTAGATTATCGCGGTTAAAAGTAGCCTATGTCCTTTCCCAAGGTGCCATCTCTCTCTAAACCAAAATTCATCAAAATCGTTTCAGCGGTTTAGGCGTGAAAACGTAACAAACAAACAGAGTTACTTTCGCATTTATAATATTAGTAGAGATATTCTTGACCAGCACATTTCAGATATGTGCCTATTATCGAGCACGTAGGAATTCGGACAATCATTTCTTCGTTGAGATCAAGACTTGTTTATATAAAGTGTAGCGGTAGGTTTTAGAATATATAAGCAAAACATACAGATACCATATTCATACTTTCGTAAGTAAGGTTAGAATAATTAACCAATACTTAATTAATGAACATACCAACTATAATTGTTATTTGATATCGACCCATAAGTTCGCCATAATTATTGACTCCTACAACGGAATATTCCTGAAGATGTAAGTTCGCTATAAACTACAATGAAACACGGAATTAACTATACTGAGTAACTTCTAATCCTGAATCGCGAAAGAGAAATTCTCGCACCTATTAGCATATATACAACATCCCAACATCAAACATGGAGCAGAAGCCCGCCAGGCACGATCATATCGCCTAGTCGGATTTCCTCTACAGTCATATCGGATCTTTCGCTCACACTTCTAGTTTTGTGTGAGCGAGAGATCCGAAAATAATTTATGACTCAGTTCGCACGTTTGTAAAGGCCCAAGTATAGATGTCGGACTAAGTGGCGTGCAATTCGTGAGGGCTATGTCCTGTAGTGGACTGCGATAGGCTGATCATGATGATGATAATTGGAGAGCTTCATCATCAGCTATTAGACATAGGCGTCTCGTACTACATGCCACTCTAATCAACTTTTCAATTGACTGACATTTAAAAAATCTAATTCTAATATTAATACATCTAATTTAAACTTCTCCGTAACTCATCTTCACTGTGCTCCCTAAGTCGACTCTTATGACACCTTCAGGATCAAGAGAGGTGGTGACACTCTATATTCTTAATCCAACACTACAAATTGGTGACCATTACTAAAGGATTCTACTCATGCTTTCCATCAGACAGAGTCACTTTGGTAGGTTGAAATAAGAAACACCCAATATTATATATTTAAGCCTATACCAAAGGGCCTCTACTCTGCCTGATGGAAAGCATGAGTAGAATCCTTTAATAACGGTCACCATTCTCATTATAAGGGTAGGCAATGCAGCAGTGTAACCCATACCATGGTCGCTAACATTAACAACATACAACAGCAAGTATGCTGTCATTATTAGGATGGTCTTCTGTGTGAGAGTAGTACAGCCCCTGGTCGATCCGGCTCATTCTTGCTGTAAACAGCGAGGCCTTACTTCCTACAAGCAACCTTTCCTCGAACATAATACTTCTCCAAGACACTCACGGAGGGTACCGCTGCAGCAGGTCACGGAAGTAGGTACAGCGCGCGGCCAATATCGCACGATGAGCGCATAACGACCAGCCGTTCCCCACCAGCTCCACGTCACACCACCACCTGGAAGACGTACAGGAATGACATGAGTATATCATCTGTTGTGACTGTGAGGGCGCTTCCATTAAGGAGTCCCTCTGCTGCTGCTGAACGTGACCTCCGAATCACGGTATCATGTGGCTAACGATCACCCATCCAGGTAATGCTAAGCTCGTAAGCTGTCAGTATACCTGTCCTTGTACGCGGCGGCCAGGTCTGCTTGCAGGGCCCTGGCCGGCTCGCGCGCCAAGTCGGCCTGCGTGGCCAGGTCCCTGAGCGCCGCGCCCGCCTCCAGCTCCTCGCACAGCAGGAACACCTCGGCCAGGCGCCACGACGACACCACCGACCTGATGAAGCGAGCGTGCTCGCACCCTGCACACAATTACCATTTTTTATTATATTTATGCCTACCAAAGTGACTTTACTCTGCCTGATGGAAAGCATGAGTAGAATCCACGAGTAGGGGTCACCATCCTCATTGTGACCCATTCCATGGCGGTCATCACCAACGAAATACAACATCACGAATGCTATCATTATGTCGGATGGTCTTCTGTGTGAGGGTAGTACTGCCCCGGTGGAGCTGGACCACGAGGGCTGAAATCAGCCTGGCTCTATGTTATTACAATGTTTGTATGTATATAGTAAATATATTATTTTTTTCTTAGAGACAACTCTGTATGAGTTGTAGGAATATAAATTCCTGTGCCGCTGGAACTTTACAAACATACATGAAACGGACACAAAGAACACCCAGACTCAGAAAAACAATATGTGAATCACACAAAGTGTGACACTTGGCGCAGTGCAGTCAAATAACTACATATATATAATTAAAGCCGTACCTCTGTCGGGGCGGTTGTCACGCGGTCTGCGGACGAGCGCTATCCGCCGCCGCAGAGTGCCCAGACCAGAGCCGGCCGCCTTCTTCTTCCTCTCTCTGGAAACATCACATAATATCATCATTACCTATTCAACTATACATGGATACCTCAACTCTAAGATCATCATGCGTCTCTCTTCATCCCCACGCGGATGACATTCTGTATTCTTAATCCAACACCACAAAGATAGATAATTCCTCCGAACTTCAGGAGAATGATGTAGAACCATCTCACTGATCCATCATGGTGTGGAGTCACTATGCTACATTGTGTGCACTACAATGTTTTGCGTGAAACCGCGACAAAAATACAAATGCAGTTATATTCGCGTTTATAATATGAATAAGGATAAATAAATTTTATTAAAATAAGTAATTGTGAGGTCACTCACCGTATGACGTCAGCCATAGTGGGAGGCGCGGCCGGCGCGCCGTCACACGCCTCGCCCTCCTGCCGAACAACCAACATACATCCCTCAAAACTAACAAACACACTTCCTACACACTTGTACGTTATTTTATAAGCATGTTGTTCTAACACATAAATTGTAGTACTTTAATAGATCGAATCAAACATTTTCGCAGGGCGCTATCACTGAATATCTCACAAGGCGCACAAAATGTTAGTTTTGACTTTTTATCTTTAATTCTTATGTGATCAACACCGACCAACTCTCAGAAGACCAACCTAATACAAAAGCATCCGTGTCTTTAGTGAGTGCGACCGGAGACTGGTAAAATAAGAGCGTGTATGGGTCTCCCGGGCGACCGGTCTACCCACTAAACCCCGCGTTGGCCTTCCTCGGCAGTCGGGAGAAGCACTAGGAACACATCAGCGGCTTCTGGAGTCGTAACCCACAACTGAGGTACATCTCAGGGTGACTGGAATCACCCCACGGGGCAGGGCGCTGTCGCACCTCTCACCGCTCTACACAATAAAAGGCGGAGATCGACCCGCCTGAGATGACACCCTCGGCCGCACCGGGGTGTCACCTGTCTCGGATCGTTTACAGTGACCCTTAGGCGACGATTGGGGAGTTAGCTAGCTAACTAGTTGGTGGTGTGGAGGGACGGGTGTATCGTGTTCCCAACACAAAGGGAGGCTCCTCCGACCAGGCGAGGTGATCATGCCTGGCGGGCCACTGCTCAACGGTTGATATTGCGATGTTGTATATATTGCTAATCGGCTCGAGAATTTCTATATCGCGATTCAGGATTAGTAGTTACTCCGTATAGCTCGTTCCGTGTTTCGTTCGCTAGATGGCGCTGTTGTATATGATCGCTTGTGCTGTACGTGGAAGTCGTGACAGTGGTTTACCTGTGGGTGCGAGAGCGCGGCGCCCATGTCGGCTTGGCGCGCGCGCAGACAGCACAGCAGCCGGCTCATGGGGCGCCCGCCACCGCCATCACCGCGCCATGCACGCGCCTGCACCACCTGCACGCAAAACAACACGATATCTTAGTTGGCACCTCTACTCCTGGCTTCCTCAATATTTATGTCATAAAGGTAGTTGAGCAAGGCTGATTTCAGCACGAATGGGCCGGTTCAGTACTACCCACAGAAGATCATCCTAATAATGACACCATTCTTGCTATCGTATTTTGGCTGGTGAGTGTGAGATTTTGATTTTCTTAACCGACTTCAAAAAAAGGAGGAGGTTCTCAATTCATCATCATCATCGTCAACAGCCTTTACCAGTCCACTGCTGGACATAGGCCTCTCCTTGAAAGGATGTTTTGGCCTACTATACCACCCTGGCCAGACGTGTTGGTATAGGGTTGGTTTCAAGTTTTCCTTCTCTTTGCATTGATGTTGTCTTGCGTAGTTTATCCCTTAGTCGCCTTTTACGACACCCTCGGGATGAATAGGGGTGGTGACACTCTGTATTCTTAATCTGTCACCACACGGAGAATCTCAATTAGACGGAGTCTTTTTTTTTTTTATGTATGTTTAGCGATAATTTCGTCGTTTATGAACCGATTTCAAAAATTCTTTTTGCATTGGAATGGACGTAGCTTACAGGTGGTCCCATCGTCACCATATCGGGATCTGATGATGGGATCCCAAGGAAATCGAGGGAACTCCTCAAATATCAGGCACAATTGTCGCGATTTGGGTACTCGGAATAGTTTTTCTGTGAAGTCGGTTGCTTTTTGTTAAAATTATTAACAAGAAATATAATAAGTGTAGTAAAAATAAAATTAATTATTTTTGCATGAAATTGAAAGCTGAAACTGAGTCAAACATTCACAAAACTGTCAGAAAAGTTTTTTAGTACGAAATCTTATCTTTCTAACGCCATTCAGTGGAACCCGATCGGAGTTATACAACGCGATATACAGATAACTAAAGCCATCCTATTGAAAAATTTATATTACTTTTTTCTACACTAATTATTTTTATATTTTTTAATACAACTCCTGCATTAGGAATGTAGGTTCATCCTGTGTCGCTGGGGACTTACAAATATACATGAAACGAACACAAAAAAGACTCAGAACAACTATTTATGAACCACATTAAAGTGTTATCCCACGTGGGATTTGAACCCACAGCTCTGGGCGTAGTAGAAAGCGGCATGGCGACCGCTTAAACCACTAGGTCAACCGTGCAGCAGTTAACAGCCCCGGAGTGTGGAAATTTGGCGGAGTTTCACGCCCGTGCTTCGGAGAGCACGTTGAGCAGTCGGTCCCGGTTGTCATATCTATGGCAATATACTGACAACTAGTTCAACATTCGAATTCATTTCGCACTCTGAGTTGCGGAGGTCGCTTTATGGAAAAACTAGAAACTAAAACCTGAAACTCTCTATCAGTGTTTCCCTCCTTCTATGACCCTGGGTCCTTCAAATGTGGCGTGAGAAACCATCTTACTAGGCGGCCACGGTGTGGGTCACCATGCTGCATAGTTCTATTGTATTCTATATCCTATGTCTATTCTATTCTGTTGATGCTTTCCATCAGGAAGGGCAGAGTCATTTTGGCTGCTAATCTATAAAATCTATACAAATAAATTTATTTGGAGTGTCTGTTTGTAATAATAAATAAATAAAGTAAGACTATCCTAATAATGACAGCATTCTTGGTGTCGTATTTCGTTGGTGAGTGTGAGACCGGAGGCCCAATCATTCTGCATCATTCTCCCGCCCTTCGAAGGCCGGGAGAATGATGCAGAATAATCTAAAAAGGCTGCCATGGTAAGGGTCACCATGCTACATTGCCTACCCTCACAATAAGCATGGTGACCCCTACTCCTGGATTCTACTCATGCTTTCCATCAGGCAGAGTAGAGTCACTTTGGCAGGTTTAAATATAAAAAAAAAAAAAAAAAAAAAACATTTTTTACTGAATGCATATGTATACGGTACATATGCCAGAATTTTTTTTTTTTACAATTTTTGTATGTCTGTTTGTTCCGGGTAATCTCTGGAACGGCTGGACCGATTTCGACGGGACTTTCACTAGCAGATAGCTCATGATATAAGGAGTAACTTAGGCTGCCTCTTTCTTTAGACTAAATTCGCCCCGCGGCGTTGACCGCGGTTACAACAATTATAATTTTAACAAAAAGGAACCGACTTCAATGCAAAACTATCCTAGTACCCAAATCGCGACAATTGTTCCTATGATATTTGAGGAGTTCCCTCGATTTCCTTGGGATCCCATCATCAGATCTTGATATGGTGACGATGGGACCACCTGTAAGCTACGCCCATTCTAATGCAAAAAGAATTTTTGAAATCGGTTCATAAACGACGAAATTATAGCTGAACATACTTAAAAAAAAAAAAAGATTCCGACGACTTGAGAACCTCCTCCTTTTTTAGGGTTCCGAAGTTCATAACTCGGAACCCTTATAGATTCGTCATGTCCGTCTGTCCGTCCGTCCGTCCGTCCTCGACTTACCGTCCAAACGGTAAGTGCTAGAAAGATGAAAGTTTGCATGAATACGTGTTGTAATTACGTGGACAAAGTGCTACAATAAAATTATGAAATATAATTTTATTTGGGGTACCTCCCCTACACGTAAAGTGGGGATGATTTTTTTTTCTCGAGGCTACCCCATCGTGTGGGGTATCATTAGATAGGTCTTTTAAAAACAATAAAGGGTTTCCTAGACGATTTTTTGATTTAGGAATCCGTTTGCGAGATATTTCACTTTAAAGGGCACTTTTTTGTAAAAACAGGGCGTCCCCCCCCCCTCTAAAAGCTAAACGGCTGGCTCAAAAATTTTGAAAAAAATCGTGATGCTGGTCCATTTAATGAACTTTGAAGGAAAACTATAACCGATTAGATGACTTTCTTAGTTCAGGAGTTATAAAGGCTTATATGGTAAAATGCGCTCACTTGGAAAACGTCATACAAAATTAACGTATTAATACGTAAACATAACAATTATCTATTGGATACGATTTTAAATCCACATACCATTATAGGTGACTGAGGAACCCTTTCCTGTGCGTGGCCTGACACGCACTTGGCCGATTTTTTTGAAGTCGGTTAACAAACGCGGGCTCGAAGGAGTTTAATTACAAACACCGTGACACGAGAATTTTATATATAATAAGATGTTCAGCAGAGTTCACTAGGAGGCACTGCTGATACAACCATGTGAGTAACCATGTCAGCGAGGAGTGTAAACAAACTGAGATAAGCTTCAAATGTAATTAACCTACATATATTTATCATTTATCTATAAATGCCTTCAGATTTGAGCATTTTTATCTTTAAAGGACAAGTGTGGCCAACATATCATGCCATGCCTACACTTACAGAAAAAATCGGCCAAGTGCGTGTCAGGCCACGCACAGGAAAGGGTTCTTCAGTCACCCTTATTAGTACGTGGATTTAAAATCGAATCCAATAGATAATTGTTATGTTTACGTTTTAATGCGTTCATTTTGTATGACGTTTTCCAAGTAAGTGCATTGTACAAGTTAAGACTCTAAAATATCGGATACTCACAAACAAAAAGGTACATGGTAGCAATCTCGCAGATTTCTGTTTTAAAACCTCTGAAACTCCTGAACTAAAAATGTCATCCAATCCGTTAAAGTTTTCCTTTAAAGTTCATTGTATGGACTAACATCACGAATTTTTACAGATTTTTTGAGCCATCCGTTTAGCTTTTAGAGGGGGGGACGCCCTTTTTTTACAAAAAAGTGCCCTTTAAAGTGGAATATCTCGCAAATGAAATAAAAAAAAAACGTCTTAAAAAACCTTCATTGTTTTTAAAAGACCTATCACATAATACCCCACACGATAGGGTGGCCGCGAGTAAAAAAAAACATCCCCACTTTACGTGCAGGGGAGGTACCCCAAATAAAAATATTTTTGATCATTTTATTGTAGCACTTTGTCGACGTAATTACTTACAACACATATTCATGCAAAGTTTCATCTCTCTAGCACTTACCGTTTGGACGGTAAGTCGAGGACGGACGGACGGACAGACGGACATGACGAATCTATAAGGGTTCCGAGTCATAAACTTCGGAACCCTAAAAATCGATCAAAGTTACAACGAACTACAAGAACCTTTATATAATGTTACTTGCTGCAATGGAACCCTTCATGGGCGAGTCCGACTCGCACTTGGCCGCTTTTTATCTTTTAGTATAGGACAAGTGTGGCCAACATATCTGTATAAAAAAAAAATTGAAGTGACCCTTTATAATGCCATGCTTACACTTGCAGGAAAAAATCAATATTTTTACAATCTTTGGCTAATCTTTGGAAAGGCTTGACAAATATTGATGGGAACTCCACTGGCAGATAACTGATGATATAAGGAGTAATTGAGGCTACTTTTTAGGGTTCCGTAGCCAAATGGCAAAAAACGGAACGGAATAGATTCGTCAAGTCTGTCTGTCTGTCCGTCCGTATGTCACAGCCAATTATTTCCGAAACTATAAGAGCTATACTGTTGAAATTGTGAACCACATTAAGATTTTTACATAAAAATAGAAAAAAAACAATACATTTTGGGGGTCCCCATACTTGGAACTGAAACTCAAAAATTTTTTTTCATCAAACCTAAACGTGTGGGGTTTCTATGGATAGGTGTTCAAAAATGATGTTGAGGTTTCTAATATCATTTTTTTCTAAACTGAATAGTTTGCGCGAGAGACACTTCCAAAGTGGAAAAATGTGTGTGTGTGTGTGTGTCCCCCCCTCTAACTTCTAAAATAAGAGAGTGATAAAACTAAAAAAAATATATGTTGTACATTACCATGCAAACTAACAACGAAAATTGGGTTGAACGAGATCTAGTGAGTAGTTTTTTTAATACGTCATAAATCGTAACACGCAATTTACCTTTCATCCAATCAATACACTAGTATAAAAACAGATGAAAGTTACAACGAACTACAAGAACTTTTATATGATGTTACTTGCTGATACGGAACCCTTCATGGGCGAGTTCGACTCGCACTTGGCCGCTTTTATTTTAGACTAGCTTCGCCCCGCGACGTTGCCCGCGGTTACAACACCCTTCACACAACCTTCGAAATTGGTCCAGCCGTTCCAGAGATAAGCCGGAACAAACGGACAGACAGACAGACAGACCAAAAATTGTAAAAAAATTTTTTTGGCATATGTACCGTGTGTATATGCCAAAAAATTAATTTAAATTACATACTGTAAAGGGCCATATTAATCTATATTAAATACAAAATTTATTTAAGGTACTTAATTGGATAAGGATTAATACTGTATTGCTTAAAAACATATGCATACATATGCATTAAGTAAAAAGTGGTTATTTTAATATTACAAACAAACACTCCAATTTTATTTCTTTGTATGGATATGTAATAACAGTAATAACACACATCTATAAATCACACTGTTACATTCTTAACCTACTTCAAAAAAAGAAGGAAGTTAACAATTATGTTTTATTTCTTGAATGTGCTTTATGGTCTGATTTACATTTTTTTTAAACACTTATGAGATTACATACTTCCTATTTGCTTTCGTTCAGTAGTAATGAGAGCACAAAGGTTTAGTCAATTAAATATTATAATTATAATTATTTATTTAAGAATACAAAAAATGTGATTATATAAAATACATAACCTGCTTTCTAATGAGAGGCCTATGTCCAGCAGTGGACTGTAAAAGGCTGATGATGACATAATTAATTAATGTGATACTTTTTTAAAGTTTCTCGCTCAATGCATTAAAAAAAAAACTGTTGGTCTAGTGGTTAGCTTATGCAGCGGCTGATCAAGATGTCTAGGGATAGATTCCCGGGTCGGACCAAATATTTGTGTGATTCACAAATATTTGTTTCGGAGTCTGGGTGTTTTTCTATGTATAATATGTATGTATTTACAAAAAAAAAAAGTATGCTTATGTATTTATATCAGTTGTTTAGTACCCAAGCTTTGCTTGGTTTGGGACTAGATGATGCTAATTATCACTAAACATACATAATAAAAAAAAAAGTCGGTTAAAAAGTTAGATTGAAGTATATTTGTTGTAGAGTCAAATTATAAAATATTTTTTGAGTTTGTTATTTTTTTTACAATAATTTGCATATATTATATTTTGTTCATTAGTATGTAAATTTACTGTGATATAATTTATTAGATAATTTTAGATATCATTTTGTTAGTTTACCCCGCTTTTACATACTGTGTGTACAATATTTTTTTATTTTTACTTACTTCCTAGTAAGATAAATTTATTAAGAACACTAATGAAATCCTAACTAATATTATAAACGTGAATGTTTGTGAGTATGTACCATCATCATCATTATCATCAGCCTATCGCAGTCCACTGCTGGACATAGGCCTCTCCCATTGCACACCACTCTGATCAAGTATGTATGTATGTAGATAAAGTACTAAATGGATTTGGATATATAAAAATTAATCCCTGTTTCCCTTGGTCCCGCCATCATGTGTGAATGGCTGGACTGAATTAGCTAATTCTTTTTTTATAACATTCCTTGAAGTATGAGGATGGTTGTTACAGAGAGTTAAAATATAAAATAAAAAAAAAACTGGAAAGGTCTAAAAACAACACTATATTTCTATATTTCCATACAAAAGATTCTTAATAATACTTAAGTCAATTTGGACCAACCTAGGCTGGCTGGAGTGAATGGGAAATAACTTTTCACGCACAATGGTCCAATAACTAGGACTAAGTGCGGAAACCGCCCAGAAAAACCAAACCAAACCAAACCAAGTCAATTTGGACCTTATAACCATAACATAAAGTATTATTGGAGTGGTTCTGAGAAGGCAAAACAATTCAGTGACATTGAATTCGACAGCAATGCGGTACGAAGTTCGCGGGGTCAGCTAGTAGCTTAAATATCAAAATAACACATAGGCTACTTTTTACTGCAATAATCGAAATACACGGGCGGAGCCGCGGGCGAAAGCTAGTACTTTCATACAGTTCAATTTTCACTTAAGTATAGATACATTAAGTAGTATTAACAAGTTATAGATAAGTTACACTCAGACGGAGAGCCAGCTATCATATTTATCACATTATTATTTGTCCTGTTTGTACGTGTTGAGAAAGACCTAAGGGTCAGCGCTCCCTCCTACACTCACGAAGTATGTTTATGTAAGGATATTGACAGAAATAATAGAGTCCACATTATGTTTCATTAGGATACCCACAGGCGAGGATGGCTGGCAGGACCTGAATGCGAGAAGCCCAAAATCGATCAGAGTGGTGTGCAATGGGAGAAGCCTATGTCCAGCAGTGGACTACAATAGGCTGATGATGATGAATACATTACATGTAAATTGAAACTGTTACAGTGGAGGGTTGATAACTTGCGATACAGATTTTTTTACTCAGTTCAGGTATCAGCGCCCCATAATCAGATTAATCAAATTGTAACATATAAGAAAAAAAATGTGTGAGAAATAAATATTTGTTTCAGAGTCTGGGTGTTTTCTATGTAAACTTAATATGAATGTATTTACAAAAAATAAAGAGTTATGTATTTATATCAGTTGTTTAGTACCCATAATACAAGCTCTGCTTAGTTTGGGACTAGATGATGTTGTATGTAAGATGTCCAAAATATTTATTTATGCTCTTATCAGGCTCAATTTGGAGTCACTTTGATAGGCTCTTTTAAAAAAAAACTACTTTAGAGAAGCAATATTTATTATTGTAATAATTTGTAAAGTTTGAGATTTGGGAAAAATAAAAAAACTTAAAATCTATTTGTGGTTGGGCATTTAAAAAAAAATAGTGTTCAAATACCTAATAAGACTACAACTTTTTTATTCTAATTTTAAAATAAAACCAGGCAAAGAGATCTAATGAGTTTCGGAATTCTTAATTTGTTGGAAATGAAATGAAATAATTTATTCTGCAATTAGGTACCATGATATATTTATTGTATATATTTATTCTGCAATTAGGTACCATTAGATAACATGAACACTTTTTTTTAATTATTTTTTTTTGGAGCTGATGTGTTCGGCCTTTCCTAACTGGACTAGCCCCGAGAAGAAAGGATGAAACAAAGGATCACAGTCTCTTTTAAAGTCCAGACAATATTCTTAAATGCAAAAGCCATTCAAAGTTTAGTCTAGACTGTCTAAAGAGTTTCTAAGGAAAGTTAAGCTTTAGAGGCTGAATGTAACATAGGACCAATGGTAGTTTAAAATGATGTGCTACTATGTCATGAGACCAGCAAGGATCACTTTAACTGCATATAACTAAAGTTATTACTAAAATGATAAATGAAAGTAAATAAACTAAGAAATATACTAAATAATCTATATTTAATAGACAACTAAAATGATATTAAAAATTAAAAAAAACTAGTGTCAGAATAGTACAAACAAACCATAAACAAATGCTAAAAATACCTGACACAAAGGTAGTCAATGCATACAGCCTCCTTGGTCTCATGACCTAGCCTAGCTATTTAAGATTTTTAGTTTACACTGAAAGTGAAATGAACTCGGGGGTGTGCAGGGGAGGCCGTGACGTCACATGCGCGCGCAATTGACCCCAAACTATCTGACCCAGATTCGCTTGCGACATTTTCGATGTTAAAATGTCAACACAGACCGTTCACAGAGAAATATTCAAAGATATTGACTAACACACGTGCTGAACGACCCACTTACGCAGATTGAATCACTAAGATTACGATTAAATGGATTCTAGGGCAACTTTTTCATGTTTCAAATACAGTTACTGAATTTCATGAAGACATACAATGATCGATAGTTTTTGGCGTACGATTAAATAATTAAACACCTTGTACTAACCAACGACAAAACACATCACAGCAGATTAGACTGATTATTTGACGTTTTCACTGAAACATTTTGATTTTAATAAGTAGTCGACGCCATTAAATAACAACGTACATCAACTTGTTAAACACGATTTCATTGTTCACAAGGCGTCCATAGCGTTTTCTAATTCACTCGAAACACTTATCACTATTGACTTATAACAATTTTACACAAATAAGTCACAGATACAAGCTCGTAATGTAAGATAATGTTATAAACGGGAATGGGCGCAACCCGCTACGCCACCCCGTTCCACTACCTTTCTGCCACTGCTGCCAACTGACAGGCAGATAAATAAATACATCATGGTGCCAACTTTATTAACAAAATTCTTATTGGACAAAACTCAAAGAAGACTTTTCATTGGTCGACATTTGACACAAATCCTATTTTGACCAATAATATTCGAGTATCTACATATTCTTACCTCTTTCTTGATTTAATACTAATAAAATTATGTACGTTGTTTCATAAAAAAGAGTACAGTTTTTTTTCTATTTGAAGCATTTTTTTTTCTAATTTAGCAATCGCAACAAAGCTCGCGCGTTTGAGAGCACCACGAATTTTAATCATGAAAAAAAGAAGCTAGGTCAATAACTATACATATTGACTTTACATCACATCAACATCATATAACAGCCTACAGCTGGATCTCCACAGGCCCCGCCTCAGAAGTCCGACATGGTGACTGGACGCTTTCGTGAGGCGATTATGGATTACTTCGACGCGGTCTGTCCTCGGGCCTGGTAGACCTATACCTGCAGTCGGTGACGTCACCACGGAAGTATTTAAGAGGGCCACGATCAGATTACCGAGAGACTCGGAGACTCTGAAGCTGGCCATTGGCCGAGCCAAAGAATTACTCACAAGCTAAAATTATTTTTTTACGGAGCTTCCTACAGAAAGTGACTAAGGGCCTTTTTCTTGAGCATGCAGAACACCCACGTTTATTTCCTCTTTGGTCGAAGACGACGGGGGAAAAGGTGATTGATATTCCAGCGATAGAGGGAATCGGCGGTAGGGGCGGCCGTTCTACGTATCTATTCCAAGAACAACAGAGCAGAGCAGCACAAGAACAACAGAGACCTTGACCATTGTCAAACCACCTCAGTGACATCATTGGAGGCTTGCTTAGCGTACGGACGTTTTGCTGAATGCTGAAAAAGCGGGAAGATGCTTCTGTTGAAGAACTCGGGACGGCCTGCCGATTGCGTCTTGGAATATGCGCACATCCTGTTCCTGGACGAGGTGGGTAATTTTTTTGATGGGATACTCTCACCCGCACCAGTAGAAAGAAAAACGAACTTAGCCGATCGTTAGAACGTTCTTAAACGGCAGTTCCATCTACCGAACCAAACCACCGGGGATGATTATAGACGTAAATGGCTCCGCCACCACCGCAACCGGCAAAAGGCAACCGACTGCTCAGCGATCGTCTGCATAAGGAGTCTTGTGCTGCAAGAATTTGTTCACGTTGCCCTGTAAGAATTTATGGATGGACGCGAATTTTTAAGCTTCCATTGCCTCCAGTACCGGACTGATTTCCGGTTGTGTCACTCCTGTAGCCGATGAGTTTTGACTGGTGTCTGCACGGGCTGGGGCGGTTGCCGTCTGCGGCCCCCTTTTCTTGGTTTGGTTTCTTCTCTTGGCCACTTTCCAAACTAAGAGAAGGCCCCCGCTCCCGAACATCGGCGTCTGCGGGTCGGGCCGACCGGTTGCCGGTGTTCGGCGTTGACCGCTACCAAGTAGTTTAGGAACAGCCGACAGCAGTCCCGTTGACCCTCTTGTAGCCCTCAGGCTGCACTCCTTTTGCCAGGGCCCACATTGGCCGCGCCAGTAACATAATGTCGCGTGTACCACCTTCCGCGTGCAACTGTTTGGTCGTCGCATTAGACGCCGTTAAACGGTCTTTTGGAAGGCACACTACATATACGTAATGTTTCATGTAGGTGTGTTTGAGTAGTGTGTATGACAAAACAGCCGCGGACGATCCGACCTAAAAAAAATTACTTGCCCCCCCCTAGGCCAGATGCTGGGTACGCCCATGGGTACCAGTAAATCTGTTACTGTAAGCAATGTTTGTAGGCCTTACTGTTGCCTAGACGTTGCAAGGAGAAGCACACAGTTATAGTGGATTCTAGGGAAGGGCTTACTAAAATGATACTCAACCAAACATTTTGATATTTCAGTCAAATACAAATAAATTTCTGAGAATCACTGTGGACACTCGCACTAGTACGATTTAAGGTCATGGCACACTACACAAGCACGGCTGGGCACAGCAACGGCACCGCTCCAACCCAGCGATTAGCTTGTCATTTGAATTTGACCCTTAAATCGTATGTCGTATAATATTTTTCTTAACGTCAGTATAAAAAGCGAACAGCTGTGTGTCTGCGCGCTTGCTGCTACCTAACAACCGTTCGTAGTGGTCTTCACGCTCTAAGCGTGCCGACCGCATGCTTAACGCGCGTCAACTGCTAACCGTCCGGGAGCCTCCCGCCAGGTGCCAGCGAGCGAAACAACGCCTCATCGTCGCCCAATATTTCTTTCTCTTCCTCCTTTTATTGTATTGTTCTTTGTCCAGAGCAATAGCAATTATTGCTAGTTTACGCAATGTAAACCGAGACATTATGGAAACGTGCGAGTCTTAGGCGTACTCAATCGCAAAGGCGTGTTATTCGCGATGAAAAGATGCTTCCCCATCGCGGCCGGCGCGTGGACTGCGAGCTTGCAACTCGCGGTAGGCTTGCGTATGGCCAGCTTGCACCTCGTGGGCAACCCGTGGTTAGCGCGCTGGCAGCTAGCGGTAGCCAAAATTCAATACAGAGCCGTGCTGCAACCGTGCTGTTACAGTGCCTTTACAGTGTGCTTTGACCTTTATACGTAAGACTCCAACCGGTTTCATACTTCAGTGCTTTAGCTCCAACCAAAATAAATAGTAATAATAATAATAATGATATATATCTCATCTCGTTTCTGTGTTACTAGTGGTGTGAAAAAATAACTCCCCAACCAACCCCAATTTTTATCTGAGTGAATCCGATTAAACTGTGAGGTTTCAATTAACGATTACGTCAGAATAAATTAAAATTAAATTTTGCTATTAGGTATATTGATTACGTACACAAAACATTATGTTACAAGTGTTTTAATATAACGGGTTTATAAATAAAAATGTTTTTTGCAATAAAGTGGCAACTGGATAGTAACGTATTTTGAAGTTTTGATGAACTGTCAAACGCATGTTTCATTCATTCAATATTTGATTCGCAGAATTTTATAAATCCAGTAAAAATATTGTTTTGATAAAAACTGTGTCGTTTATGATAAAGTTGTAAATCAGTAAAGTTATAGGGTGTGATCGTTTAACATAATCAGACATTTTTGTGGCAGTGTTTTAATCTGAAGTTATTGTTTTAGGCTGTAAAGGTTAGCATTTTCAAGCGTTTGTTTGTTATATATGTTTATATATATATTGAACACTTATTTAGATATATCCAAAGTAATCTTCACGTGTTCTATTTTCAAACTGTTTTCTGTTTGAAAGTTCACAACGACTTCACCGCTTTTTGACGAGTTTTTTTTAATAAACCATTACATTCTAAGTATTCGTATAAAGTCCAGTAATTGTTGGATTAATGTTGTTGTCATTGTAATCGTGACTGATTAAAAACTTATCTATTCCCGCGCTTTTATGCTCACGGTACTGACGTTTAGAAATTAATTGAATTGTACAATGTTTTAGTTACAAATTAATTTGCTGCACTTACCAGTCACCAGACACAACCGGGATGGTGATCAATATTCTTTTGTTTGACGTTTAAAATTTCTTATCATCATCAAACTTAGCAAACATTTTTTTTAAACTGAATACAAAATTAAGTAAAGTAGAAACTCTATTAATCGGATCAAGTATTGTCGTTAGTCATCCAGATAATTTAAGTATCAAGAAAAATGGATGTTGTGCATTTGTATTAGAAACCTAATGTTATGTGTTTATTACAAAACAACAAACACATATTTATTTATTGTTTATAGATATGTAATTTATTTGTAACCGAGATGTGTCTGGTATACCACGGATAAACTCTTGATGGTTTGTGTGGTATATAATGGATAACTGTATGCATGTATGAATTTTATATTAGACAATAAATAAAAAAAAAAAACTAAATTTAGGAAAATGTATTTCAATGTTTATGAAATATATTAAAATACTGCAGCCATAATCACGAAGTAAAATGTATTTACATATAAAATAAATGTATGTAGGTATGTATAACTAGTTCACAAAATGTATTTGAAAATTTGCATTTGATAATCACGAAATAAAATAATAAGTTATACCACTTTTTCTCTTCATCTCTGCTATAACACAAATTTGTTTGAACTGCAGTAAACTCACAGTATCACTCGCTGTTTGTGTTTCAAACCACATGAGAGCTGTTTCCAGGCCTTGGAGAGCTTCATCGTGAGATGCCAGTACCGACACATACATGCTTGCATAGATTCTACTTGTAGGTACAATATCGTAGGTTGCAGCTGGTAGTCCAGATAACCGTGAATCCGTATAACTGAGGTCCGGATAATCGAATTTCATTTTAATGGAATTGAAAATGGAATAGATTTTTGGAAATAAAATAATTTATCAAAATAAAATAATTTTACTTAAATTTTTAGTGGTGGCAACAAGAGAATTAGCACCAATAATTGTTTTTAACTGGTGTTTAAATTACTATAGCAGAACTGTGCGTCTTTGGCACCCATCTTTGTATTGTTAAGCATTGTGAGTGTGTCCGACTGTCGATTTATCTCTTTTTTGTTTTTATTTTGTATTTTTTATTTTCTTTAAAATTGGGTAGTTATATTTTTTTTTCTTTTTTTGTGTTGTGATAAGTGTACTTAGATTACGTTACATATTTATATTTTCGGTTTTAATTAATTTACTAGGTTTATGTTAAAAGTTGGCGAATTGCTGTTGCGTTTCATCTTTTGTGTTTTCTCATTTTGCAACTGTTAGCTCAAATGTCAGGTGCCAGTTGAAAATCAGTGCTGTACTCCAGTACAACGTAAACTGAGCTGGTAACCTTTACTACACAATACAATGTATTATCACTTATTTGATTGTATCTTATACATATATTTTATGTTGTAGTAGAAATAAATGGTTTAAATGGTGTATGGTACATCTGTTTATGATTGTTTGTAATATTATTTTATAAATGCACTAGTGACCCGCTCCGGCATCGCACAGGTAGATATAGGTATTTAAAACGACAAATTATTAACTAAAACCTCCCTCGAGAATAATTGCAGTAGTTTTTAAGAATGCAAACAGACAGACAGATGCGGCAAGAGGACTTTGTTTTACAATGTGTAGTGATTCTTAAAATTAAACTCACTCGTACTTCTATTCAACTATTTAATAAACTTTTAAGTCATGTCATTTTAAAAGTTTATTTACTTCAGATCACCATCCTCATTGTAAATGAGACAATGCAACATGGTGACCCTCACTATGGTGGTCTAATGAGATGCAACTGCATCGTTAGGCCTCTGGTCTCATTCACACCAAAAAAATAGCTTGGTCTTCCACTTGAGGGTAGTACTGTACTAGACTGGTTGAGCCAGCCTATTCACATTGAAGTCAGTGTGGGACTACCTTTAAAAAAAAAAAAAAACTATAATTACTCATGTGACTTTACCTATTTTATTTGCAGATCAACCTAATGAATCAGAATGGATAGTAATGAAGAATCTTCAACACCTGATACAGCGCAATCTCGAAGCGAAACACCATCATCACTAAGAAGTCCAAACTTCTTAGATCCCGACTCAGGACAAGATTATGATGACGACGATGAAGGACTATCACAACGATTATCAGCTGATGAACTTGAAGAACCAGCTGCATACACTGATCCAGAGCAGTCTAATGATAGTAATGAGCAAGACTTCCCTCGAATACAGGACGACACTAGCAACGATTCATCAATATCAGTTAGATATCAGTTTAGAGCTAGAACTGGTGATACTGATACTGGTGATGATAATTCCATGGATAATGAAAGACCAGGAGCAGAAAATAATAACCCAGTAGTTTTGAATGCAGATAGTAATACAAGTAATGTAGTGCCAATCAATAATGAAGACAGCAACCCCATGTCCTCGGCCACAGAAGATTCCAATCTCTCAGCATTGCAAACAAGAAAGAAGTCAGAGTGTGATGAACCACCTGCTAAAGTTAGGAAAGTTAACTCTCCAGAAGAAAATGAAGATATAGATGGAGATACCTGCCCCATATGTCTCGATTCTTGGGGTAATGCCGGCGATCATAAGTTAGTGTCGCTAAAGTGTGGTCATCTCTTTGGTGAAGAATGCGTTAAGCGATGGCTGAAAGCACAACCTGCTAAGGCAGGCTCATGTCCTACATGTAAAAGCAAAGCAACGGTGAGAGACCTACGTTTCATTTATGCGAAACGTCTGGTAGCCGCAGACACTTCGCAGATCAGTGCACTTCAAAAGCAGCTGGAAATTGTGCAAGCAGAAAAGAGTCAGACCGATTTGGAACTTCAAAAGACGAAAATAGCACATCGAGCATGTCTTCTGGAGTTAGAAGTATTACGGACTACTTTATTTGAATCCCAGGTCACTAGAGAGCCTGTAAAAAAGTCTTGGAGATTTGCCTTAGAAAAAAACTTGGAAATGTCTAAAGATGGTGGGTGCAGGGTCATGGCTTATAATTGTCGAACCTATGAGCTCTACGTCTCACAAAAGAGTACTAATAATCTCTTCCCTGGCTACGGTATTCGAAAAGTTAGCTGTTTAGATTTAAAACTGGGGCAATTCTTAAATCTACATCCAAAGCCGATCCGTGATATTACTTACTCGCAGCCCAGAGATTTACTTCTTACCGTTGGATTAGACAGTTCTGCTAGGATCCTTGACCGTGGCTCACCGAGTATACATGTACACGTCGGATTCCCTTTGTGGTGTTGTTCGTGGGATTATATTCGAACTAACGAGTTCTACGTTGGAGGGGTTGGTGGCACGGTGCATGCGTATGATATCCGCAATCTCACACGTTATTTAGCCACCTTTTCATGCCCCACTGATATGTCACCTGTCATATCCTTAAGTTCAACACCTTTTGGACTATTATCGTGTCAATTAAATAAATGCTGGTTGCGTTTACTCGATGAACGCCGATGGGGGGCCCAAGAGTTGCCTCTCGACGGACCTTTTATGTCTATGACCTATGACAGTGAAAGCCAGCGAGTGTTGATGTCAACGCGGCCGAATGCGAATGGACACGAGAGATCTAAGTTGACCGTGTGTAAGCTGAGAGAGAGTGTCTCGACCGGGAACGTGACATTGGATGTACAGGAGACATATCTCGGTTCATCCATTTCTACCATTATGACTCGCGCTGCATGGGTTAAAGCGCCTGGAGCGTCGTGGGTTGCGGCACATTCTGAAAGCGATAGTACTTTGTATCTGAATGGTTTGGACGGTGCTAAGACTATGTCTTTGCCAGCTGCTGAACCAGCATTGGATGTGTGTTCAGTGCAGGTGAATGCCACTAATATTTTGGCTGCGCTTTCGGAATCTAGGTTAAGACTGTACAAAGCGGTTGCAACAAAATATTGATGGAAGTTTGTGTTACAGACAGTTTTTATTACAGATTGTGTTCATAGATCGTGAAAATCAGATTAGTTACTGTATAGCTGTAAATATTTAGTGACAAATAGGATTAAATATGAAGTGAATGACTCGAATTTATTGTAACTGGTAAATAATGTGGAATAAAATTTGTACAACATTGATGTGATTGTCACCATGTTAAAAAAAACAACTACCCTCACTAACTATTAGTAAATACTGTCTAACTTTTTAAGGTACAGAGAGATCCAAATTTGAAAATACGTGTAAATAGGCTTTAAATAAAATATAAAAGAGGCTTTCTTATTGATCCTTGACTGGTGTGTCAATGCCTGGGAGTTCAGAAGGTCAAATGTCACGAAAAAGGTGTTCTCATAGCAAAGTACTAAGCATCTAGCCTCGATCGATGTTCCTTACTCATTTCACCGTTACACTACATTTTTCGAAAAATAATTTGCCTATGTACTTTTCTAGACTATATACCTCTGGCAAATTACATCCAGATCAGTTGAACTGTTTTTGTATGAAATTCATTAAAATCGGTTTAGCGGCTTGCCGTGAAAGCTAACCAGAGTTATTTTTTTTAAATATTATTGTATGTTGGTTATCAAAGCAAAAGCAAAAAGTAGCCAATTTACTTGAGGTCCAATAACTTCTACACCGAAATTCATCCAAGGAGATAAATCCGTGCAAGTGTAACAAAGGGTGTTGAATTTATAACATGGAATATTCGTAAGACGTGGGATAGTATTAAAACAGAAAATGTTTTCGCCGATCTGCTAAGCATTGGGCTAGCATGTAGAAAATACTTTTTGCGATAGTTGTGAAACCAACAGCAGATTACGAACGGGCCTAATCGACTAGGGCGGTACTACCTTCCACAGCAGACTCACCTAAAGTGACAGAATGACCCAGCTAGATGGTTTCGTTGGTGAGAGCGACAGCGGAGGCCCAATAATGCAGCATTTCAAAAGACCGCCATAGTGTGGGTCACCAGGCTGCATTGTCAGCATTCGCAATGAGTATGAACATTTTTGGATGTTATTCATGCTTTATAACAGGCTGAGTACCTTTGCCAATTACAAGACTTGACATTGTTTGAATGGGGCTCTAAAATGTTACTGATAGTGAACATAATGATTTGTAAATGAGTGATGTGAATGCGGTGTTTTTAATGTTGTACTAACTAATTAAATGTGTATTTTACTGATGTTATTTTAAATGTTGGTTGTAATTTAATGTGTCAATTAAAGAAATCTCAAATTTTGATTAAACTAATTTTGTTAAATAATTGTTTTAATGTGAAACAACTAACTACCTCTGTATTCATTCATTAAGTCAGTGCGGCTGTTAGCGTGGCGACGGTATAGGAGGCAAATTTTCCATTCCTTTATTATTTAATACGATTTATGGTAGGTGGAAAAGGGTTGGCCACCAAGTGTGGAATCCGTGGGGATTTCCGCAAGAAAAAAAAAAGGTGGAAAAGGGTTCGAATGTGTCTTATTTCTTCTTACATCACAAAAATACGCAACGTTCAAAGTATTAAAACAGAAATCTGCGGGATTGCTACCATGTACCTTTTTGTTTGTGAGTATCCGATAGTCAACTCTTATTGTGAAAACGCGGCTTCATACGGTTGTCTGTGAGGCTGAGATATCACAGTGGTAA
This sequence comes from Phragmatobia fuliginosa, assembly GCA_932526445.1. Classification (NCBI taxonomy): domain Eukaryota; kingdom Metazoa; phylum Arthropoda; class Insecta; order Lepidoptera; family Erebidae; genus Phragmatobia; species Phragmatobia fuliginosa. Next base: position 10,110,935 of record OW052084.1, on the reverse strand, counting down.
AGTTAATCCATTTGTGTTAAGCATCACTTTTTCATGAAAGACAGTAGGCAATAAATAAAGTTGAAGCTTTAAGAATAAAAAAAATACAATAAGGGCATGAATGAATATGTTTTTAGGGTATCTCGACTTAGGTATATATACTCCGTTTTTTGTCTGTCCATCTGTCACCAGGTTGTATCTCATAAACAAAAAACCAAGTAGTACTTAAACTAAGTCTAAGTATTTAAAAGACATGGCTCCAGATTTATACACATTAGTCATAAAAAAATTTGAGAACTGACGTCTGACCTCAACAATGTCTGACAGATGAATTGTCAAAAATATCCGAAACAAAACAGTAGTGAATTTATTGAAATATAAATTTTACCAAGAAATTCATTGCAATTTGTAAAGAATAGTATTTTTAATTATAATTTTGCTTAATTCGCATCTATTTTGACAACTTTTAAGAGCCGGAAAGGTGAGATTTACTTTTTTTTGTTAGTTCAATGACCATGTGTAGCATAGAGCCTACTTTGAGAGTGAGATCATCGTAATGATTTTGTCTAAACTTATAGTAATTAAATAAATAATCTAAAATGATTGAGCTATTCCTCGCCATTTTAAGGACGTTTCATAAAATTTTAAACAAAATCTCTGAGGCATTTTTTTTTCAATTTGTGTCAAAGTTTTTATAAATTAACATCAAAATACATAATAAAATATAATCTTTTATCAGTCACCTTTCTGATATTTCAAAGTTATGAATCGGAATATGAATTTGACACAAAGCAGAAAAAATCAGTCCAAACTTGTGACAACCCATTGAGAAATATTATATATCAATTAATACCCATTGTAATCATTGTATATTATATATATAAATGTGACAACCTCTTTCGTGAATTAGTTAAAACTAATATTCTAATTAGTTCAGCAATGAGTCAATTATGATTGACTGCCTCGTGGGTCTAGTCACTAGACTCGAGTGGATATCGAATGCATATCGAATCTGTTAATCAAGAGGTCCCCGTTTCAAATTCCGGGTTGGGCTAAAAAGTGTTTTTGGGTTTATCTTAGAAAATCCCTAATAGCAGCCCAGAGTTTGGAAGTTGGCGGTGATTTACAACTGTGCCTCGGAGAGCATGTATAGCCGTCACTCCCGGTTGGCATGAAAATCTATAGCAATCGTTATTGGGAAGTTAGTGCCCTCAAATTTACTGACAACTAGTTCAACCTTCCAATTTCAGGTCTCCCTCAGGGTTGAGGAGAACTGATGTCAGTCGCTCTGTCGAATTCAGGTAAAACTGGTTGAACTAGTAGCCAACCACAAATAATATTGGGAATAAGGCTAGGAAGAAGAAAAAATGTGCTGATGATGAATGAGTTGTTGCTAAAAGACTGCCTCATTAGTATTGCGGTCAGCATATGCAAGAGGTCTCGGATTAGATTCCCAGGTTAAACCAAAGGTGTTTAAAATTCTTAATAATAGCCTAGAGAATGTAAATTTGACAGAATTTCACATATGTGCCTTCGAGAGCATGTTAAGCTGTTGATTCCAGTTGTCATGTATTTGTTCATCCTAGCCTTAATTGCCAAGATCATTTGGGGTCGGCTACTAGTTCAACCTGAATATCAGGATTTCCACTGAGCCTCTGACATCAGAACTTACAACCCTGAGGGACAACTGAAATTCGAAGGTTGAACTAGTTGTCATAGCAGCGGAGTCGGTGAGGAGGTGGATCGGCTTCAAGAGGAATACCGTGAGATCCGGCAAACTCTGAAGCTGGCCATCTGCCGCGCCAAAGAGGAGAGCCGCAAGGAGATGCTGGAGAGTCTCGAGCGTGACCCCTGGGGTCGGCCCTATCGTGCGGTGCGCAAAAAGCTCTGCGCGGGGGGCCTGCCCCTCACGGAGACTCTCCAGCCCAGCTTCCTGCAGGAAGTGGTCGAGGGCCTATTCCCACAGCGGGCGGAGCACACGCCCCCGTCGATGGCCGTCATGGCCGGAGGCGACGACGAAGGCGAGGCTGATGTGCCGCCCGTCAGGGAATCAGAGGTAGGGGCGGCTGTTCTAAGGATTCGATCCAAGAACACCGCCCCCGGGCCAGACGGGGTACCTGCCCGAGTGCTGGCCCGAGCCCTCGATCATATGTCGGACCGCCTCAGGGGAGTGTTAGACGCTAGTCTGGCGTCCGGACGCTTCCCTGAGTGTTGGAAAAGCGGGAAGCTGGTTCTGCTCCAGAAGCCAGGTCGGTCTGCCGACTCGGTCGCGGCCTATAGGCCCATCGTGTTGCTGGACGAGGCGGGTAAGCTGTTCGAGAGGGTGCTCCACGCCCGCATCGTCCGGCACCTGCGCGAGGTGGGCCCCGATCTGTCGGACGCCCAATTTGGATTCCGGGAGGGGCGTTCGACGGTCGACGCAATTCTGCGTCTGAAGGCCGCGACTGAACAGGCGGTGGGCTCAGGTGACGTGTTGGCGGTGTCGTTGGACATCGCCAACGCATTCAATAGTCTGCCATTCAGCTGCATCAGGGCCGCACTCCAGTACCACGGAGTGCCACAGTACCTGAGGCGGCTAGTGGCAGACTATCTGACGGAGCGTACTGTCATGTGCGAGGACCGAGAAGGAGTCTTGAGACGTCGGGCCATGTCGTGCGGTGTTCCACAGGGGTCTGTCCTCGGACCACTCCTGTGGAACATGGGATACGATTGGGTCCTGCGAGGGCGTCTCCCCCCCGGCGTCGGTGTAATTTGCTACGCCGACGACACTCTTGTGACAGCCCGGGGGGCGACCTTCGAAGAGGCGGCACGCCTGGCCACCACAGGAGTCTCCCTGGTGGTCGGGCGCATTGAGGCGCTGGGTTTGCGGGTGGCCCTAGAAAAGACGGAAGCCCTACTTTTCCATGGGCCCCGTCGTGGTCCACCCGCCGGCGCCTCCATCGAGGTCAACTCGGTCCTCGTACCGGTCCGGGCCCACTTAAAGTATCTGGGTCTGGTCCTAGACGGTAGGTGGCTCTTCGACGAGCACTTCCAACAGCTTGCTCCGAAGCTGATCGGCACTGCCTCCTTCCTTGGGCGTCTTTTGCCCAATCTGGGAGGAGCCAGTGTCGCCACGAGGCAGCTGTACACGGGGGTTGTCCGGTCTATGGCACTCTATGGTGCACCGGTGTGGGCGGCGGCTCTGACCGAGCAGAATAGGGCGCGCCTCAGGCGGCCTCAGAGAACTCTGGCGGTCAGAGCCATACGGGGCTACCGCACCGTATCGACGGAGGCGGCGTGCGCCCTGGCCGGAACACCCCCGTGGGATTTGGAGGCGGAAGTGCTCGCCGACGTTTATCGGCGAGTGGCTAACTACCGGGCGGAGAGTGGTGGAGTTGGACCTCCGCCCGAGGACGTGCGCGAGTGGCGCGAAGCCGCTCACCGAGCCACGATGGATCGCTGGTCGGTCCGGCTGGAGACTCCACGTGCTGGCTTCGCCACCGTAGAGGCGCTTCAGCCGGTCATCGGCGAATGGGCAGTGCGGCAGCACGGGACCCTTACCTTCCGACTGACGCAGGTTCTTTCCGGGCATGGTTGCTTCGGAAAGTACCTGCACTCGGTCGCCAGGAGGGAATTGAGTCCCGCCTGCCACCACTGCGACTGCAGTGAGGATTCGGCTCATCACACGCTGGCGGTCTGCCCTGCATGGGAGACGCAGCGCCGGGTCCTCACTGCAGTCATCGGAGGGGATCTCTCGCTGCCGGCCGTCGTTCGTTCCATGGTCGGCAGCGAGAGCTCATTTACCGCGGTCGCAACCTTCTGCGAGGACGTAATCACGCAGAAGGAGGCGGCGGAGAAGGCCCGGGAGGACGACATCCAATCGGACCAGATTCGCCGCCGGCGACTCGGGCGGCGGAGGCGCGAACATCTGCGCCTCATGCCGCCTTGAGTGTGGCCGCGGGTGGACGGGACGGGTTTTCCCTCCACCCGCATTATGTGGCCAGCCGCGAGGGGGCGGCGTCGGTGTGTGCCGGACGCCGCCTAAGAGAGGGTCGTCAAACAGAGACGGTGCCCGCAATAGGAGCGGGCAGGCGCTGGAGAAGTTCAGAAGGAGATCCCACCCTGGACTTCTCCTACTCCTAAACGGAGAAGCGCGGAGAGGGCACACTGTGTGTTTTTTAGTCGGTTCAAGTCCGACACACCACCCCGCCGTAACCCCCGGTGGGGTGACGGTCCATGATGATTTTTCACACACTAAAAAAAAAAAAAAAAAAAAAAAAGTTGTCATAGCATTAGTTGAATCCAAAAGTAGTGGTCATTGGACCTCTCGTCTCTCACTCACCAACGAAACACCTGTGGCGACTCCCACATACCGCGCGAAGAAAAGATACAACAGCGCCATCTATCGAATAAACACTGATCCACGAATAAAAGTGGAATGATCTATACGGAGTAACTACTAATCCTGAATCGCGTTAGAGAAGTTCTCTCGCCGATTAGCATATACAGGGTGAATTTTTGAGACGGGACAGTAAGGGCAGGTACCTTAACCGTTATAGTTACAGGAAAACGCTTTGAGAAAACTATCCATAATTTTTTAAGACATTCTGAGCTTCATTTACAGATTTTGGTTGGAGTTGGGTTGGATACATTTTTTCCAAAATCTGTAAATGCCCTTTCAGAATATTTAAAAAAAATATGGATAGTCTTCTAAAAGCGTTTTCCTCTAACTATAACGGTTAAAGTACCTACCCTTACTGTCCCGTCTCAAAAATTCACCCTGTATACAACATCCTAACATCAACTCGTCAGGCATCATCACCTCGCCTGGTCGGAGGAACCTCCCTTTGTGATTGAGGAACACGAAATGCAACCATGATTAGTGGCATTTTAGGTTGATCTTTTGTGAATAGGTACCACCTGATCGAGCTGGTCTAATCATCATCATCAACAGTCCACTGCTGGACATAGGCCTATCATTAGAACGGTGGTTTTGGCCTACTATACCAAGCTGGCCAAACAGGTTGGTATAGGGTTGGTTTCAAGTTTTCCTTCTCTTTGCATCGATATTGTCTTGCGTAGTTTATCCTGGGGATGAATAGGAGTGATGACACTCTGTATTCTTAATCCATCACCACACGGACGGCTAGTCTATTACTTTTATGATAACCTAACCACACCTGAACATTTAGCAAATATTAAATATATAGAAGTTCTAAATATTATTATGCTTCCAGTGAATAATCCACAAAAATGGATCAGGTGTTGCATCATGTGGCCCAGACCATGGAGAAACAACTCGACGGTGAGTTGGAGAGGTGAGTGTGTGTGTTATATTATCTAGGTATATAAACAAACTAACAATTCGTGTATATTTCTATACATGTACAAGATTTGTGTCTGTTTGTAATATCAAATTTTACTAAATGGAAATCAAAGTATATGTAGTACATCAAAGGGGCAATTTTTAGGGTTCCGAAGTTTATGTCTCGGAAACCTTATTGATTCTTCATGCAAAGTTTCATCTTTCTAGCACTAGGTGTTTGATTGGTAGGTCGAGGACAGACGGACGGAATGACATGACAAATCCATAAGGGTTTCGAGTCGAGAACTACGGAACCCTAAAAAGACAACTCTTTCGTTCGTTCGTTTTCCCCTGTAGGATTTGAACCCATAGCACTTAGTGCAGTAGACCGCAAGCTTTGGCTAACTGTGCAGCGAATGTTTTATATGAAAGTCCAAATTTGATATTTTGCAGGCTGGAAACCCTGGACAGAAACGACTTGGAATCGATCAGACAACAGCGCATCGCCGAGATGAAGAAGAGAGCCAAACAAAAGCAGGACTGGCTTGCTAATGTAAGTACAATCATTGTCAACATACCAAATAGACTTATTAAGCTATTGCATAACCCATTGTTAAAAAAGCGGCCAAGTGCGAGTCGGACTCGCCCATGAAGGGTTCCGTATCAGCAAGTAACATCTTCTACAAAATTCTTGTAGTTCGTTGTAACTTTCATCGATGTTTTTTAAACTAGTGTATTGATTGGATGAAAGGTAAATTGCGTGTTACGATTTATGACGTATTAAAAAAAAACTACTCACTAGATCTCGTTCAAACCAATTTTTGTTGGTAGTTTGCATGGTAATGTACAACATATTATTTTTTTACTTTTATCACTCTCTTATTTCAGAAGTTAGAGGGGGGGGGACACACATTTTTTAACACATTTTTTAGAAAAAAATGATATTAGAAACCTCAACATCATTTTTGAACACCTATCCATAGATACCCCATACGTAAAGGTTTGATGAAAAAAACATTTTTGAGTTTCAGTTCCAAGTATGGGGTCCCCCAAAATGTATTGTTTTATTTCTATTTATATGTAGAAATCTTAATGCGGTTCACAGAATACATCGACTGACGAAATTTCAACAGTATAGCTCTTATAGTTTCGGAGATAATTGGCTGTGACATACGGACAGACAGACAGACAGACAGACAGACTTGACGAATCTATAAGGGTTCCTTTTTTTGCCATTTGGCTACGGAACCCTAAAAAGGATAGAGAATATGATTGTAACCGCAGTGCGACAAGGACAAATAACGGGCGCCTGGCATGCGTCATAGATTAATCAAATAGAAGGGATATCAAGCACAATTCATAGCGTCCGCTTCCTCCAGTATCGTGTAATTGAATCTTAGTGTTTTTTTAGGGTTCCGACGTTTATGACTCGAACCCTTAGCGCTGGTTCCCACTACGCCGGACCGGCAAATCTGCCTGAAACCGGACACCGGACAGAGTGTTCACATTACACCGGAGCCTCGAACAGTCAAGTACTCAGCTCAGTTAAATATGGACCTGTGCACACAATGGACGACGAAATTGTTGTGTTGTGGTGGTATCATAATAGAAGGCAAAATAAAAGAAAATATTGGATACATTCTATTTTCGAATGACAACAACCACATTTGACGATTTACTGAAGAAAATATGAGGGGAGCGCGGGAGGGGCGAGGGAAGCACAGGTGCTGCGAGCGGGGGACAGATACCGGCACAAACTCGTTCACATTACTCCGGTCCGGTGTTTTTACCGGACGATCGTAGTGACAAAACGCACGGTAAAAATGCGGGACTCAGCAAAAATGCCGGACCCGGGATAATGTGAATAGCTTCATATAACATGTACAGCCACTAGCCCTTCCGGCAGTTTTACAGGCCCGGCAAAAAATCTGCCGGTCCGGCGTAGTGGGAACCAGCGCTTATAGATTCGTCATGTCCGTCTGTCCGTTTGTACTCGACCTACCGTCCAAACTGTTGATGCTAGTAAGATGAAACTTTGCATATTGTGTGTTGTAATTACGTGTATGTGTCATGTGTTGTAATTAAGTCGACAAAGTGCTACAATAAAATTATGATAACAAAATTATTTTGGGTACACGTAAAGCGGGGATGTTTTTTTTTCTCGCGTCTAACCCCATCGTGTGGGGTATCATTAGAAAGGTCTTTTAAAAACAATACAAATTGCTAAAGCTTTATTCGATTTAGGTATCCGGTTGCGAGTTATTCAACTTTAAAGCGTATTTTTTTCTAAAAACAGGGCGTCCCCCCCCTCTAAAAGCTAAACGGTTGGCTCAAAAAATCTGAATAAGTTCATGATAGTAGTCCATATATTGAACTGTAAAGGAAAACTATAACGGCTTAGATAGCTTTGTTAGTTCAGCAGTTATAGGGGCCTAACTTGTGAAGTACGCTTACTTAAAAAACTTCTTACAAACAACAATTCTCTATTGGACATCACTTGCCATTGTATATGAGTACGGAACCCTATTCTATGCGTGGCCTGACACGCACTTGCCTGATTTCTTTTTAAATTTAATTTCCTGTTGCCCCTCCAGGGTCACGGCGAGTACACCGAGATTGACGGCGAAAAGGAGTTCTTCACGGTGAGCAGCAAGTCGGAGAACGTGGTCTGCCACTTCTACAAGAACGACACTCCTCGCTGCAAGATCGTGGACATGCACCTCAAGATCCTCGCCAAGAAGCACGTGGAGACCAGGTTTATTAAGCTGGACGTGGAAAGGGCACCGTTCCTTACCGGTATGTTAATGTCATTTAGCTACGAATAAGTAAAATTGGAGTGTCTCTTTGTAACATCAAATTAAACCATTTTTTTTGGGGTTCCGAAGTGCATGACTCGGAACCCTTATAGTTTCGTCAATTCCCTTCGTCTTTCGTCCAAACGGTTAGTGCTAGGAAGATGAAACTTTGCATGAATATGTGTTGTAATTATGTCGAAAAAGTGCTACAATAAAGTCAATATCAATAAATCCCCTACACGTAAAGTGGGGATGATTTTTTTTTCTCGTGTCTACCCCATCGTGTAGGGTATCGTTAGATAGGTCTTTTAAAAACATTGAGAGGTTGCAAAGTCGATTTTTTTATTAAGGTATCCGTTAGCGAGTTATTTAACTTTAAAGGACAGTATTTTTTTTATAAAAACAGGGCGTCCTTCTAATAGCTGTTCATGACAACCAAGACCGACGGACTAAATGCATATGAAAGTAGTTTTTACACACTTATCTTATTTCCAGGTCGTCTCAAGATCCGCGTGATCCCCACCATTGGGCTGGTGAGAGAGAACAAGACCAAAGACTTCATAGTTGGCTTCACGGATCTCGGGAACAGAGATGACTTCTCCACAGAGATGTTGGAGTGGAGGATCGCCAGGTAACACTGCTGCCTTGATGGAGATAGGCTGGGGAGGACGTCTATAAGGGTCTTTGTTGGTTTGAACAATGACTCTATTCTGCCTGATGGAAAGCATGAGTGGAATCCAAAAGTTGTGGTCACCATTCTCATTGTGAGTAGACTGCTGTCTCGGTGACGCAGAGGTAGCGACTGCTGTGCTCGAGGTCTCGGATTCGATTCTCGGTGTTTCCACAAATGTTTGTGTGATCTGCAAATATTTGGAGTCTGGGTGTTTTCTATTAATTCAAATTCAAATTCAAATTCAAATCGTTTATTGCACTCCATAATGTATATAAGGTGTTAACAACATATTAGAGGAAACAATTATGGACCCTGTTGGGCACGGCAACTGGAAGAGAAGACGAAACATCCACTATCAAAGAAGCACATTATGAAATTTATCCAGATACGCCAGAACTACATTAATGTTATTTTATTGTTAACGTTTATAGTGTAAGTACACATGTTTTAAGTTTATTTTGTCATAATTATTTCTATATAGAATATTATTAATACAGAGGAATATTTTTATGTCAAGTATGTCATGTTTATGGTATGTCATTTTTAGAATAGGTATGTCAATTTTGCAGTATGTCATTTTTATGTTATGTCATGTTTACAGTAAAAAGCTTTTGAATTATATTAGAATTTGTCATTTAGATAGTCGTTAATGTGATAGTAGCATCGCTGTAATAAAAGGTCTTTTAATTTACTTTTAAATGTATTAAATTTTTCTTCATTTTTAATGTTATTAGGTAATTTATTGTACAATTTAATAGACATAACATATGGGCTTGATGCATGCATTTTTAATTTAGACATTGGTAAATTTAATCTATCCCTATGTCGACATGTATATCTTGTATTAGTATCCTCCCTGGTTGTAATATATAATGTGTAATGTGTATAATGTGTATGTATTTACAAAAAAAGGTATGTTTATGTATTTATATCAGTTGTCTAGTACCCATAATACAAGCTCTGCTCAGTTTGGGACTAGATGACGTTGTGTATAAGATGTCCGATATATTTATTATTACCGAAATGCATTAAAATCGGTTCAGCGTCTTAGACGTGAAATCGTTACAGACAGAGTTACTTTCCCATTTATAATATTAGGAGGGTTATATTTAAAAGAGATCATCTTCCACAGGTCAGAGGTAATAGAGTACAACGGCGACCTCCTCGTCCCTCCCGCAGAAGCCCGCAAACAGCGTTCCCTCAATATACAGAACAAGAAAACCATCCGGGGAAGGCTAGACTCGGACGACTCAGACCTAGATCTGAGCGATTAGCACTAGACACGTCCTAGACCTGCACATTAACTATACAAAATGTGTACAGAGGCATAAATTCAATTGTATTTTTTTTAAATGATGTCTCTTTATCTACACAACACTATTATACAGGGTGTCCAAGAAGTTGACGCTAAGCCGGAACCTTAGTCATAGTATATATAGTATATATCATAGTTATCAGAAAAAAAAAATTTGAAACATTTTAATTTTTAACCGACTTCAAAAAAAGGAGGAGGTTCTCAATTCGTCGGAATCTTTTTTTTTTTTTTTTATCTATGTTCAGTGATAATTTCGTCGTTTATGAACCGATTGGGCGTAGCTTACAGGTGGTCCCATCTTCACCATATCGGGATCTGATGATGGGATCCCAAGGAAATCGAGGGAACTCCTCAAATATCATAGGCACAATGTCGCGATTTGGGTACTCGGAATAGTATTTCATTGAAGTCGGTTCCTTTTTGTTAAAATTATCTTCTGATGATTTTTGGACTCCTGTAGCTAGAAATCTTTAGTTTTTCCTCAAAGTTAGGTTCTTTTGAAGCTTGTAGCCTTCGATTCCACGCTAACTGCTCCGGTTTGGAAGGAGTTAAAAATTTGTGCTTCGCTCAACTTCAACTGACTGTACTGTAAAAAAAAATGTACTACGTCAATTTGGCAAGTAACTTAAGAAGTTGGCGCGTTTAATATGGATTCTAAAATTGTATTACACTCACCACTTAGTTTCCTAAATTAGGTGTAATTTGTTTTTTGTAAAATCGGTTCCGGCTTGGCGTCGACTTCTGGGACACCCTGTATAGAAGAGTTTTAATTGTATGTTTATTATGGCTACTGTAATGTTATATCCGGATATCCGTACATTAATAAATCTCCGGATATCCGGATGTTCGGTTATACATAAAGTAAGGTCATTGATAGTAATAGGATTTTTTATAATTGATTCACAATCGATTTAATTTTATTACTGGATAAAAGTAATCTTAACTTAAATTAGTACTAATATTTGAAAAGTAGAAAAGCTTGGTCCTATCTTTTCGTGTCTTAAATTATGGTAGTAATAAGTTGCTAAGCAAATCTGAGAGCTATTCGCAACCAAATTAAAGTTGATAATCGTTTAAAATTTTTTACCATAGCGAAATGTAAAATGGTAGAAATATCAGCTCTCATATTATATTTCTGCGAATGAAATTTTATGTACTACACAGACTATATTATTAATAAATACTTTTTTCAATAAATTGTATTATTTTTTGTAGAAAATTAAAATGCATTAGAGATTGATTCGAACTTCACTGATAGACAATTCAAGTTACACATGCAGTTTTGACCTACTGAAAGTATTGATCGCGCACCGCAATATATCTGTCGAATGAATTTCCATTTGCTAATAATATTCATCTTCTACCATAATACTTATGCAACGCCTTAAAGCCATGCAGCCACGGAGCTACAAGCATGAATGTATCAAGTGTATGTATATTTTAGGATGGTTTGCAACAAAGTAGAGGTTGTTTTATCCAAATATAGTAGTTTAACTTATAAACTAACAACCGTAACCTGTCTTCTCGTTTCCTCACAATACCATCAAAGTCCGTAAAATATCGCATTATTATTATTTATTAAATATTCACGGACAATACACCTCTGTTGTTTGTTTAGATAACCTTCACAGAGTGAGTTTAAGCTCTAAGACGATACCGGCGCCTTTTAACCCAAAACTTCAATAGTTAAAAAGATACTTAAGAAAATTTATCTTACAATATTACAGAAAACTACTCAACAATTAAAAAACTACCAAGTAGAAAGTTTAGTAGAAATTACTACTGTGGACAACCCTGCCAATATTTATGATTTATCCGTCACATAAAAATTGACAGCTGACAAAGCTAGTCGAGTGCGGAGTACGCAGTGTTTTTCACTATTTTCATTACATATGAAAATTTATTGAATAAACAATCACTTGCTTGTGTGTCGTTAGCATATATAAGCCTTTACTCCTTCCCGTGAACCGTGAAAAGTTGTCGTGTGGCAGTTGTATCGAATAAAAAGTTCAGTTAGTGAAGAAAATCTCGACGTTCCTGAAATCCGAGTGAAAATTCGTGGTAAGATTTCATTGTGTACACAGCGTTAGGGTTTACATAGTGCTCTATTTATAGACTAGAAAAGTCTTTTATCACTTGTTGGGCCTAAAATAATAATTTCAAGGTTAAAGTGTAGACTTTGGACTGTTATAGTGATAATATAAACTTTAATTTCTTTTTAATACCGTCCGAATGATGAAGGCTGGTGCCTCAGTATATAAACAACGTTTTGAAATAAACAACTTGTTTCTCTTTTTGAATTTGATTTTATAAATAGAAGTTTCTGAACTAAAGAAATTAAAAAAGTCTTATAAAACAAAAAAAAAGGACTGAATTATCTTATAATGATGCTGCTTTCTATGACTATTAATTAAGTCTTAATTATTGTAATTAACATTAATTTGGTTAGGTAATTATCAATTTATTTGCATGGCACAGTGTAGGTCAATCTTTGTACAAAATTATTTATTAAAACTTACAAGCATGTCTGTGAAAGTAGTTAGATTTGTAAAAATTAAACAATTTGTCTATTATCTAATTACATCATACCACCTAAATAATGTTATCATTACAATAAGTATTTTATAACTACTATAAAATGAATAATGAGCTGATAACAGGGGTATTAAGTTTAAAATTGGTGGTTTATATGGGTAATTGTTATTTATGACAAATTTCCTAATGTTATCTGAAATGAAAGTGAACTTGAATAAAAAAAGTAAACGAGGCCAAGTGTGAGTCGGAAGAGTTTTGTATCAATTGTAATGTCTGTATAAAAATAACAGTTTTTTACTAAATTCATATGAAAGTTTAAACTGTACTTACATCAAAAAAGTAATTTTTAAATTTTTTGTGTTTGTTCCTGGTAAACTGGGAATTAGTTATTTATTTATAAAACCAGCAATAAAATCACGTTTGTTGTATAGAGGCCCGTTTAAATATTCATTTGATTCTCTGAAAATGTCCACTTTCTAACTATCATGGTTCATGAAATACAGCCTGGTGATAGACACACAGACGAATGGACAGTAATACCGGTTTACACTTTGGACATGAAACCCTAAAAATACAAATTATTTTTAATTTAAATCTAGACCATTTTAAAAGTTCAAAAGACTTCTAAATTACACTCATGTCTTCTAAGATGCAGAGTAATCACAGCTATCACACAGAAGACCATCCTAATAATGACAGCATTCTTGCTGTCACATCTCTTTGGTGAGTGTGAGACTGGAAGCCCAGTCATTCTGCGTCATTCTCATTGAAAAATATTTGACCAGACCACCATGTTATGGGTCACCATGCTGCATTGCCTACCCTCACAATGAGGAATGTGACCCCTACTCCTACGACTTGACTCATGCTTTCCATCAGGCAGAGTAGAGTCTTCCTGTAATCTTAAATCTAAACTGTGCATGGGTTCCATATATATATTATGATAAATGAAACTACATGTGTACACAAATGTTCTTCATAACCTTATTCCCAATATTATTTGTGGTCTGCTACTAGTTCAACCGGTTTTACCTGAATAACAGTTTTTCCACGGAGCGACTGGTATCAGACCATGCGATGCACAGGCGTGAATCACAGCCAAACTTCCAAACTCCGGGCTGCTATTAGGAATTTCCTAAGAAAAACCCTAAAACACTTCTCACAGGCCAAACCGGTCGGCATTTGAACCCGAGACCTCTTGATTAGCAGTAGCATACGCTATCCACTAGACCAACGAGGCAATCAAATGTTACATATGTACACTAATAAATTGTTAAACAATGAAATAAGAAATTTAGTTGCTAATGGAGTACTAATTATAACTATTACCATCTAAATAACTATTTAATCACAGTGATAATCAAAAGATGTTGATATACTTGTGTTAATGTGTATTTGATGACCTCTCCGTAATCTGTTTCAATTGTGAATCAATCTCTTTTATCTCTCTCTTGTCTCTACTTGACTCTATTGTCTACGCAGTGAGGATGGTGATCATCAGATAGACTCGAATCATTTTGGACAAACAAGCAATGCTTGTATATATATTTATACTAGTTTTCGCCCGCGGCTCCGCCCGCGTCTATGTCGGTTATCGCGGTAAAAGTAGCCTATGTCCTTTCTCAGACTTAAGACTATCTGGGTACAAAATTTCATTTGAATATTGGTTTATTTGAAATGAAAATGTTTGATTTGATTTGGATTGAAAATCGGTGCAGTGGCGTTTGTGTTTATCGCGAACGGACACACAGACAGACACGGCAGTACAGTATTTGAGCACAATTTTCAAAATAATTCTAATTGTTTTGTTCACAGTACTGACCTTGCTTTGTTCAGTTTTTCTTTGTTTTCATAATAAACAATAACTTTTTGACAATTTTGTATAACTAGCTGACTCCCGCGGTGTTACCTGATGTTATTGTTGTAAACAATGAGTAACGCCACGGAGCGCATCTAGACTTTGTCTTTATGTCATCAGCTATCTACCAGTGAAAGTCCCGTCAAAATCGATCCAGCCATTGCAGATATTAGCCTCAACACAATTCTTCTCCCTAGCTTTATTCCCAATATTATTTGTGGTCGGCTACTAGTTCAACCGGTTTTACCTGAGGAGGCGGCGCGCCTGGCCACCATAGGAGTCTCCCTGGTAGTCGGGCGCATTGAGGCGTTGGGTCTACGGGTGGCCCTGGATAAGACGGAGGCCCTGTTATTCCATAGGCCCCGTCGTGGTCCCAACTAGGCGGCTGTACACATGGGTTGCCCGGTCAATGGCGCTTAACGGTGCACCGGTGTGGGTGGCGGCTCTGACCGCCCAGAATAGGGCGCGCCTCTGGCGCCCCCAGAGGATATTGGCGGTCAGAGTCATACGCGGATACCGCACGGTGTCCACAGAGGCGGCGTGTGCCTTGGCCGGAACACCCCCGTGGAATTTGGAGGCGGAAGTGCTCGCCGAAGTTTATCGGCGAGTGGCTGACTTCCGGGCGGAGAGCGGATTTCGCCCTCCGCCCGAGGACGTGCGCGAGTGGCGCGAAGCCGCTCGCCGAGCCACTATGCTCAGATGGTCGTTCCGGCTGGGGACCCCACGCGCTGGCTTCGCCGCCGTGGAGGCTCTCCAGCCGGTCATCGTGGAGTGGGCAGGGCGGCAGCACGGGACCCTTTTCTTCCGCCTGACGCAGATACTTTCCGGGCACGGTTGCTTCGGAAAGTATCTGCACTCGGTCGCTAGGAGCGATCCGAGTCCCGATGGCCGGCAGCGACAGTTGTTTAACCGCGGTCGCAACCTTCTGCGAGGACGTAATCTTGCAGAAGGAGGTGGCGAAGAAGGCCCAGGAGGACGACATCCACTCGGACCCGCGCATACCTGCGTCTCATGCTGCCCTGAGAGTGGCCGTGGTTGGGCGGGACGGATTTCCCGTCCGTCCGCAGTAGTGGCCAACCGCGAGGGGGCGGCGTCCGCGTGTGAGCGGACGTTGCCCAAATAAAAAAATTGAGGCGGTGCCCGCAACAGTGCGGGCAGGCGCTGGGAGGAGTCCAGGAGGAAACCCTGGACTCCTTCCAATATACAGGCGCAGAGAGGGTCACACCGTGTGGTTTTAGTCGGTACGAGCCCGACACACCACCCCGCCGTAACCCCCGACGGGGTGACAGTCCGCGGGGATTTCCACAGTTTAAAAAAAAATGAGAGCCGTCACGGGACGCCTGGCAGATGTGAAACATCGCCATTATTTTGTAAAAGTAATATGCAGAAAAGAACATATTGTAATAGGAACTAAATATGTCATATGACAAAATAAAATATTACTAATTATTAAAATAGTAGGATTAGGATTCCGGTTCCGGTTGTCAAAGTGCCAACAGCGTTGTGACTATACTTCTAGAAAATTAAAGATTTAAAAAAGTTATACGATACATCTGAACAAACACACCGTTAAAAACAACACTACAGACGCCGGGGCAGACCTAGAAAACACCATCCGTCGAATTCGCATCACATCTGTCCAGTAAAGTGAAATTGAAGATCTACAACAACATCCGAGGTCAGAACATTATTCAACCTCCATTTTGAATTATTTAATGTTTCAATAAGTTGCACGTGACTTCAACTGTTAATCTTGTGTCACCGATACTTTGACGTCAATCTGTCACTCAGTTCGGTTGGTATAGACTACAGTGTTGCCAGAACAAGAAAACCAAAAGTTACTATTTACTTTTACGTTCCGTTCCACGTAACTTGGCCCGAAATTATGGAGGGACAATTTGAAATATTATTTGAAAAAATGAAAATGGAAATGAAAAATCAGACAATTGAATTAACAGAATCTCTCACAAAAAATATTATGGATCGGCTGGATGAAAAACTAATGCCCATCAAGGAGGAAAATGAAAAACTAAAAGAAAAAATCGGAAAATTAGAGAAGGAGCTAGAACACATTAAAAGGGAAAAGAAAAGTAATAACCTTATTATTTTTGGACTAGAAGAGGGCGAAAACTCAACAGCTGAGCTATTCCAGAATATAAAGGAGAAATTGAAAAGAGATTTAAATATCAAGTTAGAAGAAAACGAAGTAAACAAATTAAACCGCTTAGGGAATCCAAAAGCCGAGAACAAACCGAGACCTGTACTATGTTCCCTTCTAAGCGAATGGAAGAAGAACGACATTATGAAAAACAAAAAGAAACTAAATGGAATTTATATATCGGATGATTATTCGAAAGAAGTATTAGAGATAAGGAAAGCTCTAGTACCGAAATTACTAGAAGAGAGGAAAAAAGGAAACATAGCTTTTCTGAATTACGATAAAATAGTAATCAAAGAACCCAACACCAACAAAGATAAAAGGAAAAGGGAACAATCTACCTCACCACAGTCACCGTCAAAAACTCAGCCCAAAAAACAACAAACACTGAGCTCTCTCAAAAATACCAACAACAGAACAAACGCCTTCGATGCAATGAGAATCAAATCAAACTCTCTAACAAATATTTCCACACGCAAGAACCAATAGCAACTAACATTCGGAACACCGGAAATTCAAACAAACTACGAAAACAAACAAAATGTAAAAACACAATCTCCCCCAATCCGATTGGTCCTCGTGGGGGATGGAGACCACAACCCTCTAACACTACAAACAAGAGAAGAAGAAAAAATCTATATTGCAGCATTGAATACACTCACTCTAAAAAATGAAGAAAACTTAACAGAGTTAACATACGCGCTAGAACATATCAAATGGGACATCGTTGGACTTAGCGAAGTGAGGCGATTGGGAGAAAGAATTGTTTCGTATCAGGATTTCTTATTATACCATATAGGGACCACTCCTGGCCACCATGGAGTCGGCTTTATCGTAAAAAAACACCTGACAGAATATATAGAAGGATTCATAGGCATTTCGGAGCGCACAGCAATGATGAATTTAAAGCTTCCAGGATACCAAGACTCATGGTCTATTATACAAGTGTACTCACCTACAGAACAGTCAGACCTAGAAACAATAGATACATTTTATCTTGAATTAAATAAAGTCATCCGAGATCACGCTCATAAAAATTTAATAGTAATGGGAGACTTCAATGGAAAAATTGGAGACAAGCGTCTTGGAGAAAACACACGAGGACCATTCACATATTGCAACAAAACCAGAAGCAGGAACGGAGAAAAAATTATGAACTTCACACTAGAAAACAACCTTACTATTTTAAATACTATATATAAGAAAAATAAGAAAAGAATGTGGACTTGGATCTCACCAGACGGAAAAACAAAAAATGAAATCGATTTCTTCATGACTAACAAACACAGTTACTTCTGCAACTTCAACGTCATCAACCAACTCAACTTTAACACTAATCATAGGCTGATCAGGGCCGAATTAAAAATAAAACAACCAAAGAAACCTAGACCAAGACAAGATCCAGCAAGAGTAAAGCTCGGAAAATATCAAATGGAACAAATAACAACCAGCCTGAGAGACAAATTCACAATCTTTAAAGAAAACACAAAGAACCTAAACATACAGGAAAAATACAACTGGATAGAGAATATTATTAAAACTGAAACAAAACTCGCTGCAAATGCCAGTAGGGAACACAAACAATGGCTTACAACTACCTCTATAAAATTGCTCGAACAAAGAAGCCACTTAATTAACAAAAGAGAGTCAAACGACAGAAGAAAACATCTAACAGAAATTAACAAAGAAATAAAGAAAAGCATAAGGATAGATAGGAACAAATATAGAATGGAGACTATTGAAAAACACATATTTAAAACGGGTGGTATCAAAAAAGCATACAAGGAACTAACTAAATCTTTAGACTGGGTAGTAAAAATGAAAAGCAACAAAGGAAAATGGAACCACGACAGAAAAGACATATTGGGAATTGCAACATCCTACTATAAAGAATTGTATGAACGCAACAACACCCCGCAAGAAGAAATAAATTTGTTAGAGATCTCAGACATCCCCAAAATTCTTCACGTAGAGATAGAGAAAGCAATAGACACACAACGGAAAGACAAAGCACCAGGACCCGATGGTATAAACAACGAGATCTTGATACGAAACAAGCAGGCAATCATACCGATCCTCACGGAAATGTTCAATGATATTATAGACACAGAAATTATCCCACAGCAATGGACAGAATCAAACATCATCCTTTTATATAAAAAGGGAGACAAACACGACATCGGTAACTATCGTCCAATTAGTCTCATGTCTAACATATATAAGATATTTGCCAAGATAATTTTAAAACGGATAGAAGGAACGCTAGATGAACATCAACCCATCGAACAAGCGGGTTTTCGGAAAGGCTACTCGGTGATCGATCACATTCATGTCATCCGCCAGGTCATAGACAAGTATAAAGCATACCAGCGCGAGTACTACATTGCTTTTATCGACTATACCAAAGCATTCGACTCATTATACCACGAAGAAATATGGAAGTCCCTAAAGGAACAAGGAATCGAACAAAAATATATCCGCTTGGTAAAAAATGTATATAGCCATAGCACCGCAACAATCCAACTAGAAAAGAAAGGTAAACCATTTACAGTAGGAAGGGGTGTCAGACAAGGAGACCCTCTATCTCCAAAACTATTCTCAGCGGTTCTCGAAACAATCTTCAGGGGTTTTAACTGGGATAATCTGGGAATCAATGTCGACGGAGCCTCCCTAACACACTTGAGGTTTGCAGACGACATAGTGTTATTTGCTGAAACATCGGAAAACTTACAACAAATGATACATGAACTAGCGGATGATAGTGAGAAGATAGGTTTAAAGTTGAACCCAGAGAAAACAAAGGTAATGACAAACGGGAAGAAAACAACCATACACTTACGAAATAACCAAATCGACTACACCGACGAATATATATATCTGGGACAGCTAATAACACAAGAGGATCCTATAGGCAAAGAAGTCGAGAGAAGGATAACAAATGGCTGGAAGAGATACTGGAGTCTGAGAGAGGCCATGAAAGACAAAACTCTTCACATTAATGCAAAGCAAAAACTTTTCAACACCTGTGTATTACCTGTTTTAATGTATGGCTGCCAAACATGGGCTTTAACACAAAATGTGACAAGAAAACTGGAAAGCTGCCAACATGCAATGGAAAGAAGTATGCTGAATGTGAAAAGGTCGGACCGAATAAGAAACAATGTTATTCGTAAAAAGACGAAGGTCATAGACATAACATCCAAAATCAGAAGACTCAAATGGCAATGGGCGGGCCACATGATAAGAGGTCAAGAGAAATGGAGCAAAATTGTGACACGATGGTACCCTAGAGAAGGAAAAAGAAAAAGAGGCAGACCACAGAAAAGGTGGGATGACGACATTAGGCAAGTGGCAGGAATAACGTGGAATAGAGTGGCTCAAGATAGACAGGAATGGAAAAGGTTGGAGGAGGCCTTTGCCGATTGGCAAACAGACCTACAAACATTAATTAAGTATTAGAATAGAATAAGTCTGTACAAAAAAAAAAAAAAAAATATATATATATATACTTTTAGTTTTAAGTTCTCAATACTTTGTAAATAGATGCTAAGTTGGTCTGAATAAAGGGCTTTATTATTATTATTATTATTATTATTATTCAAAAAATATATTTTTCTTCTCCCTTTTATTTCAAAGGGGTAGTGTAATCTAGCACACGGGCCATAGCCAAGTGTACCAGAAGGGGGGTGTTATGAAATTTAAGATGACGACGAAGCTAGAAATTTTCGTGTGAGACGGCATGTATTAAGAAGAACTGCTTTTTGTATGAGTGTGAGAGTGGACTTGGGCATTTCCAGAGTGTTGAGGCTTTCTTGCAGAGTCTTGGGACTACACCTGTTGTAGAAATAACAATCGGTACGACCTTAGCTCTATCTACTTGCCACTGCCTTTTTATTTCAGTAGCTAAGTCCATGTATTTTGACATCTTTTCTGTGTGTGTCGTAAGAAGATTGTGTGTGTTGCATACTGCTATGTCTATAATAAAAACTGTATTGTTAACTTTGTCTAGTATTGTTATGTCCGGTCTATTGTAATGTATGGTTTTGTCAGTTATTATTGTCCTATCCCAGTATATTTTAACTACTTGATTTTCTAGAACTGTACTTGGTTTATACTTGTAATAAGCTGTTTTAGTTGGAATAAATAAAAATTTATGAGCTAGATTTTGATGTATTATTGCTGCAACTTGATCATGTCTGTGTTTGTAATCTGTTTGTACAATAGATTTACATGAACCAGTGATGTGTTGGATAGTTTCGGAACTGCTATGGCATCGTCTACATAAATCGGTGGGAAGGTTAGGGATATGAATTATGTGTTTTTGATAATTGCGAGTATCAATAACTTGATCCTGAATGGCGATCATAAAAGCCTCGGTTTCTGGGAAGAGTTCACCGCGCCGCAGCCACTCGTTCGACGCTTTCTTGTCGACGTGTGTTTGACTGAGATCGGCAAGGTGTCTGCCGTGTAGAGACTTTTGTGCCCACATGTCTGTTTTCTGTTGTTTGCTCAATAATTTTGGTTCGATGTTTTTATTGCATAGATTTAGTGGAGTTAATTTATGGTCGATTTCGGTTAAAAATTTATGAAGTTGAGAGTGTTCTGCTTTTTCGTAAAAATATTTGCGCAGTTTATCTATGAGGTTGTTGTGTAGATTTTGTATATCGATGAGACCTCTGCCTCCATCTTGGCGTGGTAATGTGAGACGCTGTGTGCACGATCTGGGGTGATGTTTTCTATTGGTTGTCATCTGTGTATTAATTGTACGTTGTAATTTAATGAGATCGCTCTGCGACCAATTTATAATCCCAAAAGAATAAATAAGCACTGGGATTGCATACGTGTTGATGGCTTTTACGCTATTGCGAGAATTTAATTGGGTTCTTAAGATCTGATTTATCCTAACTTTAAATTTATTTGTTAAATCTAGTTTTGTTTGTTTTTGTTGGATCTGTCTAGACTGGTGGAATCCTAAGTATTTATAGGTCGTATGTTCATCCATCGGCTCTATTTGTTCACCGGTCTCAAGTGTATAAGGGAGCTTTTGTGTCTTACCGCGATTGATAGAATGAATTTTACATTTGTCTATCCCGAACCGCATATGAATGTCTGTTGAAAATGATTGTGTAATGTCCGCTAGTTTACTAAGTTCTGTGTTATTCGTTGCATAAATTTTGATATCGTCCATGTAAAGTAAGTGTGAGAGTGTGTGGAATGAATTATTGTACCTTAATTTAAATCCTATCTTCGTTCTATCTAGTAATTCAGATAAGGGGTTGAGTGCCATGCAAAACCAGAGCGGGCTGAGAGCGTCTCCCTGAAATATGCCTCTTTCTATTTTTATAAGGTCAGTAGTTGATGAAGTGCTATTGATTAATTTTAACTTGGTTTTCCAATGGAGCATAGTTGTACCTAAGAATGATATGAGGCTGGGGTGAATTTTATAATGTTCTAGCACATACATCAACCAACTATGTGGAACAGAATCATATGCTTTTTTATAATCGATATACATCATGTGAATATTCCTATTTTTAGTTTGAGCTTGCCTCATTAATATTGAGTCTATGATTAGTTGCTCTTTGCAACCTTGGCTATTTTTTTTACAACCCTTTTGTTGTTCTGCTAGGATATTGTATTGATTTAAGTGTGTGTAGATAATTTCGCTAAGGCATCCTGTAATAATTTTATAAATAGTTTGCAAGCATGTGATGGGTCTGTAATTTGCAGGGTTTTTGGAGTCAGAACCTTTAGGTAGCATATATGTGATTCCTTGAGTTATAAATATTGGCATAGTGTGTGGTGATTGAATGAATTTACAAATATGATTGTGGATGAATGGGTGTGTGCAGGTTAATTTTTTATACCAGTAATTATGTATATTATCGGTGCCTGGTGCCTTCCAGTTATGTGTACGGTTAATGACTTGAATGAATGTGTCAACTGGGATGTTTTCAAACTTCATTTGATTTATGTTTGGTGTGTTTCCTATTTCTTGTAACCAGTTAGCATATGTGTGTTATGTTGCACTGGATTTTCCCAAATACCAGCCCAAAATTGATGAAGTTCGTGTGGTGTAGGGATTTCTGAAGAGTTAAGTGTAATTTGGTTGTTGTGTCCTAGGGTTCTATAAAATTGTTTTTCATTATTCATGAAGTTTGCATTTTGCTGTTTACGTTTAGTACAATTTAAATATCTCTTAAGTCTATTTGAGGTCGCGTTTAATTTCTGTTTCAGTGTGTCAAGAAAATGTTGTGGTTCTGTGTTAGGTTCTTCGTGCTGAGAATGAGTTTTGTATTTGTTTTTTATTTCTTCTACAGTTCTTAGAATTTTTTGACTTCTAATTCCTAGCATGTATTGTGATAATCTCCCTATTTCTAATCTATATTTTTCTATTCTACTTTCAATTCTTTTTTGCCAAGCAGGAATTCTATTCCGTTTACTAGTGGTTGTATTTTCTACAGTACTGAATTTAGTGCCGTTACAAATAGCAGCTGTGTAGGCTGCTGAATATATTAAGGTGTGTAATGTGCTAAATTCTAATTCATGATTTAAGTGTTTCGGTAAAATATTGATATTTAGGTATTTAGTAATTTGAGCAAATTTTCGTGAAGTCTTCTGTTTTGGGATAAATGGTCTTGTTTCCGGATCACTTGTGCTAAATCGTGTGAGAGAATTATTAAATTCTATTTCTAACCTATTGCTATCTATTATGTCACAGTTATCAGTATTTGTGCTATGGGTCGTGTTGTTATCATTGTGTACATTAGTCGTTGTGGTTGATTCAGTTAGTATGGGAGCACAATCTACTAAGCTTTCGTGTGTGTTTTGTGTTTGTTCAGCAATAGAATAGCTTAAGTCTGCTTGGTTGTTTAACGCTGTTAGCTTTAACTGTACTTCATGTTTTAAGTCATTGATTCTGCTAGTGTATGTTTTATTGTTGAATATTAGTCTCCTTTGATCTGCAATTCTCTGTTCAGTAAGATTAGCTAAATTCGGATGTTTTTCTATGAACAATTCGTACAGTTTTTTACGATAGGCAGTCGTATTCGTCTCTATTTCTGTTGCTTCAAAATAACTTCTTATAACGTCTTCGTTCATTTCTTCCGTCCATTTAATTCTTCTGCTGTTTGATATATTTGTTTTTGTGTGTGTTGTATGATCACTGTGACTATGTGTGTGTGAATGACTGAGGTTTTCATCTCCTATTTCTTTTTTTACATCAGAAACTATATCGTTTAGTACATGTTGCGGCAGTAATTTTCTTCTTATTATGGCTCGTTTCTGATCTCCCAATCGTTGTCGGGTGGCTTGCATATGAGGATATCGGTTATCAAATTCTCGATGTAAAGTCTCCAAGTAATTGTTCATGTGTAATGTCTCGCAGTTTGTTATGAAAAGGTATGTACGCCATATAAACCGGTTCATATCTTCGGTCCATTTCTTTCGCGTACGAGAAGGGCCAGCAGTGGGTACAGAGTTGGTGGCTAATGCCTCCTGCACAACAGCTGTTGACCTTGTAGTTCTGGATGAAATAGATGACGATGATGAGTGAGGTGATTGAAATAAGCTATGGGTTGAAGATGGTGATGGAATATTAGAGAAGAGTGAATGTTCTGATTGTGTGATACTAAATGAGGGTGAAGGTGATCGCTCTGTTGATTGATGATGCTCAGCACTCTTGAGGGTGCTAGTACTTGACAAGCTTGCCGTTCTTCTTGTCGTGTACGAAGGGCGAGTTGGAGGGATAGAGGATAATGTATTTGTATCATCGCCCGATGATTCGGCTGTAACTTCGACGCGATGGGCCCGCCTGCTCAGCTCACCGCGATCGGCTGTAGTATGTTGCTTGATGAGAGCCCGCCTGCTCGACGTCTCACCACCGATGGTTCGCATGCTGTGGCACCTAGCATCGGCTCCAGATGCGCCCCGGCGCTCCCCGGGCAGCGGCCGTAAATAGTACTTCTTCTTTTTAGATTCCATAGGTTCTCCATCTAATGGGTTTGGGATCGTTGGTTGGGTAGGTGTAGTATCAGGTCTCCACGATAAGCAAAAAACCCAACACAATGACGAGGTGTTAAGGTCATAACCAGTGCCAGATACCCGTAAGCCCCCCCACCACGGCAAGGTGATCCCCCGGGGGGGTTATTATTATTATTATTAAAATAGTACAGTACACACTACTGCATATAGACTGTATAGACTGTATATATATACCATCGTATAGCGTGGCGACGCGTCGCCACGGCATGCGTCGCCACGCCAGAAATCTGTTATACGTGCGGCTATAGATGTTTCACATAAAAAAAAAGCCATAACAAACAGAAAAAAATGAAAAAAAAGCTTTTTGAAGCACCGTATATTTACGTGGATATGCATTTAGTAAAAAACTGATCATTAATATTACAAACAGACACTCCAATTGTATTTATTTATATAAACATGGCTGTAATTTTTTCTAATTTGTTGTTTCACACAATGTAATTATTTTTTGTTATTTTTCACGAGCGTTTTAGTTAATTTCTGACAATTGCTGTGGTGACGCTATTTATAATGACTGCCTTTATTATAATAATAATAAAATATTTCAGAAATCTTACACACAACGTTATCTAGTCCCAAACTAAGCAGAGCTTGTATTATGGGTACTAGACAACTGATATAAATATATAAACATACTTTTTTTTACGTAAATAAATACATATATATGATAGAAAACACCCAGACTCCGAAACGAATATTTGTGGATCACACAAATATTTTATTCTGACCCGGGAATCAAACCTGAGACCTCCTGATCAGCAGCCGCATACGCTAACCACTAGACCAACAAGGCAGTCGGCAGTATTGTTTTCAAAATTATCTTTGGTCGGCTATTAGTTGAACCTGAATATCAATATGGAGCGACTGGCATCAGATCTCCGAAACCCTGATTGCGAACTGAATTCGTAGGTTGAATTGGTATACAGTATATTCGCTGGTAGCGACAGTTGCTTTACCGCGGTTGCAACCTCATTTCGCAGAAGAAGGCGGCGGAGAAGGTCTGAAAGGACGATCGCAAACCGCCGCTGGCTAATCAGGTGCCCCATACCGCCCTGAGTGTGGCCGGGACAGGTTTACCCCTCCATCCGCTTCAGTGTTTAGTCGTGAATGTCCTTAATAGAAAGTTTACCGTAGACGGTGCCCGTTGTGCGAACAGGCGATGGAAGGGATCTAGATGTCGTAATAACAGCTGTTCCGGATTCCTCTCATCTCAGGCGTAGAGCGTCACACCGAGTGGTTTTAGTCGGTCCAATTCCGACACACCACCCCAAAAAGCCCGGAGTCGGTGAGGGCACGCAGAGGTGTCCACACACGTCAAAAATTCTTAGTATATTTGAGACCCTGGCTTCCGGATACAGTTACAATAGAGGTTGTTGATGATAACTGTACGATGTGGCGACTTCTACATAAAGTGCAATCGAAAAACATACAATAGCGCCTAGGTACTCTGAACTACAAAGAACCACGGAATGACCTATATGGAGTGACTACTAATCCGGAATTTCGATATAGAAATTTTCGCCCGATTGGCATATATAACATCAACATTTGGGCATTGGCCCACCAGGCATGATCACCTCGCCTAGTCGGAGGATCCTCCCTTTGTGTCGGAGGGACACAAACCCGCTCCCTCCACAATGGGGGACTGTTATATGTTTTTCGTGTGGAACTCGCCACATAGGATAACTCATTTAGGTGTTGAGCATCATTAAAAATGTTGCTAAATGTAGTAAATGTATATCTTGGGAGACCTGGAGGTAGTAGAGCCATGCTGATTTCATCACGAATGGTCCGTCTCGACCGGGACAGTACTACCCGCATGTGTTTCCTCCCTTCTATGACCCCGGGTCCTTCAAGCGGGGCGTGAAAAAGCATCTTACTAGGCCGCCATAGGGTCACCGTGCTGCACTGTCCGTTGTGGAAGTGAGGATGGTGGCCTTTACTTCTGGATTCTGTTCGTGCTTTCCATCAGGCAGGGCAGAGTCATTTTGGCAGCTAATAAAAAAAAACCCTCACGCAGAAGACCAACCTAATAATGACATCATTCTTGCTGTCGAATTTTGTTGGTGAGTGTCAGACCAGAGGCCCAATCACTCTGCATAAACCGGGAGAATGATGCGGAATTATCTAACCAGGCCGCCATGGTATGGGTCACCATGCTGCATTGCTTCACGTCAAAATGCGGATGGTTATCCCTACTCCTGGACTCTACTCATGCTTGCCATCAGGCAGAGTAGTCACTTTGGTAGCTACACGAAGTTCCAAAGGTCGCTTGACTGTTCAATAGAGCTGTCTTACTATAATCTCAACGTCATTTAATCCATTTGTGACGGCAAATAAAACAACAATGATATTAAACGATTATACCACTAAGAATGTGTATCTGCTGATATCAAAGCAGATCGTAACTGGTTAGAGCCCCGAATACAGATAAGATTACTATTGTGTGACATTGAAAAAATAAGGTGAAGTTCAAGAGTTATATCTATACTTAATATATCGAGCTGAAAGTTTTGTTTGGTTGAACGCGCTAATCTCAGGAAATACTGGTCTGATTTGGAAAATTATTTCAGTATTCGATAGCCCGTTTATTGGGGAAAGCTAACGGCTAAGACCAATTAAGAATGTTTCAAAATCGGCGGGTTTTTTTCTCTTGAAAGTTTCCTCTGCAAGCGCTGAGTAAACGGTTAAACTTTCGCAAAAAGTTCTAAAAAAAAGTCCACAATTGTTCCCGTTTAAAAGTTCTAAAAAAAAGTCCTGACAGCAAATGTCTATTGTAGCGAACTTATTGATTGTTGGTTGGTCCGTCGTAGGGGTCCACGATTATAGCGAATATTAGGGTTCGCTCAATCATCATCTACATCAGCCCATCGCAGTAATCTGCTGGACATAGGCCTCTCCCATTGCACACCACTTTGATCGATTTTGGGCTTCTCGCATCCAGTTCCCGCTAGCCATCTTACGCAAATAGTCACTCCACTTGGCCTGCGGGCGTCCTACACTATGTTTGCCGAGTCGCGATCTCCACTCCAGAACTCTTCTACTCCAACGGTCATCAGTTCTGCGGCTAACATGGCCAGCCCACTGTCTCTTCAGCTTGCTAATCCCATGCAGATGCAACTATCAGTTATTATTGTTATATTAATACTTCTTACTAGCCTATATTCCCAATATTATTTGGGATCGGCTTCTAATTAAACCGGTTATACCTTAATATCAGTTTTTCCACGGAGCCACTGGCATAGGACAACTGATATAAGTACATAAACATACTTTTTTTGTAAATACATACATATTATACATAGAAAACACCCAAACTCCGATACAAATATTTGTAGATCACACAAACATTAGGTCTGAGCTGGGAATCAAACTCGAAACATCAAACACAGCAGTCGCAAATGCTACTGCGCCACCGACGCAACGAAGTTATAGAAATAGGCGTGCTAATGAAATTACGACGTGAAAAGATAGAAAAGATTAACAGATAGTGACGCAACACGCTATCAAATTCGTACACAAACAACTCAACTGTTGAATGACTTATAACATTAATGATAAGACATTTATTGTCTTACTATCAATATAAATAAATAACATCTAAGTGTCTATTTATCATTTTAAATTAAACAGCTTTTCACTAAATACCAATGAAAGTGTATACGAATAATATTCTATAATTGTTCGAATGAATCCCTGCCGCTTCTTACCGTCATCGTCTCACGCGACAGCATTTCCATTCCCATCACTTAGATGGTTGGCAGTCCACAACAGTGCGTTTTTACCGAAATTCCACTTTAAAGGTCACTTTTTTGTAAAAACAGGGCGTCCCCGCCGCTCTAAAATCTAAACGGCTGGCTCAAAACATCTGGAAAAATTCGTGATAGTGGTCCATATAATGAACTTTAAAGGAAAACTATAACGGATTAGATGACTTTCTTAGTTCAGGAGTTATAGACTTAACTTAACTTACAATGCGCTTCCTTGGAAAACGTCACACAAAATTAACGCATTACTACGTAAACATAACAATTATCTATTGAATACGATTTCTAATCCACGTACTATTGTGGGTGACTGACGAACCCTTTCCTGTGCGTGGCCTGACACGCACTTGGCAGGTTTTTTTTATTATTTCTATCTAAAAAGATTTTTTTTTTGTTTCCCCGAGATTCCGAAAATTTCAAGATCTCAAATTTGCGATCTCGAGTCCAGATTGCATTCCCTATTAGATTATCAATAGCGTTCACGTACGATATCCCAGCAGTGTAAATATTTGTAGGCCTAGTCCCAAAAAAGACTGAATCTGTTATGTAAATTAGTTACATACATTTAATCATCAGTTGCCAAAATATGTATGAGGTGATTGGACATTTGGCAATTGGCACAAACATTTGTTAAAATATTTGATGTTTATTTTGGTCGCAGTTGAGGGTTATTGTCACAGGTGGAGATAGAAGCCCTTTCCAGGTAAGAACTACTCTCGATCTAGATAGATAGGTAGTCTTTTTTAGGGTTCCGTAGTTCATGACTCGGAACCCTTAGATGTCGGAACCCGTCATGTCCGTCTGTACTCGACTTATCGCCCAAACGTACCCTACCTCTGCGGAACCCTATCCTATGCGTGGTCTGACACGCACTAGGTAAATTTTTAGAATTCCGTTGCCAAATGGCAAAAAACGGAACCCTTATAGATTCGACGTAAGGCCTTAACCCTCTCCTGAGAGGAGACCCGAGCCCAGCAGTGGGACGTTATGGGTTGTTGATGATAGATTCGTCATGTCTGTCTGTCTGTCTGTCTGTCTGTCCGTCTGTCCGTCTGTCCGTCCGTATGTCACAGCCACTTTTTTCCGAAACCATAAGAGCTATACTTTTGAAACTTGATAAGTAGATGTAATCTGTGAACCGCATTAAGATTTTTACATAAAAATATAAAAAAAACAATACAGTTTGGGGGCCCCCATACTTGGAACTGAAACTCAAAAATTTTTTTTTCATCAAACCTATACGTGTAGGGTATCTATGGATAGGTGTTCAATAATGATGTTGAGGTTTCCAATATCATTTTTTTCTAAACTGAATAGTTTGCGCGAGAGACACTTCCAAAGTGGAAAAATGTGTGTGTCCCCCCTCTAACTTCTAAAATAAGAGAGTGGTAAAACTAAAAAAAATATATGTTGTACATTACCATGCAAACTACCAACGAAAATTGGTTTGAACGAGATCTAGTGAGTAGTTTTTTTTTAATACGTCATAAATCGTAACACGCAATTTACCTTTCATCCAATCAATACACTAGTATAAAAACATCGATGAAAGTTACAACGAACTACAAGAACTTTTATATGATGTTACTTGCTGATACGGAACCCTTCATGGGCGAGTCCGACTCGCACTTGGCCGCTTTTTTTTTGTATAGATACATTCGTCATGTAAAATCTCAACAAAGAAACTTTAGGTATTTTATTGTGTACGTACCTACTGATAAAGTTTATAATTACATATATTCTCACAGCATCTACTTGATTATAATGTTTCATTGTTCGGAGATAATATTACGTAAACACACCAAATAATTTGTACCCCTTAATACGTAAATTACGCGGACGGAGGAGTATAATATTGCAGACAGTTATCTATATATAAACAAATAAAATTGGAGTGTCTGTTTGTAATAACAAATAACCAGTAAAAAGTATTTACGGTACTGACATCCAAAATAGAATTTTTAAATTTTTTGTCTGTCTGTCTGTTTGTTCCGGGTAATCTCTGGAACGGCTGGACCGATTTCGACGGGACTTTCACTGGCAGATAGCTGATGATATAAGGAGTAACTTAGGCTACTGTTTTAGACTAGCTTCACTCTACGGAGGTACTCGAGATTGACAACAATAAAATAAGCCATTATTTAATATAACAAGAAAAAAAAAATGGTTATCGTGGGTTATCCCTAAGAGATAGACATATACCATCGCGGACCTTTTTGTAGACCTTTTTAAGATGTACAATACTGTAGTACATTATTTTGATCTATCTCGTAGGGTACAGCCAGCGTTTGCAATATAAGCGTAAAAAAACATCACATTAGAAACCTCTAAAATTATTATCTACTATATTATGCATGTATTACACATAAAAACCTTCCTCTTGAATCACTCTATCTATTAAAGAAAATAGTATCAAAATCCGTTGCGTAGTTTTAAAGATTTAAGCATACATAGGGACAGAGAAAACGACTTTGTTTTATACTATGTAGTGCTATATTATGCATGTAATATACATAAAAACCTTCCTCTTGAATCACTCTATCTATTAAAGAAAATGGTATCAAAATCCGTTAGTTTTAAAGATTTAAGCATACATAGGGACAGAGAAAACGACTTTGTTTTATACTATGTAGTGCTATATTATGCATGTATTATACATAAAAACCTTCCTCTTGAATCACTCTATCTATTAAAGAAAATGGTATCAAAATCCGTTAGTTTTAAAGATTTAAGCATACATAGGGACAGAGAAAAC
Organism: Phragmatobia fuliginosa; assembly: GCA_932526445.1. Taxonomy (NCBI): domain Eukaryota; kingdom Metazoa; phylum Arthropoda; class Insecta; order Lepidoptera; family Erebidae; genus Phragmatobia; species Phragmatobia fuliginosa. Next base: position 10,079,773 of record OW052084.1, on the reverse strand, counting down.
GACTTTGTTTTATACTATGTAGTGCTATATTATGCATGTAATATACATAATAAAATTGGGAACCATTTAGATTTTGGACTGCAGAGTCTGTGTACCTATAAAATGTTTATATTGTGATTTGATTAAGAGGGATTTTTTTAAATTGTCATGCTATATTTCACACAATATTTTGTTATCCTAGATGAATCTTAACTATTTGCCACTTGGTACAGAAATATATCTTCCATATATTAAATCAGTTTTTTCAACATAGAGATATTATTCAAATTTTTCATTATCAGCACTAATAATAGGTTTTAATTCCTCACTTCTGGGACGTGATCTGTTTATAAAGGAGGTTTCTCTACAATACAAAGCTGATCGACACAGAGTTTTCTTTATAACACATCCTTCTCTCAGCAATGCTTGTCTTGCGTAGCTTAGTCGACTTACAGCACTCATGCGATCAATAAGAATGGGGACACTCAGTATTTTTAATCCCTCACACGTTTGGTGTTCACACACAATTTATCAAATTAACAAAGACAAACATCTATAAGTAACAAATCACTCGTAAAAACACCTAACTTATACGTACATCACTTAATATAATTTCTTTCACTGACAACGTTTAGTTAAATGTTAAAATTGAACAGTGCATAACAACATGTGCGCTAACCTACTTATTGAAACGATAACTGATAATCGTGTTTCGTTCTATATCAATGGAAGCTATTCCAAATTATCTTTAGACTACGATATACGATAGCACAGAATCGATATAACATAATCTTATTTGTATTGTATAATAATATCGATGTATAATAATCGATTTTCATTCTTTATCTTCAACAGTGATTAAACACATAGGCTTCTTCTTAGAGAGGATGTTTTAAAATAAAGAATTAACTTCCTGAATAAATTATTATCTAAATATTTTCGGATAAGGATCCGGATCTTGGAGCGTGTGGTGGAGATAGCTCGATTTCCTTGGGATCCCATCATCAGATCCCCTTAAGATGACAATGGGACCACCTGTAAGCTACGTCCATTCAAATGCAAAAATATTTTTTGAAATCGGTTCATAAACAACGAAATTATCGCTGAACATACATTAAAAAAAAAATCGGCCAAGTGCGTGTCAGGCCACGCACAGGAAAGGGTTCCTCAGTCACCTATAATGGTATGTGGATTTAAAATCGTATCCAATAGATAATTGTTATGTTTACGTATTATTACGTTAATTTTGTATGACGTTTTCCAAGTGAGCGCATTTTACCATATAAGCCTTTATAACTCCTGAACTAAGAAAGTCATCTAATCGGTTATAGTTTTCCTTCAAAGTTCATTATATGGACCACCATCACGATTTTTTTCAGATTTTTTGAGCCAGCCGTTTAGCTTTTAGAGGGGGGGGGACGCCCTGTTTTTACAAAAAAGTGCCCTTTAAAGTGAAATATCTCGCAAACGGATACCTAAATCAAAAAATCGTCTAGGAAACTCTTTATTGTTTTTAAAAGACCTATCTAATGATACCCCACACGATGGGGTAGCCTCGAGAAAAAAAAATCATCCCCACTTTACGTGTAGGGGAGGTACCCCAAATAAAATTATTTTTCATAATTTTATTGTAGCACTTTGTCGACGTAATTACAACACGTATTCATGCAAAATTTCATCTTTCTAGCACTTACCGTTTGGACGGTAAGTCGAGGACGGACGGACGGACGGACGGACGGACGGACGGACGGACGGACGGACGGACAGACGGACATGACGAATCTATAAGGGTTCCGAGTTATGAACTTCGGAACCCTAAAAATCGGCCAAGTGCGTGTCAGGCCACGCACAGGAAAGGGTTCCTCAGTCACCTATAATGGTATGTGGATTTAAAATCGTATCCAATAGATAATTGTTATGTTTACGTATTAATACGTTAATTTTGTATGACGTTTTCCAAGTGAGCGCATTTTACCATATAAGCCTTTATAACTCCTGAACTAAGAAAGTCATCTAATCGGTTATAGTTTTCCTTCAAAGTTCATTAGATGGACCACCATCACGATTTTTTTCAGATTTTTTGAGCCAGCCGTTTAGCTTTTAGAGGGGGGGGGACGCCCTGTTTTTACAAAAAAGTGCCCTTTAAAGTGAAATATCTCGCAAACGGATACCTAAATCAAAAAATCGTCTAGGAAACCCTTTATTGTTTTTAAAAGACCTATCTAATGATACCCCACACGATGGGGTAGCCTCGAGAAAAAAAAATCATCCCCACTTTACGTGTAGGGGAGGTACCCCAAATAAAATTATTTTTCATAATTTTATTGTATCACTTTGTCGACGTAATTACAACACGTATTCATGCAAACTTTCATCTTTCTAGCACTTACCGTTTGGACGGTAAGTCGAGGACGGACGGACGGACGGACGGACGGACGGACATGACGAATCTATAAGGGTTCCGAGTTATGAACTTCGGAACCCTAAAAACCTTCCTCTGGAATCACTCTATCTATTAAAGAAATTGGTATCAAAATCCGTTAGTTCTAAAGATTTAAGCATACATAGGGACAGAGAAAACGACTTTGTTTTATACTATGTAGTGCTATATTATGCATGTAATATACATAAAAACCTTCCTCTTGAATCACTCTATCTATGGTATCAAAATCCGTTAGTTTTCAAGATTTAAGCAAAGTACCTTAAAAACATTGTGCATTTAATATAGATTGATATAGCCTTTTATTGTATGTAATGCCACTGTATGGGTCACCATGCTGTATTGCCTGCAGTCACAATGAGGATGGTGACCCCTACTCCTGGATGCTACTAAAGCTTTTCAACAGGCAGAGTAGAGTCACTTTGGTAGGCTTAAATATATAATTTAAAACTGGAGGGTCCTATGACCATCAAAGACTTCTGATGTCGAAGTTCTTTTCTAAAGTTTTCGTGTTCCATTTCCAGATGCAGATGCAGTGATGTGAAGACCTCACCCTCAGTATAGGATGGCGGTAGGGGAGGCTCGTGTGCCGATCCTGCACGGGGAGAGGTCCGTTGGCAGCAGTACCAATAAGCAGATAGAGAAGCTTCATGGTGAGTCTAGTTTTTTAGGGTTCCGTAGTTTCCTTTATATTTTCGTCATGCACTTCCGTCCGTTCTCGACTTACCGTCCAAACGGTTAGTGCTAGAAATTAAAACGTAAACTTAACAATTATCAATTGGATACTATTTTAAATCCACGTACCATTATAAGTGACTGAGGAACCCTTCCCTGTGCGTGGCCTGACACGCACTTGGCTGATTTTTTTTTGTAAGTACCGTAAGTGCTTTCATATAATGCACTTAATGAGTCCCGCGGTGTTACCCGCAGTTATTGTTATAAAACGCGAGTAACGACGCAGATCGAAGCTTGTGTAAAAAATTTAGCCCAAGTTTCCGCCAGTGGGAGTCCCGTTAAAATCGGACCAGCCGTTCCACGTATTAGCCGGAACAAAGAGACAGACAGACAATCTATCATCATCATCATCATCAACAGCCTTTAACAGTCCACTGCTGGACATAGGCCTCTCCTTAGAAAGGAGGTATTGGCCTACTATACCACGCTGGCCAGACGGGTTGGTATAGGGTTGGTTTCAAGTTTTCCTTCTCTTTGCATTGATGTTGTATTGCGTAGTTCATCCCTTAGTCGCCTTTTACGACACCCGCGGGATGAATAGAGGTGGTGACATTCTGTATTCTTAATCCGTTACCACACAATATATACTCTATACAAATAAATAAAATTGGAGTATCTGTTTGTAATATTAAAATACACGGTACATATGCCACAATATTTTTTTACAATTTTTGGCTGTCTGTCTGTTTGTTCTGGGTAATCTCTGGAACGGCTTAACAGATTTCGACGGGACTTTCACTGGCAGATAGCTGATAATATAAGGAGTAACTAAGGCTACTTTTTTTAGACTAGCTTCTTTATTAATTATTATTATTCATTTGTAAATTTTTGATACTCCAATTATATTTATTTACTAGTTGACCCAGCGAACTTCGTACCGCCCAACTTTAAAATTCCAGAACTTGATCGCAGCGCCACCTACCGGGTCCAATTGCGAATCTAAACCATTCCCAGATCCCCTTGAACACACACAAAAATTTCATCAAAATCGGTCCAGTCGTTTGAGAGAAGTTCAGTGACATACACACTCGCACAAGAATTATAAAGATATAGATACAGATGTAAGATTAAAGTTGATATTCTCTATTCTCGTAGACCCCACCCAGCATGAAGCGCCACGCCTCAGCAGGAGCATGACGGTGGTCACTTCACTCATAGCTGGAGCGTCTGCCGGAGCCCTAGCGAAGACTGCCATCGCACCGCTCGACCGAACCAAGATCAACTTTCAAACCTCGTAAGTACAATCACCGAGGGTAAGTGACGACGCCGCGGTCACTAACTAGATGGGTGACCGTTTGTGACATGATATTTTATCAGCGTTTCCGTGACGTTAAGCAGTTGGTCCCCATTTGTTGTCTTAAGATAACAGTCGGGACGTTTAGTTGGAAACCTTTAGGCGGCTTAATTAACATCCCACGGCAAGATTACGTAGCCACAACGTGTTTTCATCATCATTATCATCAACAGCCTTTAACAGTCGACTGCTGGACATAGGCCTCTCCTTAGAAAGGAGGTTTTGGCCTACTATACCACGCTGGCCAGACGGGTTGGTAAAGGGTTTGTTTCAAGTTTTCCTTCTCTAGGCAGTGATGTTAGCTGCTTATTTTGTTCCTTTAGTCGCCTCTTACGACACCCATAGAATGAATAGGAGTGGTGACACGGACGTGTTTTGTCAGTCCCCAATCCGTACTAAGCCAGGGTTAAGGCCATACGTCCCCAACGTATGGCCTTAACCCTCTCTTGACAGGAGACCCGAGCCCAGCAGAAGGACCCGGGATCATAGAGGGATTTAAACACCTACCGTGTTTAGTGGGTCGATTCCCTTCTAAAACAATTGTTGAGCATGTTTATTTCATCCTTTGCTTTATCTGAACCTTCTTACAACGGAGTAAATCACCAGTTATCTTATGTCACTGTATATCATGGTCCTTCGAGCCGGATCGAATTATATCACTACTAGCTGAGTTTTGCTGTGTCGCCCTGACATAACTCTAATCTAGATCGATTTCAGTTATCGATTACTTAAAGTTACAGATTTTTTAAATAGTTAATAATTTGTGTATTATGTGTGTGTAAAGTCAGACGCCATACTCGTGGCGTGCCGCGGTGCGGTTCGTGGTGGAGAGCGCGCGCGCGGAGGGCGTGGTGGCGCTGTGGCGCGGGAACAGCGCCACCATGGCCCGCATCGTGCCCTACGCGGCCATTCAGTTCACTGCGCACGAGCAGTGGAAGAGGGTCCTGGGCGTGGACACCCCGCACTCTGCCAAGTGAGTTGACACCTTCTTTCTCCTCGACAACTCTTTCTCTGTTCAAGCAGTTGATCAGATGAGCGCAGACATTAGCTGCTTTCAAGAGACTGGTAAAGGAATATTACTGTGACTAGTGACTGCTTTTCTGGTCTAGTGGTTAGCGTATGCGACTCTTGATCAAGAGGTCTCGGGTTCGAATCCCGGGTCGGACCAAATGTTTGTGTGATCCGCAAATATTCGTTTCAGAGTTGGGTGTTTTCTATGTACAAAAAATTCACAAAAAAAGTATGTTGATGTATTTATATCAGTTTCCTAGTACCTATAATACAAGCTCTGCTTAGTTTGGGACTAGATGGCGTTGTGTGTAAGATGTCCGAAATATTTATTTACCATATTTTTTTAAAGGTTCAAAAATTTATCTCTCCCTTCCCAGAGCCTATCCCTTACTGCACCTGCTGGCAGGATCCCTGGCTGGAGTGACATCACAGAGCGCCACCTACCCCCTGGACTTGGCACGAGCGAGGATGGCGGTCACCAACGCCCAGGAGTACGGGACCCTGAGGGCTGTGTTCGTCAAAATGTCTAGAGAGGAAGGACTCAAAGCTATGTACAGGTAAGTTAACCGTTTTGACATCTCTACTCGACTTTAAACGACCATATTTTTCTTCATATATTGAAACGTCAGAGAACTAAGGTCATCGATATAGCCCACCGGATTAGCAAGCTGAAGTGGCAGTGGCCTGGCCATATTAGCCGCAGAACTGATAACCGTTGGGGCAGAAGAGTTCTGGAGTGGAGACCGCGTCTCGGTAAACGTAGTGTAGGACGCCCACAGGCCAGGTGGAGTGACGACTAGCGTAAGATGGCTGGCAGGAGCTGAATGCGAGCAATCCAAAATCAAAGTGGTGTGCAATGGGAGAGGCCTACGTCCGGTAGTGGACTGCAATAGGCTGATGATGATGATGATGAAACGACCGTAGCATGATGTTAGATGGATAGGGCAAAGAAGATTGAGGGGGGGGGGGTTGATTATATCTCTTGAATCAGGATATAAACGACTGCTCTTGATTGACACTAGTAATGCAGTGAAGAGTTCCACATGCAGTCTATCTCATCGACTAGGTGCGAATTGGGGACTGGCAAGACACGTTGTGGCTACGTAATCTTGCCGTTAAATTGTTTTTTGACCCGCCCAAAGGCCTCCGACTAAGCTTCGCGACTGCTATCTTATGATAACAACCGGGACTGACTGCTTAACGTGACCTCCCAATCACGGAAACGCTTATAACATATTATGCCACAAACAGTCACCATTTAGTTCTGACCGCGCTGTTGTTGCTTATCCTCAGGTGATTGGAAACTCGACTTTTCTTCAATTTATAATTTTTTTATTTCAATTATTTATTTAAAACTGTCTCCAGGGGTTTCCCAGCGACGGTGTTGGGCGTCATACCATACGCAGGAGTGTCTTTCTTCACTTACGACTCACTGAAGCACAAACATTTAGGTAAGATATTCGTCAAAAATTAAAAAGAGATAGTCTAGAATTCTCCAAGTCACTCTCTTGGATCGAAGGAAGTCTTGTTTTACATTCTAGGAGTTATCTAAAACTTAAAAACAATGAGTGTAGTAGAAAATTAACTTAAAAAACTATAGCGCGATTCAGCCAGATAGAACAACGCCCTCTATCGAAGTTTGAGGTAAACATTGTTAGTTTTCAATTACCAAAGGTAATATAAATTATCTCAATTCTCATACATTTATTCGTTTAAAAATATCTAATGATGCAATTTTTACTTACTAGATAGCATTGGGTGTGTTTTAATGTCTAATCACAGTTGATATTGACACTGAATTTCTGAAGCCTGAATGAAGCCGAAAAAATTGCTTGTTTGTAAAGTCGGTTTGATGGTCGGATGAAGTCGAACGGATGATACATTTATGCGATAATAACCTAAAGAAAACATTAACTTTTCACTTCACATTACAAACAGTTCACATGTAAGTTGTGTTTTTCTTGCTTCTACTCGGACGCCGAAGGAGTCGAAGAGAGATAGATGATTGTGTTTCTCTATCATTTGTTCGACGCTCTCAGGCGGAACGTGACACTTTTCTGCATGTAGGCCGGCATTAATTGAAGTATAAGACGTTATCACGTCAAAAAGGGTGATCTTTTGACTTAGGCAAAGACTTAACTGAGTCAATTAGCCCACGCCTTTAGCAATCTGTAGTATATCCTTCTATATTGTCGGCTCACAGTCGCACGCATCCACTCGCTATCGTTGCTAACAATCGACTGAACTGTACGCACGTACTCTCGAGTGTGACGTACTTCATTCATAGTGAACGAGTGAATCAATAACTTAGTAACACCTCACTCATTCACAGTGAACGAGTGAATGAATAACTCGAATGGCACCTCACTCATTCACAGTAAACGAGTGAAATATATTTTATTCACTGACACATACACTACACAGTGGAACATGATTAATGCTGAATCTGGGCGGGTCAAGCCACGTGAACATAATTTTGAATTAAGTATTGGTGATATAACTGTAACTGACAATTTAGACCTGGCGCAAACATTTAATAATTTCTTTGCTGATATACCTAAAAATGCAACCAGCTCCCTAAGATCATGTCCGGTTGATGCTCAATCACTTATGAGAGGCAGTGTGAAAGAGTGTACTGTACCATTCAGTTTTAATTTTATAAACCCCACTGACATAATAAAAATATTTAAGTCAATTAATTGCAAAAAGACAGCAGATTTATGGGGTATTTCTGTTAAATTAATTAATGGCATTATTATTAAGATAGCACCACATTTAGCAACAATATTTAATCGATGTGTTGATACCGGTGTGTTTCCTGATTTGATGAAACACAGTAAAGTAATTCCTTTGTTTAAAGCCGGTTCAAAAAGCGACCCTAGTAATTTTAGACCTATTTCTATTTTACCAGCTATTAGTAAAATCTTTGAAAAAGCCATACTAATGCAATTAGAAACACATTTTAATTCTAATAATCTACTGCATACTGAACAATATGGATTCACAAAGGGTCGCTCAACAGTAGACGCAGGCTCTAAACTACTTAAACATATATATAGTGCCTGGGAAAACTCGCAGGACGCCATTGGTGTTTTCTGCGATCTCTCAAAAGCATTTGATTGTGTGATGCATAGTACACTTCTGCTGAAACTTAGGCATTATGGCATAACAGGTACAGCGCTTAATCTTGTTGCTTCTTATCTTAGTGAGCGAATACAGTATGTTGATATTAATGGAATAAGGTCCTCCGGATCACCAGTGAGTATGGGTGTGCCACAAGGCTCAATTCTGGGTCCTTTTTTATTTTTGGTGTATATAAACGATTTGCCATTTTTTACTAGTAAGTTATGCGATATTGTTCTATTTGCTGATGACACTTCTCTTATATTCAAAACCAATCGCAAAAACGATTACTCTGACGAAGTAAATAGGTCCCTCGCATTAGTCCTTGACTGGTTTACATCAAATAACTTGCTTTTGAATTCTAAAAAAACCAAATGTATTAAGTTTAGTTTGCCAAATGTAAGGAATATCAGTACAAATCTAGTTTTAAACAATGAAGTTATTAATTTTGTTGATTCAACGGTTTTTTTGGGAATTACTTTAGATAGTAAGTTACAGTGGGGCGCCCAAATATCGTGTCTCGCAGGGAAACTCAGTTCTGCAGCGTATGCTGTCAGCAAAGTCAGACAGCTTACGGATGTGGAAACAGCAAGGCTAGTATATTTCGGTTATTTCCACAGCGTCATGTCGTATGGCATTCTGCTATGGGGCAAGGCAGCTGATATTCAAACAATTTTCATTCTCCAAAAACGTGCAGTGCGTGCGATTTACAAACTAGGTGCACGAGTTTCCCTTAGAGAAAAGTTTAAAGAGATAGGCATTATGACAGTTGCATCACAATATATATTTGCAAACATTATGTTTATAAAACAAAATATGCATTTATATCACAGGAATAGTGACGTTCACTCGGTGAACATGAGACATAAGCATAAATTAGTAGGTCAATATCATAGGCTACATAAAACGCATAATTCATTTATGGGTCTTTCCGTGCGATTTTTTAATAGGTTACCAGCTAGTGTTATGAGTCTATCAGTGGAAAAGTTTAAAAATGTAGTCAAAACTTATCTTATACGTAAAGGTTATTATACAGTTGACGAATTTTTAAATGATAAAGAAAAATGGATTTGACTACTTGCTCCTTATCATTTTATTCTACTCATGTGAATGTTGTTATCACATTGTTTAAGAGCATGATCTTACTTTTGTAAGTAAAGATTCTACGTGACTAATAAAGGCCATTCTTCTCTTTCTTTTGATCTTATAATTAATATTTTATATTTAATCTTTCGTTACCAGTAATTTGGCCAATATTTGAGCACATATAGTTTTTACCTTTGTTGTAAGTAGATGCTCCTACTATGTTGTACCCACTGAGGCTGTTGTTTTTGTTTTTTTAAATTAGCATAAGTTCTAATTTTTAATCACTATAATTTGCATCAGTCCTCTAACATGGTGTATAGTATATTAGTGGCAGCACCTTACCCCCATATCAGGTTTATAAACATTAAAACTATGTAAACATTGGCGATTTGAAAGGAGTGGCCGCGAGTTTTTATTGCCATGTTCTTTTCTCCGGCTCTACCTATTGTTTGCGAACATGGCATAAATGTACATGTAGAATCTTGACCTGTCACAAGAGATGTATTGCATCCTAAGTGAATAAAGAATTTTGGATTTGAATTTGAATCAGTCAAATTTTTTTCTCTGTTGTAGAGTACTTCGGGACCCCCCAAGGTCCTCTGACGAACGTGGTGTTCGGTGGAATAGCTGGAGCGATCGCGCAGAGCACGTCGTACCCGCTTGACATCGTGCGGCGCCGCATGCAGACGAGCCGGCCCGGACCCGACGGCCGCTACCACTACCGGACCATCCCCGATACGCTGCGACTCGTCTACAGGTTACATTATTATTATTATTATTTAAGTCTGTCTGTCCGACTGTCCTCGACTTACCGTCCAAATAGTTGGTGATAAAAAAAATAACTTTCTATTGATGCTCTATTGGTTAGCGTATGCGGCTGCTGATTAAGAGGTCTCGGGTTCGATTATCGGGTCGGACGAAATATTTGTGTGATCTACGAATATTTGTTTCGGAGTCTGGGTGTTTTCTATGTATAATTTGTATGTATTTACAAAAAAAAGTATGTTTATGTATTTATATTAGTTGTTTAGTACCCATAATACAAGCTCTGCTTAGTTTAGGATTAGATGATGTGTGTAAGATGTCCGAAAAAATATTATTTATAAATATGTGTTTCAATCACATCGACAAAGTGCTAAAGTGAAATCAAATAATATTTTTATTTGGAGCTACTCCCTTACATATGTAATGGTGATGATTGCGTCTACCAGATCGTGTGGGGTGGCATTAGATAAGTCTTTTAATAATATTAAGAAGTTGCTAAGACGATTTTTTGGCTATGGTATCCGTTTGCGAGTTATTCAACTTTAAAACGCATTTTCTATTTAAAACAGTTGTCATTTTAGGTAGTTATTCTGTGTGAGGGTATTGATATCAGCGTACCTCTACTAATTTTATTTTTTGATTATCTATTACTAATTTCGCTTTTGATCTCCAGATCTGAAGGCTGGCGTGGTTTCTTCAAAGGTCTAAGCATGAATTGGGTCAAAGGCCCCATCGCTGTGGGCATCTCGTTCGCTACCTACGATTCCATCAAAACTACCCTCAGAGATGTTGCTGTTCGTCTTGAGAGGTAGGGGACATGGTATACACCCCCTCAAGGGGCTCCCTTACTAGTGGGGGTCAGTGGCTGGAGAATGCAATATACTCGTCCGAGTACATCTCATAGATTGAAGTGTAGATGATATTATTTTATATAAGGGAAACAATTGTATGTGTTTCAGATGTGTGGCAATATTTTAAGTGCTTTATGTAAATATATTATATAGTTATAGCTTTAAAAATGGCCATTATACACGTCCAACATCAGACTAAACTGAAAAGTCCGACTTAGTTGACCCCTGCAAGTGTAACGTAATTAATGGATGACCCCTTATGTAATGTGTAAAAATCACGAAATTGTTACCACTAAAGGCTCTAAAATATAACCACGCCTCTGTAACACCTGTACACCGTGTGTGTAAGAATACAGGATGAACTGAACACATCACAGTGTGTGTACGGCACACACAGGGTGATGTGTGTACATACAATCGTACACAAATACACACTTTAAACGTTTGATCACTAAGCAACCTTTATAAAAGTTTTAATATTAAAACGACTGACTTGTTGACAATAAATATATTATATAATTATATAACTACCCTCATAAATAAACTGTTACAAAATATATACATTATGAAATATTAATTCTGTTAAAGAAAAAATTTGGTTCGCAGTAAAATCGACACACATTTGCCTCTTGTCAGTTGAAGGACTTTTAAGATTTTTGTCTGTCTGTCTGTCTGTTTGTTCCGGGTAATTAAATGACTGGACCGATTTTGACGAGAATTTCACTAGCGGAAAGCTGATGACTTATTAATTTAGACTAGGTTCTCTCCGCGGCGTTACTCGCAATTTACAACAATGACCACGGGTAACACCGCGGGACTCAGCAAGTAAATAAATAAATCTCGAATTTCTTTGTTATTTTAAACTTTCGAGTCAAATAATATATATTTTATTGTTATCTCTTTTTAATACGTTCTTGTGTCATTATCGCTTTCTTTCTTCCTCTCAAACCAGACATAAGCTGTACTATGTAAGAAACCAGATCGTTGATAAACATATTTATAAATATAACTCAAAACACGCACGGACAGAATAAATGATTGTGCCCATCATACAATTATTTGTCCTGGGTAGGAATTGAACTAAAAGCAAAGTTTTAAATTGTACTAAGTTTTTGCTTCACGTATTATTATATAGATATACCTAGTTTCAATATTAATTTGTTGATTTTAAAATTATTACTTGTATATATAGGTTGTTGCAAGTATTATGTATATTTAAAATTTATATATTTTGGGCTTATTAAAGCGATACCTTGAAACACATGAATTAGCTTACGGTAGAGTGACGCCACGGTGACTCTTCAATCTAATGTACCACAAAAATTGGTTATAAACAGAGTCTAGGATATGGTGCCAAAATTTGGACACAGTTTTCTACATAGCATTCTATTTATTGTTGTATATAATAATAGGCAGTGCTTTTCAAAACTTTTTGTATGTGTTTGTGTAAACAGTATTTAGCGCATTTCCTGTAGTTTTAAGTATAATAAAGTGGCTTAGATTGTATTATTGTTGGTAGAAAGATTTGTGTCGAAATGGCGTTCTATCATTACACTGACGAGGCTAAGCGACTTGTCTCGCAGACTGATGCTCGTTAATTGATATTGATAAGTACATAGCGCGATGCAGGATCACTGTTACTATATGGTTTTAACCATTTCCGTTAGATGGCATAGCAAAAATTAACTACACCGCCATTTAGCGAAGTTATGAAAGATCAACCTTTCCTGGTTTTGCTGGTTGTCTCATCGTATTATAATCTAATATGTCTACACAAATGTTTTCTTTGCTTTTAGTTTAAATTAACAATTATGTTTATTCCTACAGAAGCCAAGAAGCCAAGCCAGAAGAAAGTTTGACAAACACTGTCTATGTACGTTTATATATTTATTATTATACCTTTGAAGTGTTGCAAATTTATTTATTATCTAAATATGCATATTATATACACTCACGCCGTATTCTTGTCCGGGGTAAGCAAACATGGCAGATTGTAACGTACAGCTTCGGTAAGCAATAGAAAACGAATCAAAAGTATGCAATGCTGATCATTGACACACGCTCACATATTAAGGATACATTTTTCATTAATTGATAGTATATTTACAACTAGTCTACAGATAATTTAATCATATATCGACGAAAATAAAAGATTTTTTTTTTAACAAAATGCCATTTTTGAGATTTCATTTTACTTTTTTTTATTGTAGAAATCAATTATAACATCAAGGATATGTGATAATAAAGGGCTCTAATTTTTTATTGTACATAAATTTTATGTTACAAAATTATATACTTTAAAACCTTTTTAAGCACAAAATGTATGTTTTTTTTTAAATTTATTTATACATACATACGCTCATTTTGAACAGGGCGAAAGTTAAATCTCATTAAGTCTAGAAGTAGACTGTAAAAGAAAATTGAGTAAAAAGGCTAGGAAATTTTAGAATAATGTATGTATGTATATATTTTTGTAAATAATACATTTTTGATTAATTATTTCAACCATTGTAAAAGTATAGATTTTTTAATTATTATTTATCAAAATGTTTATTCATTGTTATTTATATTTTATAAACAGAATTATTATATTTAGATTAATGAATAATGTAAGTAATCTCAAAGTTTTAATTTGCAATATTATTTAATACATTTAGGTATTTTGGTTTAAGGAACTATATTGTTATATTCATAGACTTGTATGCAGCGTGTTACAAAAAGGCGTTAAAAATTTGGGGTCAAGTGGACCCCATAAATTATGTAAAAAGTAGTTGGAAGGATTGGCAAAATAGTGAATTTTTATACATAAATCTTTCTTCGAAAGTAATCAATTGAAGTTGTAAATTGATCGATTTAGCTGATATGGTGTAAGAGATATTAATAAAAAAGTTAATAATGCAGGGTCCAGCTAATTCGTTTTAGATTTCTGTATAAAAATAAATTCCAAGAAAAGGGTTTTTAAAGGAAAATCTGTAGCGTAGAGCGTCTTTCTGTAACAGCTTGTATAGTTAGGTGCTTTGGTTTTAAGAAAATGATATTATTTGAATTCAATAATTTGTTTTATTAAGGGGCGTTAATGATTATTACACTATAATACTCTAGTTACAATCCTGCAGTTTCGTTCAGATCGTCCTGATTGTGGTCATTGATATCCATTTAGCATGTAGCCACATCTTATTGATGTTATAAATGCTAAAGTTTGTATGAGTGTTTGCTATTCAATCACACCAGAATGCCTGAACAAATCTGAATGAAACAGAGAGGTAGATTATAGTCTGGAAGGCACAAAGGCTATTTTACATCTTGACATTGAAGTGAACGAAGCAGCGGGCGAAAGCCAGCTTAATTAATGCACAAGTGGAAATAGGGTGTAAATTATTTAGCTTTTTTTGCTAAAAATATTGTATGACACATAACAAGGCTATTAGGCCCAAGTTAAGCACACTGAGTTTTATGAATGCACTGAACAGAAATCGAACCCGCCTCTGACGTTGTATTCGAATATTCTGCCACAGCGTCACAGAGGACGGTCTCTCATGTCTTCTATTATTCTTCTATGAGGTTAAGTTCTAGAAGACATTCTTCTATGAAATGCACTCTCCAGTTGACAAATCATTTGGAATATATTATTTGTTTTAGTTTTAGATATCTAGTCGTTATATCATGTATACACGTAAGGGCAATCCATAAATTACGTTACACATAGTTTATGTTTTATTTTCCCCATGATGTTTTAGATATTTTCGTGCATACAGATAATGAAAAGATAAGTTTCAAAAACTATTATTATCATTCATTAATTTACAATAAAACAGTTCTTTGACCCCTCAGGACCCCTTATTGTGTAACGTACTCTATGTATGACCCCACTTTTTTTTCAAATATATTATAAATGATGTAAAAATGTAATTTAATGTTAAAGCCTTGTCTGTTAAGTGAAGTATTATATATGTGTTGTGTATGTGTTCAAAACGACTGTGGGTTAGAAATGTACGCGAACTCTGTACTTCAATAGTTACATATATATAAATAAATATAATTGTATCTGTTTGTTATTTCAAATAAACAGCTTTTCAAACTAAATGTATATAAAAAAGTGTGGGCATACATTAGGTTTTTTTTAATCGACTTCAAAAAAAAGAAGGTTCTCAATTCGTCGGAATCTTTTTTTTTTATGTATGTTCAGCGATAATTCCGTCGTTTATGAACCGATTTCAAAAATTATTTTTGCATTGGAATGGGCGTAGCTTACAGGTGGTCCCATCGTCACCATATCGGGATCTGATGATGGGATCCCAAGGAAATCGAGGGAACTCCTCAAATATCATAGGCACAATTATCGCGATTTGGGTACTCGGAATAGTTTATCGTGGTGCTACTCGCGATATACACCGTAACATAGACAGACCCAGGTTATTAGCTCAGACTAAATAAGTCAGTTCACGTAGATAGCTGGCCTGCGTCGTTCCTACTCAACTTGTAATATAGTTGTTATGTATTGGTTAACGAATATACCTACTTAAATAAATTGTTTACACATAATTTTATGAGTTTACTTCCTCTGAGGTCCCATACCCCCCCCCTCCTCCCCTCCCAAACCATAACTTTCCGCTGTTGGGCTCTGATCTCCTATTAGAAGAGGGTTAAAGCCATACTGCCTTGTTGGTCTAGTGGTTAGCGTATGCGGTTGCTGATCAAGAGGTCTCGGGTTTGATTCCCGGGTCCGACCAAATATTTGTGTGATCCATAAATGTTTGTTTCGGAGTCTGGGTGTTTTTCTATGTATAATATGTATGTATTTACAAAAAAAAGTATGTTTATGTATTTATATCAGTTGTTTAGTAGCCATAACACAAGCTCTGCTTAGTTTGGGACTAGATGACTATGATTTATTATAATAAGTCCCCATGCTAGCCGAGTGCGGGTTGGGGACTGGCAAGGCAGGTCGTGGCTACGTAATCTTGCCGTTGGATGTTTTCAAGTCACTACGAAGCTTCACGACTGTTCTTATGTTAAGAACCCGGTTTAACTTTTAGCTTGAGGTCCACTCGCAACTGGTGCCCGCTGATACCGTTCGAGATGACTCTTTCGAAGAGTTTCCCGGACTCATTCAGCAGACTTATTGGTTGAAACGCAAAGGGAGAATCTGCAGCCATCCCTTCCTTTTTAGGAGCACCAGTCTCAAGAAGACAATTCGTGAGAATCTGTCTCAGTTTGTCCCCCAGTACCGATAGAGCTATCACAAACGCACAAAACAAAGAAACAACACGGAAACGGTCACCCATCTAGGTGCTGACTGGGCTGTCGTTGCTTAACATCAGTGAATGTTTTCTATGAGCGTTTTTCGTGTGAAGAAGATGCCACGCAGATTATATGTCTATCTAGCCTTTATTGTTTCCAAAATTATTTGTGGTCGGCTACTATTCAACCAGTTTTACCTGAATATCAGTTTTACATGAAGCGACTGGCATCGGACCTCCGCAACCCTAAGAGAGAACTGTAATTCGATGATTGAACTAGTTGACAGTAATTTGAGGGCACTGACTTCCCTGCAAGCCGTAGGCAGATAGCTTGAGGCACGTCGTGGCCTCAGTACACCGTACACCTAGCTCTCCCGACTACCGGAACCTGAGATAGAGTGCGTTTTTTGGTCGGTTCGAGTCCGATATAACCACCAGCTGGTAGTATCAAAGATAAGGTTTCAAAGAGCTGCAATACAATAGAATCAAGACCATGTTTTTTTTTGACTGCCTTGTTGGTCTAGTGGTTAACGTATGCGGCTGCCGATCAAGAGGTCTCGGGTTCGATTCCCGGGTCGGACTAAATATTTTTGTGATCCACAAATATTTCTTTCTATATATTTACAAAAAAAAGTGTGTTTATGTATTTATATCAGTTGTCCCATCCTATAATACAAGCCCCGCTTAGTTTGGGACTAGATGATGTTGTATGTAAGATGTCCGAAATATGTTGTCCATGAGCTATGGTATCCAACTACCATCAAGTGCACCATCTGTTCGTTTGCCTCCAATTACATAAAAATAAAGTTAGTGAAAAATAATATATTCCATAGTAGTTTGATGCAACCTATTGATTTCACAGAATTGAATCGAGTACAAAGTTTCAAATCAAAGGAATAATTGTTATTGGTACTATCAAAATATTTTTCGAAGCGCTGATAGTCAAGGGACCTTAGGCGATAGGAAAAAATCACAATAAATACATTAAAATGAAAGAGAAACTACTAATTAATATGTAGTTTATGTGTAACTAAGTTATTCATTCACTCGTTCACTGAGAATGAATGAGGTGTCTCTAAGTTATTCATTCGCTCATTCACTATGAATGAATGAGAAGGAAGCATTATGTCATCTCCAGAGTACGTCCGGTCGTGACACAGGCAGTCGACTGTTAGCGACGATAGCGAGTGGGCGCGTGAGTTTTGTGAGCCGATAATATAGAAGGACATACTACAAAATACTTATGAATATTATAAATCCGAAAGTAAATCTGTCTGTCTGTCTAGCTTTCACGCCAAAACTACTGAACCTATTTAAATGAAATTTGGTACATAGATAGTTTAAAGCTAGAGAAAGGAGATAGGCTACTTTTTACCGCGATAACCGACACATAGCGGGGACTGCGGGCGAAAGCTAGTAATAAAATATAAAAAGAATCAATCACAATTTATTTCAACCTACCCTCAATCTAAAAAACAACAATTTTTATTCACACAAAATTTAAAAACCCTTTTAGCCAAGAGTAAACCACAATAAAATTAAAGACAGTGTTACAACATTTAAAAAAGTAACTTCTTTTAAAAGTCTGTACAAATGCCCTTCCTCTCCCAGTCACCGTATCTCGTGGGTTCAGGTCCCCTTGGACCTCCAACTTCTCCTGTATGTGGGTTGGTGTCGTTCGGCCAGGGAGGGAGAGGGTCATTCTTCACCTGCATCACACTATACACGTGTTCCTCGACATCCTCTGGAGTCGTCTGTTCCAGTTTCTTTCGAAACTCCTCCATTCTCTTAGACGGAGGCTTTTTAGCTTCATTACCAGAATTATCTGCTGGAGTAGCTTCGGCTGTTATCGTGTGACAGTATTTTGATATTGATAAAGCTTGGATTGCCGTACCTGTAATAATAATTATTTGTACTAAAATTATAAATTCGAAAGTATCTGACTGACAAGAGCCGACTTCAATGAAATATACCATAATAACCGACATAAATGCGGATGGAGCCGCGGAATATGGCTAGCTGCGCTGCGGAGCCGTGGGCAAATTCTAATCTATACAAATAAATAAACTTGATAATAATGAGTGTTTGTTTGTAATATCAAATAAATAAATAAATATTTTGGAAAATAAATGAATGAACAGTATTTTACTAAATGCATATGTTTACGGCTAACGGCTTGCTCGCTTAACGCATTAATACGTACTAATGCGTTAAGCGAGCGAGCCGTTTAGCTTTTAGTGGGGGGGGAAGGGATGTTTTTACCAAAAGTGACCTTTAAAGTGGAATTTCTAGCAAACGGATACCTAAATCAAAAATCGTCTTACAAACCCTTTGTTTTTAAAAGACCTATCTAATGATACCCTACACAATGATGTAGCCGCTAGAAAAAAAACCCCACTATGTGTAGGGGAAGTACCCCAAATAAAAATATTGTTAATAGTTTCTATTCTAGGACTTTGTACACGTAATTACAACACATATTCATGCAAAGTTTCATCTTTCTAGCACTTACCGTTTGGACGGTAAGTCGAGGACGGACGGACGGAGTATAGGGTATAAGGGTTCCCAGTCATAAACTTCGGAACCCTAAAAAGTTGTATATTTTTTTTTATACCAATTTATCCAAAAATACTTACGCTTAGGTAAAACTCTCGATAAATTAGTTATTATAGACATTATATAGATTTAATCGCTGGTATTTCTGTGACAACAAATTAAATTTGACACTAACAACTAATATTTGACATTGACAGATAAGGTTTTATTTTTCTATTTATTGAAAAAGGTTTACATTGTACAAGTAGGTTGTGCAATTATATGTATGACTAACGCAAGACGGCTGGCAGGAGCTGGATGCGAGAAGCCGAGGATCGAACCAAGTGGCGTACAATTGGGGAGGCCTATGTCCAGCAGTGGACTGCGATAGGCTGATGATGACGTGCTGAGTCCCGCGGTGTTACCCGTGGTGATTGTTGTCAATCTCGAGTAACTCCGTGGAGTGAAGCTAGTCTCAAAATTTTTTGCCTAAGTTAATATGTCGTCAGCCATCTGCCAGTGACAATCGGTCCAGCGGCCAGCCGTTCCAGAGCTTACCCGGAACAAACAGACAGACTGACAGAGTAAAATAAAAAAATTTGCATTTTTCGTGTAAGGGGCCATCCATAAATTACGTCACACCTAAAGGGGGAG
This sequence comes from Phragmatobia fuliginosa, assembly GCA_932526445.1. Lineage (NCBI taxonomy): Eukaryota > Metazoa > Arthropoda > Insecta > Lepidoptera > Erebidae > Phragmatobia > Phragmatobia fuliginosa. Next base: position 10,060,060 of record OW052084.1, on the reverse strand, counting down.
GGAGGGGGTCGACGAAGTTTGACATTGTGTGACAAGGGGGTGGGGGGGGGTCCTAAATAGTATGTGACGTCACATTTCAAAATTTAACGTAGTCTATAACGTAGGTCTACTATCATGATTTTTTTTCAGATTTTTTGAGCTGGCCGTTTAGCTTTGAGAGGGGGGGGGGGGGGACGCCCTGTTTTTACAAAAAAGTGGCCTTTAAAGTGGAATTTCTCGCAAACGGATACCTTAATCAAAAAATCGTCTTAACAACCCTATAATGTTTTTAAAAGACCTATATAATGATACCCCACATGATGGGGTAGTCGCGAGAAAAAAAAACATCCCCACTTTACGTGTAGGGGAGGTACCCCAAATAAATAATTTTCATAATTTTATTGTAGCACTTTGTCGACGTAATTATAATACATACATATTCATGCAAAGTTTCATCTTTCTAGCACTTACCGTTTGGACGGTAAGTCGAGGTCGGACGGACGGACAGATGGAAATGACGAATCTATAAGGGTTCGAAGACATGAACTTCGGAACCCTAAAAAGACCTCTGTGGTTTGGTTTGTTTCGACATTTCTTCTTAGAGTACATTTTAGGCATTATCTTTGCAAAAATTAAAATCATTTATCAAGGCTAAAAAGGAAGATAACAATAAACAAGAACTTATCATACTTTTTAGTATCTGCACCCTTTCTATTTAAAAAAAATATCTGTGAGTACTTTTTAAAACACGAAGAAAACAAATGAAAAACGTTGTTGCATTGTCTCAATTGTGTGAAACAAAATAAAACCAGAAGATTATTGTGAAAATATCTTTTAATTGCACATCCTTATCGGCCTCGAGAAGATTTTAATAGCAGAACGTGGTTGATCGCCAAAGAAGAATGGCTACTTCGCCGTGCAATTTCCTAATATTAGAAGAAGCAACAGGGCTTGCAACCTGAAAGTTCAGAATAACAATTCTACAATAGAGATGCTATTCAAGTTGCAAAATCTTTTGAAAACAGCAAGCGTGTTAAGCATATTGACATTGAGTTCATTAAATAATTGGACATTTCATTAAAGACCTAGTTCATGAAAAACTTATTTATATTGGGTATTGTTGAGAATTGATCAATTGACGCTGACCTGAACTCAATCCAACCTTGACACTATCCTCTTTGCTTTATATATAGTCAAAGTTAGTAAATCTATATTCAAATGTATTTTTAATTGTCTATTGCAAGGCGATAAGCTTTTTTGCTAATAACTTCATGTCACAGCGTAAAAGAAAGGCGAAGAGCAAACGTGCTCCGAATTGCTATTCCGTTTGTATAAAAGTATTGAGCAACAATCCGTCGATTGTATAGCAAGAGTTTTGTTCAACAAAACTAATAGTCAGAATATTCAAAAGGTACTTTTGGATGCATTTATGAAACATTTTGTTAATTTTTGGACTAAATTTATTTACAACAACAAACCCAAACCCACTGATATAAACAACAGGTTATGGGCTCAGGCAACGTAAAGGGTTTGTTGAAAGTAAGATAAGGAAGGGAAGGCGAAGTCCACGAAAGCAGTCCAAAACGTCAGAACCGGCACGGCAAACATAACAGCGACATCGGAGTAGTCATCGCACAGTAAGTCAGTAAGCGAGCACAGTAAGTGAGCAACGTACACGCAAGTCGCTTTAAGTCAGAAAATCGCCACGTAAAATTGTAAATTCATTTTGTTTATTTAAAAATTGACAGAAGTCAGTCAAAGCAAAATGGATACCGTAAAATCTCAGTTGGAGATGTTAAGTGAAGATAGTCAGGGAAATGTAAATTTCATTTCATGGCGATTTAAATTAAACCTAGCACAAGTATAAAGACCTGTACGACATTGTGTCAGGTGGGAAAGTCAGACCAGCTGGTGCTACGTCAGAAGCAACCGTTTCAGCTTGGATAAAGAAAGATATTGAAGCTCAAACGTTGATAGGTTTAAATGTAAACAGTAAGATTGCGAACACAATAGCAAATTGTAAAACTGCCAAAGACATGATAGGCAAGTTAGTTAGTTTGTATGGTTCAAAGACTGATGTAACTTGAGAAATGTCGTGAATCAAATTCTTCACCTCTAAGTATGCTGAAAGCAAGTCAGCAGTAGCGAATTATATGGTAGCATAGTAATTGTTTAAATAAATAAAAATAAAAAAATGGCGTTTTTCAGAACATCTTGGAACAAGGAGACAGGACCTACAAAGAACTTAGATACTCTCTTTGAACGTCTCAGACTTGAGTCGAGCAACTCAAAGAACCGACGACAAACGCAGAGGGCAGCACCAGCAACGCTCTCATGGCAAGAACTGAGAAACAAGAACATTCGTCGAGCGAGCAGGACAAGTCACAGCTACCATGTTACAAATGTGGGAAGAAAGGTCACGTGATCAAGGAGTGCAGAGGAAAAACATGTCAGAAATATTTCGACTACTGCAAGAAGTCGAGATATTTCTGTAATTCATGCAACAACTGTAAGCAGAAAGGACACTTCGCAAAGGGCTGTCCATTTCGAGAAGAAGGAAATAAGTCAGCACACGGAAAGCCAGTCAGAAAGGCATTTTTGACCACAGCATTCTCGACGGAGGACAACGACATCTCCAAGGACAGGGCAACTTCATGGTATCAGGACTTTGGAGCCAGCCAACACATGACGTCTCATCGAAAATGGTTTGTACAGCTTGTCGAGCTGGACGAGCCCATTCCAATTGTGATTGGAGACGCAACCAGACTAGATGGCGTTGCAGCCGGGAACGTCGAGATGGAGGCATTTGATGGTCAAAAGTGGTATCCAGTGAAACTTGAAGATGTGATCTACGTACCAAATCTTAACTTTAATCTTTTCTCAGTAAGTCAGATGCTGGACAAGGGATATGTACAGAAGGCGTATGGTAAAGAGTCAACGTTCTACAGTCTGAAATTGTGGCAATAGCAAGGCGCAAAGGAAACCTCTACTAAATTATGCTCAGGAGAGAAGAAGAGACAAGTTTGATGGCCCAGTCGATTAAAGTATGGCAGGAGAGATTCGCACATCAAAACGTGAAGTATGTGAGGGACATACTCAAGATAAAAGGGATCAATTACATTGATGACTGGAATAACTATGTGTGCACAGGGTGCTCATATGGCAAGCAACATCGATCCTCACATCCGAACAATCCCAAGACAGCCCAGCAGATATTAGATCTTGTTCATGTAGACACCGGCGAGATGAACATCCCATCTCTAGGAGGAAAGTATTACCTCATGTTCAAGGACAACTTTACTCACTACCGAAGCTGTTATTTCCTGAAGACGAAAAGTGAGGCCCCTGAGAAGATTAAAAGCTACCGGAGACTTGTGGGAAATCAACTAGGAAGGAGAGTAAAGAGTCTGAGATCTGATAACGGCACAGAACTGAAGAATGCAAAAACGAAAGAGCTGATGGACAAGTTGGGAATCTTTCATACCTTTACGAATGTGCATACCCCAGAAAAAAATGGAAGGGTTAAAAGAGAGATGAGAACGATTATCGAAGCAGTCAGGGCAATAATATAAGCCGATAGTTTGGACGAGAGACTATGGGCAGAGGCAATGAACCACGCGATCTTCACGATCAACCAGACAGGAACCAGTAACGTACCAGAAAGAGTCCAGCACAACTGTGGTTTGGAAGGAAAATGAAAATTGAGAAGCTGCAACTCTTTGGATGTGAAAGTTATGTGCTGACACAAGCACAGATGAGAGGCAAGACAAGTAGAAAATCAGAAAAGGGTATACTGGTTGGCTATGATTTGATTCGTCCTGCCACAGGATTTATATGATAGAGAAAAGAGAAGTGATCAGTTCAGACAATGTAATCTTCGACGAAGAAAAGATAAGACTGAGGCAAGGCATTGAACTTGAGACATTGGCAACAGAGGGCACACCTAAGAAGCAAGACAAAAGCAGCAGTGAGTCAGACGAAGAAGAGGGACAACTGGACAACTGGAGAAAGTGCTGACAAGCCTAGCGATAACGAAAGTAGGACATAAGACACAACCACCGGAAGAAGAGCCAGGAAGGAGAATTTTGCGAGATCGTTGAACTTTGCAACCACCACCAAAACTAAGAGACTGTGTACTTGACTCCAGACGTGGAGGAAAGAGCGCAAAAGTAGCCATGATTGGTGAAATAGTACACATCCCGGTGAGCGAGGCACTCAAAGATGAGAAGTGGAGACAAGCGATGCGGGAGGAGTACGATTCGCTAATGGAAATGAAAACTTGGGAGCTGGTGGACTGTCCTGAAGGAGTGAAGCCGATCACTTGTCGTTGGGTACTTCGAGAGAAAGCAGACGGAAGATACAAGGCCAGACTCGTAGCAAGAGGATTTGAACAAAAGGAGGGAGTGGACTACATAGAGACATTCAGCCCAGTAGCCCGCCATGCATTGAATCGACTACTTTTGCGCCACGCAGCGTCAGAGAAAATGAAGTTGGTATCGTTCGATGTGAAAACGGCATTCTTGTATAGAAACCTGAAACAAGTCATCTATATGAACCAGCCTGAAGGGTACGACGATGGATCAGGGAAAGTTTGCAAGTTGGATAAGTTTTAACGGGCTCAAACAAGCTCCAAGGATGTGGAACAAGAGAGTCACCACACACAGCATAATGGAACATCGTGAGAAATTGAAAAACAATGTGTCTACGGTCACCGAACAGATGCAAAATGCCACAAAGTGTCACCGAAGATCAACTGGATATTTCGTCATACAACAAAATTGTGATGAATTTTACATACCTTAAATTAATAGCAAAAAATTAATAAAAATAATAATATTTTTTCTTCTATTAGTTAATCTCTCATATTTTAAACTTCGCTTCACATTAAAACATAATTTTTTTGTGATTACTGGTATTGAAAAGTTTTTTAAACAGAATTAGTACCAATTAATACCTATTGGAAAAATCACACTCTGGTTGCCGCGACACAAGCCACGAACTCAGTGCGGAAACCGCTGTTAAGTTCAAAATGTAATGGCGTTCGTCTTCGACGAGCTTCTAATGTTGATGAAGTGTATGTTATAGCCACTATGTTAACAGTCACAACAAAATAACCACGCTCTGCTGATAAAATTAAAATCTTCTCGCGGAAGATGAGGACGTGCAATTCAAAAATATACTTACACAAAAATCTTCTGGTTTTATTTTGTTTTACACTATTGACACAATGCAACAATGTTCATCAATTGTTTTCTTCGTGTTTTTAAAAAGTACAGATTTTTCTTTTAAATGGTGAAAGGTGAGACAAAAAAGTACGGTAAGTAAATTAATAGTTTATTTATTAAATAATTTTACAATTTTCTATTATACCTACAACTAATACTAAAATAGTGTTGTGCATGGTACATTAGGATTCTTCTGCGACCCCAAAATGGATGCCTTGGGGTCTTGCGCAACATATTCAAATTCAAATTCAAAATTCTTTATTCACTTAGGATGCAATACATCTCTTATGACAGGTCAAGATTCTACATGTACATTTATGCCATGTTCGCAAACAATAGGTAGAGCCGGAGAAAAGAACATGGCAATAAAAACTCGCGGCCACTCCTTTCAAATCGCCAATGTTTACATAGTTTTAATGTTTATAAACCTGATATGGGGTTAAGGTGCTGCCACTAATATACTATACACCATGTTAGAGGACTGATGCAAATATAGTGATTAAAAATTAGAACATAAGCTAATTAAAAAAAAAAACAACAGCCTCAGTGGGTACAACATAGTAGGAGCATCTACTTAAAACAAAGGTAAAAACTATATGTGCTCAAATATTGGCCAAATTACTGGTAATGAAAGATTAAATATAAAATATTAATTATAAGATCAAAAGAAAGAGAAGAATGGCCTTTATTCGTCACGTAGAATCTTTACTTACAAAAGTAAAATCATGCTCTTAAACAGTGTGATAACAACATTCACATGAGTAGAATAAAATGATAAGGAGCAAGTAGTCAAATCCATTTTTCTTTATCATTTAAAAATTCGTCAACTGTATAATAACCTTTACGTATAAGATAAGATTTGACTACATTTTTAAACTTTTCCACTGATAGACTCATAACACTAGCTGATAACCTATTAAAAAATCGCACGGAAAGACCCATGAATGAATTATGCGTTTTATGTAGCCTATGATATTGACCTACTAATTTATGCTTATGTCTCGTGTTCACCGAGTGAACGCCACTATTCCTGTGATATAAATGCATATTTTGTTTTATAAACATTGTTCAATACAATATGAACATAAAGTTTTGTAGTTAAGTAGTTTTATAAATTGTGAACTGGTATACTTTTTGTATTTTTTCTGTTGTTCTATGATTGCAACACTTTTTTCTCACTCTCGAGATCTTGCCATCATTGTGTGAACATTGTTCCACCGTTAAATTTAAATAAATATAGAAATTTGCTATATTTTACAAACAGCTTGTTTTATTTCGAACAAGCTAAGTGGTCCTTCGAGCCGGATATGAACCAGCGACCTATGGATATACACACCAAGAAAAACTAGTGTCAGCCTTAAAGAGCTACGAAGGTATTCAGATAGATATTTTGAGTTTGGATAGCGAGGATGCAGAGGATGTGGGTGAGTTTGAAGAAAAGTTTTTTAACACAATTGCTAGGATTAACGAAACTATACGTTTGCTTACTAAGAACGAGACCCCACAAACTAGCTGTATATCGGCATCCAAACTCCCAAATGTTGATATTCCGTCATTTGATGGAAAAGATTTTACTAAATTTAAACCATTTTATGAACTTTTTATGGCAGTCATTGACAATAACAAAACGTTAACGGATGTTCAAAAGTTATTTTATTTAAGGACATATCTTGAGGAGGAGGCATTATCTGTTATTATTAACTTGCCTCTGGTATCCACCTCATATAAAGAGGCTTTACAATTGTTGAAAAAACGTTATGACAATAAAACAAGATTAATTTGCAACCACATAAACTTACTTTTGGACATCCCACCAATAACTAAAGGGACAGCGCCCTCTATAAGGACCTTTGTCTCTCGAACTAAACAACAGTTATATGCCTTAAAAAATCTTGATGAACCAGTTGATAACTGGGATCGTCTTTTGCTTTGTGTCCTTTCCAAAAAATTGGATTTATTTACTCACAGAGCTTTTCACTTGGACAGAAATCCTGAACTTTTGCCAACGATGGTAGAATTTTTAGCCTTTTTAGAAAAACGTGCTATGGCGTTGGAGGATACTATCCCCCTAAAAGGGCAACCATGTGAATATAAACCTAAACCTGCAGTGCGGGTCAGTAATATATCAGCACATTCCAATGTAATGTGTACCTATTGTAACAAAGCTGAACATGCAATTTTTAATTGCCCCAAATTTAAAATGGTCCCTATAGAGGCACGTTTGACCTTTGTAAATGATCACAAATTGTGTTCTATTTGTTTGAGAGATCACACAGACAGTGCTTGTAAGTACAAATTTAAATGCAGGGTTTGTAAGAAGTCTCACAATACACTATTACACTCTGATTCTGAAAAGGAAGTTCCTGTTTCTTTATGTTCCAATAGTAACATTAATAGCTGTAATATTTTATTACCTTTAGTAAAGGTAAAGGTCGCTGACAAATACAATCGTGTAATTTTTAGGGTTCCGTAGCCAAATGGCAAAAAACGGAACCCTTATAGATTCGTCAAGTCTGTCTGTCTGTCTGTCTGTCTGTCTGTCTGTCTGTCCGTCCGTATGTCACAGCCAATTATTTCCGAAACTATAAGAGCTATACTGTTGAAATTTGGTCAGTCGATGTATTCTGTGAACCGCATTAAGATTTTTACATAAAAATAGAAAAAAAACAATACATTTTGGGGGTCCCCATACTTGGAACTGAAACTCAAAATTTTTTTTTTCATCAAACCTATACGTGTGGGGTATCTATGGATAGGTGTTCAAAAATGATGTTGAGGTTTCTATTATCATTTTTTTCTAAACTGAATAGTTTGCGCGAGAGACACTTCCAAAGTGGAAAAATGTGTGTCCCCCCCCCCTCTAACTTCTAAAATAAGAGAGTGATAAAACTAAAAAAAATATATGTTGTATATTACTATGAAAACTACCAACGAAAATTGGTTTGAACGAGATCTAGTGAGTAGTTTTTTTTTAATACGTCATAAATCGTAAATCGCAATTTACCTTTCATTCAATCAATACACTAGTATAAAAACATCGATGAAAGTTACAACGAACTACAAGAACTTTTATATGATGTTACTTGCTGACACGGAACCCTTCATGGGCGAGTCCGACTCGCACTTGGCCGCTTTTTGTTCGAGCATTGCTCGACAGTGGCAGTCAGGCCTCTTTTGTGACAAGTACTTTAGTGTCAAAATTAAAATTAGCACCCTCTTTGCATTCTTCCAATATTATTGGAATAGGCAATAGGCCTACAAAAATAAATCAGGTTATTAACCTACCTATTTGTTCATCTATACATGAAAATGTAAAATACAATGTTAATTGTTATGTTGTTGATTCAATTACAACACCTTTGCCGCAACAACAGTTTGATATTTCAAAACTAAATATCCCTAAGGACATTCAGCTGTCTGATGATGAATTTAACATTCCTTCAGAGATCTCAATATTATTGGGAGCTGACATTTACTTTGATTCTTTGCTCAGTGGGTGCCTTAAGCTTTTGGATGGGCCCATTTTACAAAACACAGTCTTTGGTTATGTTGTTGCGGGAAAGGCTTGTTTAAAGAATGAATCAAGCAATACTTCCTCTAATTTCGTTTCAAATCTAGTGATCTGTGATCACAGAAAGTTAGAGAATATTATAGAAAGATTCTGGCTGACTGAGAGTGTGCCCGACCAGGCTGTAACAAAAAATCCATTAGAGTTTGAAAAGGTAGAAGAGATATTTGAGCAGTCTCTGAAAATAATAGATAACAAGTTTCATGTTGATATACCTCTTATCTGTAAAAAGGAACAGTTGCAATTGGGGGACTCATTTTCGGTTGCTTTTCAGAGATTTTTATCTTTGGAACGAAAATTAAAACAAAATCCAATATTATTGGAAGAATATTCTAAATTCATTGACCAATATGTTGCATTGGGGCATGCCAGGGAGGTTGACATAAATTCTTATGATGTCTATAATGGTTCTGTTTACTTCTTAGCACACCACCCAGTCTTCAATCAACATAGCAAAACTACAAAGTTAAGAGTAGTTTTTGATGGCAGTATGAAATCAAAAAGTAAAATGTCACTTAATGATGTCATGCTGAATGGGCCAGTGGTACAGGGTGAGCTGTTTGATATACTACTTTTATTTCGGACCTATTTATATACTTTAATATGTGACATCGAGAAAATGTTTCGCTGTGTTTATATAAATGAACAACACCGAGGTCTTCAAAACATTCTTTGGAGGGATGACCCAAGTAAGCCTATACGTTGCCTACAGTTGCAGACCGTTACATACGGATTAAAAGCCTCTACCTTTTTAGCCACACGGTGCCTGGCAGAGCTTGCCCATAGGTATGAAAAAGAATTTCCCATGGCATCAAAGGCCATATTACAAAACACTTATGTCGATGACATATTAGTAGGTTCTGACAATTTAAAGGACCTACACTCACTCAAATATGAACTTATAGAGTTACTCAAGTTGGGTAATTTCAAATTACACAAATGGTCCTCAAACCAATCTTCAGTTCTGGATGACATTCATCCCCAGCAAAGGTATTTTGAGGAGATTGATTTAAACACTGAAAACATAATCAAAACTCTAGGTCTAAAATACGATGTTGTTTTAGATGAATTTTATTTTCAGACTCCACCACAGTGTGGTGAGAATCTCAATACAAAACGGAAAATTCTTAGCTACATTAGCAAGATATTTGACCCATTGGGTATCATAGGCCCTATCGTAGTTGTGGCTAAGATGTTCATGCAAGACTTGTGGTCTTTGAAATTAGGTTGGGACGATGTCCTACCGTTGCAGTCTTTCCAAGTGTGGGAAAGGTTTTTGAACAATTTAAAATTAATGGACAAAATTTCAGTCCCCAGGTTCATGCTGTATCATGACTTTTCATCCATTACATTAGTTGGTTTTTCTGACGCATCATTTAAAGCCTATGGCTGTTGCCTTTATTTAAGAGTCTTAAGGTCTGACGGGAGTGTACAATCAAACCTTCTTTGCTCAAAGTCTCGAGTTGCGCCACTATCCAAGACGCACACCATACCCCAGCTAGAGCTAAACAGTGCATTACTTCTTGCCCAGGTAACGGAGAGAGTTAGCAAGCTGCTTACCTCAAGGTTTCCGCACTCCGTCCGTCTTTTCAGCGATTCTCAAATCGTTCTTGCCTGGATACAGTCAGGTACAGTCAAGTCCAATGCTTACGTCAATAATAGAGTTCAGCAAATTGCTAAACTCACTGACAAATCTTCATGGTCGTATGTACGATCTTGTAACAATCCTGCAGATATTATCTCACGCGGTATAGAAGCCCAAAAATTACAGGAGAAAGTTGTTTGGTGGCATGGTCCACAATTTTTACTAAACTCCGACATGAAAGATAATAATATATCTGAATATATTGATTTTAATAAATTTTATACTCCTGACTCTCCTTCCGAGGAAATTTCTTGCTCTACTCAAGCAATACACAACACTCTAACTCTCACTTTACTTGAGAAATTCTCAGATATAAATAAATTGCAAAATGTAGTTGCATACATTTATAGATTTTTCAACAATGCTTCTCAAAAACAGATAATTAAAGATGCAACTTTAACTCCTAAGGAGTTAGAGGCTGCTTTGTTGATTGTTGTCCGCTTAGTACAAAGAGAACATTTCTCTCATGATATATCCTCTATTGTTAAGGGCAACAAATTGAAGTCTGGCCTTGCTAGTCTCCATCCTTTTGTAGACGCACAAGGCGTCCTTCGCGTGGGTGGTAGGTTGCAAAATGCTGGCCTTCCCCAAGACAAAATGCACCCTATTATACTCCCAAAAAATTGTAATATTACAACTTTAATTATAAAAAGAGAGCACCTTCGCTTATTGCATGCCGGTCCAAGATTAGTACTCAGTTCACTATCCCAGAAGTTCTGGATAATTAGTGGTATCCGTGAGGTAAAAAAGGTTTTACACAAATGTTTGAAATGTGCGCGTTTGAAGGCTGATACTGCCATGAAGCTAATGGGTTCTTTGCCTGTGGAACGTATCACCGCTAGTAGGCCTTTTCAGCATGTAGGTATTGACTTCTGCGGCCCATTTAATATGAAAGTGGCAAGAATTCGAAAGCCACTCGTGACTAAGGGTTATGTTGCACTATTTGTCTGCTTCTGCACTAAAGCTGTGCACGCAGAATTTGTATCAGATCTTACAACCGCAACCTTTTTGGCATGCTTCGATCGCTTTATATCAAGGCGAGGTATGCCTACCAAGGTCTTTTGCGATAATGCAAAAACATTTAAGGGTGCTGAGAACCAATTAAAAGAATTGTATAATTTACATTCCTCAAAAGCTCATAGAGACTCTGTTTGAGAGAAAAAAAAAACTATTAAATAAAGTAAAACCTCTAAAAATCTGTACATATTCCTTTCCTCTCCCAATCTCCATACCTCGTTGGTTCTAGACCTTTGGGACCTCCAATTTCTCCGGTATGTGGGTTTGTGTTATTCGGCCAAGCAGGGAGAGGCTCCTCTATCACTTGGGGATGCTGTAATGGTTGTTTCCCGAGGTGCTCAACAGTCACTTTCGGTCTTTTCTGATTGGCTTCTGGTCTTTCAGCTTCAGGTGTCCGTTTATGAGAATACTTGCATATCGATATTGAAGTTGTGGGCAGATCTGTAATACATTTGAGTAATTTAGTAATTAAACATACAACTTGCAGATAAATATTCATCATCATCAGCCCATCGTAGTCCACTGCTGGACGTAGGCCTCTCCCATTGCACACCACTTTGATCGTTTTTGGGCTTCTCGCATCCAGCTCTTGCCAGCCATCTTGTGCAAATCGTCACTATACTTGACCTGTGGGAGTCCTACACTACGTTTGTCGAGTTGCAGTCCCCACTCTACAACTCATCTACCTCGTACTCTACGGTCATAAGTTCTGCGGCTAATATGGCCAGCCCACTGCCACTTCAGCTTGCAAATCCGGTGGGCTATATCGATGACCTTCTGATGGATCACCTCATTCCTGAGACGACGACCCTCAGAGAAACATTGAATAAATATATTTCTCACGTCATTTTGTAACTGACAAATTACAATTAGTATTACGAAAAATACATGTTTTCTCCAACATTTTGATGTATAACAATAACTTTGTATACAAGAATCTGTAAAAAGAAATAACTACTAAAGACTGCTAAATAAATACTTACGTTTAGGACTCCTTCCTATTAGTTGAGTTAAGGCGGACATTATGAAATTTATGAGATATCGTACACAAATTCCCAACCTATATAAATATTATGAAACAGATTCTGAATTACTGACATACAGAGTGACAGAAGAATGAAAACATATGATCAGGGCTGCCAGAAGATAGAAGTATTTTACTACTAAAATTCATTCTAATTGCCCTAATGAAACGTAAAATGCTTGTGTTTGTATTACTCGACTATCTCAAATAAGTACCGAAATACCTATGTCTATGCGCGTGGTGAAAGGTTAGTAAAGTCAATTCTATCCAGTGTCACCATGTTCCTAGCCTCATCCCAAATTTATTTGGGGTCCCAAATGAATTTTCTCCTTCCATTCTTCTCTATTACTCGTCAGTTCACTATTTCTTTTCTGGATATATTATCCTCTTTTACGCAGTCCATCCATTTTTTCTTTGGTCGCCCTCTACTCCTATATCTATCAACTTTTATACATATAACATTCTTCACCACAGCAATACTTCAGCTGCTTCAGTTTAGATGGCGTTGTTAAATAGTAAATAGTTGTAACCGAACAAGCCTCGGTCGCCCAGGTACTATGTACTGATTGGTGGGGGACACTGATTGGTGGGGAGCTTTCATTGCGTAATTCAGGGTCAGCAGTAACTCCATAGTTCCATGTGTCGCCGTTAGATGGCATTAAGGTGAGTTGTTGTTTGATTTCATGTCTAAGTTGTTGCACAAATTCAAAATTAGGTAGGTATATCTACAGTTCCTTTTGTATAAGAGGTACGGAGTAAAAGACAAAGCACCAAATGGCACTAACATGTACTGTCTATACTATAATATTTTAAAACTGAGTTTGTTTGGTTGAACGCGTTAATCTCAGGAAATACTGAACAAATTTAAAAAGCCAGATGTTAGATGTTAGATAGCCCATCTATCGAAGTTGGTTATAGGCTATATACCATCACGATAAGACTAATAGGAGCGGAGCACCAATGATGAATGTTTCAAAATCAGGGGTTTTGTTTCCTCTTGAGACCTTCCGCTGCGTGCGATGCGTAGACGGTTAAAGTTTCGCAAAAATCATGTATGACAGAATTGTTTTCCTTTAAAAGTTCTAAAAAAACTCCGTTACAACATATGTCTGTCTTTTATGGTAGACTTTTTTATGGGAAACTACTTTGCTTCGGCGCAGTATAACATTACGCTACCATTAATAGAGGTCAGCTAGTTAATTATAAGGAGGTCGTGCTTAGTGACAGGTGGCAGTAAATGAAATTGACAAATAAAATTGTTCTTATTTAATTTATTCACATATTGCTTAATTTGACAGCTAATGTTGCTACTTCTAAAATAATATTGCACAAGAATAGACCCTATGGGGTCTTACGGGTATCATTAATTAAACTTATAATAATTTACTTATACATAATAATTAATACATATACAACAAAATGGATATTATCTACACAAATAAATTAAAATAGAAGTGTCTGTTTCATAGTTAACATTACTGTTTTTTGAAGTACATTAACTGACACATTTACGGTACTTGCATTAAACACATTTTTGAGCCGGCTAATCTCTGGAAGGGCTTGATCGATTTTTACCAGACTTTCACTGGGTGATAGTTTATAGTGTAAAGAGTAACTTAGGCAACTTATTTTTAAGACTAGTGTTGCTTCGCGGTACCGTGATACAGATACAACAACAAAATAATATGTGAGACGGCGTATCGATTATTTTAGCTGGCAACACTGTAAAGTATCTGAAGTTAAGACACTGACGCAACACTCGGTGTAGCCATGTGTAATTAATCAAAACTGTATTTTTAACCAGTCACATCGCTAAATACCTACACTGGTATGGTTTTCCTCTCAAGAGAGGGTTATGGACATACCGACATGCGCTCCCACGTTGACCGAGTACCGGTTGGAGACTGAATACATAAATTACATCTTAAATAGTTTAAATACCAGTCGTTACAATAATTCTATGATATGAACCATTTCTAACTCTCATAGTGTCCCAGATGGCCGTGTTGATGATAGTACCGCCTGCTCTGGTACTCCTGAGGCTGTTGAAGATACTGAGGGTATACCACTCCACCGTACAGCTGGGAGAGAACGTCGTACGGTGGGGGTGCTGGTGGGGATCGCGCTCGTGGTGGCGTCGCCATGCTGAACAGTGCTTCAGGATCGCAGACGAACTTGTAGACGTAGCGTTCGCCTGGGAAGATGGAAAAATACATACTATTGTACAAAGCTTATCATAATTGCACGGACGAACCTAGTGGTTTCAGCGGTTTCCACACCGGTTTCTACTGCGCCAAGTGTCGTGGATTCAAATCCTACATAGGACAACACTTTGTGTGATTCACAAATTATTGTTCTGAGTCTGGTTGTCTTTGTGTCCGTTTTATGTATGTTTGTAAAGTCCCCCCGACAGGATTTAGCTCCAGGGAGTTGTCTTTTTAAAAAGATAAAAAAATTAACTATGATAATGAAGGAACTGTTTGTCCAGTGGATAGCGACTCGGTTTACTAAGCCAGAGGTCAAGAGTTCGATTCCCTACTACATATACGAGTTGGAAGATTTTATCCTATATTAATACTAATGCTGTCATTATTAGGATGGTCTTCTATGTGAGGGTAGAACTGCCCCGGTAGAGGCTGCATATTCTTTCTGAAATCAGCATGGCTCTACTGCCTAGTGATTTAAAGACACAACAAAATATTGGTGTTCATCAAACACTACCCTGTTGGAAATCGATCCTGAAGTCAGAAGCAAGTTACCTGCCCCCCCCCCCTCAGATATAAATACCTGCCACTTTCTGCATGATCCCCTTCTCATAGTAGTACCTCAGCGAGCGGGACAGCTTGTCGTAGTTCATCGCCGGTCTGTTCTTCTGAGCTCCCCACCGACGTGCCACCTGCCATCACAATGGTTACTGAATTGATTGATTGTATAGACCACGGAGTAAATACAAGGACGTGATGCCCTAATGAGAATTTGCTTGGTGAGGAATGTAAAATTCCCTTCACTTTACACTTACTACAAGTCGCGTCAACTGCAGTGATGTCAGAGTCAGGACTCATCTTTAATCACGGTGCACATCTGCCTAAGTCCTCTTTTTGTATTTGCTTCCTGATTTTAACAACTCTGCCTGATGGAAAGCATGAGTAGAATTCAAGAGGCTTTCCATCAGGCAGAGTAGAGTTACTTTGGTTGCCTTCAATAAAAAAAAGTCTGTACGTTTGCAGAAGATTGTATCCATTCTAACCTCTTCAGGTTCGTGCAGTTTGAACTCCAGCCCTCTGCCAGTCCAGGCAACGCACCGCGCGCCCTCTGCCAGGAGGGACACCAAGAACTGCCAGAGCTGTAACGCTCCACGTCGACCACCTCCTGAACACATAGATCATGTTTTTACTTCTGTTTAATGAATAATCGTCAACAGCCCTTCACAGTCCACTGCTGGATATAGGCCTCTCCTTAAAATGAGATGCCTTACTTATATAAACTTACTTTTTTTGCAAGCTTTTATTTATTATTTATGGCTTTTATTAATGAGGGGTGAAGGTTGAAAGAACAATGCCCACTCTCCATACTGCCTCCGGCCTGGAAGTGGACAGTCAAAAATCGTACTACCTGTTTCTGCATTAAATAAAGGAGCGTTTAACTTGAAATCTTAGATTGATTAGAGGTCTGCCACATTCATACTTTTTTTACCTGGTTACCTGGTACAGTCTTAAGCTGTATATTGCATATGCGGGATTGCTGACGCAATACAATATGCTATAGCTATATTGCTTAGGCGATAGGCTATTTGGGTGGTTGTCTTGCCACTATACGAACGTGGAACTTAGTTTCTGTTCGTCGCTATTTTTAATTGTATTACGAGTATTGTTTTTAGTGTAAATCATTCTACTCCTGATTGTCAGTTTGTGCCTACTAAATCCCTGCAACATGGGGACTCCAAACCCCGACATACCGCTTTCGGCCCCCTGATCCGACTTGTATATATAACTTGGCTAGGAGGGCAGATCTTCTTCCTAGCCTTTATTGCCAATTTTATTTGGGATGGGCTAATAGTTCAATCGGTTTTACCCCAAAATCCGTTTTTCCACGGAGCGGCTGGCATCGGACCTCCGCAACCCTGAAGGAGAACTGAAATTCGAAGGTTGAACTAGTTGTCAGTAAATTTGAGGCCACTGACTTCCATATTACGATTGCCATAGATGTTCATGATCGAGGCATTCAGGACCGACGGCTTAACGTGCTCCCCGGTCCCTGAGGCACGGGCGTGAATTATCGCCAAACTTCCAGACTCCGGGCTGTTATTAAGAATTTTCAACAAGTATTTTTGGACCCAGGATTTAAACCCGAGACCTCTTGATTAGCAGTCGCTTATGCTAACCACTAGACCAACGAGGTAGTCAATATAGAATTCTAAATCACCTGCATGTGTGGTTGTGACGTGTTGGTGAGGGGACGCCGCGTCATTTCTCGCCGTGTGGGCCGGTGCAGAGCACAGGGAGCTGCTCACTGGAAGAGATATTGAAAACTATTAGAACCTTGAATAAGTTCTAGCTGATTTTTTATAAAAAAAAATTTTATTGCCCATCCCTAGCGACCACTTTCTCCCATCTTTCTGGCGGTATATGAATCCCGCTTTGGAAAAACGACATGACTTTCGAGGTTATCTAAGAATCGATTATTTTTTTAGCTTCTTCATAAGAATGAAAGCGCTGGTCAACTAGGCCATGTGCCATCGAACGGAATAAGTGAAAATCAGAAGTGGCTGTGTTAAGTGAATATGGCGGGTGGGGTAGAACATCCTATTGAAGCGTTTCCAGGTAGGTTTTCAATGGTTTTGAAACATATTAGTACCTAGTATTTAAAAGGTTACGATACCTTCTACCTACCGACGTTTCGAACGGATTATACCGCTCGTGGTCACGGGTAGACTAATGAGAGTGTAGGGATATTACAAGAATCAACGCGATCAAGTGCGGGTAGACACAACCTGCATATCACCAAGGCAACGCTAAACTCACATCAGTCTACCCGTGACCACGAGCGGTATAACCCGTTCGAAACTTCTGAAAGTGGAAGGTATCATAACTTATTTAATTTTATCGCGAATAAGTCTAAAAACAGATATTAGTAGTAGAATAGTTGGAGGTGTACTTCCTGGTTGTATCGAAGACTATTTATGTGACATTGATAACACCATATAGGTTCTCGAACATAGAACAAAGAATTTGATCTGCTGCAGTACAGTTAAATTCTTCAATGGAATTGTATTGAATATATTTCTGTATCAATACTAATTTTATAAATTGGAATGTTCTGTCTGTTTATAACGCTCTCACGGCTATAACGCTGCACCGATTTGAAATGAATTTTAGCAGCCAGATACTTTGATTCTTGGGGATATGTTCACGACCAAAACAATTTATGTAGTGTGTCATGTATCGATAGATGGCGTTGTACCATTTGTCTGCATCGCGCTAGTGTTCCCTTGCGCGCAGCGGTATAAGTTACTTTGTGTTTTATAACCTAGATCAGATTACAGTTGTGGTTTCATTTCTCGAACCCTTCTAGTAAATCATTATAGGTCAACCAGGTTATATTAACGCCAGTCGTAACAGGATATGTTCTTCTCTTGGCAATATCGGTTTTCGCGGTAAATACCTATGAAATCGGTGAAGTGATTTAGGCGTAATGGCAACAAACAAACTTGTATTCGCATTCGTAAGATTAGTTATGTCATGTTCTGCTTACCAAGTTTCTCATCCCAGTGCTGGTGATGCTCAGCAGTGCTGGAGACCTCCTCCCTATCTCGAGGGTCGTCCTGGACCTCTTCTGTGCACTTATAAGAGGGGTTGCATCTAAAAATATGTCAAAGGAACAAGTATGTATTTTTGAAGAAAGCGCTCAAAAACAAGTGTTTATTTATTTAAAGGGTTTCGCAGTTCAGGACTCAGAAACCTTATAGATTCGCCATGTCCGTATGTCCGTCCGTACGTCCTCGACTTACCGCCCAAAGGGTTGGTGCTAGCGATAACATCGAGTCGTCGATTATGCCTAAAATCATAATAAAAATGAGTCAAATGCGTGTCAGGCAACGCATAGAATAGGGGTCCGTAGTCATCCATAAAGGCACACGTAGATTTAAATTTATGTTCAATTGTTATATTTACTTATTATTTCGTTTTTTTTTTTTTGAAATTTTCCAAGTAAGCGCATTTCACAAGTTATACCTCCATACTCCATACCCTTCTTGGGGAAAATGAAGGGTGTGTGTGGGACTCCCGGTTATCCGGTCTACCCACTAAACCCCGCGGCAGCCTACCTCGGCAGTCGGGAGGAACACCAGGAACGTGTCAGCGGCTTCTGGTGTCCCCCCAGCCATACCCCAACACCAGGGTACATCCCGGGGCTACTGAACTCAACCCCGGGGCAGGACGCTGTTGCGCCTCTCACCGCTCTACACAGTAAGAGGCGAAACATCGACCCGCCTTAAGGTTCGAGCACATTATGCCGGGCCGCAGCGTGCCGGGGCGGAGCGCAAAAATCCGCTCAAATCGCTTCAATACAAATTGTATGAAGTATCGCACACTGTGTCGGGCCGCAGCGGCTCGCATTATTGCGACGCGGATTTGCGTCACAGTGTGCTATAGCAAGCGGATTGGTGTGCATGCGCGTTCGTGTTTATTTTACGAAATTTGCGTTTTTTGATACTTTTTCTTCTAACTTCGTCTTCTTGTTCTAACAGCAGGCAAAAAAAAGAAAGTTTTTCGTCAGAGCTATCCATAAGGTACAGTTGCACTAAATACACAACAGTTGCGCATGCGGTACACTCTACTCAAAATCCGTCAATGCGCTGCGACCCGGCCCGTCACAATGTGCTAAGTTAGCATTTTGCGCTGCGCTGCGGCCCGCCCCGACACGCTGCGGCCCGGCGTAATGTGCTCGAACCTTTAAGGTGCGCGTCCATAGGCCCGCACGCACGCACGACACGCAACGGATTTTATTTTGCTTTGTATTATTTTACATAGAGCTGCGTCCACTATCCGCGCCGCCCGCACCGAACGCATTTATGAGAAAAAAATGCGTTGCGTGTCGGTGACGTCACACAAATCAGTTTGCCGCTGGCCGGCTGGTTTCGCCCACTGCCGCTCGTCCTGTTTGTCTTATTTAAATAAGGAGCGAACGACAAAAAAATGAGCTGCTAGACTTACCTGTGCAGTTGTGTTGAGTAGTGGTCTCTGTAGTCAGTTCTCGTCTCCTCACCTTCGCCTTTACACCTGGAAATTAAGATATTCTTGAGTTTGATGTTTAAACTTTTAAACCTACGGGTATCAGAATTTTGAACTTCAAAACTTTTTCTATCGAATACTAGATGACGCCCTATGTATTTGTTTTGCGACTCAATAACAGATGGCGTTGTATTAAATATTTCCATAGGTTAACATTTATAATTGAATTTATAAATCAATTATTAGTAAAATGTTGATATCTTCATAAACAATTATATATTACTATTCTTTATCTTTCAGTTTTCGATGTTCCTCAAATTTCGTTAATCAAATTTTTAGCATGAACTTTTAACTTAAAACTGATAGATGTCGTTGCCAGTACACTTAAATAGGCTTTTTGTTCCTGCATTTCTTCCCAGACTGATTCCTAGGAAATGCCGAATTGAGAACTTGCAAAAATTAATATAATTCATCATTCGGTTAAGTTTGAGTTTAGTGGTATTTTAAAATGCCTACTCTTAATCGATAGATGTCGCTACTCACTGAGTCTGCGTTTCTAGCAGAGTTTGCGTATGGTGCCTGCTGTACAGTTGTGCCGTCGTGTGCGAGTGACTCTGCTCGTAGGGGCGCGCTGTTGAGCTAGGGGTGGCTGTCTCTCTGCAATATTATAATACCTCAAGTAATTCAATAAACTGTACTGGTATTTTGCTCCTGTGGTACTAAAACTGAGAGCTACAAAAACCTAAATGAAATTTTGGTTCAATCTGTTTGGTGACGGATTGTAAATATGTCAGTAGCCCTATTCATCCCGTGGGGGTTGTAACAGTCTACTAACGGAGTAAACTACCAGGACAACATCAATGCACAGAGAACGCAACTCATCTTTAGTCACCCGTTTGTTCACGATATCAGAAAGAAAGGAAGAATGTTTACTACACACAAGAATATTTACACGAGAGGTTACAAGAATTTCATTGATTTAAATTCCCAATCAGTATACAATCAGATCAGTTAGCTGTACAAGCTTAAAATAATTATGAGTGTCCATGGAGTATCTTGTCTGTTCTTCTCCATAGGATCTACGAATTGGAACAGACAATTAGCTTCACGACTGACTACTGACTGACTACTTGACGTTTCAAAAGTCCCGTTGTATGGTTTATTTGAAATAAAATGGTTTGATTTGATTTGATTTATTCTAAGTGTACAAGGGATAGTTCGCGAGCACGTTAGGCCGTGGGCTCTTGAGAGTTCGGTCGGTGATGCCTCCTAGAAAGAGGAGACACTTATCTTCAGTAGTGGAGCGCAGCAAAAAGGCTGTTTTTATAGCCGCGCGCAGAGTAGCGGGGAGACGCTCGCCTGGTAGCGGGGAACGAGGCAATGTAGCCACGTTACAAAGGAAAACTTGATAAAAACTCAATACCAACTCATTCAGCCAGCGTGGTATAGAAGACCAAAAGGTCCTTTCTAAGAAAAGGCCTATGTCCAGCAGTGGATTTTTAAAGGATGTTGATGATGATTTGATGAGGGATTAAGGAAACAGAGTGTCACCACCCCTATTCATAACCTAAGTTGGCCTGGCAAGGTTAGTTAGTTGTCGCCATCCTCATTGTGAATGCCAACAATTACACATTGGCCTTAGTGGCTTAAGTGGTCACGCCACTTTCTACTTCGACAAGTTTCGTGGGTTCAAATCGTGGGATAACACTTTGTGTAATCCAAAAATTATTGTTCTGAGTCTGGGTGTTCTTTTTGTCCGTTTCATGTATGTTTTGTTAAATCTTCCGCGACCCAGGATGTATATTTCTAATCCTTGAGTTGGTTTTTGAAAAACCGTAGTTCGTTGTAACTTTGATCGATGTTTTAATAACAGTGTATTGATTGAATGAAAGGGAAATTGCGGTTTACGATTTTTGACGTATTAAAAAAAAACACTTACTAGATCTCATTCAAACCAATTTTCGCTTGAAATATATGGTAATGTACATCAGTTTTTTTTAGTTTTACACACATTTTACCACTTATGAAGTATCTCTCGCGCAAACTATTCTGTTTAGAAAAAAATGATATTAGAAACCTCAATATCATTTTTGAAGACCTATCTATAGATGTCCCACACCTATGGGTTTGATGAAAAAAATTTTTAATTTCAAGTGTGGAACAAATTTTTTTGTTTTTATTCAATTTTTGTGTGAAAATCATAACGTGGTTCACAGAATACATCTACTTACCAAGTTTCAACAGTACAGTTTTTATAGTTTCAGAAAAAAGTGGCTGTGACATACGGACGGACAGACAGACAGACATGACGAATCTATAAGGGTTCCGTTTTTTGCCATTTGGCTACGGAACCCTAAAAAGTGCTGTTGTCCTGTTAGTTTGCTCCCTTAGTCGCCTCTTACGACATCTACAGGATGAATAGGGGTGGTGACACTCTGTATTCTTCACCCGTCATCACACAGAATTATTATCCACTCTATCATCATGTCTTATATTTTTTTCTTCTCTTTTATCCACATTAGAATATATTACACTTGACTGCCTTGTTGATCTAGTGGCTAGCGTATGCGACTGCTGATAAACAGGTCTCGGGTTCGATTCCCGGGTCGTACCAAATGTTTGTGTGAACTATAAATATTTGTTTCGGAGTCTGGGTGTTTTTACACGCTTTATATTAGCTTCACCTGTATGTTTGTTTGTAACCGACTCCTTTGAGCGCGATTTTGAACCACTTTAAACGGCCAGATTTCGTTCAAACTTTGTAGATTTATCGAGGACCGATGACAATACATTAATTCAAAAAAAAAAGATTAAAAAAAAAAACTTTTTTAGTCTAAAAAAAAATATAGTTTTAAAAAACTAAACAAACACGCTTTTAAACTAAAAAGTAGAAAATAATTTTAATGTAACAAAGCGTGGGGTGCTTTCTGAAAATATTTCAATAACGTCGCGTCGCCCCACGCTTTGTTACATAAAAATTATTTTCTACTTTTTAGTTAAATAGCGTGTTTGTTTAGTTTTTTAAAACTATATTTTTTATGTATAAAATGTATGTATTTACAAAAAAAACTCAAGCTCTGCTTACTTTGGGACTAGATGACGTTGTGTGTAAGAAGTCCGAAAAAAAATTTTAAAATAAATTATAAATTAATAATTACACAGAAGAACATCCTAATAATGACAACTTTCTTGGTGTCGTATTTCGTTGGTGAGTGTGAGACCGGAGACCCGATCATTCTCCATCATCCTCGTGGCCTCCGGAGGTCGTGAGAATTTTATTTTATTTATTAGATTCGTCGGCTTATTGCAAGAAGTCATTGACTGCAAAAGATCACTAAATACGTTTTTATCTATAATTGTGAGACCATTATAGATAAAAAAGTATTTAGTGATTTTTTGCAGTCAATGACTTC
Source organism: Phragmatobia fuliginosa (assembly GCA_932526445.1). Lineage (NCBI taxonomy): Eukaryota > Metazoa > Arthropoda > Insecta > Lepidoptera > Erebidae > Phragmatobia > Phragmatobia fuliginosa. The sequence continues at coordinate 10,036,960 of OW052084.1, read as the reverse complement.
TTGCAATAAGCCGACGAGATACAGAAACAGACAACAAACCAAAGACATACAAATATTACATATTATAGTTTACAATATTTGGGTCTGAAGTCCAATTACAACTGTACACAGCTTTTTATTCTATTTTACTTCGTTAAAAAAAATGATTACCAGACATTCTTGAGATTAATGAAAAAATATCATTTTCAGAACATATTTGATTGTAATGAGTGCACATTTTTGAAATTGGACTGTTACAGATACATTATTATTAAAATTACTTAAAGTAAAAAGTTGATGCAGAATTATCTGACCAGACCGCCTTGGTGGGGTGACCATGCTGCATTGCCTCCCCTAACAATGAGGATGGTGACCCCTACTTCTGGATTCCACTCATGCTTTCCATTAGGCAGAGACGTCACTTTGATTATCTTCAATATAAAAAAACCTGTGTCGCGGGGAACTTTCCAAACTTTTACAAACAAGAAACGGACACAAAGAACACCCAGACTCAGAATAAGAATTTGAGGATCACACAAAGTGTTATCTTGTGTAGGATTTGAACTGCCAACATTTGTCGCAGTAGGAAGTGGCATGGCGACCTCTTAAACCACAAGGCCAAACGTGCCTCTTGTCATACCTGGTGGTCTGGTAGTGTAGACCCCAGGGTATGGGGTAGGGCTGGCTCTGCTGCGTCATCTCACCACGGGTACGGCTCGCCTTGTGACGTTAGCATCCTTGCGGTACCTGCTGACATGATAAGAGTTATATGAGTAGGAGACCTCAAAGAGAACAGCCCCCCCCCTAGCCAAGTTGCAAACTCTTTTCGTTTTCTATTTTATTCTCTTTTCTATTTGTCTATTCTCTTGTTTCATAGGCTAAAGTCACTCAGTCACGTGCTCAAAACAAAATGAAGAAAAAAACAAATTGTAATTCGCGAGTAACGCCGCTGATGAAGCTAGTATTAAAAATTAGTCTAAGTTAATCCTTATGTCATAAACTATCTGCCAGAGAAAGTCACGTCAAAATAAGAAATTAACGGAACAAACAAACGGGCGAACAGACTGACATAAAATTTTATAATTGCTTTTTTGATGTTAGTACCTTCATACCCATTTAGTAAAAATCGGGCAAGTACTTGTCAAGCCACGCATAGAATAGGGTTCCGTGACATACAATCACAAGTGGAATTAAAATCGTGTCGACTGGTCTATTAACGCGAAAGGGTAGACGCGAGAAAAAAAATCTGCCAAGTGCATGTCAGGCCACGCACAGTAAAGGGTTCCTCAGTCACGTGGATTTAAAATCGTATCCAATAGATAATTATTATACTCCAAGATCCCAGAGCCGCCAGACCTACGTCATTTGTGCAAAGCTGAAATTTTCAGGATTATTAGTACAATGTCTTGTTAAGATGTATGCGTACCCATTAGCTTGAAAGGGGGCCGGTTCTGAGGTAGCGCGAAGTACAGCATCACGAGATTTTTTGATCCAGCCGTTTAGCTTTTAGAGGGGGGGGGGGGACGCCCTGTTTTTACAAAAAAGTGCCCTTTAAAGAGAAATTTCTCGCAAACGGATACTTGAATCAAAAAATTGTCTTAGAAACCCTTTATTGTTTTTAAAATACCTATCTAATGATACCCCACACGATAGGTAGCCGGGTAGCCGCGAGAAAAAATTTACATCCCCACTTTACGTGTAGGGGAGGTACCCCAAATAAAAATATTTTTCAAAATTTTATTATAGCACTTTGTCGGCGTAATAACAATACATATTCATGCAAAGTTTCATCTTTCTACCACTTACCGTTTGGACGGTAAGTCGAGGACGGACGGACGGACAGACGGACGGACGGACGGACGGACATGACGAATCTATAAGGGTTCCGAGTGATATACTTCGGAACCCTAAAAACAGCCCCACTTTACGTGTAGGTATCCCAACTATATGTATAGTGGGGATACCTCCCAAAAAAAATTAATATCTTAGATATATCTTAATATATATAAATCTCGTGTCACAATGTTTGTCCTCAATGGACTTCTAAACCACTTAACCGATTATAATAAAATTCGCACACCATGTGCAGTTCGATCTAACTTGAGAGATAGGATAGTTTAAATCTCAAATTATAGTACCCGGTAGGTGGCGCTGCGAACAAGCTATGGGATTTCAAATTCGGGCGGTACGAAGTTCGCCGGATCAGCTAGTGTATATATATATTAATGTTATTTAATAAATAATTGTTTTTTCATGATTTATTGTAGCACTTTGTCGACATGATAGAAACACATATCTGTGATGTTTCTAGCACTAGCCATGTGGACGGTAAGTCGAGATCGGACGGACGGACGAACGTACGGTCGGAACTGAAAAATTTATAAGGGTTCCGATTCATATGTATTACACTTCATTTGTATTAAAACTGTCAAGTAAATAACGAAAATAAAGGGAAACTAAATAAATTAGCTCTTTCATTGTAATTTCGACTGTCAAATAGCTATCTGATACAGAGATCAAATCAGATTTCAAGGACTACAAGTCGAATTAGGCTTTCCAAGTCGTAGTTATTCCATTAAGCTGGTAATTTTATTATCTTCGACATTGCATCGCGAGCTAACGCAATAACGGGAGATGCAGATCTTTTAGGTATACTATCAGATACTATCCTAGTTATTTCCAGGAATAACGGCTTGGAGGTTTATCTCATGGAGAAGGAATAAGGAATATAACATTGAGAGTTTTCTAAAAAAAATATATTAACACTTACTGACCCACAAAAAATGTAAAAACAATGTTGGAAGAGAGTGTCCATGGAGTTTCTTGTCTATTCTTCTCCATAGGATCTACGCCTTGGAACAGACAATTAGCTTCACGACTGACTACAAAAGTGCCGTTGTATTGGTTTATTTGAAATAAAAATAATTTGATTCAGGAGTTATAGGGGCTTAATTTGTAAAATACACTCACTTGGAAAACTGTACAAAAATTAAGAAAATAATAAGTAAACATAACAATTATCTATTGGACACGATTTTAAACTTACCTATCATTATGGGTGACTAAGGAACCCTATTCTATGCGTGGCCTGACACGCACTTGGCCATTTTTTTTAAATGTTTCGTACATCTTACACACAACGTCATCGAATCCCAAACTAAGTAGAGCTTGTATTATGGGTACTAAACAACTGATATCAATACATAAACATATTTTTTTTGTAAATACATAAATACATACATATTATATAATACAAAACACCCAAACTCCGAAACAAATATTTGTGGATCACACAAACAATTTGCTCCGGCCCAGGAATCGAACCCGAGACATTACCACAAGACCAACGAGTCAATCTCCGTATTCTTAATCCCCAAAAATCCCAAGATTAATCTGTAAGACAAATCTATTCAAAATGATTGATATTTTATTCAAAGATTGTAAGCAAACAATTGCCAAATTGGTTTTTGAAGACGCGTTAATAGGAGACGGAAGCTGTGTGAGGGCCGGGTCCTCAGACATTCGTGCGGCGTCGCTGAGGAGCGAGAGAAATCGCATTACAGATGATTGAGTCTCGCGCTAATATCCGGGAGGGGTTCGCCTCTTGGCGTCTCTTGGCGTAGTGATTTTGATTTCTTTTTGATACTGGTTTTACTTTCCTACTATTCTAATGTATAGTAGTTGTGTAGCTGAAAAGTTTGTTTGATTGAAAGCGCTTATCTCAGGAACTACTGGGCCGATTTTAAAAATTCTTTCAGTATTAGATAGCACATTTATCGAGGAAGGCCGTAGGCTATATATCATCACGCTAAGGACAATAGGAGCGGCGCACCAATGAAGAATATTTCAAAATCGGGTTTCTTTTTTTTTTCCTCTTGAGAGCTTGCACTGTCTAAAATTATTGCAAATATTGGCCAAGTACGTGTCAGGCCACGCAGAGAATAGGGTTCCGTAATTACACATTATGGCTTTAGTCGTGTCCAATAGACAGTAATGTTTACTTATTTTTTCTTTATTGTAGTAAGATTTAAGTAAGCGTGTTATACAAGTTAGGCGTCTATAACTCCTTAATTAGAAATTGGCCAAGTGCGTGTCAGGCCACGCATAGAATAGGTTCCGTAGCCACCCATAATGATAGGTAGATTTCTAATCGTGTCCAATAGACAATTGTCATGTTAACTTACTTTCTCTTTATTTTGTACGAAGTTTTCCAAGTAAGCGTATCTTACAAGCTAGGCCTCTGTAACTCCTGAAATAACAAAGTTATCAAAACCACTATAATTTTACTTCAAAGTTCAGCACATGTAGGTACTCCGATCATTTTTTTTTCAGATTTTCAAAACCAGTCGATTCGCTTTTAGATGTAGGGATTTGTTTTATTAAAAAAATGGCCTTCCAAAGAGAACAACTCGCAAACGAATACCCAAATCAAAAATCGTCTTAGCAACCTCTCAGTGTTTTTAAAATACCTACCTAAAGATATCCCACACGATGTGGTAGATGCGAGAAAAAAATATCATCCCCACGTTAAGTGTAGGGGAGGTACCCTAATTAAAAATATTTTTCATGATTTATTGTAGAACTTTGTCGACGTTAAAAAAACACATATCCATGCAAAGTTTCATCTTTCTAGCACTAACCGTTTGGACGGTAAGTCGAAGACGGACGGCCGCACATGTCAAAACTATCAAGGTTTCCGAGTCATGAACCACGGAACCCTAAAGAATGTATGTTAAAAAGTAACAAATTTTTTTCTTTCTTTTCTTTAATAACTCCTCGATCAATAACTAACATTTATCATGTTTTATTTCACAATTTGCCCTCAGTTTCCTCTGTCAATGGCGGATATGACGTCAGACGCTGCGGGACGCCTCTGTTACGCTTCCGGCCTGAGATTAGATACCGCGACAATCTGTCATTGCTCGTATTGATTATCTTGCGAAGTTTAGATTAAATCTGTTTCTTAGTTTTGTAGGTCAGAATAGATTTTAGAGATATAAATCCGTGTGGTGACGGATAAAGAATACAAAGTGTCACCACCCCTATTCATTCCATGGGTGTCGTAAGAGGCGACTAAAGGAACAAAATAAGCAGCTAATATCACTGCCAAGAGAAGGAAAACTTGAAACAAACCCTTTACCAACCCGTCTGGCCAGCGTGGTATAGTAGGCCAAAGCCTCCTTTCAAAGGAGAGGAGTATGTCCGGCAGTGGACTGTTAAAGGCTGTTGATGAAATACTTCGGACATAATTATTTTCGTTTCTCACTTCCCTATCCTCACCTGCTTACCTTGCCCTACTTCCGTTTGTTGTCCACAGAAATCTTCGATCAGAAAACAATCTGCTTCTATCATGTGTCTCCCAGAGTTCTGACTTCGTGAACTCTTCGTTCAAGCAGTTCTACTCTGGAATGCGCTACCTCTTGAAATCAGAATGTCCACCAACCGTTTCGTAATTAAAAAGAAGGTACATGAACTTCTTCTCAACGATATAGTAGGTTCGTCGTAACGAGAATACACCAACGTCATCTAGTCCCAAACTAAGCAGAGCTTGTATTATGGATACTAGACAACTGATATAAATGTATAACCTTTTTTGTAAATACATACACATTTTATATGGAAAACACCCAGACTCCGAAAACAAATATTTATAGTCCGACCCGGGAATCGAACCCAAGACCTCTTGATCAGCAGCCGCATAGAACCACTAGACCAACTACTAGGCAGTCATATGTGCAGCTTCTCAAATAATCCCTACTAATAAATACTGCACGATTGCACGGTTGGCCTAGTGGTTTAAGTGGTCGCCACACCGCTTTCTACTTCGCCAAGTGTCGTGGATTCAAATCCTACATGGGAAAACACTTTGTGTGATTAGCAAATTGTTGTTCTGAGTATATAAAGTCCCCCGCTACACAGGATTCATATTCATAACGCGGCAATTGTCTGTCTGTCTATCTGTCTGTTACGTTTTCACGCCAAAATCGCTGAACCGATTTTGATGAAATTTGGTACACAGATAGGTTCGGTTTTCACTCAGGGCATTATAATTGTGTGATGTATACGTTCACTATTTCATCCGTTTTAATTTTGAACTACATTTTTTAAGTTTTTTTTTTACAAAATAAATGGAGCCCAAGTAGACTAAGTAGAGTAGTAGTTCTTATAACATCAGTTATCTGCCAGTGAAAGTGCCATCAAAATCGGTTCAGCCGTTCTAGAGATTACCAGCAACAAACAGACAAACAGACAAAAAAATTTAAAATTGCATTTAATGTGTATGTAACGTTTATACTTTAATGAAAAGAAACTGTAAATTGTTTTTAAATAGCATACAGACACTTCTACTTAATTTATTTGTATATTAATATATTATGTCGCAGGCGATTTTATAAACATACTAGCTGATGCCCGCGGCTCCGCTCGCGCCCTAGGAGTATAAAAAATAGATGTTGGCCGATTCTCAGACCTACTGAATATGCATATAAAGTTTCATAAAGATCGGTCAAGCCGTTTCGGAGGAGTATGGCAACGAAAACTGTGACACGAGAATTTTATATATTAGACTAGAATCAGATACAAATAACACCAAAACACAGGGTAACAATTTGTGGATCCCATGATTTGAACCTACAACATTTGTCGCAGTAGAAACCGGCGAGGCTACCGCTTAAACCACTGTGCCACCCGTGCGAAATGCGAGTTTTTTTCATAACGCAGGTATTTTTAAAATATTCCGTTTAAATTGACAAAAAAGATTTAATAATATCGCGCCTTTAGGGGTTGGTTTTTAAAATAAGGGTGTCTATCAATCTTAGGCAGGGAGTCAGTGGCACAGTTTCAACGATAAATATTTTAGTTAAATTTGTTTTTGTTTTACGAAGTAAATTAGGAGATGTATTACTTCGATAAAGAAACTAGCTTCACTCCGCGGCGTTACTCGCGATTTACAATAACAACCGCGGGATTTAGCTAGTATTGAATAAGTAGGAGATGAGAGAATAATGGCTGCCTACATATAAGAACATTTACGATTAAGACTATAAAACTGCTGTAGAGGAACGGGTGTCATGTTCCTCCATCACAAAGGGTGGATCCTTCGATCAGGCGAGGTGATTATGCCTGGCGGGATACTGCCCAACAGTTGATGTTGGGATTTTGTATATATGCTAATCCGTAGTTACTCCGTATAGATGATAGTTACGTGTTTTTCTTCGTAGTTCAATGTGTATTTGGTAGATGGCGCTGTTGTATGTTATTCGCTTGCGCTGTATGTGGACACACTTCTAGAAAACAAACTTTATTGAACATCAATAAAGAGCTAGTAAGATTAATACTAATACAGGCATTCATAGCCAGGTGGCCTTGGCCTTAGGTGATTGGAAGAACAGTCACCGAGGGTAAGCAACGACGACGCAGTCAGTGACCGGGTGTCGGGTGACTGTTTGTGGCTTGATAAGTAATGAGCGTTTCCATGTGGTTGATATCATAAGATAACAGGCGGCCAACGTCCAACGCGGCAACGGCAAGATTATCAGTCCTCAAATCGCACTCGGCCAGTGTGGGGAAGTATGACCTTAACCCTCGCCTGAGAAGACTTGAGCCCAGCAGTGGGACGTTATGGGTTGTTATTTTTTTTATTAACTGCCAAAATGACTCTGCCCTGCCTGATGGAAAGCATGAACAGAATCCAAAAGTGGAGGCCACCATCCTCACTGCCACAACGTACAGTGCAGCACGGTGACCCACACTATGGCGACCTAGTAAGATGCTTTTTCACGCCCCGCTTGAAGAACCCGGGGTCATAGAAGGGAGGAAATACATGCGCTGGTAGAGAGTTCCAGGTTTTAACTGCTCGGCACAGAAAAGAAGAGCCGAATCATTTAGTTAGAGAGCGTATGTCAACCACTCTGAAGCGGTGGCTTCCGAGGCCAGCACGTGTTGTCCTGTATAGGAAAGGGGAAGGGGGACCAGTTGGAACAACTCTTCAGAACACTCTCCATAGTGTAAGCGATTGAGGACTGCCATGGAGGCGACATTTCTGCTGCGACAGCTGCAGGGGCTCAAGGGACTTGGTGACTTCGTTACTGTTGATAAAGATGATGATGATGATGATGATGATCGATAATGATGAATGATCAATATTAATACTATCACCACTAAGTTTAAGTAAATTATTGATTTACACATTTTACAAATTAAGTAAGAATTTTTGCCAACGCCTCTTGGAGTATAATTTTTATGAATTCTTTCCGATCGCGTTTCTGATATTAGAATAACAATACGTGTTGACAAATTGTGCGTCTTATGAATACTAAAGTGTGTCGGTGTAGCAGGTTCGATTCTGTAATATATGGTTGTTTTTTTAAAATTTGTTAATATCAGAGTTCGCTTGAAGGACAATTTTTTACAGAAATCTGACACACCACGCCATCTAGTCTCAAACTATGCAGTGTTAGTATACTATACTCAGGGCCGGATTTACCATAGAAGCTGAAAAAGCTGAAGCTTGGGGCGGCAGAATTAGGGGGGCGGCAAAATGGCCCAAAAAATAAATTGGTACAGAAAAAGAGTAAGGTTGCGGACACACAACTGTTTTTATTTTTTTAAAAGGCCATACTCACATTAAGAGTATAAATCCTGTGTTGCGGGGCTTTACAAACATACTTAAAGGAACACAGAAAACACCCAGACTTAGGACAACAATTTGTGAATCGCACAAAGTGTTTGCCCACGTAGGAACCCACGACACTTGGCGAAGTAGAATGCAGCATGGCCACCACTTAAAACACTTTTTTTTTGACGTGTGGAAACCCCCTCGGGCCGTTACCCTACCGGAGTTTGCAACGGGGCTGTATGTCGGCATCGAACCGACTAAAACCACATGGTGTGCCACTATGCACCTAAAATAGCAGGGGCATTAATTGCTTATATCTCCATGGCACGACGTACGAAGTTGCGACGTACGGCACACGCGGATGTCGCTTCCTCTGAAGCTTAAGGGCACTTGAAGCGGATGGAGGGGAAAACCTGTTCCGTCCATTTGCGGCCACACTCAGGGCAGCATGACCATGGCATAGATGATGTCTTCGCAGAAGGTTGCGACCGCGGTTACCGTGTATGGCTCTAACAGCCAATATCCTCTGGGGTCACTAGAGGCGTGCTCTATTTTAGATGGTCGGAGCCGCCGCCCACACCGGTGCACCGTAGTGTCATATACCAGACAACTCCCGTGTACAGTTGTCTCGTCGCGACATTGGCTCCACCCAAATTGGGCAAAAGTCGTCCAAGTGCGAAGGCAGTGTCGACCAGCTTCGGAGCAAGCTATCGGGAGTGCACGTCGAAGAGCCACCTACTGCCAAGGATCAGGCCCAGATAACTCATCTGGGCCCGGACCAGTACAATTACCGAGTTGACCACGATGGAGGCGCCGAGGTCTGGCCTACGACGGGGCCCATGAAACAAAAGGGCCTCGTCTTATCCAGTTATCCATCGTCGTAACAGATTACATCCAGCCCGGGGGTGACGCCCTCGAAGGGGCCAGTTCCACAGGAGTGGTCCGAGGACTGACCCCTGTGAAACAGGACTAGGCCCGACGTCTCAAGACACCATCTTGGCCCTCGTACATGACGGTACGCTCGTCTAAAGAGTATGCCACTAGCCACCTCAGGTACTCGGGCACTCCGTGATAGAGGAGTGTTTCCCTGTTGCAGCAAAATGGCAGACTATCAAATGCATTGACGATGTCTATAGACACAGCAAGCCGCCACTGCTTACTGCCTCTTCGGTCACGGCTCTCAGGCGCAAAATAGCATCGACGGTCGAAAGTCCTTCTCAAAATCCGAATTGGGTATCCGCAAGATCATGACCCACCTTACACAGGTGCCGGACGATGCGGGCAGAGAGCACCTTATTTGAGATACCACCATTGACCTACATATAGCCCGTGACTGAATCAGCAGATCGTCCGCTGGAGTTTGACCAGCTTTCCTCTCTTCCAGCTCTCACGGAAGCGTCCGGACGGTATGTTAGCGTTCAACACCTCCCTGAGGCGGACCGACCTATGGACGACTGACAAATTCTGCTTAGTTTGGGACTAGATGGTGTTGTGTGTAAGATGTCCGAAATCATTGTTTATTAAATTAATTCAGTTTTTTTTTTAAAAAAAATTGTTAAATTGAGTTAAAAAAAACAGTTAATAACGTTTATCGAATGTACAATATTTTGAATTAACAGTTTTAAGACTTACTCGACATTGGTGACTGTGCACCTGGAGCTGTCTAGGTCGTGTAGGTTGGCAGAACTTGAATTTTATTCACTCGCTCGCCACCTCCGCCTGATTCCATAGCCTACGTAAGCGCCAGGAACCACCCAGCGCACGCCTCCGAGTGAGTGATACTGAAGTTCGGGTGGGCCAGTACATGAAGTAGCATTGATCGCGGTAATGCTGGCGAGTGATGAAGGATGGGATGCCGCAGGCTCCTTCTATGAGAACGTATTGCTCCAGATGGAGTCCGCAGAGTGGGATCTTGAAAGGGCCGATCCCGCTCAAAGGAGGCGGCGAATGGGACGCGGTAGAGGCAGCTAGTCCACAATCGTTGCCTAAGGATCGTTGCGGCCACATTTTGGGGAAATGTGACCACTGCAAGCGACCTGAGAAGGCGGCACCCCGGTGCGGCTGGGGCGTGTGGTCTGGGGCAGGTCGGTGCCCCGCCTTTTACTGTGTAAAACGGCGAGAGGCACGATACCGTCCTGTATCAAGGGTAATTTATTGATTACCATGGGATGTACCCCAGTCCTGAGATAAGGCAGGGGGAATCCAGAAGTCGCTGATGCGTCCCTGGAGCTCCTCCCGACTGCAAATACCTCGGCTACCGCCGCGGGGCTTAGTGGGTAGACCGGTTCGCCGTGCGAAAAGCATTCCCCACGAAAACAAAAAAAAAGCTTAGCTTGCTTAGCTTAAAAAACAACAAAGTTGTAAAAGTAATCAAGTAACTAGATTATTTCCTAAAGAAAGGAATTACCTAACTTTATTGTCAACAGTGTATCTAATTTTAGGCGTCAGTAGGGGCGGCAAAAATTTTAAAGCTTTGGGGCGGCAAATGTGTAAATCCAGCACTGACTATACTAAACCTCTGATATTAATATCTCATTATTTTTAGTACCGTAGTTCATGACTCGGAACCCTTATAGATTCGTCATGTTTGTCCGTCAGTCCTCGACCTACCGCCCAAACGGTTGGTGCTAGAAAGATGAAACTTTTCATGAATATGTGTTGTGATTACATCGACAAATTACCCCACATGGTTAGATATTAGATAGGTCTTTTAAAAACATTACGAGGTTGCTAAAACCAATTTTCGATTTAGGTATCCGTTTGCAAGTTATTCAACTTTAAAGCGCATTTTTTTGTAAAACCAGAGCGCCCCCCCACTAATATCCAAACGGCTGTCTCAAAAAAGTGACGAACGTTAAAGTAAGAATATAATGGCTTAGATAGTATTGTTAATTCAGGAGTTATAGAGGCCCCGCTAGAGGGCGGCGTCGGTGCGGGACGGACGCCGCCTAAGAGAGGGTCGTCGAACAGAGACGGTGCCCGCATCAGGAGCGGGCAGGCACTGGAGAAGTTCAGAAGGAGATCCCGCCCTGGACTTCTCCTCCTCCTAAACGGAGAAGCGCGGAGAGGGCACACTGTGTGGTTTTTAGTCGGTTCAAGTCCGACACAGTACCCCGCCGTAACCCCCGGTGGGGTGACAGTCCATGATGATTTTCCACACATAAAAAAAAGGAGATAAAGAGACCTAACTTGTGAAATACATACGCTTACTTGACTAAAAATGTACAAAAATATTGAAATAATAAGTAAACATAACAAATATTAATTTTACACGATTTTAATTCCATTTGCCATTATATCATCAACAACCCATAACGTCCCACTGCTGGACTGGAGTCTCCTCTCAGGAGAGGGTTAACGCCATACGTCCCCACGCTGGCCGAGTGCGGATTGGGGACTATCAAGACACGTTGTGGCTCCACAATCTTACCGTCGGATGTTTTTATGCCGCCCGAAGGTCTAAAACTAGGCTTCACGACTGCTATCTTATGATAACAACCGGGACCGACTTCGAATTAACGAATCACAGAAACGCTCATAACATATCACGCCACAAACGGTCACCCATCTAGGTACTGACCGCGCCGTAGTTGCTTACCCTCGGTGATTGTTTCCGCCATTCGGCTAAGGGCGCTTCTGCCTTTGTATATGACTACGGAACCCTATACTATACGTGGCCTCACACGCACATGGCCAATTTTTGTAAATAAGTACAATTCACACATAGAAAACACCCCGAATTCCGAAACAAATATTTGCAGATCATTCAAACGTTTGGTCCAGCCCCATTCACTGTCATTTAAACCCCACATGAGAAACTAATTGTGTGATCTACAAAATGGTGATCTGTCTCTGGATGGTCTTTGTGTCCATTTCACATATATTTATTTCTAAAGTGTTAAGAGGTAATCACTGCGGCATTCAATAGAAATCTTGAGGATGTGGGGCTCGGTCTCCCTTCAATCCACGGGGTAGATTCTAGGAACATTCAAAGTGAACATCGGTAAGTAATGCTAAGACGTAAGAATTTTCATAGCGCGATACAGGATAAGGAGTGAATATATAGTTTAGATTGTTCTCAAAAGATGGCGCTGTGACATGTTTTGTTCAAGTAGTACTTTTATCTGTATATGTGAAGCAAAAACTTTGTACCTGTTTTATGTAAATTATGCGAAAGGAGAAGTATAAAATTTGGCACAGTCATGATAAATGATATTTATTTCTGCAAGTAAATCTTTTCAGACATTTTTACAAGTCGGACTTATAGCTAAAAGGCGCCGGCATTTCCTACGACTCACTCTGGGAAAAAACGCCGAAACAAACCACAGAGGTGTCTTTTTATTCTTTTTAAGTCGGTGTACAATATTAAAGAGAACTATGTGAGTGCAGTATAGGGTCTAGGTTGGCCTTTTGAAGAAAGGACCATAGTTTTGAGTCGACCTGTCCAAACAGACGACATACGGGCCCCAGCCATCGTGTAGCCTAACCGATGTAGTCAGGATCCACAACCCGGAACACGACACTGCCGCCAGCAGGATACTTGAGTAGGCCGTGGAAACACTCAAAACCACCAGAAAATTGCTAATATATAAACTAACATTACTAGCCTATACTATACTCACATTTACAAACTTACACAAAAAAAAAACAAAAAATATACTATACAATTCAACGAAAAAATAAACAAATTAGAAATGTTCATCACTTTAAAATGTGGGAGCGAGCAGCATCAATCCCAAGCAAGTCATATAAATAATCAGTAACTCTGTAGTAAGCTTTATCACACAGTTTTTGTTTAATTATGGACTTAAATTTGTTAATAATTCATGAAATTTGCTTGGAATCTTATTGTAGAATCTCACACCCTGACATCGAAAAGACTTGCATAATTTTTGTAGTCTAGTCGTTGGCAACACGAGTTTATCTTTATTTCTAGTGTTTATATTATGAATGTCGCTAAACTTTGTGAATAAATGTATATTTTTCTTAACATACACTAGATTTTCATATACATATTGAGATGCGACTGTCATAATACCAATTTCTTTAAACTTATCCCTCAGTGACTGCCTATAACTGAGATTATAAATTGCGCGAATAGCTCTCTTTTGCAACACAAAGATACTTTGAATGTCAGCAGCATTTCCCCACAACAAAATACCGTATGACATTACACTATGAAAATAGCTAAAATACACCAGTCTTGCGGTGTCCACATCAGTTAATTGGCGAATTTTATAAACCGCGTATGCATCAATGAAAGACAAGTCAAAGTTTATACGAAAGAGGACTGCGAAATCTATTTCTTCAGATTTTTTGAGCGAGCAGTTTAGCTTTTAGAGGCCCCCCTCTGTTTTTAGGGTTCCGTTGCCAAATGGCAAAAAACGGAACCCTAGATTCGTCATGTCTGTCTGTCCGTCCGTATGTCACAGCCACTTTTTTCCGAAACTATAAGAGCTATTGAAAATTGGTCAGTAGATGTATTCTGTGAACCGCATTAATATTTTTACACAAAAATAGAAAAAAAGCAATAAATTTTGGGGGTCCCCATACTTAGAACTGAAACTCAAAAATTTTTTTTTCATCAAAATCATACGTGTGTATATGGATAGTTCTTTAAAAATGATGTTGAGGTTTCTAATATCATTTTTTTCTAAACTGAATAGTTTGCGCTAGAGACACTTTCAAACTGGTAAAATGTGTGTCCCCCCCCCTGTAACTTCTAAAATAAGAGAGTGATATAACTAAAAAAAATATATGATGTACATTACCTGCAAACTAACAACGAAAATTGATTTGAACGATACCTAGTAGGTAGTTTTTTTTAATACGTCATAAATCATAAACCGCAATTTACATTTCTTTCAATCAAAACACTATTAATAAAACATTGATAAAAGTTACAACGAACTACAAAAACTTTTATATGATGTTACTAGCTTCTACTGAACCCTTCATGGGCGAGTCCGACTCGCACTTGGCCGCTTTTTTTTGTAAATACATACATATTATACACAGAAAACACCCAGACTCCGAAATAAATATTTGTGGATCTTGATCAGCAAACGCATACGCTAACCACTAGACCAACAAGACATTCAGTAAATATCAGTATAACATAAACTATAACCAAGATATACGCGAGCAGAGCCGCAGTCAAAAGCTAGTCTTTTCATTAATAAATATAGAACTAAACTAACAAACATCTTTTATTTCTAAAAAGTCTATTTCATTTTTCCTAAAATTTCAATATTTCAACCAATGATATTATATAGAAAGATAGGTTACCTTCATACTAAAAGGCGTTCGATATTGTTGCGGTGTTGCGGTATGACATGACTTACTTATTTATAGGTGTATACATACATTACGATTACGAATGCAAAAGATAATACGGAATGCATGGTAAAGAAAGAGATAGCTAAAGAGATTTAATCTATTACGCATGCCATCGACCGTTATTAGTCCTTGTCACACTTCAGTTACAATCTTATCCTCTGTCCTTTTTTAACGCGCCTTAACTAATACTGGATATCATTTAATAATTTCGGTAAATGGAAAACAAAACCGTGACAAAATACAAATATTACGTAGTTACTTATAAATAGTTACCCGTGGTATGTAACTCTTCCTTTTTATTTACTTTGGAACCATAGTTTTTACACCTTAACACACAGCTCGGCATTTTGGTAATAATAAGCACTTCACGGAAACGCTCTGACAACGTGTTTATTCGCTAGCTTCTATTAGCCGACTAAATGAAGTCACGACGATTGTCTACATTTGTCCTCAACAATAATCGCGCGATAGTGCGATATCTACCTTTTTTTTATAATATCATTGATTTCAACCATTTCGTTGTATAAACTCATACGCGTGGCTATTCATGAGTCTGTGAGGGATGGAGGGCGCTTCCATTTCCGGTCCCTCCCCCTCAGCTCCGCCCAACCCTTTAAATATTAAGTTTACGTGCCGTTCTGTATGCACTTCGGGTTGTATCAATACTAGTATTGTACCGCGACTTTACTCGCTTTCTTTTGCTTTTACTTGTTTAGACTACCTCGTTGGTTTAGTGGTTAGCGTATGCGACTGCTGATCAAGAGTACTCGGGTTCAAATCCCGGTTGAGTTTTTCTTACAGGAAAATCTTAATAACAGCCCGGAGTTTGGAAGTTTGGCGGTGATTCACGCCCACAGATAAAAGAAACACAAGAGATATGCAATTGAGGCGTGCCGCTTGCGAACGCATCTGGCCTCAAAGCGGCTTGATGCCATTTTCGGACATTAGTCGAATGCCAACTTGCGACGTCTTCACTGCTCATGATTTTTGACAAAATGCCGCGCTGTTCAGCGATTGTTTGCAAAAATAACAGCTGTATTGTAAATTACAAGAAAGGTGGCATCTAATTTCATATATAAGTACTATAATATTATAGTTTTTCATACTGAATTCTTTAAAACATTTTAAAAATATGATGAAATACCAAATCAATCGTTTTCTTTAGGAACTAAAAACTTTTAAAACCATTGCTTACTTAGTGCGAATCGATCAATGAATCGGCTGGTCTAATAGCGCAATGGATAAGTGTTTTTTGATACTCTCAATCACATGATAGTTTCGGGATGCGGCCGCTGCCGGCCGGCTTGTGTTAGAGATGTGTTGTGATATTTATGATTGTCGATATTTTATACGACACTATTAAGTACGCATGATTATTAAAGATATAAATAAATTATAATATTATAATTATGTAAACGTAAAAAAAGTGTAAATAAAAAAGTTTAGATTTTTAATTTATTGTGGTACTCAAGCATAATTATACCTTGCTTTTATTTTTAAAATTTTAGCTATCCGAAGGATCAAAAACTTAAAAAAATGTGGATAAATGCGACAGGAAGGGGTTCAAGCTGGTTCGTAACAAAAAATGGCACAATTTGCTCGTCCCAATAAATTTTCACCAATACGATCAATCGCCAATGATTAACCATTTAATAATACTAATAAAAGCCGTAATGGAAAAATATGCAAACGTAAGATTACACTACTGTACTAAGAACGCAACACCTAACTGTCTAAGCGGCAAGTTTTAAATAAATATTTACATTTTACTGGTTAATTAAACCCTTATCAATAAAATTCTTGCACTTTTACCTGTGTTCTAGTCTAGATTCGAGAAGTTGATATCCTGTTTCTTGGTAATTAGTTAGTTAATATTCCAATTATGATAAAACATAGCTTGTATAGAATATGTTCGAATTAAACTCCTGTTTAATTTTGCTTTTCACAGTCAATGAAATCTTTAGGAGAAAGAGTAGGTAATATAGCTAACTGAAGTTCAATCGATATTTTTCTATGATTATCACTTAACATTACTAGTTGCATAATTTGCACACATGTGTGTTTATTCGGAATCCGTAGCTACAGGTAGATGCGCCGCCCTCTTTTTGAATGTGTTATATTAGTGGGTTTATTGGTGTTGCTGTAAGTTTCTTTGTGTGCGGGAGAAATACGAGCTTGTGTGCCGTGCTTACAATTTTTGGTTTTGTGTTAGTGAAGGAAGTGGGAGAAACGCGGAGACATCTGAACACGAATAAATTTGTGTACAAACCTAATCTCCTGTGTTTCTTTTATCTGTGTTCACGCCCGTGCTTACGTCAAGTCTGTGTAAGTGTTTGTAATATCAATTAACAGTTTTCTTCTTCCTAGCCTCATTCCCAATATTATTTGTGGTCGGCTACTAGTTCAACCGGTTTTACCTGAATATCAGTTTTTCCACGGAGCGACTGGCATCGGACCTCCGCAATGAGGGAGAACTGAAATTCGAAAGCCACTAAAATAGTTGTCAGTAAATTTGAAGGCACTGACTTTCCAATAACGATTGCCATAGATGTTCATGACAACCGGGACCGACGGCTTTACTCTACTCTACTCTCCGAGGCACGGGCGTGAATCACCCACCAAACTTCCAAACTCCGGTCTGCTACAAAATCACTTTTTGGCCCGACCCGGGATTTGAAATTTGAACCCAAGACTATTGCAGTCGCATACGCCAATGAGGCTGTTTTAAACGCATAAAAAGGTTTCTTATTAGTCTGTCACCCATCTAGGTACTGACCGCGCCGTAGTTGCTTACCCTTGGCGATTGTTTCCAATCACCTAAGGCCACCCAAGAGGCGAACCCGAGGCTTCTTGATAAGCAACCGCATGCGCTAATCACTATACCAACAAGGTAGTTGGAAGTTAAATACTATAAAATCTGATAAAAAATACCAATTTAGTTATTTTAGATGGCAAAACAAAATATATTTGATTGAAGTTTGAACGAACAAAAAATGTTCATTCAAACACGATTTCGTCGCGTCATTGAATGACTTAGCTGATTACTAATATTGAGATTGTTTGGCCAACACCTACCTATCTGTTGTGTTATGTCAATAACATTATAGATTAGCTAAGCCCCGCGGTGTTACCCGCGTTTGTTGTTGTACCGCGGGCAAAGCCGCGGGGCGAAGTAGTCTAAAACAAAGTGTAAGTTACTTCTTGTGGCATCAGTTTCTTTTTATATTTAAGCCTACCATTTTTTAAGTGCCTCGTTGGTCTAGTGGTTAGCGTATGCGACTGCTAATCAATAGGTCTCGGGTTCAAATGCGGGTCGGGCCAAAAAGTGTTTTATACCACCATACTTATTGTGAGGGTAGGCAATGTAGCATGGTGACCCTTACCATGGCAGCCTGGTTAGATTATTCTGCATCATTCTCCCGGCCTTCGAAGGGCGGGAGAATGATGCAGAATGATTGGGCCTCCGGTCTCACACTCACCAACGAAATACGACAGCAAGAATGCTGTCATTATTGGGATGGTCTTCTGTGTGAGGGTAGTACTGGCCGGGTCGAGCCGGCCCATTCGTGCTGAAATCAGCGTGGCTCTACTACCTTAATAACAGCCTGGAGACTAGAAATTTTACGGTGATTCATGCCCATGCCTCAGAGAGCACGTAAACCCGTCAGTCCCGGTTGTCATGAACATCTATGGTAATCGTTATTTCGTAATAATGCCGGCGCTTCTAGCTATAAAGTCCGACTTGTAAAAATGTCTGAAAATATTTACTTGCAGAAATTTTATTGGGAAATCAGTGCCCTAAAATTTACTGACAACTAGTTCAATCTTCGAATTTCGGTTCTCCCTTAGGGTTGCGGAGATCCGATGCCAGTCGCTCCGTGGAAAAACTAATATTCAGGTAAAACCGGTTGAACTAGTAGCCGACCACAAATAATATTGGGAATAAGGCTAGGAGAAGATGATTTAAAATAGTCTTAAAAAAACTTCATTGTCTAACCCCATTATGAGAACCCCATAGGGTTATGGTAAGTGCACAGTCTCTATACAGACTGCCTCGTTGGTCTGGTCGTCTGAAAGGAGGTCTCGGGTTCGATTCCCTGGTCGAACGAAATGTTTGAGTGATCCGCAAAAATTTGTTTCGTGGTTTTTCTATGTTTATTTTGTATGTATTTACAAAAAAAGTATGTTTATGTACTTACCAGCTTTCGCCCGTATATCTCGATTATTGCAGTAAAAAAGTAGCTTAAGTGTTATTCTGATATATAAGCTATATTACTGTAAAGTTTCATCCAAATACGTTCAATAGTTTTCGCGTGAAAGAGCAACAAACATACATACATGCTCACAAACTTTCGCATTTATAGTATTAGTAAGGATATTAGTTGTCTAGTACCCACAATACAAGCTCTGCTTAGTTTGGAACTAGATGGCGTTGTGTGTAAGATGTCCCAAATATTTATTTATTATTATTTATTTATTCTACAGGCAGATAATGTGCTTAAATATTTAACTATTCGTAAGCTTTTATCTCCTAAACTCCCATGGGATAGAATCGTTTCTGTTCCACTAGTGAGGGTGCGTGGATTCCCTCGCTTTTAATGGTGAAACTATTAACTAATGATAGCAAGTAATACGGTGTTTACATAAATGGATGTCTATCCTACTAATATTATAAACGCGAAAGTTTGTGAGTATGTAGGTTTGTTGCTCTTTTACGCAAAAACTACTGAACGTATTTTGATGAAACTTTACAGTAATATAGCTTATATATCAGAATAACACATAGGCTACTTTTTACTGCAATAATCAAGATATACGGGCAGAGCTCCGGGTAAAAGCTAGTATGTGTAATAATTGGTGATGTTAGTCACTTTTCATGAGATAGCATGTATCTTGTATAAAGTCTTATATCATACTAGTTGACCCAGCGAACTTCGTACCGCCCAACTTTAAAATTCCAGAACTTGATCGCAGCGCCACCTACCGAGTCCAATTGCGAATCTAAACCATTCCCAGATCCCCTTGAACACACACAAAAAAATTCATCAAAATCGGTCCAGTCGTTTGAGAGAAGTTCAGTGACATACACACTCACACAAGAATTATATATATTAAGATAAGTAACTAAATATTAAATACAAGGAATTTTTGTTTTAGTAATACGTTTTTACGCCTATATCAATGAACCGGTTTTGATGAATTTTGGTATAGACATAGACGGAACCTTGGGAAAAGACATAGGCATTTATTTATATAGCTAGAGTCACGGGCAAAAGCTAGTGACAAAATACATATTAAAACTCCATACTGACTGTCAGCGATATTAATGAAATGAGGCATAGAGAAACTTTGATTTTTGAACAGGGATATGTGTTACTGCGATGACTGACACAACCGGGCGGAACCACGGAAAGTTAGTTTAATAAACTTTCGTCAGAACGCCCTATCTATTTATATAATGAAATTTATCTAAATCAGTTTAGCCGTGAAAGTATAATAGACAAACTGACTTACTCTCGAATTTATTAGACCAGTATGTGTTATCTAGCTCATGACACAATTTTTACCTTAGAAATCGAACTTACTACTAGCTCAGTGTCAAGACGCTAACAGCTTTAATATTAACAAAAAGGAACCGACTTCAATGAAAAACTATTCCGAGTACCCAAATCGCGACAATTGTGCCAATGATATTTGAGGAGTTCCCTCGATTTCCTTGGGATCCCATGATCAGATCCCGATATAGTGACGATGGGACCACCTGTAAGCTACGCCCATTCCAATGCAAAAATAATTTTTGAAATCGCTTCATAAACGACGAAGTTATCGCTGAACATACATAAAAAAAAAAAAAAAAAAGATTCCGACGAAATGAGAACCTCCTCCTTTTTTTTGAAGTCGGTTAAAAACCGTATGTACAAGTTTATACAAAACTTAACCCTCCAAACGCAGGTCCTTTGTACAAACTTGCGTAGTTTGTAACAAAGCGATGCGACGTTGGGTCGAATCGACCCCAACTCATTAACTAATTGTATCGTCACACCTGTTAGTGTCGTCTATTCAACTTCTTTTGTCTATTGTTCGTCTATATTGTACTAGTTTTTGACTGTGGTTTCACTTGTATCTATGACGAATTCGTTCGGGAGCAAAGAAGAACTTTCGGGCGATGCACCGCCCACGTGAATGTCGGTTATCGCGACAATTAACATAAGCATTCGTTCACACACACAGACGTGCACACACATACACACACACACACACACACACACACACACACACACACACACACACACACACACACACACACACACACACACTTTCTATACTTTCTTAAAATACATTTATCTATTTATTTGTTAAATCATTAAAAAATTGTGTTTTGTATTTTTTTTATAATGTAAATGGAACAAATTGTTTCTTTGCTCGGAGAGGGGCGTTGACGTCAGCGACACAGGTTATACTACTGCTGTCATTATCGTTTCAGATTAATTGTATTGTATGTGTTTCTTGTTCCTAATAAAGTTTATTATTACAATAAGTACTCTATATCCATCTTCATGATCTAATCTATCTTTATACTGAAATTCATCCAAATCGGGTTAGCGGTTTAACCGTGAATGAGAGTAGTAGAGCCACGTTGATTTCAGCACAAACGGCCCTCTCGTTCGGGACGGTGCTTCCCTCTCACAGAAGATCAACCTTAAATTTAATGCCACGGTGGCGCAGTGGTAGCTTATGCGACTGCTGTTGCTCAGGTTCGATTTCCGGGTCGGACCAAATGTTTGTGTAAACTGCAAATATTTGTTACGGAGTTCGAGTATTTTCTATCATGTGTGTGTGTGTGTATTTACAAAAAAAGTTTGATTATGTATTTATATCAGTTGTCTAGTACCCATAATACAAGCTATGCTTAGTGTGGGACTAGTTTTTTTTTTTTTACACTCAACATCATCTAGTTCCCAAACTAAGCAGGGCTTGTATTATGGGTACTAGACAGCTGATATAAATACATAAACATACTTTTTTCTTTGTAAATACAAACATATTATACATAGAAAACATCCAGACTACGAAACAAATATTTGTAGATCGCACAAACATTTAGTCCGACCCGGAAATCGAACCTGAGCAACAGCAGTCGCATAAGCTACCACTGCGCCACCGTGGCATTAAATT
Organism: Phragmatobia fuliginosa; assembly: GCA_932526445.1. Taxonomy (NCBI): domain Eukaryota; kingdom Metazoa; phylum Arthropoda; class Insecta; order Lepidoptera; family Erebidae; genus Phragmatobia; species Phragmatobia fuliginosa. Next base: position 10,014,849 of record OW052084.1, on the reverse strand, counting down.
TAAGGTTGATCTTCTGTGAGAGGGAAGCACCGTCCCGAACGAGAGGGCCGTTTGTGCTGAAATCAACGTGGCTCTACTACTCTCATTCACGGTTAAACCGCTAACCCGATTTGGATGAATTTCAGTATAGAGATAGATTAGATCATGAAGATGGACATAGAGTACTTATTGTAATAATAAACTTTATTAGGAACAAGAAACACATACAATACAATTAATCTGAAACGATGATGACAGCAGTAGTATAAACTGTGTCGCTGTCGTCAACGCCCCTCTCCGAGCAAAGAAACAATTTGTTCCATTTGATAACCTACGCAAGACAACATCAATGCAAAGAGAAGGAAAACTTGAAACCAACCCTATACCATCTGGCCAGCGTGGTATAGTAGGCCAAAACCTCCTTTCTAAGGAGAGGCCTATGTCCAGCGGTAGACTGTTGAAGGCTGTTGATGATGATGATGATGTGCAACAAGCTATAAATAAAAACATATCATCAGTCCATACACCTGATTAGAAAATATATCACGAGGTTTATAATATACTCTAGAAATTATTGTCCGTGTGGTGACGGATTAAGAATACAAGGTGTCACCACCCCTATTTATTCCATGGATGTCGTAAGAGGCGACTAAAAGAACAAAATAAGCAGCTAACATCACTGCCAAGAGAAGGAAAACTTGAAACCAACCCTTTACCAACCCGTCTGGACAGCGTGGTATAGTAGGCCAAAACCTCCTTTCAAAGGAGAGGCCTTTGTCCAGCGGTGGACTGTTAAAGGCTGTTGATGATGATGAGTAGCTATGACAGAAACCATTATGAATTAATTGTACTCCCCTAAATACCTGTGCAACCCTTTGCTAATCGTTTGAAATGCAACCCAACAGGCGTGTAATAACAAATGTAAATAATTAAGTGGTTTAAATGAACAGTCTCTTGTGCAATTTTGTACCCCTCGACCATTGAAAGGGTTAGGAAGATTTTTTATATTTTTTACTGCTCTCTCGTTTAGAGGGTGATTTAAGATCCTTTTTTAACCGACTTCAAAAAAAGGAGGAGGTTCTCAATTCGTCGGATTTTTTTTTTATGTATGTTCAGCGAAAATTCCGTCGTTTATGAACCGATTTCAAAAATTCTTTTTGCATTGGAATGGGTGTAGCTTACAGGTGGTCCCATCGTCACCATATCGAGATCTGATGATGGGATCCCAAGGAAATCGAGGGAACTCCTCAAATATCATAGGCACAATTGTCGCGATTTGGGTACTCGGAATAGTTTTTCTTTGAAGTCGTTTTTTTTTTAAATTATAATACTTTTGTATCTTATTTTACTCTATTAGTGAGGGAATTTTGAAACTGTATACCCCTTGAGGTTTAGGATCCGCAGTTCGGACATTTCGGATATTTTGCACACAACGCCATCTAGTCCCCAAACTAAGCAGAGCTTGTATTATGGGTAACTAGACAATTTTTTTTGTAAATACATACATATTATACATAGAAAACACCCAAATTCCGAAACTAATATTTGCGGATCACACAAACATTTGGTCCGAGCCGATAATCGAACCTGAGACCTCTTGATCAGCAGTCACATACGCTAACCACTAGACCAACGAGGCAGTTAAATTCGAAGGTTGAACTAGTTGTCAGTATATTTGAGGGCACTGACTTCCCAATAACGATATGTGTATCAGACAAGCGTATTTGAATTAATCATAATAATCTTAAGCGAAATTAATACAATAATATACAAATATTTGACAAGGAAAGATTAACTGTAACCTGTCAATATTGAACGGTTGATAACATCGCCTGGGGGTAGAAAGTGCCCCGTAACAGTAGCCGCGGGGTTGACGGAACCCTGTGAGAAGCGAGCGCAAACAGAGGGTTAATAGACTGAGCTTTTTATTAGCTGTGGGCCATTCAATAAGCGATAAATGGATGTTTACTTACAAATCAAGACATATTTACTAAACTGAGTCCGCGGCCCGGTCTAGTGGTTAGCGTATGTGGCTGCTGATCGGAGTTTGGGTGGTTCATATGTTTAATATGTATTAACAAAAAAGTATGTTTATGTATTTGGACTGCCTCGTTGGTCTAGTGGTCAGCGTATGCGGCTGCTGATCAAGAGGTCTCGGGTTCGATTCCCGGGTCGGACCAAATATTATTTGTGTGATTCACAAATATTTGTTTCGGAGTCTGGGTGTTTTCTATGTATAATATGTATGTATTTACAAAAAAAAAGTATGTTTATGTATTTATATCAGTTGTCTAGTACCCATAACACAAGCTCTGCTTAGCTTGGGACTAGATGATGTTGTGTGTAAGATGTCCAAAAATATTTAAAAAATATTTATATCAGTTGTCTAGTACCCATAGTACAAGCTCTGCTTAGTTTGAGACTGGCTTTGTGTGTGAGATGTCCTAAATATTTATAATTATTATTTATGTATTAAACTGAGTCCCAAGGTGTTCCCCGCGTATATTGTTATAAATCGCAAGTAACGCCACGAAACGAAGACAGTCTAAAATAATATTCTAAGTTACTCCTTATATCATCAGCTATCTGCTAGTGAAAGTCCCGTCGAAATCGGTCCAGCCAGTTCCAAATACTACCCGAAACAAACAGAGTGACAGACTTTTAAACACTTTATGGTGCCGCATTCGGTGACAAATGTAGTTTTGGTTGATAATCCTTTGCCTGTAGGTAACTAAGTATTGTTAGTCCTTGCCTGCAGCACCCCAAAGTGTTTGGTAGATTGCAAAATTATTGAAAATTCATTTTGAAAATTTATATAGCGTATGTCACTGACTGACACCTCATATGTCAAAAACCCATCCAGCCGTTTGAACTGTAGAGCGTGCCAAAGAAATCGACATACATACTTACATACATACATACATATGTACATACATACATACATACATACATACAAGCAGTTCTTATTATATTATTCTTATTACCAGCAGGAAACGAGTTGAGACGATGGCCTTGAAAGTTGGACAGCACACACTTACAACGCAACCATTCATACGTTATTACGGAGTAATGATCGACGCGCGTCTTAATTTCAAAAAACATATGGAATGCATCACAACAAAAGCATCTGGAGTGGTTACTAACCTGGCTCGGCTGATGCCGAACATTGGAGGACCTAAGCAGAAAAGGAGAATCCTTTTGGCGTCTGTGGTCATATCAGTATTAATGTATGGAGCAGCTGTTTGGTCGGTGGCACTTGGCAATTTAGAAACCCGGCGTAAAATTGCGTCTATCTACAGGCTCAGCGCACTCCGCGTGGTTGTTTCCGAAGACGCGGTGTGCGTAATTGCGGGTATGCTGCCAGAAGAAATACTTGCTGAGGAACGCAAATCTCTCTACTACGTCCTGCAGGAAAACTCTGACTCAACGCCAGCTGAACTGAGGAATAAGGAGAGGAAAAAAAGTCTGCGTCAATGGTAGGTGCAATGGGATGCCTCAACTAAAGGGAGATGGACTCATAGACTAATACCCGATGTTGAAAAATGGATAAACCGGAAACACGGAGAGACCACCTATTACCTTACCCAGATGCTCTCAGGGCATGGATGCTTTCGAGAATATCTACATCGGTTCAAGTACGACGACTCCCCTGAATGCCCCATCTGTACTGGTATACATGAGGATGCGGAGCATGTATTTTTCGTGTGTCCTCGATTCCAAGTAGCCCGGGAAAAGTGGGAGAATACACTACAAAGCAGAATCCGACCAGATAATATAACTTCTGTAATGCTGAAGACAAAGGAGGCATGGGACGCTACTAACACCTACGCGGCAGAAGTGCTAAAAGAACTACGTATACAAGAGAGAGCTAGATGGAGTGGTAGCCAAGAACTAGGGTAAACAGCAGCTGTGCTGCTAAGTCCTCTCCCCGTGATGAAATACCTAACGGTGACTCCATGGGGAAATAGAAGGCTGAGAAAACGAGGTGGTTTTTTAGTCGGTACGGGGCGCATAACATCTTAGCCCTATGATACGTAATTGTAGTTTTCCCCTCGAAAAAAAAAAAAAAAAACATACATACATACATACATACATACATACATACATACATACATACATACCTACATACATACATACTTACAACGAAAAACATTACTCTCCTTCGGACGCAGGCGGATAAAAAGGTTCAGAACCCTCAAAATTCGTACCGCTTATTTCGTGGCTCGAACCGCGGGGCTAATGTTTTGAATTATTTGTTGAAAGCAAGTATCTGTTGTGCGGAGCGCTAAATGGATTGTTGTACATTTGGCTGACTAGTTAATTATTAACCCTCCCCCTCCCACCGGCTAAATAACTGTGTACACTAGGGGGTTAAATGTTTGAAGAGCAGATATAAATTGTAGCCGAAATCGCATCGCTTATAGATATCGAAAAATTAAAGATTGTTCTCGTCAGTACATCAAGCTTTTTAGGGTCCCGTAGTTCATGAATCGAAACCCTTATAGATTCGTCATGTCCGTCCTTTCATCTGTCTTCGACTTGTCCTACAAACGGTTAGTATTAAAAATATGAAACTTTGCATAAATGTGTTCTTATCACGTCTTATGTTTTTTTTGGGGTAGCTCCCCTACACGTATAGTGGGGATATTTTTTTTCTGGCAGCTACTCCATGGTGTGGGGTATCAATAGATAGTTCTTTTAAAAACATGGAGAGGTTGCTAAGACAATTTTTTGATTAGGATTTCCGTTTGCGAGTTATTCTACTTCAAAGGGCATTTTTCTGTTAATACAGCGCGTCTCCACCATTGAGGTCTCGTCCCACTAAAAGCTAAACGGCTGGCTTTAAAATTATGAACAAATTCTCTCCAACAAAAGATCACCTCGCCTGATTAGAGGATCCTCCCTTTGTTTTGGAGTTGAACTACTTGTCAGTATATTTGAGAGCAATAACTATTGCTATAGATGTTAATGACAACCGGGACCGACGGCTTAACGTGCTCTCCGAGGCACGGGCGTGAATCAACGCCAAACTTCCAGAATATTTTTAGAATTTTCTGTGAGAAAAACTCAACAATAGTTTTGGCCCGACCCGGGATTTGAACCCAAGACCTCTTGATCAGCAGCAGCATACGCTAACCACTAGACTAATGAGGCAATCAAATAATATTAGTATGGATATTATATTTACTCATTTACTAACCGACATTTAACCCTTCAAATACTCACTATTAATGTAAGGATTGTTATGTCAACAAAGTGTCAATAACCCCCAAATGTGACACTCATTAGCGAAAGTGGTTCGGACACTATCTAATTATAAACCCTCCGGCGACGGAAGGGTTAGCTACAGGTGGTCAAAGGGTTAACTTGATAATTTAATATATTTGTGGGAAAAAGCTGATTATATTACATACTAGTTGAGGCCTGCGGTGTTGCTTGTAGTTGTTGTTGTAAATTGCGAGTGAGGCTAAGCTGGTCTAAAATAATTAGCCCAAGTTATATCTTAGTTATATCTATATCAGTTATCGCTGATTTCAGCACCAATGGGCCGGCTCGACCCGGCCAGTACTACCCTCACACAGAAGACCATCCTAATAATGACAGCATTCTTGCTGTCGTATTTCGTTGGTGAGTGTGAGACCGGAGGCCCAATCATTCTGCATCATTCTCCCGCCCTTCGAAGGCCGGGAGAATGATGCAGAATAATCAAACCAGGCTGCCATGGTAAGGGTCACCATGCTACATTGTCTACCCTCACAATAAGCATGGTGACCCCTACTCCTGGATTCTACTCATGCTTTCCATCAGGCAGAGTAGAGTCACTTTGGCAGGCTTAAATATAAAAAAATAAAAAAAAAAACTATGTGCCAGTAAAAGTCCCATCATAATTAGTAGAGCAGTTCCAGAGAATAATGTAAATTGAGAGGTTGTTATTGAGACGATTTTCTAGGGAGTTGTACGTTTGCAATTATTCAACTTGATTTTTTTTTTGTATAAAATAAATTGTCCATCCCTCTACAATTTAAACGGCTAATTCTAAGCATTTGAAAATGACGGTAGCAGGTACGATGAACTTTAAAGGAAAACTATAACGGCTTAGAAAACTTTGTTAGTTCAAGAGTCATAGAAACCTATTTTATAACATGAACTTACTTGGAAATCTTAGTACAAAAATAAAGAAATACTAAGTAAACTTAACAATTATCTATTGGACACGATTAACTCTCCACTTGCTCCACCGACAAGGGACTGACCCTTAAATTGAGAAGTGTCATAATACGGAACCCTATTATATACGTTGCCTCATACGCACTTGGCTGATTTTTTCTTTAATCAGAATTACTCAATAACACTTTTTGCCCCAGGAATCGAAACCGAGACCTCTTAATCTCCCGTCGCATAGGCTAACCGTTAGACCAAAGAGGAAGTCTTAGACTGTATACCATTTAAAACATATTTGATCTCTGCTTATCTCTCAACAGATGTTACCGTGAAGAAGAAATTATTTTCTTTCATCAAATAATCAACTCAAACATTTTGACAGCCCTATCATATAAAGCAAATCTTTTATAACACATTCGAAACAAACATATATATCTTATTCCGATAGCATAAAGTTCAATTTTGTATACCCTAGCAAATTGCAACAGAATTTATAACCTTGCCAAATAAGTTGCGGTTCAGAATCTAATTTTAAATCACTTTGACAATCTTATCTCAAAGGAATAAGGTTAAATTTAGAATGCGCTGACGGTACGATGGATGTCTTTGAAATTTGGTATATAAATTTGAAGTAAGTTATTTTTGATTCGCGCCACGGGATGTCACCTTTAGTAGGGTGAGATTGTTTTGTGAATTAGAAGAGACTTTTGATGACATAGTTTTGGGTTTCGTTGCATTTGAATCGGGTATTATTCAGTATTTAATCCGTGTGGTGACGGATTAAATCCGTGTGGTGACGGATTAAGAATACAAAGTGTCACCACCCCTATTCATTCTATGGGTGTCGTAAGAGGCGACTAAAGGAACAAAATAAGCAGCTAACATCACTGCCAAGAGAAAGAAAACTTGAAACAAACCCTTTACCAACCCGTCTGGACAGCGTGGTATAGTAGGCCAAAACCTCCTTTCAAAGGAGAGGCCTATGTCCAGCAGTGGACTGTTAAAGGCTGTTGATGTTGATGATTATTCAGTATTTAATTGGTTTCAATTTTGATTCTAAACTAGCTTACGCCCGTGGCTGCGCCCGCATCTTAGACGCTGATCGCGGTAACAAAACGCCTGTGTCCTTTCTCAGCCTTTAGACTATCTGGGAAAAAATTACATTTAAATCAGTGAAGTTGTTTTTTGAGTTTATCGCGAACAGACAGATTCAATTAACGACTTTATTTTGTAATACATAAACATCAGCTATCTGCCACCGAAAGACTAGTCATATTCGATACAGTCTTTCCAGAGATTAGCTGAAACAAACAGATAGACAGGCAGTTTTTATGCATACGCTTTCAAATAGGTTAAATGAGAAGCTATAAATTTGAAATTACATACAAATATTTTATTAATTTGTTTAGAAGGGTACGAGCTGGGCCATCTTATTAAAAGGGGACACCATTTATCATCGCCATGAAATCTATTCATCATCAACAAAGCAAACTAATTACGGGTCAGCACGATCTCTTAACAGTCATGTCGGATAGTCATCCCGTTGGATTATGCGAGGAAAGGGATGGAGAGAGAATCTGTATTTGCCTGCATCTTATTACATTTTAATATATCCTGCGTTCGAGGAATATATAAACAAAAACATCTAAGGCCAAAATATGCGTTTGTGTGTTTGTATATTCGTTATTTCTTCACGCCCTTTTAATTAGTTTCGGCAAAATACTTGTGAGGCTTCAGTTACAGTTGTCGTTCTGCGTCAGTAGTCATTTTCTGTCCGTGTGGTGACGGATTAAGAATACAGAGTGTCACCACCCCTATTCATCCCACGGGTGTCGTAAAAGGCGACTATGGGACAAACTACGCAAGACAACATTAATGCAAAGAGAAGGAAAACTTGAAACCAACCCTATACCAACCCGTCTGGCCAGCGTGGTATAGTAGGCCAATCCTTAGTAGTATCCTCCAGTACATCCTTTCTAAGGAGAGGCCTATGTCCAGCAGTGGACTGTTGAAGGCTGTTGATGATGATGATGTTGAAGTCACTTTCTATGTAAATCACTAGTTACGTAATATGTCAATTTCTCATAGGACGGCTATTCGACATAACCGTGGAGAGATCAGGCAAAGAACCGATGACTTTAAGTGCACGAAGATTAAGGACTCCAATTTAAAACACCAAGTTAATATTAAGGATTTTTGTAATAAGAAAAACACACTAATATTTTTTTGGTTCAACCCGGCAATCGAACTCGATTAGATCGATATCGACAATCGATCGACCGGGGCAGTACTACCCTCACATAGAAGACCAACCTGAAAATGACAGAATAAATGTCGTCGTATTTCGTTGGTGAATGTAAGACCGGAGGCACAATTAACTCAATGGGCCGTTATGGTGTGGGTTTCCATGCTGCAATATCTGCATTCACAATGGAAATGGTGATCCATACTCCTGGTTTCTACTCATGCTTTCCGTTTTTTTTATTGTTGTAATGGAATAGGCGTTTGTCTTCCATCTCACTTGATGGAAAGTGTAGATGAAAACGAAGATGGTACACGCACATCCAAAAGAAACCTGTTCACCTCTTGAAGGCTCCAGAGTTCAACTTATCAGGAAAAATAGACACAGGCAGGTCGTTCCAAACTTTGGCGACTCTCACCAAAAACGAGCTGTAAAATCGTTTAGTTCGACTTTTGGGTATGTCAACAACGTATGGATGAAACTTTTGCCTGCGCCTAGTAGTCCGATAAAGGAATGGAGATGGCTCGATCACTTCGAAAAGAGCTTTCGAGCACTCTCCTAAGTGTATCCTATAAAAAACCGATAAGCTGGCAACTCGACGACGATGCTCAGGCAGAGTAGAGTCACTTTGATAGGCTTAAAATAACTCGAGAACTCTCGCAGCCGCATTCACTAACCGTTATACCAACGGGTTTGTAATATCAGTGTGACAACATTCCTGGCAATCCTGTCCGACTTGACAGTCACCCTACTGATGTGGTTGACGTTTGGGAACGTTTGATCAGTGTCGCAACGTGGGGCCACCCCCGCCCCCCCTGCACCCCTGCGGTGACAAATTATCAACCAATATCATTATATTGACATCAGTTTACGAACAAAACTAAATCTTTACAAATATTTTAAAGCTAAAAAGTGTGTTAGTTTGAATGCGCTAATAGAAACATACTTAGGCAATAGAGAAACGCTGATTTCAGCACTCGTGGACCAGCTCGACCGGGGCAGTACTGCCCTCACACAGAAGACCATCCTAATATTGACAGCATTCGTATTGTCGTGTTTCGTTGGTGAGTGTGAGACCGGGCCAGTGGCGTAGCGTGCCTCGGCGGGGCCCCGTATAAAAATTAGTTTGGGGGCCTTTATGAAGGGTAAAGATTTCTCACAATAGAAAAACATGTTTGCAAAAAATTAAAAGAAATATTTATTCATCATAATTATCTGTCACTTTGTCTTAAATTTTTACAATAATAACAATTCAAATTAAATATACACACTAAGTGTTTAATTACTTTTGAACGCAAGCTTTACAAAAAAAAATGCATTTTTTGACTTTTGTCATTTCTGAAATAAAAAAAATTGGGAATTTTTTATTAATTTTGCTTACGCATGTCGGGGGCTACGTCCCCCACGACACGGAATGTATATTCCTTATGCGGGCATTGTCTTATTTAAAAATAAAAGAAAAAAAACTGTCTGGGGAAGGCTATAGGCTATTTTACATCACTACACGACCAATAAAGGCGGATCAATTAAAATCTTTTCCAAAACTTAGGAAAATTATTTGTTTTCGAACTTCCATTGCACGCGCTGCGTAAATTGTTATAGATTCGTAAAAATAATGTATCAGAGAGTTGTTTCTATTTAAAAGTTCTAAAAGATGTCAGCGACAGCATCTATCTTATTTTTAGGGTTCCGTAGCCAAATGGCAAAAAACGGAACCCTTATAGATTCGTCAAGTCTGTCCGTCTGTCTGTCTGTCTGTCTATCCGTCCGTATGTCACAGCCGATTATTTCCGAAACTATAAGAGCTATACTGTTGAAATTTGGTCAGTCGATGTATTCTGTGAACCGCATTAAGATTTTTACATAAACATAGAAAAAAAACAATACATTTTGGGGGTCCCCATACTTGGAACTGAAACTCAAAAAAATTTTTTTCATCAAACCTATACGTGTGGGGTTTCTATGGATAGGTGTTCAAAAATGATGTTGAGGTTTCTATTATCATTTTTTTCTAAACTGAATAGTTTGCGCGAGAGACACTTCCAAAGTGGAAAAATGTGTGTCCCCCCCCTCTAACTTCTAAAATAAGAGAGTGATAAAACTAAAAAAAATATATGTTGTACATTACTATGAAAACTACCAACGAAAATTGGTTTGAACGAGATCTAATGAGTAGTTTTTTTTAATACGTCATAAATCGTAACACGCAATTTACCTTTCATCCAATCAAAACACTATTTTTAAAACATCGATGAAAGTTACAACGAACTACAAGAACTTTTATATGATGTTACTTGCTGATACGGAACCCTTCATGGGCGAGTCCGACTCGCACTTGGCCGCTTTTTTTAAAATGATAAGCATTACAAACTTACAGTTCATTCCCAAATTGTTTATAAGCCTTAAATTTATTGTCACATTACCCATAACAATGTCGAAATTAATAAATATTATATAATTGTCAACTTTATCACAGATTATATTACATTATTACTAAATTAATTGAAATAAAAATAAATTATTTAATAGCTTTTTTTTTCATGTCATTAAGATTTAATACCAAAATTAGTGAAAATAGCACTAGTTTTATCAAAAAATATGTCTGTTTCTGGACTATTTCTAAGAAAACATTTAAATATAATTACTCTAGGGCTATTACGTGCTTGAGGAGTGCGCCAAGCTGATGGATAGGTGAACAGTTGATAGTGTCATCGTCCTGCGCCACTCAAATAATTATTTGGTACATATAACTGAATGCACTCAAGTACCTATGGATTGTCTACCTTATTGTTGTTGTTGTCTAGCACTTGAAATACAAGTTCGGCCTAGTTCAGGTGCTAGTGTTCACTTATTATTGTTTGTGTTAGTGTTCCTACGTAGTTTTATTAACAGTGTTTGTACAGTGTTTAAGCGGTATAGTGACTTAGTTGACAGGATTATAACATATGAATTTATAACATCATGTGAATAAATCAATATAATAATCTATCGGTAAGTCACTACTAAAATAAGATATGTATTATAAATAGTGGGCTTTGAGGAGTAACGTTTGTTATGTTTAAATGTTTCCTACGACCTTGTGATTTTCTTTGACGCTTAATTATTTAACGGAATTTACCAAAATCCACATGTCAACATTTCTTGTAAAATAGTATTTATTAGTCAGGGTTCTTATATGTTTTGGAATGTTTCCTCTCAATTTTGACTATCAGTGTACCTACATGTCTTTACTTTGTTGTGCATGTACAAAATTATTGTGGTGTAAATTTTTTAAGGAAATAAATAAAAACTTATTATTGTTTAGCAACAAGTAATAGTGTACCACGTGCATAAGCTCTCGCGTGGATTGTAATGTATCTAGACCTACGAATAAATAATAAGTCAGGAAGTCTAACTCAGAACAAATTTCACACAAAAAGTGGCCACACTTGAAACCAAAACGACTTAAGAAACAAAAACCAATCTTAACCGAGGTTAGAAATGGACATTGTTTGTAATTGGTTTGAATTCAAAACGAAAGCAGGGATTGGTTCATGCGCTTGCTGCCATGTCTGTTATGACAGCAGAGTCATAGTAGCGCGGACGTTGTTATGTAATAAGTCGACCGGACATAATATAATAATAAAACAATATAATTGTATAATGTTTATATAATTGTTTTTTTTCCTAATAAACTCTATGTCCCCCGAAATATAATTAATTTATTAGGTTTTGGCCTAGAAGACATTAAAAAAGAATCTTTTTTCGCAATGTAGTGAAGACGGATTCTGAGAAATTCAACGATTACACATTTTAGAAAAAAAAATGAAATGGTCATTATTTATTTGTCCAGTGACTGTTTTACCGCAGTATTGCTAAATCCATTTTTCTTTAATTGGTATAAAATATTTTTAAGCGAAATTTCCTTCACAGCTAATCTTTCATTTCTGCGTTCTAGATTTCTGATTTGTGATAGTCGTATCACTGCCAAAATGGTTTTTTTTTATAATAATAATTTATTCACACAAAATAATGTGTACACAGTTGTCATTGAGTACATTTAATGAGGGTCACAGCCCTTGATTTAACTTCATGCGAATGGCAGTAACAAAACAGCAATTTTCTGTTTATTCAGCTATTAGGTAGCTATCACATATCGTTGAACATGACTGTTTAATCGCATGTTTTTAGAACAAGGGTTTTTAGAACAATTTTTTTCGTAGTTTATGTTTTAGCATGTGTGTTCTAGGTGTATTCAAAGCAAATTTAATATCTGATGATGGTATATTTATTGGCGTAACGCATAATCCTCTCTCTTTAAAAGTATTGACTTCGTCTGAAACAAGATTACTATCAAATTTATTTTCTTGATTCCTCTGCAACACCATCCATATAGTCAGTGATGATTTTATTCTCCAAGAAAAAAAAAATACAAACAAAAATTTACTGACTTCATGTTGCATAGTGTTAACCATCTCGGTTTGTTATCATATTTGCAAATCATTAAATATAATTTTATTTATGCTACTACTTACTAGTGAAAAGTGATCCCTGGACATTTTAGCCTTGTATGGCTCCCGCACCACTTCACTGGCATGATTATGGACAACACAATAATAAATCGAAATATGACGTATGATCGCTTGCAAGAACAATATCCGACTAATGACGCGGTGGACACGACTTTTAAGCCCCGCCTACTTGGACACGACGACACGATGCGGGCACCACCTCAAGTGTGTACTCTCTAATTGGGCAACGTCCGGTCACACGCGGACGCTGCCCCCTCGCGGTTGGCCACTACTGCGGACGGACGGGAAACCCGTCCCGCCCATCCGCAGCCACTCTCAGGGCGGCATGAGACGCAGGTATGCGCGCCTCCGCCGCCCGGGGATTTATTCGTAGATCTAGACCAACCATCCCAGATACAAACATCATTTTACAAACGGCATTGTTGGAATTGGACGATTTTGCTTCTGTTCCCAATGATGGTGGGTTTGATTTTGGCAATGTAATGTTTCTTTCTATGTATTTTCTGTTTTTATATAAATTTCCATATGTTGTGCTAGGGCATGGTGATCTCGGAGGGGATCTCTCGCTGCCGGCCGTCGTTCGTTCCATGGTCGGCAGCGAGAGCTCATTTACCGCGGTCGCAACCTTCTGCGAGGACGTAATCACGCAGAAGGAGGCGGCGGAGAAGGCCCGGGAGGACGACATCCAATCGGACCAGATTCGCCGCCGGCGACTCGGGCGGCGGAGGCGCGAACATCTGCGCCTCATGCCGCCTTGAGTGTGGCCGCGGGTGGACGGGACGGGTTTTCCCTCCACCCGCATTATGTGGCCAGCCGCGAGGGGGCGGCGTCGGTGTGTGCCGGACGCCGCCTAAGAGAGGGTCGTCAAACAGAGACGGTGCCCGCATCAGGAGCGGGCAGGCGCTGGAGAAGTTCAGAAGGAGATCCCACCCTGGACTTCTCCTACTCCTAAACGGAGAAGCGCGGAGAGGGCACACTGTGTGTTTTTTAGTCGGTTCAAGTCCGACACACCACCCCGCCGTAACCCCCGGTGGGGTGACGGTCCATGATGATTTTTCACACACTAAAAAAAAAAAAAAAAAAAAAAAGGGCATGGTGATCTGTCACACAGGGGTAACCCTAGTATAGACTCCGGTCTCTCGCTAATGAACACTAACGGCAGAATTGTATTGCATGAAATTGGTTTCTTTCTATTGTATTTGTGCCATATCTTACTTTGTAGAAATAAATAAATAATTATTATTAAAAAAAAAAAAAAACATCGACGGACACACAAATGGGTAGTATCGGTAGGAACGTTTATAAAGGATTAGCTCACTACTTACCATAACCTTTTTTAACCGACTTCCAAAAAGGAGGAGGTTCTAAATTCGACTTTATTGTTTTTTCATGTTTGTTAACTCAGTACTTTCTATTGGGTGAAACGATTTTGATAATTATTTTTCTATTTAAAAGCTGGTGCCTCCCATGTAGTCCCGTGATAAGTTTTCGCGGTAAAACGCATTGAAGTTCTCGATAATTTATCGCTAACTAGCTGACCCGGCGAACTTCGTACCGCCTTAGAATATTAATTCATAATAAAATATAGTGTGTAGACAATAACTGATAGTGACAAATCGACAGCAGCGCGGCAGCGTCAACTAACGGGCCCCGGCCGGTACCACCAAAATCGCTTTGTTCCTGCATTTTAAATCTGTAATATCTTCAAAAGTATTAATTTAAATTACATACTGTAAAGGGCCATATTGATCTATATTAAATACGCAATGTGCTTAAGGTACTTAATTGGATAAGGATTAATATTGTATTGCTTCAAATCGCTTCGTAAATAATATATTATTTTTCGTATAAAAAAAAAAATGGTTATTGTGGATTATCCCTAAGAGATAGACATATATAATCGCCGACTTTTTTGTAGACCTTTTTAAGATGTACAATACTGTAGTACATTATTGTTATCTATCTCGTAGGGTACAGCCAGTGTTTCAATTGTAAGCGTAAAAAACACACATTAGAAACCTCTTAAACTAATATTTACTATATTAAGCATGTTATTATACATAAAAACCTTCCTATTGAAACCTTCTATCTATTATAGAAAACGGCATCAAAATCCGTTGCGTAGTTTTAAAGATTTAAGCGTACATGGGGACAGAGAAAGCGTCTTTGTTTTATACTATGTAGTGATGATGATGTAATGGTAGGTATATTGTATACTGTATTGAAGCCGCGGGCATAAGCCAGTAAATCAATGAAACAATTATTAAAAAAAAAACATTTTTCTCTGTTCCGGCTCATTTCTTGAACAGCTGAACGGATTTCGACGAGATTTTCACTATAAGATAGATGCTAAAATACGGAGTTACTTAGGCTATACTGTTTTCGACTAGTTTTAGTCTCGACTGGTACAGACATACAATTTAATCATATATTATATTATTATTACCTTTCTTGCAACTAAACAAAAATCCATAAAAAAATCAATAAATTTATTTTAATTTGCGTTACGTTATGTTACGTTACGGAGGCCGGGAGCATGATGCAGAAACATCAGACCAGGCTGCCATGGTATGTCACCATGCTGCATTGCCTACCCTCACAATGAGGATGGTGTCCCCTACCCATGCTTTCCATCAGGCAGAGTAGAATCATTTTGGTAGATCCTCCTAGCCATTATTCCAAACTTTATTTGTGGTCGGCTACTAGTTTAACCGGTTTTACCTGAATTTCAGTTTTTCCACGGAGCGACTGGCATCGCACCTCCGCAAACCTAAGGGAGAACTGAAATTCGAATGTTGAACTAGTTGTCAGTATATTTGAGGGCACTGACTTCCCAATAACGATTGCCATAGATGTTCATGACAACCGGGACCGACGGCTATACGTGCTCTCCGAGGCACGGGTGTGAATCACCGCCAAACTTCCAAACTCCGGGCAGCTATTAGGAATTTCCTAAGAAAATCCCAAAACACTTTTCGGCACGACCAGGGATTTGAATTTTTGAATTTGATTAACAGTCGCATACGCTAGTAAAATCATTTTGGTATGCTTAAATAGGCATATATAAAAGAAAAAAGTTAAAAGAATTTAGAAGTTAAAAGAAGACCACCAGTTCTTGAGTTATAGTCACACAATGAGAACAGACTATAAATACCTATAGTTATCAACACGTCAGTGATATGTCCTCGACAAGTCTCCGAAGCCGGTCACCCATCCAATCACTTTGAACCTTAAACAAAACCTAATCGGTCCGAACCACACTTAAAAATACACAATATATCACTGAACGACTAATCGTTGCGACTAAAAATCGCATCAAATCGCGACAGAACAGCGAGCGCTACGGAGGGTAGACAGCGACTGACGCATAGGGGTGGTCATGTAGGCGTGGCTCTATTTAACCCCGCCTATTTATAAGGGGTTGAACGACACGCCCTCTACCCTATATCAAATATTTATAGAAGAGGCCCCCTTTGTTTATGAGAGGGTAGTTTTGAAATGGGGGGGTTGCTTTTAATAAATATGTATATAAGTACATATAATAGAAATAAATAATTGTTTAAATTTCTTTTTGAGTTATCTTAGAAAAGCGAATGTTTATAATCATCATCATTAACAGCCTTTAACAGTCCACTGCTGGACATAGGCCTCTCCTTAGAAGATTTTGGCCTACTATACCACGCTGGCCAGACGGGTTGGTATAGGGTTGGTTTCAAGTTTTCCTTCTCTTTGCATCGATGTTGTCTTGCGTAGTTTATCCCTTAGTCGCCTTTTACGACACCCATGGAATGAATAGGGGTGGTGACACTCTGTATTCTTAATCCGTCACCACACGGACATTCCACAAAAATTGTAGTGTTTGCTTGTATTATTATTCTTTCTACATCATTTCAATGCACTCCAGAGACCTGCAGAATGATGAAGAATTTATCCAACCAGGCCACCATGAGAATGAGATACCCTCACAATGAGAATGGTGACCTCTTCTGCTAGATTCCACTCAAGCTTTCCATCAGGCAGAGTAGAACCACTTTAGCAGGCTTATTTAAATAAAAATTTGGCCAAGTGCGTGTCAGGTCACTCATAGAATAAGGTTCCGTAGTCACCCATAATGGTAGGTAGATTTAAAATCGTGTCCAATAGACAATTGTTATGTTTACTTAATAATTCTTTAATTTTGTGCGGTGTTTTCTAGGTGAGTACATTTTACAAGTTAGGCCCCTATAGCTGATAAAATTCATAAACATACTTTTTATTAAAATACATACATATTATACATAGAAAACACCCAAACTCCAAAATAAATATTTGCGGATCACACAAACATGCGACTCGGGAATCAAACCCGAAATGTCTTGATCAGCAGTCAATCACTTCATTATATCTATAAGTAAACTACCGCTAATATATTTTTAAATAGACTGTGTTTTCTACGCTACGGTAATGTACCATTCGGCCAATAGACATATTAATTTCACGGAATGTTTTAGAAAGGCAGCACGCACATCGCATTCCGCACTCCAATGAATTATTCTATTGTTAGAAATTAAGCGGATTATACGCCTTGAATATCAGCCATTAACACAGGCTTGTGGACTGGAGGGGAGTAGGCATATCATCTGTTTGACACAAAACAATCTGTCAATTTTTTGCGAGGGAAATCTTGACACATAATTTTTTTTACACGCTTTATATTAGCTTCACCTGTACCATGTTTGTAACCGACTCCTTTGGGTGCGATTTTGACCCACTTTAAACGGTCAGATTTCATTCAAACTTTGTAGATTTATCTAGGACCGACGACAATACACTAATTTGAAAAAAAAACAAATTGGTCTTTTTTAGTCTAGAAAAAAATAGTTTTAAAAAACTAAACAAACACGCTTTTAAACTAAAAAGTAGAAAATAATATTAATATAACAAAGCGTGGGGTGCTTTCTGAAAATATTTCAATAAAGTCGCCATACGCTTTGTTACATTTAAAATTTTTTCTACTTTTTATATCTAAGCCTACCAAAGTGACTCTACTCTGCCTGATGTAAAGCATGAGTAGGGGTCACCATCCTCATTGTGAGGGTAAGCAATGCAGCATGGTGACTTATACCATGGCGACCTGGTCAGATAATTCTGCATCATTCTCCCCGCTTTGGAGATTTTAGAGGGGGGGGGGGGGACGCCCTGTTTTTAGAAAACAATGCGTTTTCAAGTTGAATAACTCGTAAACGGATACCTAAATCGAAATATGGCTTAAAAATCTCTCAATGTTTTCAAAAGACCTATCTAATGATACCCTACACGATAGGGTAGACGCGAGAAAAAAAATCATCCCCACTTTACACGTAGGGGAGGTACCCCAAATAAAAATATTTTTCATAATTTTATTGTAGCACTTTGTCGACGTAATTACAACACATATTCATGCAAAGTTTCATATTTCAATCACCAACCATTTGGCATTAGGGCGAAGATGGACGGACAGACGGGACAATAAGAGTTCCGAGTCATGAACCACGGAACCCTAAAAATGCATTTTTTAAATGTTTGTCTGTCTGTCTGTTTGTTTCTGACGGTACAAAGCAGATGACCTTAGGAGTACCTTAGGCAAATTTTGTTTAGACTAACTTCACTCTGCGGCGTTACTCGCGATTTACAATAATTACCACTGGTAACACAGCGGTATTCAGCTAGAAAATAATAATCACTTCAGTGGTTATAGCGTGAAAGCGAAACAAAGAAAAAAAAATGACTTTCATAATTAGTCATCAGTTGTTGACGAGAATTTAAGATAAATAATTATTTCAGAGCGACTGGCATCGGACCTCCGCAACCCTAAAGGAGAACTGAAATTCGAATATAGAACTAGTTGTCAGTAATTTGAGGGCATTGACTTCCCAATAACGATTGCCATAGATGTTTATGACAACCCGGACCGACGGCTTTACGTGCTCTCCGAGGCACGGGCGTGAATCACTAATAACTTTAATTACAGAGTTTATATTACAGTAGTAGAAGATTTAACAATCAATCATAACTTAATAATTCATTATTTTAGTTCGATTAACTATAAAAGCGTGGTTTTTTTAAATTAATTTTTAATTTTAAGGGATGTAAAAAAAATGTTTCTTAAAGCATTTTTTTTATTAACACGTTTTAACTTATTTAGAAGTATTTTTGTATGGTTTCGTTTTATTTGTTCTACTTCCGAGCATAGCCATTAAGTGTACTTTTTTAAAATGACAAGGCGTAGATAATATAATCCTTTATATACGGCCTCATAGACAAACGGTGGTAAGCAATTATATCATGGTTCCGAGTGACTGAGAACTGAGGTTACCAGAGCTTAGCCCCCCCCCCCCCCCCTCCATACTCCGAGGGTCTCAACGCTCTTGGTAACAGGAACTAATGTACCATTATGTGAAACTTCTATTCGTTGGCCCTTCTATCCATTCTATTAAAAACTATCTAAGCCCCGCAGCGTTACCCACGGTATTACCCGTAGTTGTTATTATATCACTGCGACTAACGTCGAGTGAAAAAACTAGTCAAAGAAAGTAATCAAGTTACTTCTTGTAATCTGAGCTATCTACCAGTGAAAGTCTCGTCAAAATCGATACAGCCGTTCCAGAGATTGTGTTAACCAACAAACCAATTACCGACATATGTATTTACGGACGGAAATTTTAATCTATAATCTCGAACACAAGTTACTACTGGAAAGTCCTAGTCTTGTAAAAAAAACTACAAAAACCTACTACATTATTAAACGCCTTTATTAATGGATACATTATATTCATATTAAAAATCAATTATAATAATAATAGTATTAATGCATAGAAACAATATCGATAAAAGTTGTCATAGTATGTATACGTTTTGGTTTTTACGTGTTAGCAAATTCAAAATGGCGCATGTGGTCAGATAAATTAGGTATTTATTAACACTCGTGTATGTTACTAACTTTATACCAAGAAACAATCCTAACCGGCCATCTGTAAAAATCACACGTAAAACTCAACGTGTAATTCAAAATAAACCTTATATCAATGGAGTAAAGTATCATTGAATACGATAACATGAATCATCTGTTTGTAAACTGATTCAAGTGTCAATAAATTCACTTAAATTATGGCGCAAAGTAAAATAATCTTTACAGCATTACCATAAGACATAGTTTAATTGGGGTCAGTTTTATTGTATGCAACAGTATCTTTCTTTGGAATAAGTTCAGTGTTACCACAGAAATAAATATGAACTGTTTAAGGGAATTTCATCAATCACATTGGTTAATAGTAAGTATTTTTTAAATTGTATTTTTCTTTCCTAAAAAGTTTTGTAAATAAACACATATTAACCAGTTCACTAGAAATTTAAAAAGTACAGAGTGTATTCCAAGGTTTTCCTACCAAAATTGTGCTGAATATTCGTATATATGACATTAACCACACCTTGATTAAAGTGTTTATAACACTTAAATATTTAAAAATTGTCAAGTGCAAATGAAAATTCTTGTTTCTATACATTTCTGACTGACTACTGACTGACTACTTGACGTTTCAAAAGTGCCGTTGTATGGTTTATTTGAAATAAAATGGTTTTGATTTGATTTGATTTTTCTTTTTTAAATCGTTTTGGGCAGAAACGACATGAGATAAACTACCAAACTATAGTTGACTATAAAATATAGTTTCAAATTCAATTATAATAACATATTTTTTAATAATACTGATACAATTAATAAATATCACAAATTCACAACGTATTGAGTACATATAAAATTGTAAAATTATCTTTTCGTCTGGTAACACTGTATGAAGACCTCAATTCTTAAAAATATATTTAGTCTGTGGCGCGATGTGATACAATTGATACGTAATATTTGTTCCTTTTTATTTTTACTAAAATTACTCGAAAAGGTGTATTATTTACAGTAAAAACAATACGGTATGCTAATATTAACAATATCCTGTGTTTGTGAAGTGTTCAAGTGTCACTAATAAGTTTGTTTGAGTGTATATTTGCTTAATTATGTGTTGTTTTGTGTCGTCATAGTTTCACGGATACGATGATTTTGCAAGGTAAACATTCAATCTGTTCTCAGTAAAACGCTAATTAATTTGCTGTTTTTATTTTACAGATGACTAGGGTTACATTATGTTATATATAATCTCTTACGCAGTAATTTATATGTTGTTATGACTTTATGGTACGTAGTTGTTTTTTTTTTATCGTAACTCATTTTATCTTTGGTGTTTTGTTTCCGCGATTGTGTTGTAAGTAGGTTTTTAGACCTTCGGATTATGTTTTTCATTGATGTCTTTAATTCAAATGTAAATTAAGTATTTTATTCAAGTAAAGATTTCTAAGAAATCAAATTTATGTGTGTGATTATGAACCAAATTTAAATATGAGTTACTTTTAAATTTGGAAGACTTTTAGTGTTATTGAGAGTTATAGATACATAAGCTGTATGGCGCCTTTAAATGCTTCCAAAAATGACAGGCCAAGTGCGTGTCAGGCCACTCATAGAATAGGGTTCCGTAGTTACCCACAAAGGCCCGTGGATTTCAAATCGTGTCCAATAGATCATTTTTATGTTTACTTATTAGCTATTTCGTTATTTTTGTACGAAGTTTTTCTGATTAATGTATTTTAAAAGTTAAATCTCTATAGCTAATTAAATAAAAAAGTTATCTAAACCGCTATAGGTAGTTTTCCTTTAAACTTAAATATATGGACTAATATCATGTTTTTTTATCAGATTTTTACAGCCAGCCGTTTAACTTTTAGAGAGGGGAGGCCCTGTTAAATATAAAAATCGTGTTTGCAACCCCTCAATATTTTTAAAATTCCTATCTAATGCTACCCCTCACGGTTGGGTATACGCGAGAAAAAAAAAACCCACTTCATATGTATGGGAGGGTAGGTCAGATGTTTCTGCATCATTCTCTCGGCCTTACGCTCACCTACGAAATACATAAGCAAGAGTGCTATCATTATTAGGATGGTCTTCTGTGTGAGGATAGTATTGCTCCGGTCGAGCCGAAACATTCGTGCTGGAATCAGCGTGACTTTACTTACTACTCCTTCGTTCGTTATCTATACTAATATTATAAAGAAGTAAAGTTTGTGTGTTTGTTAAATTGTAAGGGGTAATCTCGGGATCTACTGAACCGATTTTAAAAATTCTTTCACCAATAGAAAGCCACATTATTGCTCAGTGTCGTAGGCTATATAAAAACCGAAAAATAAAAAGGCTTTTACGTGGTAGTCCGTTTTGCAAAGTGAATCGGAGAAAAAACGGTGGAATGAAAGGCCTTAACTATGAAATATATATTTTTGAGTTCTAGAGAAAAGATGTGGAGCTTGAAAATGCCTACAAAAATGTCAATGACAGCATATGTCTTACTTATAAATTTAAGTTATGCCCAACGAAGTGGGCACGGGTCAGCTAGTTACTAGATATTTATTTTTTCCCACCACGAAACACAGAAGGCAAAAGATCGCTCGGTCGTTCACCAACAACGACCGATCAAGTAAAGGACTCGGCGACCTCTAAATTCTAATAATAAATAAATAATAAATGTTTCGGACATTTTACACACAACGCCATCTAGTTCCCAAACTAAGCAGAGCTTGTATTATAGACAACTGATATAAATACATAAACTTACTTTTTTTTTTGTAAATTGTACATACATTTTATACATAGAAAACACCCAAACTCCGAAACAAATATTTGCGGATCACACAAACATTTGGTCCGACCCGGGAATGGAATCCGACACCTCTCGATCTAACTAACCACTAGACCAAAGAGTTTGTAAGAGACGCGCTGGACAGAAACCGGTGGAGGAAAATCATCCGCTCAAGATTAAACCCGGAAGCTGACCACGATCCTCAGATATGAGGGAAGCATTCCAGAGAGAGATTTATTCCCAAAGAGATTTATTACGTTAATTGTAGTATAATTTAGTGTTACTCATTAATCGGAATCCAATTTTCCTTCCTGAATGTAATAAATTGTAATTTTATATGCCTACAATGGAGAACATGAATGGAATCGAATAGGTACCTATTATGTATGAGTAATTAATTAATAATGATTTTAGTATTTAAAGGTAAGTAATTGTTGGGAAGTCAGTGCCCTCAATTTTACTGACAACTAGTTCAAGCTTCGAATTTCAGTTCTCCCTTAGAGTTGCGGAGGTCCGATGCCAGTCGCTCGGTGGAAAAACTGTTATTCAGGTAAACCCGGTTGAAAGTTCCGTAGTTTGTTCGATGTTTAATAATAGTGTATTGATTGAATGAAAGGTAAATTGCGGTTTACGATTTATGACGTATTAAAAATGTCCGAATTATTTATTTATTATTTGAACCAATTTTTAACATTAATAAAACTTTAAAAGTCCGGTTTTTGAACTTTAAAATCCGAGGAATTTGTATTTTTAGTCCTGATTCCCAAATTTTGGAAATGGCAACCCTAGTATAAAACTATCTAATTCAAATAAGTTTCAATTCCGTGGGCGTTCGACTAAAAATTCGCTGGAACGCGCCCACGCATGCTAAATAACCGGCACGTAACGTAACGGTAATGTTTTATATTGTTCTTTTAAACTGACAACATTATGTTACGTGATGATAGATCACGACAACGAACTCTCATAGTTTCCTCTTGTCGACTTCGAAACGGTTAGTACTAGAAAGTAACGTATGGCCTTAACCCTCTCTAGAAAGGAGAGCCGAGCCCAGCAGTGGGACTTTATGGGTTGTTGACGAGTGCTAGAAAGGTAAAACTTAACATGAATATGTATTGTAATTACGTCGGCAAACTGCTACAATAAAATCATGAAAAATATTTTTATTTTGGGTAAGTACCTCCCCTACACGTAAAGTGGGTACGTCCTTTTTACTCGCGTCTATCCCATCGTGTGGGATATCATTAGATAGTTCTTTTAATAAAATTGAGAGTTTGCTAAGAAGGTTTTTTGATTTATGTATCCGTTTTCGAGTTTTTCAACTTTAAAGCGTGGACATCTCTCCCTCTAAAAGGTTGCAGGTTAGTCTTCTGTGTGAGGGTAGTAGTGTGAGCATAGGCAATGCATAACCGTGGTTGCCAGGTCAGTTGTTTCTGCATCATCCTCCCGGTCTTCGCAGGCCAATAGAATGATGCAGAATAATTGGGCCTCTAGTCTAACACTCACCAATGAAATACGACAGCAAAAATGCTATCATTATGTCGGATGGTCTTCTGTGTGAGGGTAGTACAGCCCCGGTCGAGCCGACTTAATCGTGCTGAAATCAGCGTGGCTTTACTAGTTACCCCTAATATCATCAGCTGTCCTGAATAGATAATGATACGGAACCTTCCAGCGCGAGTGAGACTTGCTCTATGCGGATTTTTCAAGGCTTTTGTTGTCGTATTGTATTTGGTTGTATGTTTACTAGCCGTCTGCTTATTGTAGTGTGAGTGGGTATGTGTGTGTGTGAGACTTTTTGTTTTTGCGAAACCATTACCGGTCATGGCGCGTCGTCGTTCTCACCCATATGTGCTGCAACAATACTCTCACGGTCGAATGTATTTGTATAAATATTAACTTAAGACCGCGGCTCCGCCCACGTTTATAATGGACTAGCTTTCGCCCGCGGTTCTGCCCGCGTGATACTCGATTATTTCAGTAAAAAGTAGCCTATGTGTTATTCTGATATATAAGCTATATTACTGTAAAGTTTCACACAAATCCGCTTAGTATTTTTTGCGCGAATGAGAAACAAACATACATACATACAAACTTACGCGTTTATATTATTATTAGGATCGAGATAAAGAATGTTTTATGGATAATTCTGATATAACCCGGGGCATAGCTTTTTTAATTTTTTTTGTTGACGTGGTGGAAAACCCCTTCGGGTCTTTAGTTCCTCGGGGACTCAGGAGCCAAGTGTATGTCGTGTGTGTCCACTAAAATCCAACTCGACAGCCGGTCTACAGCTACTTGAGAGAATAAATGGCGTTGTTAAACAATAAACTGTTTTTGTTATTTTAGTGTGTGTACAATAAATAAATAAATATGATAACCGAGCTAAGCTCGGTCGCCCATGTGCTTAGGTGTAAAATTTCACTCAAATCCGTTCAACAAACATCCATATATCCTAAAAAACTTTGCTTTCATTATTAAATCATCAATAGTCACTGAGTCTGCGTTTTGTAACGACATCTAGTGTCTCAAGCTAATCAGAGCTAATATTATGGGTACTAAACAACTGATATAAATACATAAACATACTTTTCTTTTGTAAATAACATATACATAATATTATATACATAGAAAACACCCAAACTCCGAAACAAATATTTGCGAATCACACAATCATTTGGTCCGACCCGGGAATCGAACCCGAGACCTCTTGATCAACAGCCGCATACGCAAACCACTAGACCAACAAGGCAGTTGTCAGTTGTTTTGAAGTTGATTGCACGTTTGGCCTAGTGTTTTATGTGGTCGACATACCACTTTCTATTACGCCTAGTGTCGTGGCATCAACTTCCACGAGGGACAACAATTTATGTAATCCAGAAATTGTTGTTCTGAGTTTGGGTGTTTCATGTATATTAATAAAGTCCTCCGTGACACAGGAATATAATATTCCTAATCCGGGAGTTGACTATGTAAAAAAAAAATCGGCCAACTGCTTTTCAGGCCACGCATAGGAAAGGGTTCCTCAGTCAACCATAATGGTACGTGGATTTAAAATCGTATCCAATAGATAATTGTTATGTTTACTTATTAATGCGTTACTTTGTATGATGTTTTCCAATTAAGCGCATTTTACAAGTTAAACCTATAACCTATAACCCCTGAACTAATAAAGTTATCTTATCCGTTATAGTTTTCCTTTAAAGTTAATTAAGTATATGGACCACCATCACGAATTTTGCCAGATTTTTCGAGCCAGCCGTTTAGCTTTTAGAGGGGGGACGCCCTGTTTTTACAAAAAAGTGCCCTATAAAGTGGAATATCTCGCAAACGGATACCTAAATCAAAAATCGTCTTAGAAACCTTTTATTGTTTTTAAAAGACCTATCTAATGATACCCCACATGATGGGGTGGCCGCGAGAAAAAAACATCATCCCCACTTTACGAGTAGGGGAGGTACCCCAAATAAAAAGTATTATATATTTCATAATTTTATTGTAGCACTTTGTCGACGTAATTACAACACATATTCATGCAAAGTTTCACCTTTCTAGCACTAACCGTTTGGACGGTAAGTCGAGGACGGACGGACGGACATGACGAATCTTATGACTCGGAACCCTAAAAAACGAAGAAGACACGTGTTATTAACTAGCTGACTCATGCCCGTCTGCGTCGCCCGTGGTGTGATGTTACACAGTGGATACAAAGTTTACCATCAAACAGGTTATTGCGAGCCAACCTTTAAAGATAGACTGAATCAGACTTTTTTTTACAACTTTTAAAGAGGAAAAATTATTTCGTGCATTGTGTTTGTTAAACTTTAAGTTGCAGTATGCAACGCATGCAATTGAAATGAATAAATTTACAATATTTTTGCAACATTTTTAACCGACTTCAAAAATGGAAGTCGGTGCCAAGCCTAATAGATTTTTGATAAGTGATGTACATCCGCCCTCGCCACATCAGGTAAGTACATATTTGGCTTGGCGCCGACTTCAAACTGATTTTAGGTAACAAATCAAATCAAATCAAAAAAATTAAAGACAATTTATTTTACACTTTTCAGTATCCTAGGCAGTTTGCGTTTGATGTGTTTTTTTGAAGTCGGTTTTTTTTTTTAAAAGAGCTTTAATTTCTTCATAGGAACTCCTTGCAATGCAGGCTAAATGAAGTGGCGGCAGGTAACGGGAACTGTTTGGGACTCTAAGTTCCATTTAACGTTAAAGGGACAAATATATAAAACGATCATCAGACCTGCCGTCCTGCATGGATCTGAGTGTTGGCCAACATAGAAAACGGATGAGAGACGCCTGTATGTGGCTGAAATGCGAATGTTGAGATGCATGTGTGGTGTGACCAGAATGGACAAGGTGAAGAATGAGTTTATTAGAAGAAGCCTGAAAGTAGCACCATTCGATGAAAAGTTGAGAAGCAAGAGATTATCCTGGTATAGACATGTGTTGCGTTGAGAGATATGATATAGGAGTAGAGGGTGACAAAGAAACAATGGATGAACTGCGTGAAAGAGAATATGGCCAGGAAAGGAATGAACAGCGAACTGACGAGTAATAGAGAAGAATGGAAGAAGAAAATTTATTGCACCGACTTCAAATAAATTTTGGAAGAGGGTAGGAAGATGATGGTGATGATGACTATTCTCTTTTTGGACATAGAGTGGTGATACAAAGCTTAGCTCGATAACTGGGCTATCAAATACTAAAAGCAGTACTTAAATAGGTTCAGTACTTCCTGAAAATAGAGCATTCAACGAATCAACAAACCTATCAATTTGAATACAGAAATATACATTGTGTTGTTCGCAATTCGTTTGAGGAAATAAAAAAAGAATGATTATCAGAAATAGCTCCACAATGTTTTCTTAGAAATACGTAGGTAGGTATATTTATAGTACTCGCTTCAGTGGCGGAATTTCCCGAGATAAAAATATGACATTAATGTTTACAGATGAAACGTGTAACTTCATGAAATTTTGATCATTTTATTTGTTCTGTGATTGCATCACTATCATAAGCCTCTGAGAGTCCACTGCTGGACATAGGCTTTTCAAAAAAAGCGGCCAAGTGCGAGTCGGACTCGCCCATGAAGGGTTCCGTATCAGCAAGTAACATCATATAAAAGTTCTTGTAGTTCGTTGTAACTTTCATCGATGTTTTTATAATAGTGGTGTATTGATTGGATGAAAGGTAAATTGCGTGTTTCGATTTATGACGTGTAAAAAAAAAACTACTCACTAGATCTCGTTCAAACCAATTTTCGTTGGTAGTTTGCATGATAATGGACAACATATATTTTTTTTAGTTTTATCACTCTCTTATTTTAGAAGTTAGAGGGGGGGGGGGGGACACAAATGTTTCCACTTTGGAAGCGTCTCTCGCGCAAACTATTAAGTTTAGCAAAAAATGATAATAGAAACCTTAACATCATTTTTGAACACCTATCCATAGACACGTATAGGTTTGATGAAAAAAATATTTTTGAGTTTCAGTTCCAAGTAAGTATGGGGACCCCCAAAATGTATTGTTTTTTTTTTTCTATTTTTATGTAAAAATCTTAAAGCGGTTCACAGAATACATCGACTGACCAAATTTCAACAGTATAGCTCTTATAGTTTCGAAAATAATTGGCTGTGACATACGGACGGACAGACAGACAGACTTGACGAATCTATAAGGGTTCCGTTTTTTGCCATTTGGCTACGGAACCCTAAAAAGGGTTTTGGCCTACAACACTGTTACTGTTTCGTTATGTACGTTCGTCTATCCTCGACTTACCGTCCAAACGGTTGTACTAGAAAGAAGAAACTTTGCATGGAAATGTGTTTTTATCATGTCGACAAAGTGGTATAACAAAAAACATGCAAAACATTTTTTTTGGGGTACGTAAAGTGTGGATGATATTTTTTCTCGCGTCTACCCCATCGTGTGAGGTATCATTAGATAGGTCTTTTAAAAATATAGAGAGGTTACTATGAAACATTTTTTATCAGGGTATCCGTTTGCGAGTTATACTTATTCAAAGGACATTTTTTCCTCTCTAAAAGCTAAACGGCTGGCTCTAAAAATCTGAAAAACTTCTTTATACAACAATAATACTAGGGTTTTGTTAATACT
Source organism: Phragmatobia fuliginosa (assembly GCA_932526445.1). Taxonomy (NCBI): domain Eukaryota; kingdom Metazoa; phylum Arthropoda; class Insecta; order Lepidoptera; family Erebidae; genus Phragmatobia; species Phragmatobia fuliginosa. The sequence goes on along the minus strand of OW052084.1, from coordinate 9,986,125 downwards.
AGGAATAATTGAAAGCTGTAAGCGTAAACATGTGTAATGAGGTATGACGTCATACAGTTCTTGAGAATATTCGTGACAGTACCCAGACACACATGTGTTCCTCCAATCGTTTCGTCAGGGACAATGAATTGTTTTTGGCGTTTTTTAGGGTTCCGTAGCCAAATAGCAAAAAACGGAACCCTTATAGATTCGTCAAGTCTGTCTGTCTGTCTGTCTGTCCGTCCGTATGTCACAGCCAATTATTTCCGAAACTATAAGAGCTATATGGTTGAAACTTGGTAAATAGATGTAATCTGTGAACCGAATTAAGATTTTCACATAAAAATAGAAAATAAACTATACGTTTTGGGGTCCAAATAGTCGGAACTGAAACTCAAAAAAAAAAATTTTATCAAAGCCATACGTGTGGGGTATCTATAGATAGGTCTACAAAAATGATATTGAGGTTTCTAATTTCATTTTTTGCTAAACTAAATAGTTTGCGCAAGAGACACTTTCAAAGTGGAAAAATGTGTGAAATAAGAGAGTGATAAATCTAAAAAAAAAATATGTTGTACATTACCATGCAAACTACCAACGAAAATTGGTTTGAACGAGATCTAGTATTTTAATACGTCATAAATCGTAAACCGCAATTTACCTTTTATTCGATCAATACACTATTATAAAAAATCTATGAAAGTTGTAACGAACTACAAGAACTTTTATATGATGTTACTTGCTGATACGGAACCCTTCATGGGCGAGTCCGACTCGCACTTGGCCGCTTTTTTTTATTTTACTAGTGATCGCCAAGTGGTTGAAATTCGACCATGATTAATTTGGATTATAATTGGCAACATTATTAAGGTTCTATTGTCAAATACTATAGCTTCGAATCACGGATTTCGCCAAATATACGCTACGAAGTTTTTATTATTATTTAAGCCTACCAAAGTGACTCTACTCTGCCTGATGGAAAGCATGAGTAGAATCCACGAGTAGGGGTCACCATCCTCATTATGATAGGGAGCAATGCAGCATGGTGAACCATACCGTGGCGGCCTGGTCAGGAGTTTCTGCATCATTCTCCCGGTCCCTGGAAGCCGGGAGAGTGATACAGAATGATTGGGCCTTCCGTTTCACACCTGATAGCTTCCAACAGAGCTTCACCACTGTTATCCTCTGATAACAACCGGGACCGACTGCTTAATGTGACCTCCGAATCACGGAGACGCTCATGGTACCAAACTTGGTTTGCACAGTTGGCCTAGTGGTTCAAGTGGTTGGCACGCCGTTTTCTACTGCCCCAAGTGTAGTGTGTTCAAATCCCACGTGGGTTGTTTTCAAATTGTTGTTCTGAGTCTGGGTGTTCTTTGTATCCTTTTCATGTATGTTTGTAAAGTTCTTCGCGTCACAGGATTTATTTTCCTAAAGGATTCTAAGACAATTTTTTGATTTAGGTATCCGTTTGGGCGAAATTCCTCTTTAAAGGGCGTCCCCCCTCTCTAAAAGCTAAACGGCTGGCTTAAAAATCTGAAAACTTTAACAGATTAGATGACTTTGTTAGTTCAGGAGTTATAGAGGCTTAACTTGTAAGATGCGCTTCCTTGGAAAACGTCAAACAAAATTATCGCATTAATAAGTAAACATAACAATTATCTATTGGATACGATTTTAAATCCACGTACCATTATGGGTAACTGAGGAACCCTTTCCTGTGCGTGGCCTGGCACGCACTTAGCCGATTTTTTATTTTAAAACCAACTTGTTCAGATAAAATAGAAAGTGTTTATAAATATCGCGTAATATCCGGAGCAATTAGGTAAGGTTGCATTGCGTGTTACATGACTAGGTTGAATAAGCGACTGAGTTTTATCTTTATGTTTACGTACGAAAAATTTTGTAGGTAGAAAAGCCACGCTGATTTCAGCATGAAAGGCCCGGCACGACCGGGGTAGTACTACCCTCACACAGAAGACCATCCTAATAATGACAACATTCTTGATGTCGTATTTCTTTGGTGAGTGTGAGACCTGCTATTGTGTGGATTACCATACTCCTTAATATGCACTCACAGTGAGGATGGTGACCCCTACTCTTGGATTCTATTCATGCTTTCCATCAGGCAGAGTAGAGAAACTTTGGTAGGCTTATATATAGGTATTTAGAAGAAACAGGCCGTCTCACTGGGGCCGGGCGGTGTGTCTGTATTGAATCGACTAATTGTATCAATGAAAGGGCTTGACAAGTCAGAAAGAAATATACAGTAAACTCCAATTCACGAAAGAAGTCCCGCAGACGCAGCGCTGTACTAGCGCGACTTAATGTTGCCAGAGTTAAATATGGGGAAATCAGGGGAAATAATTTATCGTTCATTTACTTTCATTTTATTAACTACTACGACTCGAATAAGAAAAAAAATGGTTTTAATGTATATATTTTTTACAACTGTTTACAACTTTAGGCATCGTAAATGAACCTTATAACGTTCTAATCCAATAATAAACTCACAAAATATCTGCCACAAGAAACACACTTAATGGGGAACAATTAAATCTTAGTTTACTTTTGTAAGACTTACACGTTTACAGCAGGCAATAAAAGTTCTTGAAAGGAAAATAAAATCTCCCGTTTTTGCACTATTTTTCATTGTTACTCGGCTCCTTTTGGTTGTAGCGCGATTATATATGTATAGTAGAATATATCATCTAATATATAAAATTCTCGTGTCACAATGTTCGTTCCCATACTCCTCCGAAACGGCTGGACCGATTCTTATGATTTTTTTTATGCATATTCAGTAGGTCTGGGAATCGGCTAAACATCTATTTTTCATACTCCCAGGACGCGAGCGGAGCCGCGGGCATCAGCTAGTATCTTATACATATATAAAATTCTCGTGTCACAATGTTAATAGGGAATATGCATAAAATTTTAATTTGGCTGAAACTTTTTTTTTAAGTTCTTTATTGTCGTTACATTAAACTTCAAAAGATTTCTTTTTATTTGGTTATTATTTAAACCCAGAAAATAATAAATAAAAAGTGAAAAATAAGGGAGGGAAATTCAAGCTTACAAAACGCGCCATGATTGGTCGAAACGAAATGTGACGTAGATGGCTACATTTTAAGTAGGGTCACCATCTCTAAAATTTGAAAACTAGGACAAAAGTGCAATATTCTCCCAAAAACTGACTGATTTGATGATAAAATTAGTGGTAAGCGAATGCAACTGCTGATCAAGAAATGTCGGGTTCAATTCCCGGGTTGGACCAAATGTTTGTATGATCTGCAAATATTTGTTAGGGAGTTTGGGTGTTTTCTATGTATAATATATATGTATTTACAAAAAAAGTTTAAGTGTGTTTATATCGGTTGTCTAGTACCCATGGTACAAGCTCTGCTTAGTTTGGGACTGTAGATGTTGTGTATCATTTGTCCGAAATATTTATTTATTATTAGAACTCGGAGACGTCAAGTTCTTTTTTTTTTTTTCAATTTAGTGAATTGCTGATTTATTGGGCCCTAAATTATTTATTTCCAGAACAACAATTGAAAGACAAATTACCTTATATTTTTATATTTATTTAAATAACGGCATTTTTCATGTTTGAAGATGCTATTTAAATGTTTGAAGATTTTAAATGACATGAAAAGGTAGCGATATTTGAAAAATGCAACAAAAAAAAAATTGTAATGGACACGCTCGACGTGTCAGACTTTTACGTTCAGAATTAAGTTTATGTTGAGAATAAGTGTCTAAGTATCACTAAATTTATGGTTAATAGTTTTAGTCAAGGGTCTATAGATGGCGTTATGCCCATTTTCTGTATCGCGCAAATTTTTGTCTCCGAGACGAGTATATAAGCTCGAGGAACATTTGTTCAAAGACGATTCCACACCCAATAAACATTTAGTACAGAGTTCTAGTGTTTTATTGCGGTTCACACCTGGCAGACCCTTGGAGTCGTATTCAATAAGTTTCACATCGTATATTTCTAATAACATAAATTGCACCATTTTACAATTTCACTCCTTAAATCTTTAACCGACCGACCAAAAACCAGAAAAATTCATTAGTTATGGTTCGATCCGGATTAAAAATGAAACCCTGCCTGCCGGATGCTCCTCAAACGGTCTCTAAGCTAGGAAAAATCCACGAAAACCCGGACGAATGGCCACCCTACGTATAATGATATCCGAGCCGGTCGGGACACGATCGGCGCGACAACTGACGTCATCAAAAGCGCGCGCAAAATGGCCGTTTGAATGTCTCAAATATAATCAATGTTTTTAATTTCATTTTAAAAAATAATTTGACTCTTTTCAAGACTATTTATATTTTTTTCTATGTTTAATAGACCTAAATAATCGATTTATAAAATAAAAAAAAATCATGCATATTCCCTATTACCACACTCTTCCGAAACGGCTTGACAGATTTGTATGAGATTTTGTGTGCGTATGGGGTAGGTCTGAGTATCGGCCAACATCTAATTTTCAAACTAATAGGACGCGAGCGGAGCCGCAGTCATCAGCTAGTAACCTATAGAATTCCTCGATATATGCACTATCTAATGCTGAAAGATTTTTTCCAATGGGTCCGGCACTTCCTGAGATAAACGCGTTCAAATAAACATACTGTTTAGCTGTATAATATTTATATAGATATTACTGGATTTCCCGAGCATCTGGGAATTCTAGGTCCAGGACGGATGAAGATAATGGGATTTATACTGATCCAGATAAATTATGCTTCATTTCCTACGAATAATCAAATGCGCTGGAGTTGTTTGGTAAACGAGTACCATGCCCCTCCAACACAGAGGGAGGATCCTACCACCAAGCGAGGTGATAATACCTAGCGGGGGACGGCCCAACGATGGAGGTATGTGCTTGATCTAGAGGTCTCGAGTTCGATTCCCAGGTCGGACCAAACTCCGAAACAAACAGTTTCGGAGTTTGGGGGTTTTCTATGTATGATATGTACGTATTTACATAAAAATAGGTATTAAAATGAATGTATATCAGTTGTCTAGTACCCATAGTAAAGCTCTGCTTAGTTTCGGACTAGATGATGTTGTGTCAGACGTCAGATTAAAAAAAAATGCTAATCGGTGCGAGAATTTCTATATCGCAATTCAGGAGTAACTCCGTATAGGTCCTTATTCCATGGTTCAGCGTTTCTTTGTTAGATGGCGTTGTTATATTTTTTTCGCTTGCGCTGTATGTTTAATTCGCCATAGAGTAATACGAGTTATTGTCTGCACTGAATGCACGGTTGCTTCGCTCTGTGCACTGACTAGCTTCGCTTCGCGGCGTTACTCGCGATTTATAACAATAATCGCGGCACTTAGCTAGTTTTCAATATTTGTATCTGTATGTTTCTTCCGTTTAATCTCTGGTACGGCTGAACCGATTTTGACTGGTAACTTAGACCAGGGGGGTGTCACTTATATCAGTCAGGGGGGTATAGTCGGCCGCCTGCCTGCCCGGACGAGCATGCCGGTCGACTAGACATCGTCAGAATAGGTAAGAGTTACACGATAGAAAGAGACGCAATGGTAGGTAAATATAATTGTAGGTGATTCGGCGCTGTGCGATCTGAATTGAACTTAATCTTTTGACGCCTAGGGTCCCGATTTCTTTAATTTACTTTTCGGAGTGAGCCTTCTGTATGAGTACTATTATGTATTCTGTGCTTAGACTACTTTTTTTAGACGCTTGTTGTAAAGGAACAACAACCGCGAGTAACGCCGTGGGCCTCAGCTAGTAATAACTAAAACAATCGTCATATTTGTGGGTTTTCCAGACATCTGGTGCTTTTTTTTACATATTCCATGAAAATGAAACACTCCTATTAATATATATTCGACTTTAGTTACTAGTGATAAGGTTGATATTGTTTTGACAATATGTGCGAGGTAGGTAGGTGTATGTTTAGGTTATCGCTGTGACGCTATCAACTTATGCACACTGACCCATGTGTTTCGTTTTAGCTGTGTAAACAGTATGATATCGCCATATTTTAATAAATATTTTGTACATCTTACCCACGTAGGCATCTAGTCCCAAACTTTTAGTTATTTCTTGATTTAAAAAGACAATTCCCGCATTAGGAATATAAATCCTGTGTCACAAACATAGATGAAAAGGACACAAAGAACACCCAGACTCAGAAAAGCAATTTGTGAATCACACAAAGTGTTTTTCCACGTGGGATTTGAACCCACGACACTTGGCGAAGTAGAAAGCGACGTGGCGACCGCTTAAACCACTAGGCCAACCGTGCAGTTAGCAGCAAACTAAGCAGAGCTTGTATTATGGGTACTACACAACTGATATAAATACATAAACATACTTTTTTTTTGTAAATACATATACATATTACTTATACATAGAAAACACCCAAACTCCGAAACAAATATTTGCGGATCACCCAAATATTTGGTCCGACCCGGAAATCGAACCCAAGACCTCTTTAACAGCATCCGCATAAGCTAACCACTGATATTATATTTTATCGTATACACAAAACACTTTAATTTTAATTATTTAAAAATTCATTTAAAATGTGATTTTCATTTGATAAATTCTGCAACTTTGAAAACCTCAACTACTCCATTCATTCTAAATCGTGATCTGGTAGCCACATTTTAAGCGTATCTCCTTCATCATCTAAGCCTTATTAAAACAATACTGGTTAAAGTGTGATTCACAATCTTCTCAGATCTACTTACATAAGTGATTCATTTTCAAACGAAATGCACTGTTTGTTCCGAACACCCCACCTTAGTTTACATGTACTGAATATAAATTATACTGCCTCAGTTACAGAATGGTAGCGTATAGTAATCATCATCATCATCATCAACAGCCTTTAACAGTCGACTGCTGGACATAGGCCTCTCCTTTGAAAGGAGGTATTGGCCCACTATACCACGCTGGCCAGACGTGTTGGTATAGCGTTGGTTTCAAGTTTTCCTTCTCTTTGCATTGATGTTGTCTTGCGTAGTTTATCCCTTAGTCGCCTTTTACGACACCCGCGGGATGAATAGGCGTGGTGACACTCTGTATTCTTAATGCGTCACCAGACGGTATGGTATGTGCTTGATCTCGGGTTCGAAAAAATGTTTGTGTGATTTGCAAATGTTTGTTTCGGAGTCTGGGTGTTTTTCTATGTATACTATGAATGTACTAGCCGTGCCCCTCGGTTTCACCTGCGCTTTTCTCTTTTCCTTAAAAAAATAGGTTTTCGATTTTACACCTTGTGTTACGAAATAGCAATTTTATTAATAATCCCTAATTTTGAAAAAAAAAATTCCTCGATAAATGGACTACCCAACACTGAAAGAATCATTCAAATCGGACCAGTAGTTCCAGAGATTAGCGCGTTCAAACAAAAAAACAAACTGCAGCTTTTTAATATTAGTATAGATTTACAAAAAAGCGGCCAAGTGCGAGTCGGACTCGCCCATGAAGGGTTCCGTATCAGAAAGTAACAACATACAAAAGTTCTTGTATTTCGTTGTAACTTTCATCGATGTTTATATACTAGTGTATTGATTGAATGAAAGGTAAATTGCATGTTACGATTTATGACGTATTAAAAAAAACTACTTACTAGATCTCGTTCAAACCAATTTTCGTTGGTAGTTTGCATGGTAATGTACAACATATATTTTTTCTAGTTTTATCACTCTCTTAGTTTAGAAGTTAGAGGGGGGGGGGGGGACACACATTTTTCCACTTTGGAAGTGTCTCTCCCGCAAACTATTCAGTTTAGAAAAAAATGATATAAGAAACCTCAACATCATTTTTGAATGCCTATCCATAGATACCCCACACGTATAGGTTTGATGAAAAAAAAATTTTTGAGTTTCAGTTCCAAGTATGGGGACCCCCAAAATGTATTGTTTTTTTTCTATTTTTATGTAAAAATCTTAATGCGGTTCACAGAATACATCGACTAACCAAATTTCAACAGTATAGCTCTTATAGTTTCGGAAATAATTGGCTGTGACATACGGACGGACAGACAGACAGACAGACTTGACGAATCTATAAGGGTTCCGTTTTTTGCCATTTGGCTACGGAACCCTAAAAAGTATGTTTATGTATTTCATTTCGTCTGTGCTGTTCAACAGTTCGGTTTATCGTGAGCACGACAAATTGAAGTTTGTTTTAAAGAAGCTTTATCAGTTTCTTATTTCACTCAACACTCAATGATCTAATGTAAACCATTTAGTTATTTATCAAGGCTTGGGTTTTTTGTTACAACCAACATTAACCCCCTCCTAGAGGAGCCCAAACCCAGCACAATATGACTTGTTGATGATGAAAAATCAAACTCACGACCTTTGGCAGTCGTTATCTCTAACCACTGAATCAGCAAGCCTATTCGTTTATCTACATTAACAGAATGGGAATCCCTATGTTCAGTCAATCTAAATATATCTGCTCTGTATCAATCTAAATATTATTATATTCGCATTGGTGCCATTAAAAATATAAGTTGTAAAAATATCCAAGTCGAGTACAACCCAGTTGTTCTACCGTAAAAAGTCGTAAGATCCATATAATACCAAGTCAGGTAATTTATTCAGTCTTTACTGAAGGAAACTCCTTTTTTTTATTTTTTTTTAAGAAGATAACTCCCGCATTAGCAATATAAATTATGTGACGCGATGGACTTACAAACATACATGAACGATCACAAAAAACACCCACTTAGAACAACAATTTGCTAATCACAAAAAGTGTTGTCCCACATGAGATTTGAACCCTATTTAAGCCTACCAAAATGACTACTCTGCCTGATGGAAAGCATGAGTAGAATCCAGGAGTATGGGTCACCATCCTCATTTTGAGGGTATGCAATGCAGCATGTTGAGCCATGGGCCATGGCAGACTGGTCAGATGTTTCTGCATCGTTGTCCCGGCCTCTGGAAGCAGGTAGAATGATGCAGAATGATTGGGCCTCCGGTCTCACACTCACCAACGAAATACAACAGAAAGAATGCTGTCATTATTAGAATGGTTTTCTGTGTGAGGGTGCTGAAATCAGCGGGTCTCTACTACCTATGATTTTGAAATATAAAGTGTTTAAGTATATACATCTTGCTCTCCGTGTGGTGACAGATTAAGAATACAGAGTGTCACCACTCCTATTCATCCCGCGGGTGTCGTAAAAGGTGACTAAGGGATCAACTACGCAAGACAATATTGATGCAAAGAGAAGGAAAACTTGAAACCAACCCGTCTGGCCAGCGTGGTATAGTAGGCCAAAATCTCCTTTCAAAGGAGAGGCCTATGTCCAGCAGTGGACTGTTAAAGGCTGTTGATGATGATGATATACATCTTGCTTGGTTACTTCAAATTCAAGCTTCTAGGTATATCCACAACAAAATTATATGGGGCTAAAATTGCTTGGAGAAAAAGATAGGACGGCCGTGCCGCTATTTATTCAACTTGGCGGGATCACTGCCGTGTTCCCAGATAACGCTGAAATCTGCGCACGATAGATAACACATGTATAATTGTTTGTTTTGCACATTTTTTGCAGAGTTATTTAAACGCGAACGGGTCAGTCTAGATCAGGAAGTGCTAGCGTGGAGTGGCCTGATTTATTTATAGAGATTTGAATAATTTTGTAGATTGATTTATTTATTTGTTTTTTGTGTGTAAGTAGTTTTTTATGTTTTATTTTTATATTTTTATTCTTGATGATAGAAAGCATGAAACTGCCTCGTTGGTCTAGTGGTTAGCGTATGCGACTTCTAATCAAGAGGTCTCGGGTTCAAATTCCGGGTCGATTGAGATTTTCTTAGGAAATTCCTAATAGCTGCCCGGAGTTTGGAAGTTTGGCGGTGATTCACGCCCGTGCCTCGGAGAGCACGTAAAGCCGTCGGTCCCGGTTGTCATGAAGATCTATGGCAATCGTTTTTGGGAAGTCAGTGCTCTCAAATATACTGACAACTAGTTCAATCTTCGAATTTCAGTTGTCGTTTGGGGTTGCGGAATTCCGATGCCAGTCGCTCCGTGGAAAAACTAAAATTCAGGTAAAACCGGTTGAACTAGTAGCCGACCCCAAATAAACTTGGGAATAATGGCTAGGAGGATTAATTTTTCATATTTTTATTCTTGATGATAGAAAGCATGAGTAAAATCTAACAGTAGTTGTTATTGTTGGGCTAATGATTAGCGTATGCGGCTGCTGATTCGATTCCCGTGTCGGACCAAAACCAAATGTTTGTATGAACTGGAAATATTTGTTTCGGGTGTTTTCAATGTATAATATGTATTTATTTACAAAAGTATGTTTATGTATTTAAATCAGTTGTCTAGTACCCATAGCGCAAGCTCTGTTTAGTTTGGGACTAGATGATGTTGTGTGTCATTCGTCCGAAAGAAATAAATTAGAAAAAAGCGGCCAAGTGCGAGTCGGACTCGCCCATGAAGGGTTCCGTATCAGCAAGTAACATCATATAAAAGTTCTTGTAGTTCGTTGTAACTTTCATCGATGTTTTTATAATAGTGTATTGATTGGATGAAAGGTAAATTGCGGTTTACGATTTATGTCGTATTAAAAAAAAAACTACTCACTAGATCTCGTTCAAACCAATTTTCGTTCGTAGTTTGCATGGTAATGTACAACATATTTTTTTTTTAGTTTTATCACTCTCTTATTTTAGAAGTTGGAGGGGGGGGGGGGGGGGACACATTTTTCCACTTTGGAAGTGTCTCTCGCGCATACTATTCAGTTTAGAAAAAAATGATCTTAGAAACCTCAACATCATTTTTGAACACCTATCCATAGAACAAGTATAGGTTTGATGAAAAAAATTTTTTTGAGTTTCAGTTCCAAGTATGGGGACCCCCAAAATGTATTGTTTTTTTTCTATTTTTATGTAAAAATCATAATGCGGTTCACAGAATACATCGACTGACCAAATTTCAACAGTATAGCTCTTATAGTTTCGGAAATAATTGGCTGTGACATACGGACGGACAGACAGACAGATAGACTTGACGAATCTATAAGGGTTCCGTTTTTTGCCATTTGGCTACGGAACTCTAAAAAACGGCCAAGTGCGTGTCAGGCTGTCAGGCCACGCACAGGAAAGGGTTCCTCAGCCACCCATAATGGTACGTGGATTTAAAATCGTATGCGTTAATTTTGTATGACGTTTTCCAAGTAAGCGCATTTTACAAGTTAAGCCTCTATAACTCCTGAACTAACAAAGTCATCTAATACGTTATAGTTTTCCTTTAAAGCTCCTTATATGGACCACCATCCCAAATTTTTCCAGCTTTTTTGGACAGCCGTTTAGCTTTTAGAGGGCTGGACGACGCCCTGTTTTTACAAAAAAGCCTTTAAAGTGGAATTTCTCGCGAACGGATACCTAGATCAAAAAATCGTCTTAGAAGCCCTACCTATCTAATGATTCCCCACACGGTAGGGGTAGCCGTGAGAAAAAAACATCCCCAGTTCACGTGTGGGGGAGGTAATATTTTTCATAATTTTATTGTAGCACTTTGTCGACGTAATTACAACACTTATTTATGCAAAGCTCCAACCGTTGGGCGGTAGGTCGAGGACTGACGGACGGACATGACGTATCTATTAGGGTTCCGAGTCATGAACTACGGAACCCTAAAAAGTTACCTGTCTATGTCTGTTTACTCCGGACAATCTCTAGAACGGCTTTACTTATTTTGACGGGATTTTCACTGTTGGCTTATGACACAAGGAGTAACTTAGTCGGTTTTTGTAGATATTTTAGCTCCAGGGCCTTACTGATGATTGTAACGTAGCGAAATTTGCCTAGGCGACCTCTTTCGGCAGTATGGGGTATCAGTTCCGCGAGGTGGTTCTTAGAAGCGCCGATAGATGGCGTTAGTGTTGGTCTTGCTTATATTCTCGAAATAAATCTAGACCTTGCATCCCGGATAGGACAATCACAAAAATATTTCTGTGGCGTGGTGGTTGGGGGAGCTCGCACTCTAATATAATTACCCCGCAGGTCCACCACGTGACAGGTTCTCAACAATAAACGCGGGTAATGCTGCGGTACTCAGCTAGTGATACCTAAATATGTTCCCTCCCATCCGTGACCCTCAAATATAGATAATAATATCGCTTGGGAAACTCCGCTTACATTATTATTTAAAAACAAACAACGATTTTTATCAGTTTGTGAACACATGGGCAACAGACGTTGTAATGTTTACATCTTTATATGTACCTACTAGCTGATGCCCGCGGCTCCGCTCGCGTTCTAGGGGTATGAAAAATAGATGTTGACGATTCGCAGATCTAACCGATATTCACACAAGATTTCATGAGAATCGGTCGAGCCGTTTCGGAGGAGTTTAGGTACAGCGTGACACGAATAAATCTTCTGTACGTGTTTCTAATAATCCTCCTTCTAATCAGCATGACAGATTTTGATGATTTTTTTGTATTCACAAAGCTTCAAGTGGGTTCGAGAGTGTGATACCGTGCAAACCAAGTTGCGTACCATGAGCGTCTCCGTGATTCGGAGGTCACATTAAGCAGTCGGTCCCGGTTGTTATCGGAGGATAACAGTCGTGAAGCTCTGTTGGAAGCCATCAGGTGTGAAACGGAAGGCCCAATCATTCTGCATCATTCACCAAGTCTCCGGAAGCCGGGGGAATGTTGCAGAAACATCTGATCAGGCCGCCATGTTATGGGTTACCATGCTGCAGTGCTTACCCTCACAATGACTTCAACTCTTGAATTCTACTCATGCTTTCCATCAGGCAGAGTGGAGTCACTTTGGTAGGCTAAAATATATAAAAAAAGCGGCCAAGTGCGAGTCGGACTCGCCCATGAAGGGTTCCGTATCAGCAAGTAACATCATTTAAAAGTTGTTGTAGTTCTTTGTAACTTTGATCGATGTTTTTGCGGTTTACGATTTATGACGAATTAAAAAAAACTACTTACTAGATCTCGTTCAAACTAATTTTCGTTGGTAGTTTGCATGGTAATTTACAACATATATTTTTTTTAGTTTTATCTCTGTTATTTTAGAAGTTGCCGGGGGATGGGGGCACACATTTTTCCACATTGGAAGTGTCTCTCGCGCAAACTATTCAGTTTAGGAAAAAATGATATCAGAAACCTCAACTTCATTTATGAACACCTATCCACACGTATAGGTGTGATGAAAAAAAAATTTTTGAGTTTCAGTTTTTTTTTTTTTTTTTATTTGATGCCTACCAATGTGACTCCACTCTGCCTGATGGTAAGCATGAATGGGATCCAAGAGTGGAGGCCACCACACTTCCCGCGATGCAGGAAATATGGCGATGCTGACCCAGACTATGGCGGCTTTGTGAGATGCTTTTTCACACCTCTCTTAAAGGACCCGGGATCATAATGGGAAGGAAACACGTGGGATGGTAGCGAGTTCCAGTTTTTAACCGCTCGGCACAGGAAAGAAGAGCCAAACCGTTTAGTTTTTCGTTTCAGTTTCAAGTATGGGGACCCCTAAAATGTACTTATTGTTTTTTTTCTATTTTTATGTGAAGATCTTAATGCGGTTCACAGATTACATATACTCACCAAATTTCAAAAGTATAGTTCTTATGGTTTCGGAAAAAAGTGGCTGTGACATACGGACGGACAGACAGACAGACAGACTTGACGAATCTATAAGGGTTCCGTTTTTTGCCATTTGGCTACGGAACCCTAAAAACACATGAAACACATAACCTTCTTTCTGGTAGTCGGTTAAAAGAAAAAAACACAGCTATGTTTATTAGTTTATCGGCACACATGGCCGCCAGTCAAACCACTCATTAATGATAAAGCTCTGTCGATGATTTCCTGTTTATTTTTACTCCGCAATATGATAATAACCAGCAGAGTCAGATTTTTGTTGTAAAATCTTGGCCATCATCTTTCTGACAATGTAAGTCAAAATTGTATGCAATAGATAATTGTTATGTTTACGTATTAATGCGTTAATTTTGTATGACGTTTTCGAAGTGAGCGCATTTTACAAGTTAAGCCTCTATAACTCCTGAACTAACAAAGTCATCTAATCCGTTACAGTTTTCTTTCAATGTTCATTATTTGGACCACCATCACAACATTAAGTTCGTTGAACTTGTTGTCCGTATATTTGAGGGCACTGACTTCCCAATAACGATTGCCATAGATGTTCATGACAACCGGGACCGACCGGGCTTAACGTGCTCTCCGAGGCACGGGCGTGAATCACCGCCAAACTTCAGGACTTCGGGCTGATTGCATCACATTGAGTATGGTGACCAATTACTACTAAATTCTACTGCTTTCTACCAGGTCGATTAGAGGCACTGTGCCAGGCTTATAGAAGTACACGAGGATCAGGAATATGTCTAATGTATGCATTTTTTTTACTGCCTCGTTGGTCTGGTGGTTGGCGTATGCGACTGCTGATCAAGAGGTCTCGGGTTCAACTCCCGAGTCGGACCAAATGTTTGTGTGATCCGCAAATATTTGTTTCGGAGTTTGTAATCATGTATTTACAAAAAAAGTATGTTTATGTATTTATATCAGTAGTCTGGTACCCATAGTACAAGCTCTGCTTAATTTGGGACTAGATGATGTTGTGTGTAAGATGTCCGGAATATTTATTTACCCATTTATCTATGAATAATTATTAATTTATTTGCTATTTATACAAGAATGTAGATAAGACTCGATATATGACATTCTCAATGAGAGGTCCTGGAGTGGAAGATAATAATTTTGATATTATTTGTCATACGTGTCCAAATAATGATGAGTCAGGTTGTTCTTGTCCCAGCCTGCAGGCTGCGGAGAGTGTCATATATTTAGGTGTGATAATTGACAGAAATTTGAGTTTTAGGGAGCACACTGAGCAATTATCGAAAAGAGTACGAAAGTTAATCTACACCTTTAAAATCTGAGACATGTGGCTGATAAGAAAGTGATTAGGTCCGTCTTCTTATCACTGTGCCAGTCTCTTATAACGTATTGTATAACATCTTGGGGTGGAGCAGCTAAAAAATATCTGCTTCTCATTGAGAGATCACAAAGAGCCATACTCAAAGTTAGTTCCTTTTTACCGTACTTTCATCCTACTACGGACGTCTACTTACGAAGTGACGTACTAACGGTTCGTCAGCTCTTTGTCCTACATACAGTAATGAGGCAACATTCAATGATAGGATTTGATCCAGTTCTAATTTCCCAAAGACGTAGGAAGAATAGGGTCTGCGACATAAATAAATTTAGTTCTAGTTTTTCACATAACTTCTTTTGCTATTTAGGTGCCTCCTTGTACAACAAAATAAATCGGATTCTTTCCATTTATGCTCATACAACATCTACCTGCCAATCTGTGATAGTGAAATGGTTGAAAACATTAGATTAACGTGCTACAGAAAATTTACTACACAGCTAATAATCAAATATCAATATCATACAAAAACAATAAATAATATAACCAAATTACAACTACGTAAACACACACACACACACACACAACACACACACACACACACACACACACACACACACACACACACACACACACACACACACACACAAACGTTTATATAAGTGCAAAATCACTGCTGAAACCAGCACATTGTTTTATCAGGTTTTATTTTATTTCTCTCACTGTTTCTTAGACTATATTAACTAGTATCATGTATTCATGTCGTATACTGTATATAATTTAATACAACAACAAGGCTATGTGTCAGCTGAGTGAGTGCCTGGTGATCTGAACTACAGACTCACGTCTAATTCAGACACCAGTCCTCTCACAGTTACTGTATTGTAGTACAAACAGTTTGTACTGTGATGTATAATCGCATATTTGATAATTGTATATTTGTAAATGTGAGAAGAGAAATAAAGAAGTTTATTATTATTATTATTAATCTTATGCTATTCTTCTTTGTCCACAGTGATGGTGCAGTAACCAGAGAATGCGGATAATTGTGGTGTTCGCGCTGCTTCTGCAAGCGCTGACTTTGGCAGAGAACCTTCATGGTTGTGAGCGGGTGGTGAAGGAAGAGTTTGAGTATACCTGCCGGCTTCCCAACGCCACCATCACATTTGGGGCGAAGAAGAATGATTACGTAAATGTGATATGCGAAGTAAGTGGATATCATTGTGTTGATGTATCTTGGCATGTGATTTCAGCTTGCTTGCCAGTATTAGCGAGTGAGTAGTCTCCGTGTGGTGACGAATTAAGAATACAAAATGTCACCACCCCTATTCATTCCATGGGTGTCGTAAGAGGCAACTAAAGGAACAAAATAAGCTGCTAATATCACTGCCAAGAGAAGGAAAACTTGAAACAAACCCGTTACCAACCCGTCTGGCCAGCGTGGTATAGTAGGCCAAAACCTCCTTTCTAAGGAGAGGCCTATGTCCAGCAGTGGACTCTTGAAGGCTGTTGATGATTGATGAGTAGAGCCACGCTGATTTCAGCATGAACTGGGGCAGTACTACCCTCACACAGAAGACCATCCTATTGTTGCTGATGTATTTCATGGATCAGTGTAATTGCGGAGGCTCAATCATTATGACCAGGCCGCCATGGTATGGGTCACCATGCTGCACTTCCTATCCTCACAATGAGGATGGTGCCCCTACTCCTGGATTCTCCTCATGCTTTCCATCGGGCAGAGTAGAGTCACTTTGGTGGGTTTAAATATAATAATAATAAAAAAAAACTCAGTGAACCCCGATTTTGAGGTTTTGAGCAAGATGATGCTCCATTAAAAAAATAATATTCTATACTAGCTAAGCTGACACGGTGTTTAGTCGCGGATGTTGAGGGAGCTTTACAATAACCGCGGGAAACGACACGGGTCAAAGGTAGTCTTAAAAAAAGTAGCCTATTTTACTCCTTCTATCATCAATGCCAGTGAAAGTCGCGTCGAAATCAGTTCAGCCGTTATGGAGATTAGCTGGAACAAACAGACAGAGAGATGAGACAGAGATGCCTCAGACTGCCTGGTTGGTCTAGTGGATAGCGTATATGCGACTGTTCATCAAGCAGTCTTGGGTTCCATTCCCGGGTCGGGCCAAAAAGTAGTTTTGGGTTTTTCTTAGGAAATTCCTAATTGCAGCCCGGAGTTTGCATGTTTAGTGGGTGATTCACGTCCGTGCTTCGAACAGCACGTAAAGCCGTCGGTCCCGGTTGTCATGAACATCTATGGCAATCTTTATTGGGAAGTGCCCTCAAATTTACCGACTAGTTCAACCTTCGAATTTCAGTTCTCCCTTAGGGTTGCGGAGGTCCGATGCCAGTCGTTCCGTGGAAAAACTGATATTCAAGTAAAACTGGTTGAACTAGTAGCCGACCACAAATAATATTGGGAATAAGGAAGAAGAAGACCTTTACTTTTGTTTATTTGTATACATTGTTTTAATTGATATCTTCTCATTCCAGGGTTCGAATATCAACTGCACAGATATTCCTTATTTCGACTTCGCCAGCGGCCAGCCTTTGAGAAGTATAGGACTCCAAGATTGCCCACAGAGTGTACTTAGCTGCATCAACGATGTGATCGAAGCACCTTCTATAAATAGAGTCACTCTGTGGAGGATGACAGAGCCGCTGTTTGCTAAGGATGTTCAGCATCTTGGCGATGTTAATGCCTTGACTTTGAGAGATGCTAGTAAGTGGTCTTATTGTCTTTATAGGCAGGAAGCTTCAGACAGTGACGGAGTTGAGTTTTTATTTAGAATTTAGGAATAAGGATCATCATCCTCATTTTGAGGGCAAGCAATGCAGCATGGTGACCCATACCATGGTGGCCTGGTCAGATGTTTCTGCATCATTCTCTCGGCCTCCGGAGACCGGGTAAATGATGTATATTTATTGGGCCTTCGACTTACTAATAATAACAGCAAGAATGCTGTTATTATTAAGATGGTCTTCTGTGTAAGGGTAGTACTGCCCCAATCGTGCCGGCTCATTTGTGCTGAAATCAGCTCTACTACATATTTTTATTGTTTCCCTCCCACTGGAAAGCATGAGTAGAATCCAGTAGTATGCTACTGGATTCTACTCATGCTTTCCATCAGGCAGAGTAGAGTCATTTAAATTGGTATAGGTTTAAATATAATATAAAAATAAAAGTATATACATAAAACTGGGTGGTATAGTAGACCAAAACCTTTTCTTATGTCCAGCAGTGGACTGATGAATACTAAATGAACTGATGATGAATTAATGGAGAAATGTGTACATCATAACTTAACCTCTGTCTGGGTTCGGAGTAGAGACCAAGCGACCTAGTATAGGATGATTTTCATTAATCTTTTTTTCTCCTGTTTTTAGAGGTTCAAAGAACAGTTCCTATTAAAGTCATCAAAAGTCTACCAACTCTTCGAGAAGTACGGATAGGTGGGGGCAATATGCAGCTATCACCGCACTCCTTCGAGGGTTCCCCCCCTCTCACGTATCTGGAGTTCAATAATGACAACTTGACCAGTATTCCAGCAGATTCCTTCAGTGGCCTGTCCAGCTTGGTGCATTTGAACATTTGGGGGAATAACGTGGCAAATGTTAGCGTCGGAGCTTTTAGAGGTAAGAATTAAATGCTCTTCTTTTTCTTCTTCCTAGACTTTATTTCCGATATTATTTGGGGTCGGCTACTAGTTTAACCGGTTTTACCTGAATATCAGTTTTTCCACGGAGCGACTGGCATCGGACCTCCGCAACTAAGGGAGAACTGAAATACGAAGGTTGAACTAGCTGTCAGTGTATTTGCGGAGGCGCGCATACCTGCGTCTCATGCCGCCCTGAGAGTGGCCGCGGATGGGCGGGACGGGTTTCCCGTCCGTCCGCAGTAGTGGCCAACCGCGAGGGGGTGTGACCGGACGTTGCCCAATTAGAGAGTAACAATTGAGGTTTTAGTCGGTTCGAGTCCGAAACACCACCCCGCCGTAACCCCCGACGGGGTGACGGTCCGTGGGGATTTCCACACGTAAAAAAAAAAAAAGCTGTCAGTATATTTGATTGCACTGATTTTCCAATAACGATTGCCATAGATGTTCATGACAACCGGGACCGACGGTTTAATGTGCTCTCCGAGGCACGGTGTGAATTACCGCCACACTTCCATACTATATAAAAAGAATATCACATAGCATTGACTTTAGGTTACGTGCGCCATAGGATTTGTAGTAATATAGTCTGTAATTTTCTATAATAAAATTAATTGATACCTATATCTGTATTTTATTGATATTAAAAAAAAATAGGATTCTTTGCTGGTACTAAAAAATACGTGATAAAGGGGGGTAGTCCAAAAAAGATGACATGATTAATTGACGGCCCTTATATATTTGTATAGGTTTTTTAGTATGTAAATAGCAAAATTATTTATTTCTATAGGTAAAGTACTTAATATCCTTATAGTTGTGGTCATGGGTTTTTGTCAGAAGCGTCACGCATAGCTAGGTATTATTATATAAATAAGTAATGAATAGGATATCGTTAAAGGCTTGGTAGCCATGTGGTGAAACGAAATGAGAGAAATTTTCTCGACGGTTCTACGGTTTTCTGGGTGGGTACCTGTACAAAATTATAAATAGAAGAAAATCAATTTACCAACTTACCCGATATAAGTGTACAACAACTGTCACTACGTGGTTAAAATCTCATAATTACGAGGAAACCGAAAATCTACTCTGTGTGCCCTCATAACTTTCCTTTATCCTGATCTGTTTCTTGCGGTGCTTCATTGATCTCCTTTCTCACTCATACAACATCACACATACAAACACACACGCACGCACGCACACACACGCACGCACACACACGCACGCACGAATACACACGCACGCAAGCACACATACACACACACACACACACACGCACGCACGCACGCACGCACGCACGCACGCACGCACGCACACGCACGCACGCACGCACGCACGCACGCACGCACGCACATACACACATACCCAAAATAAACTCATAATTTTTATCCATTTAAATTTATGCTCACTACTTTTCCAACCATACATTCCATTGTCCAGAGTTGGGAGTCGCTGGTAATCTGTAATACAGGTCATCCTAGTGCAGATGCCAGTCTCCAACACAGATTACATCTTGTGAGCTGTTTTTTATTTTACGAAATTTTTGTATATTTTAAACTGTGTGTTAGAAGAAATAAAGATATTATTATTAGAACTCGGTCACGAGGACCCACAGGTTATTTATCACTTCGAAAATAAGTTACAATCAACAAAATAATTTAGTTCGTGAGCACAGGAGACATAGATGAGAGTCAGGGCGTGGTCCTAGGGAGTTCCTTCAGCGATGATACCTCTAAAATGAAGGATTCACTTAACTGGGCTGCTGCTACCGCGTGAGGAGCGGAGTGGCGCGGGGGTGAGACACGGAGTAGAACAGTGCTTAGCGCTGTCGTGTTTATACTGTCATTATTAGGCGATTAACAAACTTCACCGCGCACCGCCGCGGTGGGCGGTGGCGGTAAAGCGGATTTCTTAGCGGTGTACCGCGCGGTCAGGCGGTTTGCGCGCCTGTACGGGCGGTTGGATTTAACGCGGTTTTAACCAGTTTGATCATAGACACTCGCAAGAATCAATGCCGAAGTGGTGGCAGCAATCTGGCTTTTATTTTATTTTATTTATTTATTTACTTTATACACAAATAAATGCATCGGCAGACTTGATGCGATTTTATGACGTAGAAAGAAGAAAAAAGATATTAGATTCACCCATTATTACGAAGCAGAACTCTAAAAGGGGGCATTAATGTTATTTTATTAAAGTTTGAGCCAACATAAAGATACATTTTTTAACTATATGCGAATGTCCACTCCTTTAATTTATTATTTGTTAGCAAATTCCAGTTTTAACCAACTTCAAATAAAAGGAGGAGGTTCTCAATTCGTCGGAATCTTTTTTTTTTTTTTAAGTATGTTCAGCGATAATTTCGTCGTTTATGAACCGATTTCAAAAATTATTTTTGCATTGGAATGGGCGTAGCTTACAGGTGGTCCCATAGTCACCATATCGGGATCTCATGATGGCATCCCAAGGAAATTGAGGGAACTCCTCAAATATCAGGCACAATTGTCGCGATTTGGGTACTCGGAATAGTTTTTCTATGAAGTCGGTTCCTTTTTGTTAAAATTATTAAATTTCACCACGTCCTGCACCAACGATGATTTTTAATTGAAAATAAAGCACTGTATTTCTACTCTGTATAATTACAAATACAGTGCCATATTGTACTACATTGTTCTGTTCAAACCGTTTAAAACACAATTTCATTCTTGTTCATTGTGCAAGCTTTTTGTTGGTCTACATATAAGAACTGTATTGTATTTTAATGCTTGTTTTTTAGTGTTGTATATGTATACTGTTGACGTGTCTATAATAAATAAATAATTGAACCGCGTGGTTATGTGGCTGCCCGTGTGTTATGTGCCGTCCCTCCGCGCGGTCGTCTGCATGGACCGGCGGTGGCGGTGAGAACACCGCTCGACCGCGCGGTCGGTCGGTGTGCATGTGTTAAGCATCAACGGATTTAGTAGATCCCAATACGACATGAGATCCGCTTCACCGCCTACCGCGGCGGTGCGCGGTGCCGTGTGTTAATCGCCTTAGGATGGTCTTTTGTGTAAAGGTAGTACTGCCCCGGTCGAGAAATCGCCGTGGCTTTATTACCCATGAATTCTGTTTCCAGGTCTTAACGAATTAAGAAAATTGTCGTTGAGCACCAACAGGATCCAGTATATTGAACCTGGAACCTTGGACGATGTTCCGAAGCTGGCCGATTTGTACCTAGTGAAAAATCAACTGGAATTTTTACCAGACGGTCTTTTAGGAAACCTGACGGAACTTCAAAATGTAACTATTATATATAATGTAGCCAGCCAATTGACGCGCTTGTGAAGTAAACTCCAGCCCGAGTCTCGAAACTAAAATACACTTTTCTTTTCCAGATAACTTTGATATTTAATACCGTAAACTTAAAATTCGGTGATCGAGCACTTTCAAATCTACCCTCACTGAAGAATATAAGTTTAGAGTATAATAAAATTCGCCATCTCCCTGAATCTCTGTTCTCCGGCTCTCAGAACATCGTCTACATATCTCTTCGCTATAATCAGATAGAAGAACTCCCTCCCAATGTATTTAATACTCTATATTCTTTGAAAAACCTGTATTTAACAAAAAATAAAGTGAAAGAGCTGGACCAAACTGTATTCTACGGTTGTAAAAATCTGGAAATTCTGGATATGAGCTATAATCATCTGGAAAGTTTACCTGGGTAAGTAATTTCGGTATATCGACTTTTGCCCGCGGATTCGCCCACGTGTAGAGAGATGTAAGAACTGACTTCTACCTAATTGGTCTAGTGGTTAGCTTATGCGGCTGCTGATGAAGAAGTATCGGGTTCGATTCCCAGGTTGGACCAAATGTTTTTATGATGTACATATATTTATTTCGGAGTTTGGCGATTTTCTCTGTATAACATTTACAAAAAAGGTATATATATATTTATATCAGTTGTCTAGTATCCATAGTACATGCTCTGCTTAGTTTGGGACTAGATGTTGTTGTGTGTCAGATGTCCGAAATATTTCTAATCACATGTTATTTATAATCATTGAAATTGGTGCGATTTAGCTCTGAGAGCGTAACCGGACAGACAGAGGTTCACCAGGTTAGATCATCTAGTGGAGGTCCTACTTACGGTTTATCTTTCAGTACGTGGTGACTGCTCCGGCACTTTCGGTCCTATCGTCTATCTTGACTGTCTTTTAATTTAATTACAATTAAACATTTAATCGCATTATACAATTAAATTGTTTTGATTCGTGGGTGGTTAATTGTGGAGACATGCACAGAGAAACTTTCAGCTTCTATAAAATGACGAAGGTCTGGCGATCATAGGCTTTTGGTCTATAAGTACGACTCATCTAACTAGTGTAGTATTGTTGACCAATACTCTCTTCCTAAAGAGATTTCTGTGTCCAGCACTGGGCCATAAAACGCTTATGATGTGATATGTATATTCTTCTCAATCTCAATTTGGAGCAATCGCAACTTCTGTCTATTTTCTGCAATTCGTTTGACCTCTTGATAGACCACGCATCCTACTTTCTCCTTTACTTGCTGTATGTACGCAAATCTAGGCCTTTCGCGTTTTCTTTTACTTTCTATCTTTCCCTATAGTATGTATATATTATGTAGTTTTATATATTATTTTTAAATTTTCAGACATTTATTCGCCGGTCTCTCTCGTCTCAAGGAAATAAATTTTGATCATAACAGCATTGTATCAATTGCTACATCCACTTTCTATGGATTGTCGAGGATCGAGACCTTATCCATGCGACGAAACAAACTCACCCTGGACAAAGACTACAACTCTTTGGTGACCGTCCCCGGCAGTATGTCACCATTCCTTGAGCTAACGGTATTGAGAAAATTAATTCTTAGCGGTAATGAAATAAGCATCATTTATGATGATTGGAAACATAGCTTGACTCAGTTGGAGATTCTGGATCTTTCGTATAACAAATTTTCTAATATAAGTGTAAGTCTATCTATAATTTTCATTATTTTCCTTAGGCAAATTATCATAGATAGTATCATTTTTCGTGATAAATTTTACGAAATTACATGGACCCAGTACTGCGCCTTGAGGTACTTCATAAGATAATTCTTTTAACATTAGAGATTACAATATGGACTTTTAAAAATTGATTGTTAGTAATCCTATTAAAATATAGTCTTAAATATAATATTGTCTTTAAAAAAAAAAAAAAATGATAGAAATGAACTGTTAATTATACATAGTTACTTTTAAATATTAAAATCTGTCATGACCATGATGGTTTACCTTATCAAAGCCCTTACATAAGTCCATGTCCACAATATTCGCTTGTACACGTATGTATGCATTCCAATGGTTCATCAACAACGCATCAGGAGAGTGTGAAAGCCATACGTCCCCACCCTAGCCGAGTGCGGGTTAGGGATTGGCAAGACAAAGTTGTGGCTTCGTAATCTTGATGTTGGATGTTTTTAAGCCATCCGAAGACCTCCATTTAAGTTTTGTGACTGTTATCCTATGATAACAACCGGGACCGACTGCCTAACGTTACCTCCGAATCACGGAGACACTCATGGTATCATGTCACTAACGGTCAACCATCCAGGTACTGACGGCATTCAAATGGTTCATCATCATCATCAACAGCCTTCAACAGTCCACTGCTGGACATAGGCCTCTCCTTAGAAAGGAGGTTTTGGCCTACTATACCACGCTGGTCAGACCGGTTGGTATAGGGTTGGTTTCAAGTTTTTCTTCTCTTTGCATTGATGTTGTCTTGCGTAGTTTAACCCTTAGTCGCCTTTTACGACACCCTCGGGATGAATAAGAGTGGTGACACTCTGTATTCTTAATCCGTCACCACACGGACATTCATGTGTATGTGTATTCAAATGGTTATCAGCTAAATATTCGAACTTTAGTCACCATTTCATAAAACTGTGAAATATATAAATTAACCAGTGTTAATTTTCTTTCAGCTCGAAAAATATGTTTCTGCTACGCCCTTCATAAGTCCCAAAATAAAAGTGGACTTAAGACACAACGAGATAAGTACTCTTTATGTTAACCTCGGCGAAGCAAGTAAAACAGATTCTGGAAAGAATGAAACACCACAAAGACAGTTACTATTAGATTTTAACCCTTTCAAATGCGATTGTCACATGTACGGCGTAAAATTAAGAATCAATGGAGATGTGAAAATACCTACGGAACCACAGTTAATGCTAGACAATGCTGTTTGCTCCGTCCCTCTAGGCCTAAAAGACGTACATATAAAAGACGTACCATCTTCTAGTTTCGTTTGCAATATAACTGATAGTAACGCAGACGGTTGTTCAACCCTAGCTAAACCTGATACAAACGAACTAATATATGACTGTCCTAAATTCCCAACAGAATTACCAAATACGTCTATTGTTTACTTACGTGATTTCTTTTACGATAAAGTACCAACTTTGACTGTGATATCTAAAAGTCAACCAATTTCGTTACACGGTCTTAATGTGCATAAATTAGATTTATCTAACGCTGGATTGAAGGAAATAGGTTTTAAACCTTCCAAAGATCTAAAAATACTCGATTTGTCGTATAACCACATTAAGATTGTACCTCAAGCGTTTTTAGACGCCAATATTAGTCTGTACCTAGCAAATAATTCTCTAGAATGTAACTGTTGGAATGCTGAACATATTGCCGAGCTTAAAAGTTATAAATACATATACAATGCAACTTGTGAAGGCGATAGGCCTATAGACCAGTTAGATATTCAAAGTCTATGCAGTGTGCAGAAAGCTCTGGCAGTTTCTCTAGGCACATGCCTCATCGTCATTTGCTGCGCTGTCTTTATCAGCGTCATTATTTACAAATACTTCAACGAAATCATCATTTTCATGATAAGTAGGGGTATTTGCAAAAGTTGCGTTAAAAGTATTAAATCTGACAAGATGTATGATGTTTTCATCTCTTTCGCTCACGAAGACTTGAATTTGGTGCAAGACACTCTGCTGCCAAAGTTGGAAAATGATTTCGCTCAAAAAGTGTGCGTTCACTATCGGGATTGGGTCGTCGGGGAAATGATACCAACGCAAATAAATGACTCAGTGGAAAATTCCAGAAAAACAATTATAGTTCTGTCGAAGAGCTTTCTGGAGTCGATGTGGGCGAATCTGGAATTCTTGACGGCTCACAATTTGACTCGGCAAGAGAATTCTTCTAGAATAATCCTCATACTACTTGATGAGGAGTTGTCACAGCATCAGAAGCTTTCTGCTGAGTTGAAGGCTTATATAAACACGAACACCTACCTACTGTTGGAGGACTCCAATTTCTGGAAGAAGTTGGACAGGGCTTTGGAAAGAAATTCTTACAAGATCACATGGCTGGATACCTTTAAGCAGAAGAGTGGGGAAAAGAAGCAGAAAGGTGGCTTAGACGTACAACTCCAAAACGGTCAGCTGGTCAATCTGGCTTCACCGTACGCTGTATCAAATGGTCTTCCTTATGATACTGTGTAAAAGTGGCTGAGCCCTTCATAAGAGATGGCATAGATTTTGACTCTTTGAGTTGTAGGTGTTAGTTAATAGGCAGCGGTACTCGCTTACCGACAGGTAACAAGGTGGTGCTAATTATGTTGATTCACATTACTAAACTAAAATTATCAAATTTAGATTTCTCCAAAATTGAATACTAGTGTCATGTCGATCTAAATTAAATTT
Source organism: Phragmatobia fuliginosa (assembly GCA_932526445.1). Taxonomy (NCBI): domain Eukaryota; kingdom Metazoa; phylum Arthropoda; class Insecta; order Lepidoptera; family Erebidae; genus Phragmatobia; species Phragmatobia fuliginosa. The sequence goes on along the minus strand of OW052084.1, from coordinate 9,959,821 downwards.
TAATCAGACAACACTAAAAGTTGTAGGTATACTAGATAAGACGAATTCAATTGATATAATACCACAAAATTAGTCACAGTTTAGTCGGCATGGATTTGAGACGTCTAATTTTAGTCAATCTTAGATGTTTTGAACGTTAAACATAAGAACAGCATATTAAAAATGAAGTTTTTTTGCGTTGCGATACCTTCTACTTTTCGACGTTATGAACGGGTTATACCGCTCGTGGTCACGGGTTATACCGCTCGTGGTCACGGGTTATACCGCTCGTGGTCACGGGTTATACCGCTCGTGGTCACGGGTAGACTCAACTACGGAACCCTAATGATAGTCTAAGTAACTTAACCAGGTTTAGTTGTGTCAAACTAAATATTCTGTGGTTTTTATTGACAGAATTAAGTTAAATTTTAGTTTGGTTTAGAGAATTGTGATCAATAGAATTAGCACCAAAAGCTTTAAAGGGTCTTGTACCATCTGGGTTCGTCCTATAGTTGGATAGGCATCTAGAATAGGTTAATAAACTCGAATCTCTAAGAACCATGAAATTGATCGAGACTGAGAATAATTTTGATTAATGGCAACTTCTAATGAAAAAAAAATTCGAACTGAAACTTTTTTGCTAAGAGCGCCATCTGTTGAGAATATGTTTTACCAACTCGCACGACAGCTGTTAGAGTTATTATTAAAAATAAGTTATTATACGTAAGCGTAGTCTACCATTCATTCATACATTCGTTCGAATGAACTAGTTAAAACGTGAACAATATTTAAAGTACCTTCGTAATTTAAATACGCCATATATTTCATAAGGTATATTTTTTATTATATGTTATGTTTAGGGATCTTCACACACTTCACTTCACATTATATAATTATAATTGTGCAGCCAAAACTCGAATCTTAAATAAAAGTAGTTTTTTTACTAAGATTTTTAAATACTTTTGCGTTTATTTCTTAGACGCCCAATTTAGATTGATGTCCGTTTGGGACCCTAAAGCCTCATCAATCATCAACAGCCTTTAACAGTCCACTGCTGGCCATAGGCCTCTCAGAAAGTAGAGAGTACCTTTTATAACAGTTTTGAAAGTCCTCCCAGCTTGCTATGAGACCTCCACAATCCAAGTATTGGGTGATATATTTTAAGCTCATCATCACACAAAGTTCGTATAGCGGACATCCAATGCTTAACAAACTTTTCAATGCTGGTCTACAATCATCATCATCATCAGCCCATCTCAGTCCACTGCTGGACATAGACTTCTCTTATTGCACACCACTTTGATCTATTTTGGGCTTCTCGCATCTAGCATACAATACATTTCATTAAGAAATTTGCAGTTACCCTCAATATTTCTGGCAGCATAACTTAACCTCATTACAAGTTGAATGGATTTTAAGATATTAACCAACGTGAAAAATTGAGGTGTAATGTCCTCGTAACACAAGCTGTCTGGCAATACCTTTGTCAAGGTGCTTACATAAGTGTAAACGATTGTTGTAAGTTGTAAATAATATGTATAATAATGATTGCGCGATGCAGGATTAAAAAAAGAACATGTGTAGCTGTCAATTTTGACGTTTTGTTTTTTAAATAATGACATTTATATTTGTTTTTATATAACTAGCTTAAATTATATTATTATTTTACTTTGGTGCTTCTGAAATCTGCATTTTTTTATATTTAATATTGACACCCAAATATTTGTGAATAAATAATTATAATCTCATTTAGAAGTTAACCGGAATGTATCCGGTTACTTAAGTATCCAGAAACGACTTAACACTTCTTCTTCCTAGCCTTATTCCCTATATCATTTAAGGTGCGCGTCCATTGGCCCGCGCCGGACGCACGGCACGCAACAGATTTTATTTTGCTTTGTATGATTTCACATAGTGCTGCGTCCACTATCCGCGCCGCCCGCACCAAACGCCGGCATTTATGAGCAAGGCAAATCCATTCAATCCGTCGCGTGCCGTGCGAGCGGTGCGTCCAGGGCGGGCCAATGGACGCGTACCTTTAGGGTCGGCTACTAGTAGCCAGTTCAACCGGTTTTACCTGAATATCAGTTTTTCCACGGAGCCAGTTTTTCCACTAGCGTCATCTATATTTACTATACAAGAACTATAAGTAAGTTTGATTTAGTTTAGATGGCGTTGTATGCTAATTTAAAAGTCGCTATTAAGAATCTCAAGAGTTTATTAGAAATGCGTGATAAAATACCGCTATATTTCTAATCCAAGACTTCTCTTAATGTTATTTGTTAGCAAACTAAATGCCGCTAAGTTTGTGCGAATTTCCATCCTAGTACTCTATACAAATTATCGCGGTAAAAACTAGCCTGTCTTTTTTTTTTTTTTTTTTTTTTTATATATTTAGCCTACCAAAGTGACTCTACCCTGCCTGATGGAAAGCATGAGCAGAATCCAAGAGTGGGGGAAACCATACATCATTGCCGCACATGCAGACAGTAAAGTATGGCGGCCCTCACTATGGCGGCTTAGTAAGATGCTTTTTCACGTCCCGCTTAAAGGACCCGGGATCATAGTGGCTTTCCCAAGGTTTCATCTATCTCTATACCGAAATTCATCAAAATCGGTTCAGCGGGTTAGGCGTGAAAGCGTGACAGACAGACTTTCGCATTTATAATATTATTAGTTATTAATATTGATTAAAATTCATAAGAAAGTATATAAAAACAATTTTATTTTTGTCAGTTAGTTCCGACTAATCTCTAGAACGACTGGAGCGATCTTCACGAGACTTTCACTGGCAGATGAAGAGAAATTTAGTTAATTTTTGTACACTAGTCTTGCCCCCCGGCTTCACTCGCGAATTATAATAATAATAGCTTAGTTACACCGCGGGACTCGGCTTATCTTGTATATAATTACTAGCTAATGCCTGCGGCTGCGCTCCCGTCCTAGGGCTATGAAAAATAAATGTTGATAGATTCGCAGACCTACCCGCGATATGCACACAAAATTTCATGAGAATCGGTTGAGCCATTTCGGCGGAGTTTAATTATAAACACAAGAATTTTATACATATATTAGCTGACCCGGTGAACTTCGTACCGCCCTAAAAAATAGGGGTTGATCGTAGAGGGTTGAAAATTTAGGGTTGTATGTATTTTTTTATGACACTTAATAAAAAAAAATGTTTTTGGGGTGATCACTTAGAGGTTTGAAAAATAGATAGTAGCCGATTCTCAGACCGACTGAATATGCATAAAAAAATCATAAGAATCCGTCGAGCCGTTTCGGAGGAGTATGGGAACGAAAACTGTGACACGAGAATTTTATATATTAGACTAGCTGATGCCCGCGGCTCCGCTCGCGTTTTAGAGGTATCAAAAATAGATGTTGGCCGATTCTCAGACCTACTGAATATGCATATAAAGTTTCATAAAGATCGGTCAAGCCGTTTCGGAGGAGTATGGGAACGAACATTGTGACACGAGAATTTTATATATTAGATATTTGACGGTTATATTTGAAGTGTAAGATGTATTTTGGAGACTTTATTATACAATATTACGTATATTTTTGTAACTACATATTTGTGTAAAATATGTTATTTTGTAAGTTTAGATACAAATAAAGAGATTTTTTGTAAATTATTTTTGGTTTTATTTAATTGTGGTTTAAGTTACCTGTAGTTCAATGTCTTTTTTATATTTAAGCCTACCAAAGTGACTCTACTCTGCCTGATGGAAAGCATGAGTAGAATCCAGGAGTAGGGGTCATCATCCTCGTTGTGAGGGTAGGCAATACAGCATGGTGACATACCATGGCGGCCTGGCCAGACTTCTGGTTCTACATTATTCTTGCGGCTGGAGATCGGGGGATGATGAAGAATAAATAAATAATTAATACTTCGGACATCTAACACAACGCCATCTAGTTACAAACTAAGCAGAGCTTGTGTTATAGGTACTAGACAACTGATGTAAATACATAAACATACTTTTTTTTCTAAATACATACATATTATACATAGAAAAACTCCAAAACAAATAATTGTGTATCACCTGGGAATCGAACCCGAGACCTCTTGATCAGCAACCGCATTCGCTAACCACTAGACCTCCGCAACCCTAAGGGACAACTGAAATTCGAAGGTTGAACTAATTGTCAGAATATTTGAGGGCACCTACTTCCCAATAACGATTGCCGTAGATGTTCATGACAGCCGGGACCAACGGCATAACGTGCTCTCCTAGGCACGGGCGTGAATCACCGCCAAACTTCCAGATTCCGGGCTGTTATTAATAATTTAATCTAAAACCCAACAACACTTAAGCCTGACCCGGGATTTGAACCCGAGACCTCTTGTTCAGAAGTCGCATACGCTAACCGCTAGACCAACGAGGTATTTCAATTTCAAAAATAAAATATTTACGTGTGATGCGAGCTACGTGACATAAAGCTCTCTACTCGAGCTCTTTGCTGCAGTTGTTTCGGCAACTGATGATGAAGTTCATCCCGAATTTGAATATATTTTAAAGTACTCAAGAACCAGGTATACACTCGAAAGGAACTCCCTGGAACCCCAACCTACATCGGGCCATCTACGGGCACCCTTCTGTGAGGTAACCCCGATATTTCCTTTTTTGTTCACAACACACGCACTAGGGTGACATATGGCCTCCTCAAGTCCTCGCCCGAGTCGCCTGCGATACCTGGCCCTGCAGATCGGAAGAGTTCTAAACCTCTATCGGACCCGCTCCGCCATCCCTTTTACAAGCACAACTTACTCGCAGCAAAAGACGGTGGTGTTCCACACACTCTCGCTCCGTATCATGGCCACAACCATGTTACTGGGTGAAAGAAGGCTCCCCTCACGCTGAAAATTCTGGCAGCGTATGGAGCGTCGTGTCTGGCCATTACAGTGGTGGCACTCAGACCGACCAGACAGACACCGATCAGACACAGGTGATCACGGAAACATCATTTTCCAGTAATCACGAAGGTCCCGTGACGCCTCTCGAACCAATCCTCCATAATGGGTCTTACCGCCGCAATAACGGCGTATTTTTTTTATTTCACGCGTCACCCCATCGTATGGGGTATCATTAGAAAGGTCTTTTACAAATATTAAGAGGTTGCACAGGTGATTTTTTGATTTAGGTATCCATTTGCGAGTTTTAACTGCAGTTATTTGTATAAAAAAGTTCAATTTTCAAGCGAATGTTTGCGCACGGAATCATTTAGCGGTGATTATAGATTTGAAATTCATTTATGATAACAATATCTCTACAAAATCTACCTATGATTTACTTATCAATATAATTTTGGAGTTTTATCATTGTGTTTCTTACAGTACTGATTAGGGAGCGTTCATTAACTGCGCGAGGCGTTTAGGGGGCGGGCGTCGCGTCACATCTAATCTTATTTTTGGGACAGAGATACCATGCAATTGGTATTTCCATAAGATACAAAGTAAAATAGTTAAAATGTAAGTCTTCATCATCATCAGCCGATCACAGTCCACTGCTGGATTTAGGCTTCTCTAATTGCACGACACTTGGTTGGATCCTCAGCTCTTCGCATTCAGCCAGCCATCTCTTCACTTAACCTGTAGCATCCACGCCATCCGGCTTTTCAGTACTAACTTTTCTATACAAATAAATAAAATCAGTGTCTGATTGTAATTACAAATCATCATCATCAACAGCCTTTAACAGTCCACTGCTCGACATAGGCCTCTCCTTTGGTAGAAGGTTTTGGGCTACTATATAACGCTGGCCAGACAGGTTGGTATAGGGTTGGTTTCAAGTTTTCCTTCTCTTTGCATCGATGTTGTCTTGCGTAGTTTATCCCTTAGTCGCCTTTTACGACACCCGCGGGATGAATAGGGGTGGTGACACTCTGTATTCTTAATCCGTCACTACACGGCACTCCGCAGCGTTACTCGCGATATACAACAATAATCACGGGAAGCGTTGTGGGACTCAGCTAGTCTATACAAACAAAAATATTACCCAAAGGCATTATTTCTATTCATTTTAGAACCAACTCAATATATTTTACACTAGAAACACACATTCTGAACACGGTTGAGTTGAGTTCAGCTAACGTCATCTCACCGGGGGCGAGGAAGAGAGAACGGTGCCAAAAAGTGACTGCACGGTTGGCCTAGTGGCTTAAGCGGTCGCCACACCGCTTCCTACTGCGCCAAGTGTCGTGGGTTCAAATCCCACGTAGGATAAAACTTTGTGTGATTCACAATTTGTTGTTCTGAGTCTAGGTGTTATTTGTGTCCGTTTCATGTACGTTTGTAAAAGCCCCCCGCGACACAGGAATTTATATTCCTAATGCGGGAGTTGTTAAAAAAAATAAAATCGCTAGAATTATCTCACGTAATTATTGGATGATCCTTTCAAGATATATTTGTAATTGAAATATAATCATTAAGTCAGTATTACTCAGTATGTAGTGTATGTTTTTGTGTGACTATGTGTTCTCGTAAATGTAATTATATGTAGCTATCATAAACTCATTTGGAATTTAGGTCAGAAGTCTAATTAAGTATTTTAATTCTTGTGTAAGTGTTGCAATAAATGTTGTGTTGCAAGATAAAAATAGTGTTGTATAATAAAACATTTAATAGGTAGTAGAACCACAGAATACATAATAGTACCAGTACAGAAGACTCACTCCGAAAAGTAAATTAAAGTTATAGATACCCTCGGTGTCAAAAGATTAAGTTCAATTCAGATCGCACAGCGCCGAATCACTACGTTTATATTTACCTACAATTGCATCTCTTTCTATCGTGTAACTCTTAACTGTTCTGACGATGTCTGTTCGACCGGCGTGTCTGACCCGGCAGGCAGCCGGCCGACTATACCTAAACTGCGGAGTGACACCCCCCTGGTAGAACCTCGTTGATTGTACTACCCTCACACGTCGTATTTCGTTGGTGAGTGTGAGACCGGAGGCCCAATCATTCTGCATCATTCTCCCGACTTTCAGAGGCCGGGAGAATGATGTGAAAACATCCGACCATTCTGACGCTTTTAGAACTCTTATAGGGGAACAATTCTGTCATACATGATTTTTGCGAAAGCGTGTTTGTGTAGTTTTTTAAAACGATTTTTTTTCTAGACTATAAAGACTAATTTGTTTAAACATTTTGTTTCTGTATTGTCATTGGTCCTCGATAAATCTACAAAGTTTGAACGATATCTGGCCGTTTAAAGTGGGTCAAAATTGCACCCAAAGGAGTCGGTTACAAACAAACATACATACAGGTGAAGCTAATATAAAGCGTTTAAAAAAATCCACCGATTTAGAAACATTCTTCATTGGTGCTCGGCTCCTGTTGGTCTTGGCATGATGATATACAGCCTTCCTCTATAAATGCTGCTATCTCACTCTGTAAGAATAGAAGACTCAGGCATTGTGTCGGTCAGTTAGTACAGTATATATTTAGTGAAAAACTGTTAATTTGAAGTTACAAAAAGTCACATCACTTTAATTATTTACATAGATATTTTCAAGAAGATAAGCTACGTGCAATATGAAAAGGCAACGATCAGTGACTCACACACTTGCACGTCCGTCTCTGCCATAGAACAACACGGAAGGGTAAGCCTAAGCTTAAGCCCAAATGGGTCTACGCTTTACACTGTTATGATACAGTATGTGTTTATGTGTGTGTGTGATTTGTGAATGTGTTGGTTTAATTGTTATATTATTTTTCTTTTTTTTTAAATTTCGGACATCTTACACACAACGACATCTAGTTCCAAACTAAGCAGAGCTTGTATTATGAGCACTAGACGACAGATATTTAAACCTACTTTCTGTTTGTAAATACCTACATAATATACATTGAAAAAACCCAAACTCCGAAATAAATATTTGTGGATCACACAAAAATTTGGTCCGACCCGGGAATCGAACCCGAGACCTCTTGATCAGCAACTGCATACGCTTACCAGTAGACCAACAAGGCATGGGTTAGTTCATAGTGATAGGCGAGTGTTGTGATTGTTTGAATGTGTGAACTGTAACACAATTGATTATAAATATAGCGTACATTTGCGGTTTATCCAGTACTATCTCGATTATTGCAGTAAAAAGTAGCCTATGTGTTATTCTGTTATATAAGCTATGTCACTGTAAAGTTTCATCCAAATCAGTTTAGTAGTTTTTGCGTGAAAGAGCAACAAACTTAAATACATACTCACAAACTTTCGCGTTTATAATATAAGTAAGGATTACTATTTAGAAAGTCTGTCTGTTACGATTTTACGGATAAAACGCTGCACCGATTTTAATGAAATTTAGCAAAGAGATAATTTCATTCTTGAGAAATGACGAGATATACAGTTGTTTATGTGTTTTCTATGTATTATTTTTATAACTTTATAATAAAAGTATATATATGTATTGCATCTATCAAACTAGCTTTCTAGCACAAGCTTTGCTTAGTTTGGAGCTAGATGCTGACATACTTCTTCTTCCTAGCCTTATTCTAATATTATTTGGGGTCAGCTACTAGGTCAACCAGTTTTACCTGAATATCAGTTTTTTCACGGAGCGACTGGCATCGGACCTCCGCAACCCTAAGGGAGAACTGAAATTCGAAGGTTGAACTAGTTGTCAGTTAATTTGAGGGCACTGGCTTCCCAATAACGATTGCCATAGATGGTCATGACAACCGGGACCGACGGCTTTACCGGCTTTACCCAGTAATTTCCTTGTTCCCAATTCGTCTGTCTGTTTCTTCCGGCTAATCCTTAGAACCACTGTACTGTTTTTGAAGAGACTTTCACTCTCAGATAGCTAATAATATAAGTTACCACAATGACTATGCCTTCGTGTGACAATCTAAAGGTCACTTATAATAATACCTGAAACCCATATTTACAGGTTCCAGACTCCACGACACATATCTATTGTCCATTAGATTAAATTTCTAGTTCTATACCATGGTGCAAGTTCAAGTAAACGAGGGAATATTGGAAGGGGAGGAGGTTCAGAATGAGTATGGAGGGACTTTCTACAGCTTCAAAGGTGTCCCGTATGCTCAACCGCCTGTTGGAGATCTTAGGTTTAAGGTACAAAATACATTCATATACCTAAATTTATTTTTTTGATAACTTTTGCTAATTTTTACAACTTGTGTTTTGTTGAATAGTGACAAAAATATCTTTGCAGCCACCTCGACCACCACAGCCATGGACTGGCATCAGAGATGCCACCAAATTCGGACCGGTATCCTACCAATTTAAGTCATCGAACCCTGACCATCAACCACCAAATATGAGCGAAGACTGTCTATATCTGAACGTATACACACCAGAAATAAAACCAAACAGTTTTCTCCCAGTCATGTTCTTCATACACGGAGGTGGATTCCTAGTAGGAAGTGGCGAGGATGATCTTTACGGTCCAGAATTTCTAGTAAAGTACGGTGTCATTCTCGTCACGATCAATTATAGACTTGGAGCACCTGGTTTCCTCTGTCTCCATTCTCCAGAAATACCTGGTAACGCAGGTATGAAAGATATGGTGCAAGCTTTGAGGTGGGTGAAGAAAAACATCCAAAATGTCGGTGGAGATCCTGATAACGTCACCATATTTGGTGAAAGTGCTGGAGCTGTTGCCGTATCCTGTCTTTTAATATCACCGATGAGTAAAGGTCTCTTTCACAGGGCTGTTGCCCAAAGTGGACTGGCTAATCTCTATGTTGCTGTTGAATTTGAACCACGTGAAAAAGCTCTTTTACTTGCTAAACGATTAGGCTGTTTCTCTGATGATAACAAAATTTTGTACGAATTTTTCATGAAACAGCAAGTGGAACTGTTAGCTGACGTAGATTTAAAGATATGGGGAGCCCAGAAAGTCTTTGAAGTACCTTTTACGGTGGTCAATGAAAAAGATTTTGGACAAGAAAGATTCTTCTACGGTGACATAATGGATGCAATGCGAAACAATGTTCATGAAGGAGTTGAAGTAATGATGGGATATACAAAAGATGATGGTATTACAGCGATACTGATGAACTATTCCCAGGAGCGCATGATTAACGATGCAAAATATTTCACAGAGTTCTTCGTTCCTGGAGATATTAAAAGACATTGTGTGGTGTCTGAACAGATGGAAGTTGGAAGGAAAATGCGCCAATATTACGTCAAGGATGGCGAAATTGTATTTGAGGAGCTGTTGAAATTCATGGGCATTGATATTTTCTATTATGGAATGGTTCTAGGAGCTAAACTTCATTCGTTGTCGAACAAAGTGTATTTTTATAAATTTAGCTGCATTTCAGAAAGGAATATATTCGCTCTTGTAGACACCCCAGAGCCGTACGAAGCTGAGAATATTACGTGTCATGGAGATGATCTGGTGTACTTATTCCCGGTGAAACATTACCTTGGCAAGGTCGATATCAACTCTGAGACGTTCAAGTTGATCAGCCAAGTTTGCAAGCTTTGGACGAACTTTGCCAAATATGGGTGAGTTAAAATCAAATGGTTCTTTTCCTTACTGCCTGCCCCGATGGCGCATTGATGTCTTATACGACTGGTGTGCTGTGTACGTATTCGTTTTCTGGGTCGGAACAAATGTTTGTATGATCCGCCAATATTTGTTTCTGAGTTTGGATGTTTTCTCTGTATAATATGTATGTATTTACAAAAACAAACTACGTTTAGGTTTATGTATTTATATCAGTTCTGTACCTCAGAGGTATACAATAGTAACTCCACTTTCTTTCGAAAGTACGTTTATTATACCATTAAAATCGCAAGAACCAGTTCTAAATAATAATCTAGATAAAAGAGATATACAATTTACAGAAGAAATAAACAAATATTAACAGGGTGTAGGATCTCAAATGATGTTAGATAATAGATAGATTTATCGTAATTATGTGTAATTCATTATACTTCCCTCTATTTATTATAAAAAATACAGCTAAGTTAATTACTCTGCATCATCACTACATAGTATAAAACAAAGTCGCTTTCTCTGTCCCTTTGTATGTTTATATCTTTAAAACTACGCAACGGATTTTTATGAAATTTTCTTTAATAGGCAGAGTGATTCAAGAGGAAGGTTTTTATGTATAATACATGCATAATATAGTAGATAATAATTTTAGAGGTTTTTAATGTGATGTTTTTTACGCTTATATTATCAACGCTGGCTGTGCCCTACGAGATAGATCAAAAAAATGTACTACAGTATTGTACACTTAAAAAAGGTCTACAAAAAAGTCCGCGATGGTATATGTCTATCTCTTAGGAATAACCCACAATAACCTTTTTTATTTATTTTTACAAGAAATAATGGTTTATTTACGAAGCGATTATAGGCAACATAGTATTAATCCTTATCTAATTAAGTACCTTAAATAAATTGTGTATTTAATATAGATTAATATGGCCCTTTACAGAATATAATTTAAATTAATACTTTTGAAGATATTACAGATTTAAAATGCAGGAACAGAGCAATTCTGGCGGTACCGGCCGGGGCCCGTTAGTTGACGCTGCTGTCGATTTGTCACTATCAGTTAATATCCAAACACAATACTTTATTATGAATTAATATTCTAATGCGGTACGAAGTTCGCCGGGTCAGATAGTATATATAACTTTATCAAAATTACATTCAAAATTTCACTACGCGCATTTTTGCCTCTTCTGTAAAATTTGACTTTAGCCACTTAATGTTGTACAACCTAAGGTACAGAGTTGTCTAGTACCCATAACATAAGCTCTGCTTAGTTTGGGACTAGATGACGTTGTGTGTGAGATGTCCGAAGTTTTAATTATTATTATTATTTATTAATGAATGGTTCCCAGGAATCCTACACCGAGTTCTGATGAAAGCATCGAGGTGGAATGGAAGCCGTTCACCTTGGAGAAGCAGGAGTACATGGATATTGGCGCCACGCTGAAGATGGACTCCGCACCTGAAAAGGAAGAACTGGAACTTTGGGAGAGCATCTTTAGAAAATATTTACCGAAATATACTGTTTGAATAAAAAATATTAGCAGAAGTTTTTTGTTTCATAGTAAATTATTTTCATCCATACAAATATATTAAAATGGCTGTATGTAATATCAAATGACCTTTTATGGTTCCGTAGATCATGACTCGGACGGACGGACCATCCATGCGTCCGTCCCCGACCTACGGCCCAAACGGTTGGTGCTAGAAAGATGAAACTTGACAAAGTGCTTTAATAAAATTACGAAACATATTTTTATTTGGGGTACCTCCCCTACATGTTATGTGGGGATGCATTTTTTCTTACGTCTACCCCATCGTGTTCATTAGATAGGTCTTTTAAAAAAATGCTAGGTTGCCAAAACCATTTTTCGATTTAGGTATCCGTTTTCGAGTTATTCAACTGTAAAGCGTATTTTTTTCCATATATTGAACTTTAAAGGAAAAACTATAACGGCTTAGATAGCTTTGTTAGTTTAGGAGTTATAGAGGCCTCGCCGCCGGCGAACAGGGCGGCGGAGGCGCGCACACCTGCGCTCCATGCCGCCCTGAGTGTAGCCGCGGATGGGCGGGACGGGTTTTCCCGACAACCCGCTGTAGTGGCCAGCCGCGAGGGGGTGGCGTCCGCGTGTGACCGGACGACGCCCAATTTGAGAGTATACCCGGAGATGGTGCCCGCAACAGTGCGGGCAGGCGCGTGGAGGGGTCCAGAAGGAAATCCCTTCCCTGGACTCCTCCCAAAAAACCGGCGCAGATTGTGACTAGAACCACACCGTGTTGTTTTAGTCGGTTCGAGTCCGACACACCGCCCCGCCGCATTCCCAGGCGGGGTAACGGTCCAGGGGGATTTCCACACGAAAAAAATAAATAATAAATAATAAATAAATAAATAAATAAATAAATATTTCGGACAATTACACACAACATCATTTAGTCCCAAACTAAGCAGAGCTTGTATTATGGGTACTAAACAACTGATATAAATACATAAACATACTTTTTTTTTTTTTTTTTGTAAATACATACATATTATATATAGAAAACACCCAGACTCCGAAACAAATATTTGTGGATCACACAAATATCTAGTCCGACTCGGGAATCGAACCCGAGACCTCTTGATCAGCAGCCGCATACGCTAACCACTAGACCAACAAGGCAGTAAAAAATATTAGTTATAGAAGCCTACCTTGTGAAATACGCAAAATTGGAAAAACGTCATACAAAATATCGCTCTTAGGTAAATATAACAATTGACTGCACGGTTGGCCTAGTGGTTTAAGCGGTCGCCACGCCGCTCTCTACTGCGCCAAGTGTCGTGGGTTCGAATCCAACGTGGGATAACACTTTGTGTGATTCACAAATTGTTGTTCTGAGTCTGGGTGTTCTTTGTGTCCGTTTCATGTATGTTTGTAAAGTCCCCCGCGACACAGGAATTCATATTCCTAATGCGGGAGTTGTCTTTTTAAAAAAAAAAAAAAAAAAAAGAATTATTTATTGACGGTTTTTTTTTGCTGTTATTATATATAATTATATATTTTAATAACTACATAGTTCTAGATACTTAACCCATATATCGCTACTAGGTACCTAACATTCCATCTTTATATGAGGGTAAGCGCTTATCACCGTTATAAATTTGCAGATTCTTTTTCTGAACAAGGTCACTATCTATAACAATAAAATTGAAACATCTGTTTGTCATTTTAAATGTATAATTTTTCACTAAATGCATATGACTGCCTTGTTGGTCTAGTGATTAGCGTATGCGACTGTTGATCAAGAGGTCTCGGGTTTGCTTCCTGGGTCGGACCAAATGATTGTGTGATCCGCAAATATTTGATTCGGAGTTTGGGTGTTTTCTATGTATTTACAAAAAAAAAGTATGTTTATGTATTTATATCAGTTGTTTAGTACTCAGTTAATAAGCTCTGCTTAGTTTGGGACTAGATGACTTTGTGCGAGTTGTCCGAAATATTTATATAATTTAGTAAAAATTACAAACGCACAGTTTCATTTTATCTACTATATAAAAATAAGTCGGATTTTCCTTCCTGACGCTATAACTCCAGAACGCACGAACTGATTTCCACGGTTTTGCATTCGTTGGAAAGGTCTCGGGCTCCGTGAGGTTTATAGCAAAGAAAATTCAGGAAAATTTCAACAGAAAAGCGGGAAAATCTTTTTTTAGAAAATAGGGGATGACTTTTTTATGGGAATCTTTTAAGGGCAGGACGACGTCTGCCGGGACAGCTAGTTTATTTGTATAAAAACGTAATTTGATTGTATCACAACGATCCTTGGCACTGAACCCAAATAATCTATAGCTTATCTATTTAATACCCCTTCAAATCGTGTTTGTATGCAATATCAAATTAAATGTTTTTTACTAATTTCATATCAAAGTAGGTATGAAATATTATATAAAACCGTACTAAAATCAAAAAATCGGCCAAGTGCGTTTCAGGCCACGTACGACGTACAGGAAAGGGTTCCTCAGTCACCCAGAATGGTACGTGGATTAGAAATCGTATCCAATGTATAATGTTTACGTATTAATGCGTAAATTTTGTGCTTACTTGGAAAATGTCATACATTTTCCAAGTAAGCACATTTTAAAGCCTCTATAACTCCTGAACTAACAAAGTCATCTATTTCTTTATAGTTTTCCTTTTAAGTTTATTATATGGACCACTATCACGAATTTTTCTAGTTTTTTTGAGCCCGCCGTTTAGCTTTTACATTGGGGGGGACGCCCTATTTTTACAAAAAAGTGGCCTTTAAAGTGAAATTTCTAGCAAATTGATACCTAAATCAAAAAATCGTCTTAGAAACCCTTAATTGTTTTTAAAAGACCTGTCTTATAATACCCCACATGATGGGGTAGCCCCGAGTAAAAAAAAACATCCCCACTTTACGTGCAGGGGAGGTACCACAAATAAAAATATTTTTCATAATTTTATTGTAGCACTTTGTCGACGTAATTACAATACATATTCATGCAAAGTTTCATCTTTTAACACTTACCGTTTGGACGGTAAGTCGAGGACTAACGGACGGACGGACGGACAGACGGACATGACGAATCTATAAGGGTACGAAGTCATAAACTTCGGAACCCTAAAATAGTACATTGTTCACCGAGGGAGGAAAGGGACCGATTACTAGCGAGGGAGCAGTTTGTGGCCCGAAGGCGCAGCCTAGGGCCACAATACTCCCGAGGTAGGAATGGGACTTTCACCCGAGTGCTACACAGTGCTTTATACTACACCTGTGAGGAACATTTAAAGTATTTTTTAAATAAAATCAAAACTTAAGACACAATTTAGCTTAGAATTTGACCAATATTTCGCGCTTCTTTCGTTTTTTTTTATTCTTCACAAAAGGATGTCAGTGGCACGGAGATTCCATATTTAAATTATATGAAAACTCCTTGGGCAGGCGCGCGCCATAGATAAGATAACACATGAAAAATGAAAATTGATACAACTTTCTCTCCCGCTAAAACACGTTAGAAATGGATTTTCTCACATTTTTTCCTCCCGCTTATTTAGGTCAAGGAAAAGACTAACGTTTTCTTTTCATTTTCAGGGAATATTGACTACTGGCTGTTTAATAGGAATACTGACTGTTCCGATCAGGTGTAGTATAAAGCAATTTTTTTTTATAACGCATGCCATGGTGACTTTACTATGCCTCATGGAAAGCATGACTAAAATCAAATCCAAATAAAAATATTTTGGAAATTTCCATCTCTAAGGGGGTGGAAAAAACAATAAAACTCATATATGAGAATAATACTACGTTGTTGGTCTAGTGGTTAGCGTATGTGGCTGCTTATCTAGACGTCTCGGGTTCGATTCCCGGGTCGGATGAAATGTTTGAGTTTGGGTCTTTCTATGTATAGTATACAGGGTGAATTTTTGAGACGGGACAGTAAGGGTAGGTACCTTAACCGTTATAGTTAGAGGAAAACGTTTTTAGAAGACTATCCATAATTTTTTAAAATATTTTGAACGGCATTTACAGATTTTGGAAAAAATGTATAGCCAGCAAGAAAATGGCCATTTTAAACAAAAACTTTTTTTGATGCCAATCGATCCTGTTTCTTATAAGGATCAAAAGTCTCTACTGGACCGACTGAGGTTTGAGTACTAGAAATGTCAGAAATCGCAAAAAACTTTTCCCATACATTTGTACGGAAATAAATCATTTTAATATGTATTTAAGACATACATATTAAACTTTTATATAAACTTTTCGCAATTCTGACAGGAGCCATTCATCCAACTGGTTTTGGAGATTCTCTAACTCTGACGTCGTTATACACGGCAGAATTAAGAGTACCTTCATAAAATTCCACCATTACCACTCGATACTTGACGCAGTGGAAATTTATTCGTGTACCACGCCAAAGCAAATTTCGTGTTCCTATTATTTACTAAATACGCTTAAAGAATAAAAAAAAGGATAAAATACATATTAAAATGATTTATTCCCGTACAAATGTATGGGAAAAGTTTTTTGCGATTTCTGACATTTCTAGTACTCAAACCTCAGTCGGGCTAGAAGAGACTTTTGATCCTTATAAGAAACAGGATCGATTGGCATCAAAAAAAGTTTTTGTTTAAAATGACCATTTTCTTGCTGGCTGTACATTTTTTCCAAAATCTGTAAATGCAGTTCAGAATATCTTGAATAATTATGGATAGTCTCCTAAAAGCGTTTTCCCGTAACTATAACGGTTAAGGTACCTACCCTTACTGTCCCGTCTCAAAAATTCACCCTGTATATGTCTGTGCAATAAAAGTATACATGTATATATATTTCAGTTGTTTATTACCCTTAATACAAGCTCTGCTCATTTTGGGACTAGATGATGTTGTGTCTTACATGTCCCAAATATTTATTAACTAGCTGTGCCCCGCGGTGTTACCCGCGTATCATTGTGGTTGCTATGCCAGTGTGTTGTGCATAGCAACCTGTGAAGTTTTGACAGGAGATAAACAGTGATACATTTTGACATCTACGATTTAATGTATTTTTATAATCACCTAGCTTTCAGCCGCTTATATCTATTATTGCAGTAAAAAGTAGCCTATGTGTTATTCTGATATATAAGCTATATTACTGTAAAGTTTCATCCAAATCCGTTCAGCAGTTTTTGCGTGAAAGAGCAACAAACATACACACATACTCACAAACTTTCACGTTTATAACATTAGTAGGATTATTATAATAATTACGTTGGCAAAGCCGCAGGTAAATGCTAGTCTGCCAATAGTAATATGTTATCGATAAAACGAGGTGCATATTTTTATCGTAAAATTTCTATCCATTCTTTATAACTCGTTGAATAATTAACACTGCAGGTATTCATATCAGTGCTCTGTTGATAATTTTATGTGATTTTTCATAAATCAGAAAAAAAATATGTAAGTTAAATTCTAATATATCTTTAATCTTTTTCTTCTTATCGTGTCAATGGGAACACTTTACACGGTTTTGGTCCAGTGCTCGGCGACGCGGCTCTGGATCTAAAGGGGGGCAAACCGGGGCACTAGGCCCGGGCGGCAGTTTCATGGGGGCGCCATATCCTTGAGACAAGATTCCGAAATATCGAACAAATGAAGCATATTTTCCTATAATCTCTTATGTTTTCATCAAATACCATTATTTGATTAACATATTATATTAAGATTCCATAATCTTAATATAATATGTTTGAAAAACAAACTATTCTATTGCCATACGCATAGTTACTAAAGGGAGGGGGCGCCACTATCAAGGTTTTGCCCGGGTTTGTAAAAATCGTAGATCCGGGGTAATCTGGGCTCGCGGGACATGTCAATAAATGGCCCATTGTCTGTGGTGACGCGCCACAGTCGCATTTATTTGCGCTTGGGTCTAAAAATCACCACCTTGTCAGATTGTCCCTAGATCTGCTGAACTGAGTACGCAGCCTATTCAGCGCCTTCCAGGTTGGCCATAGAAGTTTAACTTCTGGACGAAATTGGACAGAGGGAATCTTATACGCCATATGTTTTCTCTGGCTTTAGGAAGGTTGTTGGTTGTCTATATTGACTGCCTCGTTGGTTTTGTGGTTAACTTATACGACCGCTGACCGAGGTCTCGGGTTTAAATCCCGGGTCAGGCCAAAAAGTGTTACAAGTCAAGCCCAGAGTATGGAAGTTTGGGAGTGATTCACGCCCGTGCGTCGGAGAGCACGTTAATATGTTGCTCCCGGTTGTCATGAACATGTATGTCAATCGTTATAGGGAAGTTAGTGCCCACAAATATACTGACACTTTGTGGGATCTAGAAATTGTTGGTCTGAGTCTGGGTGTACTTTATGTCCGTTTCATGTATGTTTGTTGTCTTTAAAAAAAATGATGCAGAAGTGTCTAAGGCAGTGTATGGGTCACTCTACTGCATTACTACTTGCATTGAGCATGGTGACCACTGCTTTTGGATTCTACTTATGCTTACCATCAGGCAGAGTAGAGTCACTTTGGCAGGCATATGTAAAAAACAAAAAGGCGCTTGGCCTGAAAATTGAAACCATTCAAAAATTCTCCTCGGTATTTTTCTTCAAATGAAACTTCAACCGTTTAAATTTATAGTTTCGGAGTAAATCATGGTACAAGTTAAAGTAAACGAGGGTATACTGGAGGGGAAGGAGGTCCAGAATGAGTACGGAGGGACTTTCTACAGCTTCAAAGGTGTCCCGTATGCTCAACCGCCGGTTGGAGATCTTAGGTTTAAGGTAGGTACCTATTTAGTAAACTCATAGACTCATCTCTGCCTCGGTGGCGCAGTGGTAGCGTGCGCGACTGCTGTGCTTGAGGTCACGGGTTCGATTCCCGGGTCGGACCAAATATTCGTATGATCCGCATAATATTTGTTTCGGAATTTGGGTGTTTTCTATGTATAATATGTATGTATTTACCAAAAAGTATGTTATAGCACAAGCTCTGCTTAGCTTGGGACTAGATGATGTTGTGTGTCAGATGTCCAAAATATTTATTATTACATATTATTATTATTCATTTAAATAAATAACTTACATTCTATGACATATTTGTTTTATGCATATTTCATTTACAGCCACCGCAAAAACTACAACCGTGGTCTGGTGTCAGAAATGCAACTAAATTCGGACCAGTATCCTATCATTATAACCTCTTCGATCCTGACCATCAGCCCGAGAACATGGGAGAAGACTGCCTATATCTGAACGTTTACACACCACAGCTAAAACCAAGTCATCCCCTCCCTGTCATGTTCTATATACATGGAGGAGGACATCTAGTTGGGAGTGGCAATGATGATTTTTTTGGGCCAGAGTTTCTCGTCAAATACGGAGTTATCCTCGTCACTATCAATTACAGACTTCAAAGTGCTGGTTTCCTCTGCCTCCATACTCCAGAAATACCTGGCAACGCTGGAATGAAAGATATGGTTGAAGCCATTAAGTGGGTGAAGAAAAACATTGAAAACTTCGGCGGAGATTCTAATAACATCACCGTATTTGGAGAAAGTAGTGGGGCATGTTCCGTTTCTTATCTCATGGTATCGCCGATGACCAAAGGTCTCTTCAGGAGGGTAATTTTACAGAGTGGAACAGCTATAAACTATCTGATGACGGAGTTTGAAGCACGCGAGAAAGCTTTGCTACTTGCCAGACAATTGGGATGTTTCTCTGAGGACAATAAAACTCTGTATGAATTCTTCATGCAGCTACCAGTTGAGTCATTAGTTGATGTGAACTTTTTACGAAACATAAAAATATGGGGAGGCCAAAAACCATATGAAATTCCTTACACAGTGGTTGACGAAAAAGATTTTGGACAAGAGAGATTCTTTTATGGAGATGTAGTGGAAGCGTTGAAAAACAATGTTCACGAAGGAATTGAAATTGCCCTGGGGTATACAAAAGACGAGGCCATTACAATTATGGGATTGCGTTACACCGGTGACAAAATGATCAATGATGCGACATATTTCACAGAATTCTTTATTCCTGGAATTATCAAAAGGTATTGTGTTGCATCTGACCAAATGGAGGTTGGGAGAAAGCTTCGACAATTTTATGTTAAAGATGATAAAATTGTATTAGAGGAGTTACTGAAATTTATTAGTGTTAATAGGACTTGAAAATAAACGATTATAATGTGAAATATTCTGTTTTAATGTGAAAACTTATTTTATACATAGCGACATCTTAGAACACTCAAGCTAGAAGGGAACCAATATGGCGGAGCCATAGATAATATAATTTATACATAGACAAATATTTTATTGCTCTCTACACCACCCCTCAAGAAAATATTTCTATCACTTAAAACCCCTTCTACAAATCATCCCTTTAAACAGAACTACTTTGATAAAACAAAACTCTTTAAACTTAAATTTTTCATTTTTATAAACTAAACAACCTTATACTCTAACATTAAAGTTCTAACAATTTTCCCCTTAGTTTTCTGAATTGTATACCCCCCAAACATTTGGTTAATACATCACTAAGTTGTTCACTTGTACATATGTATTCCAGTTCAATTACCTTGCTATCTATTTTTTCTTTGACAAACTGCTGTTTAATTTCTAAATGCTTAATCCTAGAATTACCAGTAGCCATATTTGCTAATTTTATTGTTGACTGATTGTCTTCATACATTTTTATAGGACCAATAAAAATGTCAAAACACTTCAGTATTTGCTTCAACCAGCAAGCATCACTCACTGCTCTTGACAAAGCAATAAATTCAGCCTCAGTTGAGGATAAGGAAACACATTGTTGTTTTTTTGTAAACCACACTACAGTGCATCCAAACACTTTAAAACAACACCCCGTTGTTGACTTACGGTCTACACATCCTCCCCAATCACTATCAACATATCCTGACACTGTGTTATCCCTATCTCTATAATATATTAAGCAAAGATCCAATGTCCCCTTAACATATTTTAAAATATTTAACAACAGTTTAAATAACAGTTTACTTCCTTTGAATCTACTTAAAATTGTTAATACAGCACATAAATCTGGTCTAGACCCTAACACTACATACATTAGGCTGCCAATCAACTTTTTACACTTTAACTCTATCTCTTTACTCTCTGACTCCTCCCTTTTTAGTAAATCGAATTTAAAGTTCTTATCTATAGGTAAAGATAAAGGTTTACATTCACTTAACCCATACTCTCTTATCAAACATTTTAAATAATCCTTTTGAGATATATAAGTACATCCCTTCACAAGATCTTGTTCTACTTCAATACCTAAATATTTCTTTACATTTCCTAGGTCTTTCATTTTGAATGAATTACATAAAGTTTCTTTTATCTTTAAAATTTCTAGTAAGCAATTCCCAAATAACAAAATGTCATCAACATACAATAACAGGAAAGTCTTGCTGTCCTTTACACACTTTGAATACAAGCAAGAATCCTTGTCAGATGATTTATAACCCAACTTCACAACAACATCATGAAATGTTATGTACCAATAAGATGGAGATTTTCTTAACCCATAAATAGATTTATTTAGTTTACAAAATTTAAAGTCGGATTTAAAACCCTCTGGCAAATGTAAATACACCTCTTCCTTAATGTCACTATTTAAGAAAGCATTACATACATCCATCTGCATTACTTGCAAATTCATCTTTGTAGCTACAGCCATGAAAATTCTGAAAGTATTTAACTTCGCAACAGGTGCATACACATCATATTTATTATTTAAATTTTGCTCAAATCCTCGAGCCACTAATCGAGCTTTATATGTACCATCACCTTTCTTTGTCAACACCCATTTAGTTGAAACCACATCAGACCCTTCGGGTACCTCAGATACTTCAGTCCATGTGTTCTTTTCTTTTAGCTGATTTACCTCCTTCTCAATAGCTTCATTCCATAGACTTTTATCATCAGATTTCATCGCTTCCGAGTAAGTAATCATTCCCGCTTCATATTCATCACATAGCCTATTTGGTTTTTTCACTACCCTTCCACTCCTGGTTCTTATCACCGGTTCTTCTTCTTCATCCACTGATCTTTCATCTCCTGTACTATACCTTTCCTCCTCACCTCCAGAATCATAGTTTTCCTCTACTCTTTCTTCATTTATTCTATCCTCTGAATGAGATACAGTCTCTTCATCTAAGTTTTCTAAAGAAATCACTGGTTCTCCCTCTATATTTTCATTCTTTTTCTTATCTAGGTTCTCTGAAATAATAAGTACTACATCTCTTTTCACAAGTACTTCTTTTCTTTGTTCATAGTAAATATGGTAGCCTTTAGATTCCTCATAACCCACAAATACTCCTTTTTCTCCTTTCTCATCCCATTTTAACCTTTTTTCCTTTGGAATGTGTATAAAAACCTCTGTTCCAAATGTCATTTTCAACTTATTTAAATCAAAATCTTTGTTTGTCCAGATCTGGTATGGAGTTTTGCCTTCTATTCTACTTCTACTACTTCTATTCAACACATACACCACCATATTTATAGCTTCAGCCCACAGCTCTTTTTTCAATCTTTTCGCTGCTAACATTGACCTCGCTGCCTCCACTAAGGTCCTCATGTCACGTTCTGCTCTACCGTTTTGTTCCGGTGTATATGGTATGGTAGTATCATGGATAATACCCTTACTCTGTAAGTACTCATTTAATTCAGCATTTACAAACTCCCTACCGTTATCAGTACGTATTCTCTTTAATTTTAAGCCTGTACTTCTCTCTGCAACAGTTATAAACTTCTTTAAGTGCTCATGCACCTCTGATTTTTGCTTGAGAAAGAAGATGTGCCTGTAGTTTGAATGGTCATCTTTTAGCAATAAGAAATAACGTGATCCCCCTATGGATTCCACCTCCATGGGTCCACATAAGTCTGCGTGTACCAGTTCTAATGGCTGGGAAGCCATGCTCCCACTGTTTTCAAAAGGAAGCCTATGCATCTTACCTTTGAAGCACGCCTCACATGATGTATTGCCCTCTGTATACTTAATATTGTTTATATTCAAAACATCTCTGACCGACTTCAGATTTTGATGACATAGTCTCTCGTGCCACTCACTTACAGTTAGTAGTGCTGCACTATCATAGTATTTGAAGTTCATAATGTAAAAATTACCCTCGCGCGTCCCCACAGCACGTAACTCCTCATTTTTGTACACTAAACACTCTTTACCCAATGTCACTTGGTATCCCTTTTTTGTTATACTTGTCACAGAGAACAGATTCACTTTCAAGTCCGGCACATACAGTACATTACTTATAGTGGTATTTATGTACTCTTGCCCATTAAAAGATCTCAAAAATACATCCCCAACTCCTAATATAGGAAGACGCCGACCATCCCCGACCACAACACATTTGTTTGACATTGATATCTGTCTGAAGTTTGAAAGTAGGGTGCGTTCCGAAACCATATGCTCACTTGCTGCACTATCAATTAACCATTTCTTATTTTGGCAAAACCTCTCATCCAAGTCTGTAATATCTGTTGATAATGCACTGATAAATGCATTGTTTTTTTCTTCTGCACTATTATTTTTATGCAAACCTGAGTTGTTATTTTGCAGGCGATTTCGGCACTGTGATTTAATATGTCCTACTTTATTACAAACAAAACACTTGCGCATGTCTTTGTTACTTTTGCACTGGGTCACAAAATGTCCACCTCGTCCACACTTGAAACATTTAACCTCTTTTTTGACCATTCCTCTCTGGCCCCGTTTCTGCCCCGCATACAGAGCAACACTTTCCTCACCTTCAGTGCACTTTGACTTAGCCCTCTCCTCTTCTACCAGTAACCGTGCCACCAGCTCATCATATGTCTGCCTTGATGACTCTGTAGACTCCCAAGCTGTCACAAAGTGATCCATATGTGATGGCAAGGACATCAACACCTTAGTTATAAGTAATTTCTCAGAAATATCTTCACCAGCTTGTTTTAGCTGAGTTTTTAATTCTTGGAGTTTGGCTAGGAACGTTGCAATGTCTGTGCCTTCAAACTTAATTTGAAAAAAACGTTGCTGTAGTATATGAAGACTGGTGCTAGATTTATGTTCATAAATACTGTGAAGCTTATCCCACATTTCTTTAGCGGTACTGCATGTTAAAACATGAACCATAGCGCTCTCACTTAACCTCATCACTATTTGCACCTGAGCCTTCGCATCTTTTTTCTTCCACTCATCTTCACTTTTACTTTCCTTTACTTGTCCATCCAGTATGGAAAATAGTTCCAGCCCCCTTAGAAGCACTGACACCTGGAATTTCCACATGCTCCAATTTCTTTGTCCTTCTAACTTGGTAATTCCAATCCCCAACCCACTTGCTGATGCCACAACGTTGCCATCCATGGTTTGATTGTTGATACACACCCTGCGTGCTGAATTCTATTGAGATGCCTCCACCCGGCACCGCAAACCCACAGCCGCCAAAACCAACAAAGATAATCTCTATTTGGAAGTCTTCACCTAAAACAGAATTATGTGCCTGGGCCCATAACCTGTTAATAGGACTTGAAAATAAACGATTATAATGTGAAATATTCTGTTTTAATGTGAAAACTTATTTTATACATAGCGACATCTTAGAACACTCAAGCTAGAAGGGAACCAATATGGCGGAGCCATAGATAATATAATTTATACATAGACAAATATTTTATTGCTCTCTACAATTAGCACGGATGTTTTTCATTTTGTCATTATTCTCAGCGCTAAGTTGCATTCGTTGACGCACAAAGTTTATTTTTACAAGTTCAATTGCGTAACTGAGAGGAATATTTTTGCTCTTTACGACCCTCCGGAGCCGTACGAAGCTGAGAATCTTGCGTCCCATGGAGATGATTTGGCGTATATTTTTCCTATCAAGAAATACCTGGGGAAAGTCGACATGAAATCTGAGACGTTCAAAGCGATTGACAGAGTTTGTACGATGTGGACTAATTTTGCGAAATATGGGTGAGTTAAAATGATTTAATAAGCAAAATATCAAGACCATCCTAATAATGACAGCATTCTTTCTGTCGTATTTCGTTGGTGAGTGTGATATTTTTTTTAAATTATGGGCTACCATATTGATTCCACTCTTCCTGATGGAAACGACGAGAGATTCAGGAGTAGGGGTCACGGTAGATCTACAATGGCGACCTGGTCAGATGTTTCTGCATCATTCACATCATCATCATGCAGAATGATTGGTCCTCCGGTCTCATTCTCACCAACGAAATACGATGCTCTTCTGTGTGAGGGTAGTACTGCCCCGGTTGATCCGGCCCATTCGTGCTGATGCTGATATCAGCGTGTCTCCACTACCTACTTTCCAGCCTCACATGATTTATTGACGGCACCTAAGTCAGTATTTGTTCCTTTTGAATTCGATTCAGGTATCGTAGGAGCGTAGGGTCCTCTGAGTACTACATCTGCAAACTTTTCCCCTATTAAGTACTGTTACGAGACTTATTTTTAACCGACGAAAAAACAAGGTAGTTCTCAATTCAATTATACGCTTTACTTTTTATAGAGTAAAAAGTCTTCAACTTGCCATGTAACCTTCAATTTTCAGACCCAACATTTTCTTTGCGACATTTTCCTCATCCCTCCGCATAGCATGTCCATACCAATTTGTATAATATTGTACATTAAA
Source organism: Phragmatobia fuliginosa (assembly GCA_932526445.1). Classification (NCBI taxonomy): domain Eukaryota; kingdom Metazoa; phylum Arthropoda; class Insecta; order Lepidoptera; family Erebidae; genus Phragmatobia; species Phragmatobia fuliginosa. The sequence goes on along the minus strand of OW052084.1, from coordinate 9,934,190 downwards.
AAACAATAAAAGCATTTTATTTCACAAATCATAATGTATGTACAATGTTGGTTTAGAAACTAAAACAATGAACCTAAAACTAAAAACCTTAATAAAATATAATATTATAACTAAAATATATGATTATAATTTTAACAAAAAGTAACCGACTTCAATGAAAAACTATTCCGAGTACCCAAATCGCGACAATATTTGAGGAGTTCCCTCGATTTCCTTGGGATCCCATCAGATCACAATATGGTGACTATGGGACCACCTGTAAGCTACGCCCATTCCAATGCAAAAAGAATTTTTGAAATCGGTTCATAAACGACGAAATTATCGCTGAACATACATAAAAAAAAAAAAAAAAAAAAAAAAAGATTCCGACGAATTGAGAACCTCCTCCTTTTTTTGAAGTCGGTTAAAAAGGAGTCCCTTTAGGCATGGTTCCTATGATACTGGCAGCGTTCCCCCTTCGAATTGCTAGACTAATTCTTTAAAATACATTTTCCATAATCTTACAAAAAATTGTCATACGAAGTTGGTTTAGCTTTTTAACCGACTTCAAAAAAAGGAGGAGGTTCTCAATTCGTCGGAATTTTTTTTTATGTTCAGCGATAATTTCGTCGTTTATGGACCGATTTCAAAAAATATTTTTGCATTGGAATGGGCGTAGCTTACAGGTGGTCCCATCGTCACCATATCGGGATCTGATGATGGGATCCCAAGGAAATCGAGGGAACTCCTCAAATATAATGGGCACAATGTCGCGATATGGGTACTCGGAATAGTTTTTCATTGAAGTCGGTTCCTTTTTATTAAAATTATTTATTATGTAGTTAGGATACCTATGACATGTCATAGTAATTTGTAGATAATATAATAATTTGACTGCCTTCTTGGTCTAGTGGTTGGCATATGCGGTTGCTGATTAGGAGGTCTCGGGTTCGATTCCCGTCAGACCAAACGTTTGTATGATCTGCAAATATTTGTTTCGGAATTTGGATTTTTAAATGTATAGCCGGTTCCAAAAATAACGGGTCAGTCACATAAACCAATAACGGGTCAGTCACATAAACCCGAATATCTCCCGAACTACGTATGCCATCCTAATGAAACGAAGACTGTTCAATTGAGAATTTAATTATACAGATAAAAAATAAAATAAAACTTAGTTACACCCACAATATTAATCTTATATTAAAAAAAAACTAAAGTAGTCATATTTTTCTTAAGATTACATTTTTTTTATGATTGTTTTTTTGCTGTTTTTCATCACTTTCTTCATTTAATACTTTGTATTGCCTCCACGTGATGAAGCCTCCAGTGATGAAAAACAGCAAAAAAACAATCATAAAAAAAATGTAATCTTAAGAAAAATATGACTACTTTAGTTTTTTTTTAATTTAAGATTAATATTGTGGGTGTAACTAAGTTTTATTTTATTTTTTATCTGTATAATTAAATTCTCAATTGAACAGTCTTCGTTTCATTAGGATGGCATACGTAGTTCGGGAGATATTCGGGTTTATGTGACTGACCCGTTATTTTTGGAACCGAGTGTATATGTATTTGTTTCCAAAAAAGTATGTTTATCTACGAATGTTTATGTATTCATATCAGTTGTCTAGTACCCATAATATAAGCTCTGTTAATGTTTAAGACTAGATGATGCTGTGTGTCAGATATTTATTTAATTATAAAACTGCCGGTTCTCAGGAATCCTACTCCAACTCTTGACGAGAACCTCGGTGTGGTATGGAAGCCATACACCTGTGAGGGCCAAGAGTACCTGGACCTTGGAAACACGTTGAAGATGGACTCCTCTCCTGATAAGGAAGAAATTGAGCTCTGGGAAAGCATTTTTAAAAAATATTTACCGAAATACACTGTTTAAATATTCAAACTAATTGTTTTTTTTATTTCTTCTGACTTACTATAGTTCAATTTTGTTCTAAAATATATAATTTGGATAAAAGAAGCATTAGTTACTAGTTTTAACAGTAAAAGTCCTGTCGAAATCGTTGCATCCCTAAGTGTGGCCGCTGATGGACAGGACGGGTTTTCCCCTCCATCCGTTTCAGTGGCGAACTGCGAGGAGGCTATGTCCGAGTGTGACGTACGTCGCCAAAATAGAGAGTTTAGAGTCAAGATAGTGATAAAAAAAAATTAGTCTTTTTCGGTCTGTCTAAAAAGAATTGTTTTAAAAAAACTAAACAAACACAATTTTAAAACTAAAGAGTAGAAAATGATTTTAATGTACTAAAGCGTGGGGTGCTTTCCGAAAATATTTCATTAACGTCGCCCCACGCTTTTTACGGTAAAATTATTTTCTACTTTTTAGTTTAAAAGCGTGATCTAGTTTAAAAACTAGCTTCGCCTTGCGGCATTACCCGCAGTTGTAGTGGTAGTTGAATTTTTGGAATTCCATAGATAACTGTAATCTATGGAATTCCAAAGACAATATGTAAATTAATAGAATTAGGTTAAATTAAATATATCTTAATGTGTTCACGTACACCTTGTATGCGTAAGGTAACATACGTTAGGGTTCCACGAGTATCTGGGTTCAAATCAAATGACATTTTGTAACATAGTGCCTTATTTTGACTGCACGGTTGGCCTAGTGGTTTAAGCGGTCGCCACGCCGCTCTCTACTGCGCTAAGTGTCGTGGGTTCGAATCCCACGCGGGATAACACTTTGTGTGATTCACAAATTGTTGTTCTGAGTCTGGGTGTCCTTTGTGTCCGTTTCATGTATGTTTGTAAAGTCCCCCGCGACACAGGAATTCATATTCCTAATGCGGGAGTTGTCTTTAAAAAAAAAAAAATATATATATATATATATATTGAACCAGCAGTTAGGGTATGCCACTGCCGATCTAGAGATCTCGGCTTTGATTCCTTAATACCTGTGTGGCGACTTGCGTGCGTGTTCAAATCACGTCGGGGTCACCACTGTGGAGGAACGGGAATCGTGTTCCTCCAACACAAAGGGAGGATCCTCCGACCAGGCGAGGTGATCATGCCTGATGGGCCACTGCCCAACAGTTGATGTTGGGATGTTGTATATATGCTAATCGGCGCGAGAATGTTACTTTCGCGATTCAGGATTAGTAGTTACTCAGTATAGATAATTCCGTGTTGTCTTTGTAGTTCAGTGTTTCATCGGTAGATGGCGCTGTTGTATGTTTTTCGCTTGCGCGGTATGTGGAAGTCGCCACACCTGGACTGATTCTAATGTGACTTTCACAGGCTGATAGCTGATGAAGTAAGGAGTGATACGGGCTACTTTTATATTAGACAAGCTTCGCTTCGCGTTGTTACTTGCATTTTATAGAGACTGGATAGCGTTAAGTGTAAGATGTTCAAACTACCATGGCGGCCTGGTTACATGTTTCTGCGTCAATCTCATCATCATCATGCAGAGTGATTGTGCCTCACACTCACAAAATACGACAGCTAGAATACTGTCATAATTAGGTTGGTCTTCTGTGTGAGGGTAGTAGTGTGTGTTGGTGCTGAAATCAGCCTGGCTCATATTCACTTGTGTTTAGAAATGATGCATTCTGATTTTACACTTAAACATGGGCTTACACTTAAACATCTAGGGCTTCTAGGTATTACCATCACCTCTAACCTTAACTTTGGCAAACAAATTGAGTCTATGGCACAAACAGCGTCCAAGAAATTATCGATTCTGTCAAAAGTTCGGCGGTACTTCAGCTCTGAACAGCTGCTTAATCTTTACACTGCCCAAGTTCGATCCTGCATGGAGTACTGCAGTCACCTCTTGGACGGTGCAGCCAAATATCATCTAGAAGCTTTGGACTCGGTTGACCGAAGAGCCCGTAGGTTAATTAATAACGAAAAGCTCTCAAATAGCAGACTACACACCCTTGAGCATCGTCGTCGAGTTGCCAGCTTATCGGTTTTTTATAGGATGCACTTTGGAGAGTGCTCGAAAGCTCTTTTCGAACTGATTGAACCTTCTCCATTCCTTTATCGGACTACTAGGCGCAGGCAAAAGTTTCATCCACACGTTGTTGACCCAAAAGACGAACCAAACGGTTTGACAGCTCGTTTTTGGTGAGAGTCGCCAAAATTTGGAACGACCTGCCTGGGTCTATTTTTCTTGATGAGTTGAACTCTGGAGCCTTTAAGATTAGAGTGAACAGGTTTCTTTTGGATGGGCGTGTACCATCTTCGTCTTCATCTACACTTTCCATCAGGTGAGATGGAAGACAAACGCCTATTCCATTACAACGATAAAACATTAAATGTAATAAGTAGTATTATTAGCCGCAGAACTGAAAACAATTGAAGTAAACGGGTTATCGGCCTACGTAGTGTAGGACGTCCACAGGCCAGGTGGAGTGATGATTTGCGAAAGACAGCTGGCAGGAGCTGGATGCGAGAAGCCGAGGATCGAACTAAGTGGCGTGCAATATGACAGGCCTATGTCCAGTAATGGACTGCAATAAGCTGATGATGATGATTTTGAGGCAGAGTAGTCATTGTGGTAGGCTTAAAAATAATATGTCCGTGTGGTGACGGATTCACCACCCCTATTCATCCCGCGGGTGTCGTAAAAGGCGACTAAGGGATAAACTACGCAAGATAACATCAATGCAAAGAGAAGGAAAACTTGAAACTAACCTTGAATACCAACCCGTCTGGCCAGCGAGGTATAGTAGGCCAAAACCTCCTTTCAAAGGAGAGGCCTATGTCCAGCAGTGTACTGTTTCAACAAAGGCTGGCTGTTGATGATGATCAAAAATAAAATATACCTATATATTTCACCGTAGAGTGTAAGCTACTGAACCACTTTTAATGAATGATGTGTGACAATAGATAAGTAGTGATGACTCAATGGATATTTTTAGTTTATTTAAGTTTTATCAAAAGTTTTAGGTAAACAGGTTTAAATAGTTTTCTAGTTTTAACTTATCGCTAACTAGCTATTTTCGTAGGTTTCTAGACAATATCTAATGGCATACTACTAATTATGATAGCAACGAACTGTCGCAACTATTCTCGTCTTTCTAGCCTTCATTAATCTTAAGGTTTTACCTGAATATCAGTTTTTCCACGGAGCGACTGGCATCGGACCTCCGCAACCTTGAAGGAGAACTTAATATTCGAAGGTTGAACTAGTTGTATTTGAGGTTTCAGGCGCACAAAGGGCACACCATATGGTTTTAGACGGTTCGATTCCGACACATGGTCCTAGTGGATTACCACACGTAAAAAAAAGTTGTGATTGAGTCCACTGACTTCGCAATAACGATTGCAATAGATGACTGATTTGACTGCCTCCGTGGCGCAGTGGACTACCACTACACTAGTATGCGACCCATGTGCTCGAGGTCTCGGGTTCGATCCCCGTGGACCAAATGTTGTGTGATCCGCAAATATTTGTTTCGGACTTTGGGTGTTTTCTAAGCGTAATATCTATGTATTTTCAAAAACGAGAGTATGTTTAAGTATTTATATCAGTTGGGACTAGATGACATTGTGTAAGATGTCCGAAATTTTATTTATTACTAACTTATTTATGTTCATGACAACCGGGACCGACCGATTGACGTGCTTTCCGAGGCTCGGGCGTGAATCACCGCCAATCATCCATATTCTGATTTCAAGAATTTCCTGTCAGAAAAACCCAACAAAACTTTTGGCCCGGGATTTGAACCCGAGACCTCTTGATTAGCAGTCGCATACGCTAAAAACTGTTTTTGGGATTTTCTTAGGAAATTCCTAATAGCAGCCAGGAGTTTGGAAGATTGGCGGTGATTCGCGCCCGTGCCTCGGAGAGCACGTAAAGCCGTCGGTTCCGGTTGTCATGAACATCTATATCAATCGTAATTGGGAAGTCAGTGCCCTCAAATTCAATCTTCGAATTTCAATTCTCCCTTAGGGTTGCGGAGGTCCGATGCCAGTCGCTCCGTGGAATAACTGAAACTCAGGTGAAACCGGTTGAACTAGTAGCCGACCACAAATAAGCTTGGGAATAAAGGCTAGGAAGAAGTAGATGATCTATGAAACATGACAAAAATTCAACGGTGTGATGCGTCAGGGGTACGCCTGCATAACACAGTAGATAACGAACGTGTTTTCTTTATCAAAGTACCTTGAGATAAGCATATACCGGTTGTTTTGTTTTGTTTATATAAATAGTTTTCAATAATAATAAATAAAACTAAAGTGTATGTTTTGTAATGTCAAGCAACGACGCGCTACCTAGATGGGTGACCGCCTGTGGCATGATATGTTAAGAGCGTTTCTCTGATTCAGAGGTCATGATAAGCAGTCGGTCCCAAACTAAGCAGAGCTTGTATGGGTACTAGACAGCTGATATAAATACATAAACATACTTTTTTTAACCGACTTCAAAAAAAAGGAGGAGGTTCTCGATTCGTCGGAATCTTTTTTTTATTTTATTTTTTATGTATGTTCAGCGATAATTTCGTCGTTTATGAACCAATTTCAAAAATTATTTTTGTATTGGAATGGGCGTAGCTTACAGGTGGTCCCCATCGTCACCATATCGAGATCTGATGATGGGATCCCAAGGAAATCAAGGCATCATTCTCCCGCCCTTCAAAGGACGGGAGAATGATGCAGAATAATCAAACCAGGCTGCCATGGTAGGGGTCACCTTGCTACATTGTCTACCCTCACAATAAGCATGATGACCCCTACTCCTGGATTCTACTCATGCTTTCCATCAGGCAGAGTACAGACACTTTGGCAGGCTTAAATATATAAAAAAAAAAAAATCGAGGGAACTCCTCAAATATCATAGGCATAATTGTTGCGATTTGGGTACTCGGAATAGTTTTTCATTGAGGTCGGTTCCTTTTTGTTAAAATTATTATTTGTAAATACATACATAATATTAGACATACAAAACATCACAACTCCAAAACAAATAATTACGAATCACACAAATATTTGGTCCGACCCGGGAATCGAACCCGAGACCTTAAGCACAGCATAAGCATACGCTACCAACGAGTCACTGAGTCGTGAAGCTTAGGTGGAAGCTTTCGGGCGGTTTAAAAACATCCAGCGGCAAAGTTACGTAGCCCCAACATATATTGTCAGTCCCCAACTCGCACTCGGCCAGCGTGAGGACGTATGACCTTAACCCTCTCCTGAGAGGACACCCCAGCCCAGCAGTGGGACGTTACAGGTTCTTAATGATTGATAATGACATGAAAGTATATCTCGAACCACGGCCACGCACAGAAAGAGTTCCTCAGTCACCCTTATTGGTTTTAAAATCGTACCCAATAGATATTGTTATGTTTACGTATTAATGCGTTAATTTTAAATTACGTTTTCCAAGTGAGCGCTTTTTACAAGTTAAGCCTCTATAACTCCTGAACTAACAAAGTCATCTAATCCCTTATAGTTTTCCTTCAAAGTTCATTATATGGACCACCATTACGATTTCTTCCAGATTTTTTTAGCCAGCCGTCTAGCTTTTAAAGGGAGGGTGGGGACGCTCTGTTTTTAAAAAAAGTGCCCTTTAAAGTAAAATATCTCGCAAACGTATACCTTAATCAAAAAATCGTTTTAAAAACCCTGTATTATTTTTAAAAGACCTATCTAATGATACCACAAACGATGGGGTAGCCGCGAGAAAAAAAAAACACCCCCACTTTACGTGTAGGGGAGGTACCCCAAATAATTTTTTTTTTCATAATTTTATTGTAGCACTTTGTGGACGTAATTACAATACATATTCATGCAAAGTTTCATCTTTCTAGCACTTACCGTTTGGACGGTAAGTCGAAGACGGACGGACGGACGGACAGGACGAATCTATAAGGGTTCCGAGTCTTAAACTTCGGAACATGCCTGTTAGTTCCGTGTAATCCCTGGAACGGCTAAACCAATTTTGATGGGACTTTCACTGTCAAACAGCTGATGAAATGAGACGCGATTACAACAACTTCCGCGGGGTCGGCTAGTGGATAATATTTGCATATTCTTGCAACTACATTGTAGACTTTATCTATCGACTCTTAATAAATATTTCATGAGTGTCTTCTTAATAAATAAAACCGCTAATGCCGGGGGCGTTCAATTAGTTGACTATACCATGTCTTTAAAATAGTTGTGTACGATTGAGACACAAACTTAAAGAGATATTTAAAAGAAAAGGTGTATTAGTACACAGATCTGTTTATTTAAAGAGAATAAACTTTTTGAATTCAAGTAAGTTACTTAATATCTTTATCTTTAATATTTTTATATGTTATTATTTGACTTATTGAAAGGGGGCTAGACCGAAAATAATGTAACGACACTTTCGACATACGACGACGACTTTCACATAATGTGTGCACAGTCAAGTTCGTAATTTCAACACTATAATTACCAACTGGCACTGTGGCGCAACGGATAACAGATCAGAAGATTAAAGGCTCGAATCCTGGCAGGGTCGCGAACTATTTTTTCCGTGTGGTAAAGGATTAAGATTACAGAGTGTCACCACCCCTATTCATTCCATGGGTGTCGTAGGAGGCGACTAAATGCACAAAATAAGCAGCTAACATCACTGCCAAGAGAAGGAAAACTTGAAACAAACCCTTTACCAACCCGTCTGGCCAGCGTGGTATAGTAGGCCAAAACCTCCTTATAAGGAGAGGCCTATGTCCAGCAGTGGACTGTTAAAGGCTGTTGATGATGATGATGATGAAAAATACAATTGTTATTTTAAAATGATTTTAATGATTCTGCTGTATCTCATAAACCACGATAGTTAAACAGTTGAAATTTTCACAGATGATACGTTTCCTTAGAAAGTACCTAATCACCTAAATCAAAGGTTACCACCCTAGGTTTTGGCCTACTATGCCACGCTGGCCAGACGGGTTGACTTCGGACCGACTTCGCCAAGTGTCGTGGATTCAAAGCTCACGTGGGCTGTGATTGTGTTTTTCACAAATTGTTGTTGTGTTCGTTTCATGCATGTTAGTAAAGTCTCCCGCGACACAAGACTTATATTCCTAATGCGGGATTTGTATTTAAAAAAAAAAGAGAAAATAATAAATTAATATTCAAGGGCATCTAATACAAAAAACGTGTTTTTTTTTCCGTTTTACATTAATAACGATAACAAATAGACGCTTGAAATGTCTGCCTCAGTTGCACAGTAGTAGCTTATGCGATTACTATGCTTAAGTTCTCCGGTTCGATTCCAGGGTCGGACCAAATGTTTGTGTGATCCGCAAATATTTGTTTCGGAGTTTGGGTGTTTTCTATGTTTAATATGTATGTATTTACAAAAATAAAAGGTATGTTGATGTATTTATATGTATAGTAGCCATAATACAAGCTCTGGTTAATTTGGGACCAAATGGCGTTGTGTGTAAGATGTTCAAAACATGTATTTATTATATTTATTTATTTTATACTTTCTTTTAAGCTTTACAACTTTACTATGGTGCAAGTTCGAGTAAACGAGGGTATACTGGAGGGGAAGGAGGTCCAGAATGAGTACGGAGGGACGTTCTACAGCTTCAAAGGTGTTCCGTATGCTCAACCACCGGTTGGAGATCTTAGGTTTAAGGTACCCAATAATTAAATTTTAGTTTGTTAAACTCAAACTGCATATAATACTAGGACAACTTGACATGACAACACATGACACAAAAGACATACAGCGCCATCTTTTGAAAATACATCGAACTACGGAAAAACTAGTAATCCTGCATCGCGATATAGAAGTTTTCACATCTATTACCGTTGGACCATGGCCTACCAGGTATGCTTACCTGGCATAGTTCTTTTTTTATGTGAAAGCTGGTGCCTCCCATGTAATCCCATGATAAGTAAACCAGGATCCGTTATTTATTTATTTTATTTATAGGATCCTCGAGAAATCGAGGGAACTCTTCAAATATTATAGGCACACCTGTCGCGATTTGGATACTCAGAATAGTTGTTCTTTGAAGACTTTTTTTGATAAAATTATTTCAATCCATCATCACTATTTAGTCTCTATAAAGATAAAGATAAAGATAAAGATAATTTTATTTGCATAAAACATGTGTAGAAAGATGTCATGGTATAAACAAAATATGGTATAGTACTTATAAACATGTTTTGCCATAACTGGCGTACAAATATCTATAATAATAAAAAAAAATACAAATGTCGTATTTCTTAATGTAGAAATGAGGATTATATAGTGACAATCATACACAAAAATAATTACGAGACTTAATTTATACAATATTATCAGTCAAAAACTCCTCAATGTTATAATAGGCTTTCTTTATGAATATTTCCTTAAGTTTAATTTTTAAAATGTTTTTATTGAGACGTTTGTACTGTGGTGGTTAGCTTGTTAAAAATTTTAGGAGCCATGCAAAAAATACTATTACCCATAAGAGCAGTTTTAGCGGTGTGCGAACAGAGCTTACTGTCGTCACGCCTGTTACGCTTCACTACGTCTGCCAGGCGAGGGAACAGTGTAGGGTTTGCTTTCACGAATACGCACATTTCCAAAATATATAGGCTTGGGAGAGTTAAAATGTGATGTTTTACGAAGTATGGCCTACAACTGTCTGTTACTTTTAGTCCAAAGTTTATAGTATACTTTAGTCTATATAACTCGAACTTGAACTTCAAATGCCTTATTGAAGATTAGGGCAAGTAGAGAAGCTCTATTCCCATTTAGCTTCTCCAGCACCGAACCGATCTTACTATGTACCTGCCTGTCAGCTTGTTCATTAACTCACAGAACCTTGTAATATATTTTCATCATATTTTCAAAACCTCAGCCAAAACTATTTTAATATCTTTAAAAATTTCAGGCCCCCCGACCAGCCCAGGCCTGGACAGGCGTACGTAAAGTCACTAAATTTAAACCCATGTGCTATCAGTACCAACAATGGCCCTCCGGTGCACCACCCAATGATGATGAAGACACTATGAGTGAAGATTGTCTGTACCTCAACGTGTACACACCAGACATCAAACCCCACAACCTGTTACCAGTTATGATATATATTCATGGAGGTGCTTTTGTGCAGGGGTGTGCAGATGATGCTTATTATGGCCCTCAATTCCTCGTCAGACATGGAGTGATCCTAGTCACCTTTAATTTCAGACTTGGAGCTATAGGTTTTCTTAGCCTTGATACTGCAGATATACCTGGAAACGCAGGCATGAAAGACCAGGTCGAGGCCTTTAGATGGGTTAAGAAGAACATCGGCAATTTTGGTGGAGATCCAGATAATATCACTATATTTGGACAAAGTTCTGGAGCGGCTAGTGTGTCTTACCATTTGATATCTCCGATGACCAAAGGGCTTTTTCGGCGAGCTATTTGTCAAAGTGGAGCAGCAGGTTGCTGGTGGACGGAAGACTTCAGCGCAAGACATAAAGCTCTAATACTGGCCAAACAGTTGGGATGCTACTCAGAAGACAATGAAACTCTGAATGAATTCTTTAGAAAGCAACCTGTTAGTTCACTTGTTAATTTGAAATTGCGGTTATTTGAGTCTCAGAAACGTTATGAATGCTCTTACGGGGTAGTTGAAGAAAAAGATTGCGGTCAGGAAAGGTATTTCTATGGTGATTTGTCGGACGCTTTACAAAACGGAGCTCATGAAGGCGTGGACATCATGACTGGTTATACGAAAGACGATGGTTTAGTGACTCTGATGTTTGGTGATAGTCTTCAGGATATGATTGAGAAGGCTAAATTTGGTTACGAATTTTTTGTGCCCAAGTGGTTCGCAAATCACTGTCTGCCAGAACACCAATTAGAAGTTGGACGGAAATTGAGACAATTCTACTTCAAGGACCAAGAGGTGACAGAAGATTCTTTAAAGAAGTTTATGCAAACTGATATGGTTTCGTATGGAATCGTTTTAACAGCGAAGAAGTTTTTGAAGAGGAATAAAGTGTTCTTTTTCATACTCTCCTGTTTAACTGAGAGGAACATTTTCGGTCGTATTTTTGGTTCTAAAGATATTCAAGATGGCACTGTTGTGTGTCATGCTGATGACTTGTCCTATATCTTTCCAGTATCATGTCTCTTTGGCCCTGACAAACTAGATGAACGATCTGAAACTTTTCAGATCATTGAAAGAGTTTGCAAGCTTTGGACCAACTTTGCCAAATATGGGTAAGTTTTTGTTTTTAACCAACTTCAAAAAAAAGAGGAGGTTCTCAATTCGTCGGAACCTTTTTTTTTATGTATGTTCAGCGATAATTTCGTCGTATAAGAACCGATTTCAAAAATTATTTTTGCATTGGAATGGGCAAAGCTTACAGGTGGTCCCATTGTCACCATATCGGGATCCTATGATGGGATCCCAATGAAATCGAGGGAACTCCTCAAATATCATAGGCACAATGTCGCGATTTGGGTACTCGGAATAGTTTTTCATTGAAGTCGGTTCCTTTTTGTTATAATTATTTATTTTGCCTACCAAAGTGACCCTACTCTGTCTGATGGAAGGCTGAGTAGAATCAAGAAGTAGGGGTCACCATCCTCACCCCACCCCTACCCTCACCCTACCCTCACCGTACCCCTACCCTCACCCTACCCTCACCGTACCCCTACCCTCACCCTACCCCTCCCCCCACCCTCACCCTACCTCTACCATCACCCTACCCCTACCCTCACCCTACCCCTGCCCTCACCCTACCCTACTCTCACCCTACCCCTACCCTGGCCAGGTAACTCCAGTACCAAGGCGGCCTGGTCAGATAATTCTGCATCATTCTCCCAATATCACCCACACACTCACCCACCAAATACGATTATTAAGTCGGTCTTCTGTGTGCGGTAGAGCCGGCCTATTCCTGCAAGTACATTCGAAAGAATAACAATTAATGCCATGATGATGATGTACTCCTAGCCGATTTCGCCAAAGGTGGCCAGTCTCACCGAAGACCAGCCAACTACGCAGGAAATATTAGAGTGCAGAAGTGTGTTCGCAAATATACATGCACTCTCTGTTCGGTCCCTCTAATAATCCGATAGCACGGCATGACATATCCTGAAAGAAATCTCTCTCTCTGGCCTTCATTGTGTCCGTTTCATGTATGTTTATAAGGTCCCCGGCGATGTAAGATGTGAATCTTTAATGAGGGATTTGTATTTTAAAAACAAGTAAAAAAATTACAAGATATTTGTAAAAAATCACAAACCATTTCTTCCAGGAACCCAACTCCAGATGAATCTCTTGGAGTGGAGTGGAAACCATACACTTTAGAGAAACAAGAGTATCTGGACATCGGGAATACTCTCAAAATTGAGTTCGGACCTGACAAGGATGAAATGGATTTTTGGGATAAAATCTTTCAAGAATATTTGCCAAAATATGCGATCTGATTATTGAAACGTTCAGATTATTTAAACATGCTTATTTCTTTTTAAATAATAATAATTAAAGCTGAAAATGGTTTACAAATTCAAATTTCAACAGTATGTACAGTACTGGGCAAGAAAAAAAATGTGAGCCGTCACGGGACGCCTGGCAGATGTGAAACATCGCCATTATTTTGTAAAAGTAATATGCAGAAAAGAACATATTGTAATAGGAACTAAATATGTCATAATGATAAAATAAAATATTACTAATTATTAAAATAGTAGTCTATATGCAGTAGTGTGTACGGACTGTATATATATACCATCGTATAGCGTGCCGTGGCGACGCGTCGCCAGTCGCCAGGCCAGAAATCTGTTTTACGTGCGGCTATAGATGTTTCACATCAATAACGCACATCGAACTCTGGAAAGAGACATTAGGCTAATTTCGGCTTTGTAGAGCATTGTCCCTTTCGCACACTACATGTACACACTACAACCGCATCTGTCGAACGACTGACAAAACGTAATACACTTACGTTTTGTCAGTCGTTCGACAAATGCGGTTGAGTTAGTATTACGTGCGAAAGGGACAACCCTCTACAAAGACGAATTTATCCGATTGTCTCTTTCTAGAGGTAGATGTGCATTATTTCTTGCACAGTACTGTATGAGCGATTTTATGTTTATTATCGATGACTCCTGTCGTAATGCAAGCATTGTATCACAGGTGCCTGCGCATTCACATTGATTTGGTCATTCCTCTTTAATTAACAATAAAAGTTTAAAAAAAAAAAAAAACCGACACAATAATCTGAATTCTCTTTAAAAAGTATAAAACAGGGCTCAACCAATTTTCACTGATCATGTTATTTTGTAATGTGCACGTGATGCGCTTTCATTTGAGACCTCACTCGATTACATTTGCAGACATTCGGTTATTCTTCCCCGATTTCACTCCCCAAATATTTTAAACGAATCAATCGATGTCCGTGTGGTGACGGATTAAGAATACAGAGTGTCACCACCCCTATTCATCCCGCGGGTGTCGTAAAAGGTGACTAAGAGATAAACTACGCAAGACAACATCAATGCAAAGAAAAGGAAAACTTGAAACCAACCCTATACCAACCCGTCTGACCAGCGTGGTATAGTAGGCCAAAACCTCCTTTCTAAGGAGAGGCCTATGTCCAGCAGTGGACTGTTGAAGGCTGTTGATGATGATGAATCGATTTTCATCAAACATGTCTAAAAAAACTCGCCTTTCATACAAAAAAAAAACTAAATTGAAATCGCTTTATCCGTTCGCGGGCTAGATCCTTCTTTTTGCGTCGGGGTTAAAAATAAATAATATAATATAATAATTTAGTATAATACTAATATTTAATTGGCGATAATTAGTAATTTATTTTAATTAAAATTATATTAGTTATAATTCCCGGTACATTGGTCCCGGTTGTCATGAACATCCATGGCAATCGTTATTGGGAAGTCAGTGCCCTCAAATTTACTGGCAACTAGTTAAACTTTCGAATTTCAATTCTCTCTTAGGGTTGCGGAGGTCCCTATGTCAGTCGCTCCGTGAAAAAACTGAAATTCAGGTAAAACTAAAATTAGAAAATTCCGTTTCTTAATTTTTTTTTAATTATTTATATTTTTTTATGTTATAAGTAAATTAAGTTTGTTTTTTAATGAATAAATAACTGTTTAATTTGAAATGTTTTTTTTATTTTATATTCGCTGCATCTAGCACCATCAGAGGAAGGGCCGTCTTTAACTATGGGGCCCAGGGCACACACGAGTTTGGGGTCCCCTAAAATTATTGTGTGTCTAATGAAAAATTCAATTATAAATATAACTACGTAGCTAAGTGTAACTTTTTTGTGTAATGTGCCTAACTATATCTTTCGAGACTATATATTTTGTATTATTGTTATTATTATATAGTATAGACTAGCTGATGCCCGCGGCTCCGCTCGCGTTTTAGAGGTGTGAAAAATAGATGTTGGCCGATTCTCAGACCTACTGAATATGCATATAAAGTTTCATAAAGATCGGTCAAGCCGTTTCGGAGGAGTATGGCAACGAAAACTGTGACACGAGAATTATATATATTAGATATAGTACGCTAGCTATAACAAAACATGTTTATAAGTACTGTACCTTATTTTGTTTATACCATTACATCTTGTTACACATGTTTTGTGCAAATAAATTTTTCTTTTCTTTTTATGTATGAGAGAAATCAACAGTCGGTACGTTGGAGGGCCCCCCGACGATGGTGGGCCCTTTGCACTGGCCCCCTCTGTACCCTAATGGTAAAGACGGTAATGATCAGAGGGCCCCGTGAAACGTACCTCGCCCACATTAGGTTAAGGTCTTACGCTGACACTGTCACTGGCTTAACTAACTTTTAATGTCTGTGAAATAACTCTTGAATATGCTCTAAGCCTATCCCGAAACACGATTATTTTATCACTTCCTTAGCCTTTATTTGAGAAGATTATTTGGAGTTTACGGCTACTAGTTCAACCAGTATTACCTGAATATTAGTTTTTTACGGAGCGACTGACATTGGATCTCCGCTACCCTGATGGGGAACTGAAATCCGTAGGTTGAACTAGTTGTCAGTAAATTTGTTTGGCAGGAATTACATTGAGAAAACTGTTTCGACTTTTCAGCCTTTTCATACCCATCAATATCATTGCATGTTGTAATGCAATTTCATTGTACACACATGTGCAATGTCATTGAAATCACCTTTAATCTGATATTAAAACTGTTTGATAAATAATTATTAATAACTGGTAAAAACAATGGGCAATAACAATTTTGCTGATAAGATAAGGTAAGGCTTTATCGGTAATTATCACCTGATGATCAGCTATAGGGTAACATAGGACCAGAGGGGAGTACCTATACCATCTTTTGTTTCACCATGATACAATAAAACAAAGTATGGAACTCCAATAGTCAGACAGGAAGGATTATTCTTATCATAATTCCTCGTGGAAAGGACATAATGACTCTTTGCAGCGATAAGAGGTCGTTCATTTATTTTTATCAGTGTTATACGACAGCGCTCAGCACTGCCCTACACCGTGTCTCACCCCCGCACCGCTCCGCTTCTCTCCCCGGCACATTATAAAAAGCGGCCAAGTGCGAGTCGGACTCGCCCATGAAGGGTTCCGTAGCATCATATAAAAGTTTTTGTAGTTCGTATTAACTTTCACCAATGTTTTAATAATAGTGTACGATGCAACCGTACACTATTGCCGAGTAAGCATTTTACCTTACTCGACAACTTATTACTAATTATAAAGTCAGTACACGAATACGATTAGCGGTGATCGCGTGTGCTCCCTCGCTCCTTTATACAACTCCCAACCTTGGTCCACTAAATAAATAAGTGTTAATCCTATTCCCACAGCATTCTCATTTAAGCCACCTTATCCTTCTACAAATAGTGTTTCGATTGAAAGAAATGTAAATTGCGGTTTATGATTTATGACGTATTAAAAAAAACTACTTGCTAGATCGCGTTCAAACCAACTTTCGTTGGTAGTTTGCATGTTAATGTACAACATATATTTTTTTTAGTTTTATCACTCTCTTATTTTAGAAGTTACAGGGGGGGGACACACATTTTTCCACTTTGGAAGTGTCTCTCGCACAAACTATTTAGTTTAGAAAAAAACGATCTTAGAAACCTCAATATCATTTTTGAACACCTATCTATAGATACCCCACACGTATGGGTTTGATGAAAAAAAAATTTTCAAGTTTCAGTTCCAAGTATGGGGACCCCCAAAATGTATTGTTTTTTTTTTATTTTTATATAAAAATCTTAATGCGGTTCACAGATTACATCTACCTACCAAGTTTCAAAAGTATAGTTAATAATAACTTTATAGGTTTCGGAGAAAAGTGGCTGTGACATACGGACGGACAGACAGACAGACATGACGAATCTATAAGGTTTCCGTTTTTTGCCATTCGGCTGCGGAACCCTAAAAATCGGCCAAGTGCGTGTCAGGTCACGCACAGGAAAGGGTTCCTCAGTCACCCATAATGGTACGTGGATTAGAAATCGTATCCAATGGATAATTGTTATGTTTCCGTATTTGCGTTAATTTTATATGACGTTTTCCAAGTAAGCGTATTGTAAAAGTTAAGCCTCTTTAACTCCTGAATTAACAAAGTCATCTAACCCGTTATAGTTTTAAAGTGGAATTTCTCGCAAACGGATATCTAAATCAAAAAATCGTCTTATAAACCCTGTATTGTTTTTAAAAGACCTATCTAATGATACCCCACATGATGGGGTACGCGCGAAAAAAAAACATCCCCACCTTACGTGTAGGGGAGGTACCCCAAATAAAAATATTATTCATAATTTTAATGTAGCACGTTGTCGATGTAATTACTATATAAAGTTTCATCTTTCTAGCACTTACCGTTTGGACGGTAAGTCGAGGACGGACGGACAGACGGACATGACGAATCTATAAGGGTTCGAATTCATAAACTTCGGAACCCTAAAAAGCGAACCCATGAAGACCCGGCCTCTTTTCCCGCTCCGCCTTTGCGCACGGTAGCAGCAGCCCAGTTAAGCGTCTCTTTCATCTTGGAGGTATCATCGCTGGAGGAACTCCCTAGGACCACGTCCTGACTCTAATCTATGTCCCCTGTGCTCGCGTTTTGTAACTTAAATTCGTATTTTTGTGATCATACGTAAGAAATATCCAAACTCCATCCCACCCCCTTGGAATGAAAAAATAGGACAACGACGATCCCCTCCCCCCTAAACCTTCTTACGTAATAAACGAATGACCCCTAGCCGACATTTATGCATATATTTAGCTTTTCTATATTTAGTGGTGTAATCTTATCACATCTAAAATATTTATCAGCAAATAATCCCAATAATTAGTTATCGTGTATTTGCTAAAAGAATGTAAAATTGATGTTTATTACAATAATCCTTTTATCAATGCTTTATAATCATAATTATTTTAAAATGATGCAAAATTTGTCGTAGGTCGGCATCAAAACTGATACCTGGATTAGAAGTCAGGGTCCCTAAAAGATTAACAATCCCGTCAGATTTAATAATACCTACTTCGTTGCTGTTGTCATGATCAGCTCGCCTAGTCGAAGTAATCTACCTTAGTTCTAAAGGAAAACAACATCTTTTTAGGGTTCCGAAGTTTATGACTCGGAAAACTTATAGATTCGTCAAGTCCGTCCTCAACTTACCGTCCAAACGGTAAGTGCTAGAAAGATAAAACTTTGCATGAATATGTGTTGTAATTACGTCGACAAATTGCTACAATATAATTATGAAAAATAATTTTATTTGGGGTACCTCCCCTACACGTAAAGTGGGGATGATTTTTTTTCTCGTGATTACCCCATCGTGGGGTATCATTAGATAGGTATTTTGAAAACAATACAGGGTTTTAAAGACGATTTTTTGATTTAGATATCCGTTTGCGAGAAATTCCACTTTAAAGGACACTTTTTAGTAAAAACTGGGCGTCCCCCCCTCTAAAAACTAAAGAAAGAGTTTCTTACGCGATTTTTTGATTTAGGAATCCGTTTGCGAGAAATTCCACCTTAACGGGCACTTTTTTGTAAAAACTGGGCGTCCCCCCCTCTAAAAACTAAATGGCGGGTTCAAAAATTCTGGAAAAATTCGTGATGGTGGGCCATTTAATGAACTTTAAAGGAAAACTATAACGGATTAGATGACTTTGTTAGTTTAGGAGTTAAAGAGGCTTAAATTGTAAAATGCGCTTCCTTGAAAAGCATAAAAAATAACGCATGAATGCGTAAAAATAACATATGGATACGATATTCAATCCACGTTACCAGTATGGTTCAGACATTATGTCATCTAATGTTAAACAAAAGCGGCGACAATATGCAATCCTGTCTGACACCCCAACATTTAGCCTCTTCATCAGTTTCTTCTCCTTCCACTCTGTTCCCAGGAACCGGTCACCCAAAAAACAGATGAGGCCATCTGTCACACCCTATTAGAAGTAGGTTAGGGTAACAGCGCGAGTGCTACAAAGAGCGCGCGCTCTTTCTTTTGGGCAGGAAAGGCAACAGTAGGGTTCCCTCAGAGGAGGGGTCATCTACAAACCGTAGATGGCCGGTATGTCGGAGTTCCATGGATTTCCTTTCGATGGTGCACCTGGTTCCTCGGCTTCTAGTAACCGAGATGACATGCGGTTTTTAGTAGGTACGAGTTCAACATAACCACCAGCTGTTTGTATCCTGGGGGATTTCTTCACAAAAAATAGGGGGGGGGGGGAAGACAGTAAAAGAATTGGCCATATTTTGCCTGCTACGTGTGCCTTTCTTAAGGTTTTCGTATGTAGACATCTATATAAATATATGAAATTGAATTGTTTGTTTGTAATTTGGTATTAGCAGCTTTTTACTAAATGCATATAAAAGTATTTACATCAAATTATATTTTTTTTAAATGTTGTCTGTCTGTCCGTTTGTTTGAGTTAACATCTGAAACGGTTGGAATTATTTGGACAGTACTTTTACTGTTGTAACTAGTAACATAAGCTACGTTTATTATAGAAAAAAAATTGTAGTACAAGAAAATTCAACTATAGTAAGTATAGAGTAAGAAGAAAACTGACTCGTTGGTCTAGTGAAGAGGTCTCGAGTTCAAATCTCGGGTGGGGCCAAAAGTGTTTTGGGTTTTTCTTAGGAAATTCCTAATAGCTGCCCGGAGATTGGAAGTTTGGCGGTGATTCACGCCCGTGCCTCGGAGAGCACGTAAAGCCGTCGGTCCCAGTTGTCATGAACATCTACGGCAATCGTTATTGGGAAGTCAGTGCCCTCAAATATACTGACAACTAGTTCAATCTTCGAATTTCAGTTCTCTTTAGGGTTGCGGAGGTCCAATGCCAGTCGCTCCGTGGAAAAACTGATATTCAGGTAAAACCGGTTGAACTAGTAGCCGACCCTAAATAAACTTGGGAATAAAGGCTAGGAGGATAGAGAATGAAGAAATAAGAAACAATTAGTTTGAATATTTAAACAGTGTATTTCGGTAAATATTTTTTAAAGATGCTCTCCCAGAGCTCAATTTCTTCCTTATCAGGAAAGGAGTCCATCTTCAGCGTGTTTCCAAGATCCAGGTACTCTTGGCCCTCACAGGTGTATGGCTTCCATATCACTCCGAGGTTCTCATCAAGAGTTGGTGTAGGATTCCTGAGAAACGGCAGTTTTGTAATTAAATAAATATCAGACACAACTTCATCCAGTCCCAAACCAAACTTAGCAGAACTTATATTATGGGTACTAGACAACTAATATAAATACAATAAAATATAAAAAAATACTGCATAAATAAAAAAATAAATAAATAACTATAATTGCATAAGTTGATAAAAAATGCTATGCAATAGTTTTACCGCGGCAGTCCCCGAGTGCCACACGACTTTTTTTATCATCTTATAATCATCAAGAATCCATAATGTCCCTAACTGCTGACCGATTGTGAGTTGGGGACTGGCCAGACATTTTGTGGCAACATAATATTAGGTCTTTACCTATGAAATTGCCGTTTTGTATGCAATAAGTGAAAGTACTTAACTTTTCAAACTTTTTTATTTCTGTTATTCGAAGTAATCACCCATGCAATCGACGCATCTTTGCCAACGCATTGGCAGTTTATTGATGCCCTTCTTGTAAAAATCAGCTGGACGGGAGGCAACAAACTCTTCAAAGGCATTTTGTACTGCCTCTCGGGAATTGATTTTTTTACCCACTAAAAAGTTGTCTAATACTAGAAACTGTTACGTGCGATGAAAAACGGATTTTGTTCGACATGCGTCGATTGCATGGGTGATTACTTCGAATAACAGAAATAAAAAAGTTTGAAAAAATAAGTACTTTCACTTATTGCATACCAAACGGCAATTTCATAGGTAAAGACCTATTAATACATAAGGGATAAACTTCGCAAGACAACACTGATACAAGAGAAGGAAAACTTGAAACCAACCCTATACCAACCCGTCTGGCCAGCGTGGTATAGTAGGCCAAAACCTCCTTTCAAAGGAGAGGCCTATGTCCAGCAGTGGACTGTTAAAGGCTGTTGTTGATGATGATTATGATGGCAGTAAAAACACAATTGTCAAAACCAGATTACTAATGTAAAAATTGATGTGTGGTCATATATTTTGAGTAAACAGTCAATCATCCCCTGTTTTCCTACCCTTAGGGTTAGAATTTTACAAATTTATATGGGACCAACTTCGGAGTATTTCGTTGGTGAGTGTGAAACTGGAGGCTCAATCCCGTCCCAGACCAGGCCGCCATAGTGTGGGTCACCAAGCTGTATTGCCTACCTACCTCATGCTTTCCATCAGGCAGAGTAGAGTCACTTTGGTAGGCTTTAATACATAAAAAGGGGAAAGCGGGTTTCACAAAATCAGGAAATGTTAAAAGGGGGGACGGGGGTGTTGTAAAAGAAATCAATGAAACTGAACTGAAAACGGCTTGCAGTGTAACCTTACTCGCCGGCGCCAGGTCAAATTTTAAGATTGTAAGCTTTTTGTATCGTATTTGTAAGTATTAAAAGATGAATTTGATTTTAGTTCTAAACCTCACTATGTATAAAGGGGGAAGGAGGGGTTAAGAAGCTGAAACATCACGTAATTTATATACGTCCCCCTAAGTTTTGTGTACATTGCAGTATAATAATATGTCAATTTACTGTTTCTAACAGAAATACAGAAGACTGGAAAAAGATAAAAATATTAAATTCCATTTTTTTTAATATGGCGTACCAAATTGACTCCACTATGTCTGATGGAAAGCGCGAGTAGAATTCAGGGGTCACCATCATCATCGTGAGGGTAGTCAATGCAGCATGGTGACCCATACAATGGTGGTCTGGTCAGATGTTTCTGAGTCATTCTCCCGGCCTCCAGTCTCACACTCACCAACGAAATACGAGAGCAAGAATGATGTCATTATTAGGATGGTCCTCTGTGTCTACATCTAGTACTGCAACCTAATAAGTATACAAGTTTGAAATTTCGATCGATAAATCAACTCACCCATATTTCGCAAAATTAGTCCACATCGTACAAACTCTGTCAATCGCTTTAAACGTGTTAGAAGTCATATCAACTCTTCCCAGTGTGATTTTGACAGGAAAAATATATGCCAAATCATCTCCATGGGACACAAGATTCTCAGCTTCGTACGGTTCAGGAGGGCCGTAAAGAGCAAAAACATTCCTCTCAGTTACGCAATTGAACTTGTAAAAATAAACTTTGTTCGTCAACGAATGCAACTTGGCGCTGAGAATAATGACAAAATGAAAAACATCTGTGCCAATAAACTTCAATAACTTTTCCAATACAATTTTATCATCTTTAACGTAGAATTGTCGGAGCTTTCTTCCAACCTCCATTTGGTCAGCTGCAACGCAATATCTTTTGATGATTCCAGGAATAAAGAATTCTGTGAAATATGTCGCATCATTGATCATTTTGTCACCGGTGTAACGCAATCCCATAATTGTAATGGCCTCGTCTTTTGTATACCCCAGGGCAATTTCAATTCCTTCGTGAACATTGTTTTTCAACGCTTCCACTACATCTCCATAAAAGAATCTCTCTTGTCCAAAATCTTTTTCATCAACCACTGCGTAAGGAATTTCAAATGGTTTTTGAGCTCCCCATATCTTTATGTTTCGTAGAAAGTTCACATCAACTAATGACTCAACGGGTAGCTTCATGAAGAAATCATACAGAGTTTTATTGTCCTCAGAGAAACAGCCCAATTGTCTGGCAAGTAGCAAAGCTTTCTCGCGTGCCTCAAACTCTGTCATCAGATAGTTTATAGCTGTTCCACTCTGTAAAATTACCCTCCTGAAGAGACCTTTGGTCATCGGTGACAACATAAGATAAGAAACGGAACATGCCCCACTACTTTCTCCAAATACGGTAATGTTATCAGAATCTCCGCCGAAGTTTTGGATGTTTTTCTTCACCCACTTAATGGCTTCAACCATATCTTTCATTCCAGCGTTGCCAGGTATTTCTGGAGAATGGAGACAGAGGAAACCAGCACCTTGAAGTCTGTAATTGATCGTGACGAGGATAACACCGTATTTGACGAGAAACTCTGGGCCATAAAAATCATCATTGCCACTCCCAGCTACATGTCCTCCTCCATGTATATAGAACATGACAGGGAGGGTACGACTTGGTTTGAGCTGTGGTGTGTAAACGTTCAAGTATAGGCAGTCTTCTCCCATGTTCTGGTACTGATTGTCAGGATCAAAGAGGTTATAATGATAGGATACTGGTCCGAATTTGGTGGCATCCCTGACACCAGTCCACGGTTGTAGTGTTTGCGGCGGCTGTAAACGAAACATACTCGTATTTAAAAAGAAGTTGTCATGTCGAAGAATTTAAGTTAAAAGGGTTTTTTCAGGGCCGTTGCCTTCTCCGTAATACATATTGTATGGGCTGCATGGTTTTTTTCGAGCAGAAAACGAAAGTATTCAATTCAAATAATCTTAAATATCTAACTTAAAGGGAAAGAACATCGAGCCGTTTGGTAGTTCCTAGACTTGTTATCCGCGTCGTGGTCGATCGGTGAGTGTGCTCCGCTCGGTCCGCACGAACACTTATCTAGACTCTGCCGAAGCGATGACGTTTCACCGCTTGCGCCTCGTTGTCAAATCAGCTCTCGTTTATGTGAACGTTCATAAATAAACACACCGCCCGCTTCGGCTCCGAAACCGAAACCTTTGTGGGCTCTGTTTGCTGAAGATCATGACATGATCAAATGCATAGTTTATGATTCTATAAAGGACATACAGACAAAGATTCATTTTTTTATAAATAGATGAAATTGAATTATCTCTATGCAATATCAAATGAACTGATATTTACTAATATCAAAGTATATACCGTAGTAAGACCAAACAATTTTGGCTGTCTGTTTGTTTCGGGGAATCTCTGGAACACCTTAAACGATTTGAACGGCCTTAAGATGGCTGATGACATAAGGAGAAGCTTAGGCAATGTTTTTAGACTATTTTTGCTCCGCGGCGTTGCTCGCAACTTTTACAACTTTTACAACAAAACCGTGGTTTACCGCGGGCCTTAGCAAGTAGTATATGTTTGTAAAAGCGAAGTAAAATTTCAATTCTCTACGTATAGGCCCAATAATTCTACATCATTCACCCGGCCTAAGGCCGCCATGGTATGAGTCACCATGCTGCATTGCCTACCCCTACTCCTGGATTCTACTCATGCTTTCCATCAGGCAGAGAAGATTCACTTTAGTAGGCTTCATCATCAACATCAACAGCCTTTAACAGTCCACTGCTGGACATAGGCCTCTCCTTGAAAAGGAGGTATTGGCCTACTATACCACGCTGGCCAGGCGGGTTGGTTTCAAGTTTTCCTTTTCTTTGCATTGATTTTGTCTTGCGTGGTTTATCCCTTAGTCGCCTTTTACGACACGCGCGTGGGATGAATAGGGGTGGTGACACTGTGTATTCTTAATCCGTCACCACACTGACAACTAGGCTTACATATATATAAAAAAGTATATACTTAACATCATCATCATCAGCCTATCACAGTCCACTGCTGGACATAGGCCTCTCCCATTGCACACCACTCAGATCGATTTTGGGCTTCTCGCATCCAGCTCCTGCCAGCCATCTTACGCTAGTCGTCACTCCACCTTGCCTGTGGGCGTCCTACACTACGTTTACATATCAATCTTTATTTCGTGAATAAATAATTGAATATTTTGGACATCTACACACAACATCTTCAAGTCCCAAATTAAGCAGAGCTTTTATTATGGGTACTTTTTAACCGACTTCAAAAAAAGGAGGAGGTTCTCAATTCGTCGGAATCATTTTTTTTTTAATGTATGGTCAGCGATAATTTCGTCATTTATGGACCGATTTCAAAAATTCTTTTTGCATTGGAATGGGTGTAGCTTACAGGTGGTCAAATCGTCACCATATTGGGATCTGATGATGGGATCCCAAAGAAATCGAGGGAACTCCTCAAATATCATAGGAATTATTGTCGCGATTTGGGTTCTCGGAATAGCTTTTCTTTGAAGTCGGTTTTTTTGTTAAAATTATCAACTGATATAAATACATAAACATACATTTTTTTTTGTAAATGCATACATTATACATAGGAAACAGCCAAATTCAGAAACAAATATTTGTGTATCACACAAATATTTGGTCCGACCCGGGAATCGAACCCGTGACCTCAAGCAGTCGCGTACGCTACCACTGCGCCAACGAGGCAGAGATGAGTCTCTGAGTTTAGTAAATAGGTACCTACCTTAAACCTAAGATCTCCAACAGGCGGTTGAGCATACGGGACACCTTTGAAGCTGTAGAAAGTCCCTCCGTACTCATTCTGGACCTCCTCCCCCTCCAGTATACCCTCGTTTACTCGAACTTGCACCATGATGTACTCCTGAATTATAAATTTAAGCGGTTGAGCAAAAGTCTCATCTGAAGAAAAATACCTAGGAGATTTTTTGAATGCTTTCTATTTTCGGGCCAAGCGCCATTTTCTGTTTTACATAGACCTGCCAAAGTGTCAACTCTGCCTGATGGTAAGCATAAGTAGAATCCAAAAGCAGTAACGTAGACGAGTGAGTAAAAGACAACTCCCTCATTGGGAATATACATCCTGTGTCGCGGGGGACTTAACAAACATACATGAAACAGCCACTAAGAACACATATACTCAGACCAACAATTTCTGGATCCCACAAAATGTTGTCCCACCACAAAGGCTATTTAGTTTTTTACATAAGAAAACATTGTATGCCATTATCAGTTTGGCATTATTCTGGCAAGGAGTATAATGAGACTCAAGGTGGTATGATAGTCTTTTGGAGCCATGTTTATTAATTGATTACTTTTTTATTATTCTAACCTTACTAACTAAGGTGTGAACATGGTATTGATTTATTTTGGACTTACAGCTACATTATATATATTCTAAAGCTATCACTACAATGCTTGTAATCTCAACTTCATCTCAACAAGATAAAGAGTGTCTGAGTACTAAATTCAGACAATCTTCATCTTAAATAAACAGTTTACAATAATAAACATAACCTATGTCACTAACAATCATAACAATAAAAATGCATACAAAACAAACCTATGACAAGCCAGTTGCGACCTTCACGGGTCAGCACTTTTTACGAAGTATGCAATAATCAAATTATTTATAACACTTCAAGGTTAACGTTCACCAAAATTATTATAGTATCGCTTAGTGAATTACATACCGATAATCTTACTCGATCAATACTTTATGTAAACAGCATTTTAACAATCTGAACGTTCTCTCCCGGGTAACAACAGTATTCGACTGATGTCATGCTTTAGCTGCGATCTGAAATCATCGTAATACGTCTTTATTTTGCTCAAACACCTTTTTTAATTTTAATTCTGAATCATTCTGCTGCGCATGACAATTCTCGTCGTAATCTAGCGTTGAAGGCATAGAGATTACTCCTATTATTCGTGATAAAGCGTCAGAAATTCCTTTTGAATACTGTGCAATTAAGACATGATGACGCTAGTTCCTGTGAATCGGAACTGTATGCCTCCAGTCCCCAGTGAGTCGGGGCTGAAGTCCGCTGATTCCTGTGCGTCGGAATTGCAAGCGGTGTGCGATGCTGCGGTGAAGTCCCCAGTGAGTCGGGGCGCTGATGAGGCCGAAGGGTTAACCAAGTTGGAGCGGTCGCGTCCTGTGTGTGGTATCCCTGTTGAGGCCGAGGCTGCTGGCTGGCTGAGACTTGAATAACGATCATTGCTGTTTTTGGATAGCCTCACTGCATGAACCATAAACGTGGCTGGTCCTTTATGCAATAGTGCCATACTAGTTCGCTAAATATTCTTCTTCAGTTTCTTCATTGTAAAATTTTCGGTATCTTTATTGTTCAATTGTCAGTTTCTTCATTGCTCAGTTGTCGGGTCCTTGTTCAATTTTCGGGTTTTTTCTGTCGCTATGTCGGTTTCTTCATTCTTTGTTCTTTCGTCGGGGTCACCAATTTGCCATTGTTCTGGCAAGGAGTATAATGAGACTCAAGGTGGTATGATAGTCTCTTGGAGCCATGTTTATTAATAGATTACTGGTTTATTATTGTAACCTTACTTACTAAGGTGTGAACATGGTATTGATATATTTTGCTCTTACAGCTACATTATATATATTCTAAACGTATCACTACAATGCTTGTAATCTCAACTTCATCTCAACAAGATAAAGAGTGTCTGAGTACTACGTGATCGATAACTGAAATATGCTGAGATAGATGTACATGCTTATCTGTTGTATAAATTCTAATAATTACTTTAAACATTATATGCGGCAGGAATATAGGCCCCCACAACAGCAATTAAAACTTTTAAACATAATTGCCATAGAAAATTCTTCATGGTTACAGCATTCTATAGGTCTGTGGAATAAAACTTGATTGCTGTAAGCCAACCACTGATTTTAATTGAGTTGGAATTATAACTTTATACGGAACATGTAACACAAGAAAAAAATACGTTTTTAAAATCATGTTTCTAAGGGCCACAGCACACTAACTACTTTTAGCATCGGCGATCGGCAAATAGTCGCTTTTTAGAAGCTAAATACGGCGACCGAACGCTCTACGCCGCACACTTAAAAACGCCAAACGCGGCGATCGAGTCGCTTTTTAGAAGCGCGACACAGCAGCTGAACGATACTCTCCGAACACATTCGGATGCCGGTAGCATCGATTTGGCATTTGAGCAGTCGCTAAAACGAGCGTTACTGATACCGCGATCGAACGCAGGAAGTCGCTAAAACACGATGCAGCATCGATGCAGTCGCCAAATCACCGATCACCGATGCTAAAATTAGCTAGTGTTCTATGGCCCTAAGATGTATAGTTTGTAAGTAATAATTTTTTTTTTTAAGTTTTCAACGTCGATATACAAGCATCAAAAAAATCCCCCTTATCATCTTCTTGTAGCGTTTCCAAGACTAGCACCATTACCACGTTAAGGCAATGCTAATCCTCTGTGACGCTAGAAAAACGCCACCCTTTTGGTCACGAGAAGCATCAATCAGTTGATTAACTAATTGCTTAAAATAGATATTGACTTACATAATGAAATATCACATGAATTTATCAACAGTGCACTGATACGAATACTTTCAGTGCCAATTCTTCACCCAGTTATATAGAGTAGAAAGTCATTTTGTGATAAAAAATGCATATCGCATCATCGATAACATTACTATTGACAGACAAGCTTTTATACGCGGTTACACCTACTTAGTAAATAAATAAATATTTAGGACATATTACACACAACATCATCTAGTCCCGAAAAGCTGAGCTTGTATTATAGGTACTTGACAACTGATATAAATATTCTTTTTTTTGTAAAGACATACATATTAAACATATGTCAGGATTAACCCAGTCATCAGTAAGGAAATTTCGATATGGCAGCACAAGAACCCTGTAAAACTTTCCGCGTTCTCGTCAAGTGTGGGCAGTCTCACCGGGGTAGTATTTTCTGCCAGGGACAAGTTCCGTGCACCCACTGTAAGTCTTTAAAACAAGGTTCCACATCCAACGCTTGTTTAGGACTAACTGTCGAGAGCCAGTGGTCCATACACCAAGACGCATCCACTAGAAATGCCTGCCGACTACTGTGGCCGTCACCTCGTCACGCAGCGGACGCGTGGAGGCTGGTTCGTGGCAGCTGCCCCCTGCAAGTGGTGTCTTTTCCGATGGCCCTAAGTAAGGGCAGGTCGTGTGGGTGAGAATCCTCTTGGTTTTTGTTTTTGTTCGTGCGGCGGTCAACCCCAAGCCAGGTGAGACCCTAGGCGACACCTGGGGAGGCCCAGCTTCGAGCGACCAGCGACAGAGGCGGCGGTTCACACGCTAATCTCCCCCGATGTCATGTCCGGTGGGTTGTGCAGTGTGCTACCCGCAGTCTACACAAGCGTGTGTTGTTGCGGGCCGTTTTCCTACAGGCGTCCAATGTTGGTTAATGTATGGAAAAATGGGCCACGTTGTTCTTCACGTGGGCACGTTGCCCCTACTTGGGCTAAGTAGGCGAACCGAAACCGAAACCTTTTATCCGGCCTCTTTCATGGAGGAAGTGCATCGGAAATCCAGGGGCGCGCCAATGCTGTCCTCGAACACGTCTGTGAATGGGGAGTCGCAAATAAGTTGACTTTTGCTCCCCATAAAACGATGGCAATGACCATCACAAAAAAGCTCAAATACGACACCCCACGATTGAGCATGGGAGGGGTCAGCGTTGGCGCGGTCAAGGAGATGAAGATCTTGGGAGTCACAATTGACCAAGGCCTAACATTTAACAGCCATATAACAAACGTGTGTAAAAAGGCCATCGGGGTATACAAACAACTGTCCAGGGCAGCAAGGATCAGTTGGGGCCTACATCCAGAAGTTATCCGTACAATTTACGTAGCAACCATCGAACCCATATTACTATATGGGGCCAGCGCCTGGGCACCAGCCGCGGACAAACTAGGCGTTAGGAAACAGCTGGATGTAGTGCAACGCGGAATAGCCCAGAAACTCTGCAAAGCCTACCGCACGGTCTCCCTCAACTCAGCGCTAGTGCTGGCAGGTATTCTCCCCCTCGACTTGCGCATTCGAGAGGTTGCCCTGCTTTACGAGAGCAGAAGGGGCATCTCTTGGGAGGTGATGGGGGACCGTGAAGTGGAACGAATGGCACGGGCTATAAACATCCCGCACCCAGCAGAGCACGTATACCCCGATATAACAAAAATTGCTGACAATACTCAATACGAGCAGAGTGACATAACATCAGTCAAGATCTTCACCGATGGAAGTAAAATTGCGGGTGGTGTTGGAGCGGCCTTGACGGTGTGGACAGATAGGAAGGAGACCAGAACGATCAAATATGCTCTCTCGAATTACTGCACTGTTTACCAGGCTGAGCTTCTGGCACTGTGCGGGGCGACGAGGGAGATCACCGTACGCAGAGAGACCACATATGGTATATACAGCGACTCTATGGCCGCTCTCCAAACAATACAGAACCCCCGTTCCCTCCACCCACTAGCAGTGACGGCTAGAGAGAACCTAAAAACAGCATCTCTCCAGAACAAAGTTGTTACTTTGTTCTGGATCAAGGCACACATTGGGTTGGAGGGCAACGAGAGAGCTGACGAGCTGGCAAAGGCGGCGGCGGTGAGCTCCAAGCGCAAGCCGGACTATGATCTGTGCCCGGTCTCATTTGTCAAGAGTAGCATTCGAAATGCAACCCTTGACAAATGGGATGAGCGGTATAAAACTGGAAAAACCGCATCAATCACAAAAATGTTTTTGCCAGACGTTAAAACAGCCTTTAAAGTGACCAGAAAGTTTGAGGCCACCGGAGTTAGGACTCAGATTATGACGGGGCATGGCGGGTTCTCTGAGTACCTGAAACGCTTCCGATGCAAGGAGAACTCGTCGTGCGTCTGTGATCCGGAAATAGATGAAACGGTGCAACATATACTATTTGAATGCCCAGTACACTCAAGGGAAAGACATGATATCGAGCAACGATTAGGACAAACAATGGAATCTGGAAATATGGCAAACATTATGTTGAGTAAAGACAGAGATGTGTTGTTGGAATACTGCGTTAAAATAGCAAATATTGTCATCAAAAGAAATAAAACATAGCTACAGCAAATATGCTGTCATAATATAGTAAATAATATTAATGCACAGCATAAAATAAAACCTAGAGTTAGAAATTAAAGTTAAATGTAAGCAGTTCATGAAGGCAAATTACAAGGTTGTAAGTAAAGCATAAATAAAAGACTAAGTCACAAATAGGAAATAATAAATAAAACAAGACCTATGTATAAATTAAATGTAAGGCGTTGCTTAAGTGAAGAAAAATATATTGAAAAGAACCTGACCCTGAAAAGACAGACGGAGAGACCTGGAAATAGAAAGACAAATACACAGTAATAAAAAGTAGAGACAAATAGACAGTAATAAATAGTAGAGGAATGACGATTATATGGGTAGCAATAACACTGCCCATTGGAGAGGCGAGAAGAAGTAAATGACGTAATAAGACACCGAGCAATTAAAAGCTCCAATTACGTTGGAGAAATACTGATTAAACTATAAAAAAAAAAAAAAAAAAAAGTAGGCGCAGAAGCTCGCGGACAGGCCGCGGTGTCAGTCGTGGCGCCATCTGTGGACAAGGTAAAAAGTTATAAGTAGGTGAAAAAGTTGTTCCAGCTGGAATCGAACCAGGTACCAAGTGTTAGTAGCGGATTCGATTCCCGCTCCCTCCTCGGGTAGTGACCGTCGTACCCAGGGGGGGGGGGGACAGACCGCCTTCCATGAGATATCCCTTTCAGGGGCACGTCACTAGGTCGCGCTGGCCATCCGCTTGATGAATGCGTCCGACTTGACGATTGATCCCTCTCGACTACATCGTTCCTCACGTATCGCGACGCCTGCACGACTTGTTAAGTACACGCCGCGTTGTTTGCATACAGAGTCAGTTCGGTGCGCTCAGCGAGGGGGATATCGTCCGTGTAGCATGAGGACAACACAGGCGACAGGCTGCTGCCCTGCGGGACGCCCGCCGCAATGTTTTCACACATTATGATTTTCACACAAAAATAGACAAAAAAAAACAATGAACTAGGAACTGAAACACAATTTTTTTTTATCAAACCTATACGTGTGGGTTTAGTTTTACCACTCCCTTATTTCAGAAGTTACAGGGGGGAGGGAGGGGCACATTTTTCCACTTTGGATGTGTCTCTCGCGCAAACTATTCAGTTTAGAATAAAAAGATTTTAGAAACCTCAATATCATTTTTGAAGACCTATCCATAGATGGGTTTGTTGAAAAAAAAATTGTCGAGTTTCAGTTCCAAGTATGGGGCACCCCAAAATATATTGATTTTTAGGGTTCCGTAGCCAAATGGCAAAAAGCGGAACCTTTATAGATTCGTCATGTCTGTCTGTCTGTCTGTCCGTCCATATGTCACAGCCACTTTTTCCGAAACCATTAGAACTATACTTTTGAAACTTGGTAGGTAGATGTAATCTATGAACCGCATTAAGATTTTAACATAAAAATAAAAAAAAAAACAATAGATTTTGGGGGTATATATATACTTGGAACTGAAACCAAAAAAAAATTTTTCATCAAACCCATACGTGTGGGGGTATCTATAGATAGGTGTTCTAAAATGATATTGAGTTTTCTAACATCATTTTTTTCTAAACTGCTGTTTGCGCGAGAGACACTTCCAAAGTGGTATAATGTGTGGGGGACACACATTTTACCACTGTAACTTCTAAAATAGGAGAATGATAATATTAAAAAAAATATATGTTGTACATTACTATGCAAACTTCCAACGAAAATTGGTTTGAACGCAATCTAGTAAGTAGTGTTTTTTTAATACGTCATAAATCGTAAACCGCAATTTACCTTTCATTTAATTAATACACTATTATTAAAACATCGATCAAAGTTACAACGAACTACAAGAACTTTTGCATTGATAATTATTAGCTTTTACCTGCGACTATGGCCACTTGGGGTATATGGGGTATATGGGGACTATGGGGTATACTTGGGGTATCGCTTTAAGAATCATCTATCATCATCAGTACCATCAGCGGCTTAGTTGCAATAGCGTAACGGACAGACACAGTGACTTTATTATTAGTATGGATAGGTATTACATGAAGATATGCTACAGATTATTTAGTGATTATATAGTGTTCAAAGCCAAGGCTCGCTGTGATACAATCAAATTGCTTTAGTGTGTCTGTTAGTATTTTCAAATTACTTCTTCTTCCTTCTTCTAATTAATCTTCTTCTTCCTAGCCTTATTCCCAAGTTTATTTGTGGTCGGCTACTAGTTCAACCGGTTTTACCTGAATTTCAGTTTTTCCACTTAGCGACTGGCAGCGGACTTCCGTAACCCTAAGGAAGAACTGAAATACGAAGAATGAACTAGTTGTCCGTATATTTGAGGGCACTGACTTCCCAATAACGATTGCCATAAATGTTCATGACAACCAGGACCGACGGCTTTACGTGCTTTCCGAGGCACAGGCGTGAATCACCGTCAAACTTCCAAACTCTGGGCTGCTATTAGGAATTTCCTAATAAAACGTAAAAACATATCTTGGCCCGACCTGGGATTTGAACCCGAGACCTCTTGATTAGCAGTCGCATACACCAACCACTAGACCAGCGATGCAGTTTTTCATTAAATGATATAGATATTTTGAAAATCTGACACACAACGTGGTCTAGTCCCAAACTAAGCAGAGCTTGTAATAAGGGTACTAGACAATTGATTTAGATACATAAACACATAGAAAACACCCAGACTCCGAAACAAATATTTGTGGATCACACGAATTTGGTCTGACCCGGGAATCGAACCCGAGACCTCGTAATTAGCAGCCGCATACGCTAACCACTAAACCAACAAGGCAGTCTAAAGTTTTGATAGTTAACTTTCTCATGCACTATCCGATTGCCGCGATTGTTCAAACCAACTCATTAGCTTCCGAGGTCTATTAGAAGACGGTTGTGGCGTTTTGATAGGTAATGCCATTTTATCATTGTCGCAATGTTGTACGTCGTTGTTGGTAACACAACATTTTGATTTAATTATGTTGGCTGCATTGTATATCCTTTATAGCTACAAACAACAATATAACATTGTACCATTTACTTGCGCTCTCCCCGATCTGCAATAAACAAGTATAATTTCTACTCGAGGTTTCCTTTAAGGTAGATGACCAGCAAAAATACCTATACAGTCCACTTCAAAATAGTCGTTTTGACGTATGTTTGGGCTCTATGTAACTTTAGCAAATGGTAAAAGTTTTGTGATATTGTATTTTGTTGTTGTATTATGTTTTATTTTTCTAAAAACGTTTATTTCAAAGTACAAGATTCAATGGATATCTTGTCAACGGTTAAACCAGGGTGAAGTAGCCACGATAGTAGAGAATAATGTCGATGATTGTCCTCCTAATAACTCGACACCGACTCTGAAGAGGAAGATAGGTGGCCAATGGTAGTATTGGCTAACGAGAAAAGAAGCATTGTGTCGAAAAGATTTTATGAACAAACAGAGCCACAAAATTGACAGCGCCGTGGATTCGAAAACGTTCTGAGCAACGTACTTGGAAGTGGACCCTATGTGATTCTATTAGAAATATAGTGAGAACTGACACACAGATTGAATCAGATAATTCCTGCCTGATGAGCCAGTACCAAATAAGGCGCTATTGTGGGTTTTGTTCATATAAAAAAATCTAAATGTGGTGAACACTATTGCGTGTTTACCCAGGGAGCCAATTAGACGACACGTTGATTGTAATATTTAATAATGACTCTGAACAATTTAACTTAAACTAAAGTTTATATACAATAATATTTACGTATGTAATATGGACAGGTTTAGGTGGGGGCAACTAGGAACTACGGTTTACTTAAATTGCTAAATTGACAATATATTATTTATGCTTCCTTATTTAATAATTTACAATATTAACTGTTGTTTGACGGCACGTAGGGTAACTGAGTAAAACAATTAATGTAGCACGTGGCCGCGTACAGATCTAAACTATTATAATACTATGGCTTCGCCATAAACACCATATTGATATTTGTCATCACTGCATTAGGAGACTTATGTTACTAGTTTTTTGAAATTTTATATTCATGAGAGATACAATAATGGTAAGAAAAATATTTATAGAAGCCAAGTTTTGTAAAATGTATTGAACTATGATTAAAACTTCAGAAGGCTTCACTATTTTGTTAAATTCTGCTAAAGTTATTGCCATAAAACTAAAAATAAAAAGTATACTTTACTAAATTCACAGCTTTCAATTTATCTGAGTTATATCTTCTTCTTCCTAGCCTTATTCCCAATATAATATTTGGGGTCGGCTACTAGTTCAACCGGTTATACCTGAATATCAGTTAATCCACGAAGCGAATGGCATTGGACCTCAGCAACCCTAAGGGAGAACTGAAATTAGAAGGTTGAACTAGTTGTCAGTAAATTTGAGAGCACTAACTTCCTAGTAACGATTGCTATAGATGTTCACGACAATTGGGACCGAGGCATGGGCGTGAACCACCGCCAAGCTTCCAAACTCAGGGCTGCTATTAGGAATTTCCTAAAAAAAATCAAAAACACTTTTTGGCGTGACCCGGGATTTGAACCCGAGACCTTTTGATTAGCAGTCGCATACGCTTTCCACTAGACCAACGAGGCAGTTAGACCTCTATAACTCCTGAAATAACCAAGTCATGTAAGGTCATGGATGTCCTTCATGGTTCACATGGATTACCATCAAATTTATTTAGATATTTCGAGCGGTGAGGACGATTTTTTTTACAAAAAAAAAATATGTGAGCCGTCACGGGACGCCTGGCAGATGTGAAACATCGCCATTATTTTGTAAAAGTAATATGCAGAAAAGAACATATTGTAATAGGAACTAAATATGTCATAATGATAAAATAAAATATTACTGATTATTAAAATAGTAGTCTATATGCAGTAGTGTGTACACCGTACACACTACTGCATATAGACTGTATATATATACCATCGTATAGCGTGGCGACGCGTCGCCAGGCCAGAAATCTGTTTTACGTGCGGCCATAGATGTTTCACATCAAAAAAAGAATTTTAAAGTGTAATAACTCGCAAACGGATACCTAAATGAAAAAAATTGTCTAAGCAACCTCTCAATGGGTTTAATATCAAGCTACACATAGATTAGAGTTCCGTAGTCATACAATGCCAAACGATGTCCAATAGATAATTGTCCATCTAAGGAACCCTAAATACTGTTCATTTGATATTACGTGCAGACAATTTCATTTACTTGTATAGATGAAAGAAAATAATTTACTACGAAAAATAACTATTCTTCTAATAATTTTGTTCAAACAGTATATTTCGGTAAATATTTTCTAAAGATGCCCTCCCAAAGTTCCAGTTCTTCCTTTTCAGGTACGGACTCCATCTTCAGCGTGGCGCCAATATCCATATACTCCTGCTTCTCCAAGGTGAAAGGCTTCCATTCCACTTCGATGCTTTCATCAGAACTCGGAGTAGGATTCCTGGGAACCATTCATTAAAAACTAATTATAATAAATAAAAACTTCGGACATCTTACACACAACGCCATCTACTCCCAAACTAAG
Source organism: Phragmatobia fuliginosa (assembly GCA_932526445.1). NCBI lineage: Eukaryota > Metazoa > Arthropoda > Insecta > Lepidoptera > Erebidae > Phragmatobia > Phragmatobia fuliginosa. The sequence continues at coordinate 9,897,532 of OW052084.1, read as the reverse complement.
TAGAGCTTGTATTATGGGTACTAGACAACTGATATAAATATATAAACATACTCTATTTTTTTTAATACTTATATACATATTATACATAGAAAACATCCAAACTTCAAAACAAATATTTGCTAATCGAACCCGTGACCTCAAGCACAGCAATCGTGCCACCGAGGCAGGCAGTAAAGAACCATTTGATTTTAACTCACCCATATTTGGCAAAGTTCGTCCAAAGCTTGCAAACTTGGCTGATCAACTTGAACGTCTTAGAGTTGATATCGACCTTGCCAAGGTAATGTTTCACCGGGAATAAGTACACCAGATCATCTCCATGACACGTAATGTTCTCAGCTTCGTAAGGTTCTGGGGTGTCTACAAGAGCGAATATATTCCTTTCTGAAATGCAGCTGAATTTATAAAAATACACTTTGTTCGACAACGAATGAAGTTTAGCTCCTAGAACCATTCCATAATAGAAAATATCAGTGCCCATGAATTTCAGTAGCTCCTCAAATACAATTTCGCCATTCTTGACGTAAAATTGGCGCATTCTCCTCCCAACTTCCATCTGGTCAGATACCACACAATGTCTTTTGATATCTCCAGGTACGAAGAACTCTGTGAAATATTTAGCATCGTTAATCATGCTCTCCTGGGAATAGTTTAAAACCATCGATAGAATACCATCATCTTTTGTATATCCCATCATTATTTCAACTCCTTCATGAAAATTGTTTCGCATTGCATCCATTATGTCACCGTAAAAGAATCTTTCTTGTCCAAAGTCTTTTTCGTTGACAACCGTAAAAGGTAATTCAATAACTTTCTGGGCTCTCCATACCTTTAAATCTACGTCAACTAACGATTCCACCTGCTGTTTCATGAAGAATTCGTACAAAATTTTGTTATGTTCAGAGAAACAGCCTAATCGTTTAGCAAGCAAAAGAGCTTTTTCACGTGCTTCAAATTCTACAGCAATATAGAGAGTAGCTAGTCCACTTTGGGCTACAGCCCTGTGAAAGAGACCTTTACTCATCGGAGATATTAAAAGACAGGATACGGAAATAGCTCCAGCACTTTCACCAAATATGGTGACATTATCAGGATTTCCACCGAAATTTTGGATGTTTTTCTTCACCCACCTCAAAGCTTGCACCATATCTTTCATACCTGCGTTACCAGGTATTTCTGGAGAATGGAGACAGAGGAAACCAGGTGCTCCAAGTCTATAATTGATCGTGACGAGAATGACGCCGTACTTTACTAGAAATTCTGGACCGTAAAGATCGTCCTCGCCACTTCCTGCTAGGAATCCACCTCCGTGTATGAAGAACATGACTGGGAGAAGACTGTTTGGTTTTATTTCTGGCGTGTATACGTTCAGATATAGACAGTCTTCGCTCATGTTTGGTGGTTGATTGTCAGGATCCCATAAGTTAAATTGGTAGGATACCGGTCCGAATTTGGTGGCATCTCTGATGCCAGTCCATGGTTGTGGTGGTTGAGGTGGCTGCGAAGATATTTTTGTTATTATTCAACGAAACATAGGTTGTACACAACAAAATAAAGCAAAAATTACCAAAAATTGAAAATTAATCCAAGTGCGTGTTAGGCCATAGAATAGGGTTCCTTAGTCACCCATAATGGAAGATGGATTTAAAATCGTGTCTAATAGATAACTGTTTTACTTTTTATTTCTTAATTTTTGTACGAAGTTTTCCAAGTGACTTCATTTTACAAGTTAGGCCCGTATAACTCCTGAAATACAAAAGTTATCTAAGCCACTATAGTTTTCCTTTAAAGTTCAATATATGGACTACTATTTACTAATTTTTTCAGATGTTTTGAGCAGGCCGTTTAGCTTTTAGAGGGGGGTGTGTTGTTTTTGCAAAAAAAATGTGCTTCAAAGATGAATAACGCGCAAATGGATATCTAAATCGAAAAATGATCTTCACAACATCACAATGTTTTTAAAAGACCTATCTAGTGATACCCCACACGATGGGGTAGACGCAAGAAAAAAAAAACATCCCCACTTTCCGTTTCCGAGTCATGAACTACGGAACCCTAAAAAGGAATTTAGATATAAGTATGTATTTTGTAAATAGTACCTTAAACCTACCGCTACCACTGCGCCACTGAAGCAGAGATAAATCTATGTGTTTTGTAAATAGGTACCTACCTGAAACCTAAGATCTCCAACCGGTGGTTGAGCATACGGGACACCTTTGAAGCTGTAGAAAGTCCCTCCGTACTCATTCTGGACCTCCTCCCCCTCCAATATACCCTCGTTTACTCGAACTTGAACCATGGTTTGGAACTGGGAATTTTATCTAATGGGCAATATATACCTGAAAAGGTGTCAGGAGGATCCGTATTTGTTGTGGAGTCTAGAACCTGCAAATATGGGTTTCGGACATAGGCCTCTACTTAGAAAGGAGGTTTTGGCCTACTATACCACGCTGGCCAGACGGGTTGGTATAGGGTTGGTTTCAAGTTTCCCTTCTCTTTGCATTGATGTTGTCTTGCATAGTTTATCACTTAGTCGCCTTTTACGACACCCGCGGGATGAATAGGGGTGGTGACACTCTGTATTCTTAATCCGTCACCACACGCACAGTGTAATAACAGTGTTATTACAATAATAATTATTTCAGAGTATAACGGCCATCTAGCTTCAAACTAAGCAAAGCTTGTGCTAGAAAGATAGTTTAATAGATGGAATAAAGATGTACAAATAATACATAGAAAACACTTAGACATATGTATATCACGTCATTTCTCAATAGTGAAATTATCTCTTTGCCAAATTCCATTAAAATCGCTGCAAAGGTTTAGCTGTGAAATCGTTACAGACAGACTTTCTATACAGTAATCCTTACTAATACTATAAAGGCGAAAGTTTGTAATTATAATGTATGTATGTATGTTTGTTGTTCTTTCACGCAAAAACTACTGAACGTATTTGGATGAAACTTTACAGTAATATAGCTTATATATGAGAGTAACACATAGGCTACTTTTTATTCGACTTCCTTGTTGGTCTAGTGGTTAGCGTATGCGGCTGCTGATCAAGAGGTTTCGGGTTCGATTCCCGGGTCGGACTAAATATTTGTGTGATCCACAAATATTTGTTACGAAGTTTGGGTGTTTTCTATGTATAATATGTATGTATTTCCAAAAAAAAGTATGTGTTTATGTATTTATATTAGTTGTTTTTCGTGTGGTGGTTTTGTCCGTGTGGTGACGGATTTAGAATACAGAGTGTCACCACCCCTATTCATCCCGCGGGTGTCGTAAAAGGCGACTAAGGGATAAACTACGCAAGACAACATCAATGCAAAGAGAAGGAAAACTTGAAACCAACCCTATACCAACCCGTCTGGCCAGCGTGGTATAGTAGGCCAAAACCTCCTTTCTAAGGAGAGGCCTATGTCCAGCAGTGGACTGTTAAAGGCTGTTGATGATGATGATGATTAGTTGTTTAGTACCTTAATACAAGCTCTGCTTAGTTTGGGACTAGATGACGTTGTGTGTAATTGTCCGAAATATTTATTTATTATTTATTTATTGCAATAATCGCGATATAAGCGGGCGGAGCCGCGGGCGAAAGTTAATCAAATGTGTTACAGTTCACACATTCAAACAATCACAACACTCTCCTATCACTATGAACTTACACATAACAATTAAACCCACACATTCACAAATCACACACACATTCTGTATCAAAACAGTGTAATGCGTAGACCCGTTTGGGCATATACTTTGGTCTTAGGCTTACCCTTCCTCGTTGTTCTATGGCAGAGATGGACGTGCAAGTGCGTGAGTGACGATCATTGCCTTCAAATACTACACGTAGCTTATCTTCTTGAAAATATCTATGCAAATAATTAAAGTGATGTGCCTTTTTGTAGTTTCAAATTATCAGTTTTTCACTAAATATATACTATACTAACTGACCGAACCAGTGCCTGCGTCTTCTATTCTTACAGTGTCAGTTAGCAGCATTTATCGAGGAAGGCTATATATCAGCACGCTAAGACCAATGAACAATATTTCTAATTCGGTGGATTTTTTTTCCTCTTGAGAGCTTCCGCTGCCTAAATGGTTGAAGTATAAGAGTTGTAAAGAGAAGTCCACGACAGCATATGTCTATCTTTTATGGTTGGTTCACTATAAACTTTTATAGGCTCTGAGAGTGGCCGCGGATGGGCGGGACGGGTTTCCCGTCCGTCCGCAGTAGTGGCCAACCGCGAGGGGGCGGCGTCCGCGTGTGACCGGACGTTGCCCAATTAGAGAGTAAAATTTGAGGTGGTGCCCGCAACAGTGCGGGCAGGCGCTGGGAGGGGTCTAGAAGGAAATCCCCTCCCTGGAGTCCTTCCAATATACAGGCGCAGAGAGGGTCACACCGTGTGGTTTTAGTCGGTTCGAGTCTGACACACCACCCCACCGTAACCTCAGACGGGGTGACGGTCCGCGGGGATTTCCACACGTTAAAAAAAATTTTTTTTCATTTGTTTCCGCGGTATAACATTACGCTGCGGGCAATAGAAGACATAGACAGGGCCGCGTGGGTAACTAGTGAAAGTAAGAAGGTAGTTGTTTATCGGTTTGTTTGTTCCGGCTCATCTCTGGAACGATTGGCCAATTTTGAAAGGTCTTATTATTAGCTTCACCTGTATCTATGTTTGCTTGTAACCGACTCCTTTGGGTGCGATTTTGACCCACTTTGAACGGACAGATTTCGTTCAAACTTTGTAAATTTATCGAGGACCGATAACACTACACTTATTTGAAAAAAAACTAAAAAGAAATAGTTTTAAAAAACTAAACAAACACGCTTTTAAACTGAAAGCAGAAAATAATTTTAATGCAACAAAGCGTGGGGTGCTTTTTTTTTTTTTTTTTTTTTTTTTTATATTTAAGCCTGCCAAAGTGACTCTACTCTGCCTGATGGAAAGCATGAGTAGAATCCAGTAGTAGGGGTCACCATGCTTATTGTGAGGGTAGGCAATGTAGCATGGTGACCCTTACCATGGCAGCCTGGTTAGATTATTCTGCATCATTCTCCCGGCCTTCGAAGGGCGGGAGAATGATGCAGAATGATTGGGCCTCCGGTCTCACACTCACCAACGAAATACGACAGCAAGAATGCTGTCATTATTAGGATGGTCTTCTGCGTGAGGGTATACATTAAACGTGGTTCTACTGCCTATTAAATGTTTTACTTTACAACACTATTTTTATCTTACAACGCAACATTGTTGTTACATTTGCACAAGAATTAAAATACTTAATTAGGCTTCTGACCTAAATTCCAAATGAGTTTATGATAGCCATATCATTAGATGGTATGAAACAAAGTAACTATCTTTGTCCCTATATCCTTTTGTATGCTTAAATCTTTAAAATTACGCAACGGATTTTGGTGCCATTTACTTTAATAGATAGAGTGATTCAAGAGGAAGGTTTTTATGTATAATACATGCATATTACAGTAGAGAAACATTGATAATTTTAGAGTTTTCTAATGTGATGTCGTAAATAAACCCGCTTTTTACGCTTACATTGCAAACGCTGGCTGAACCCTACGAGATACATCAAAATAATGTACTACAGTATTGTATACCTTAAAAAGGTATACAATAAAGTCTACGATGGTATATGTCTATCTCTTAGGGATAACCCACAATAACAATTATTTTTTTATTTTTACGAGAAATATGGCTTATTTACGAAGCGATTTTAAGCAATACAGTATTAATCTTTATCCAATAAAGTACCAAATATACATTGTGTATTTAATATAGATTAATATGGCCTTTTACTTTTGAAGATATTACATATTTAAGATGTAGGAACAAAGCGATTGTGGCGGTACTGGCCGGGGCCCGTTAGTTGACGCTGCTGTCGATTTGTCACTATCAGTTAATAACTAAACACAATACTTTATTATGAATTAATAATCTAAGGCGGTACGAAGTTCGCCGGGTCAGCTAGTATAATTATATTTAAGAGTACACATAGTCACACAAAAACATACAGTACATACTGAGTTACTGATTATGTTTTAATCTATAAAAATAAATATAATTGTAGTATCTGTATGTAATATCTCATCAACAACCCATAACGTCCCACTGCTGGGCTCAGGTCTCCTCTCAAGAGAGGGTTAAGGCCACACGTCCCCACGCTGGCCGAGTGCGGGTTGGGGACTGGCAAGACCCGTTGTGGCTACGTAAATCTTGCTGTTGGATGTTTTTAAGCCGCCCGAAGGCCCGAAGGTTGTTAAGATAACAACCGGGACCGACTGCTTAACGTGACCTCCGAATCACGGAAACGCTCATTACATATAATGCCACAAACGGTCACCCATCTAGGTCCGACCGCGCCGTCGTTGCTTACTCTTGGTGATTGTTTCCAATCACCTAAGGTCACTCGGCTATGAGCACTTCACAATGTAATATCTAATTAACAAATTATTACGAAATGGACCGATTTTGATGAGACTTCCACTGGCAGACAGCTGATGGTATTAGGAGTAACTTAGGCTTATTTAAGACTAGCGTCGCTCACAGACATAGATATTGTCTGATAGGTAAGGAGCCAAGCCAAAAAGTGCCACCACTGCGATGGGCAGACCACGGACACGGGGCTCCACACGCTGGCAGAATATCTAGCGTGGGGGGAGCCGATGCCATTGGAGTAGGAATTCTCTCACCTAGTAATATGGTTGTGGCCATGATACAGAATGAGAGTGCGAAGAACACCACCGTCTCTTTCTGCGAGCAAGTCTGCAGAAAAAGATGGCGGAACGGGACCGGGAGTGGTTTGTTGGTACTCTTCCAGCCTCGGGTGCCGAAGGTTTAGGTTGTAAACAAATGAGGGAATATCGTAATATCGGGGCTACCACACAGAAGGGTAGGTGGCCCGAGGTACGTCGGGGTTCCAGGGACTTCCTTTCGACGGTATACTTAGTTCTGGAGTACTTTAAATCATAATCAAGAGTTATTGCCGGACGCTATTATCAATATTAAGTATTTCAAGGCTCATGCCAACTCAATTTCAGGATGAACTTAAAATAATTTCAAATCAGTTGCCGAAACAATAACAGTAAACAGTATCTCATCAGATTTATGTTTCGTAGTTTGACACGTGAATTTATCATTTTTCAAATTCCAGTATGCGACTGCTGATCAAGGGGCATGGGTTCAAATACCGGGTCGGGCAAAATGTGTTGTTTGATTTTTCTTATAGGAAATTATTAATAATAGCCTGGAATCTGCAAGTTTATCGGTGATTCACGCCCGTGCCTCGGAGAGCACGTTAAGCCATCCGTCCCGGCTGTCATGAACATCTATGGCAATCGTTATTGGGAAGTCGGTGCCCTTAAATAGACTGACAATTAGTTCAACCTTCGAATTTCAGGACCAAATATTTGTGTGATCCATAATTTTATTATTTGTTTCGTAGTCTGGGTGTTTTTTCCGTATAATATGTATGTATTTACAAAAAAAAGTATGTTTATGTATTTATATCAGTTGTCTAGTACCCATAATACAAGCTCTGCTTAGTTTGGGACTAGATGGCGTTGTATGTAAGATGTTGGAAATATTTATCATTTATTTATTCTTCATAATTTTCCCGGTCTAGAGATGCCGCGAGAATGATGCAGAAGAACTGTCCAGGCCGCTATGCCAATCACAATGAGGATGCTGACCCCTTCTCCTGGAGGACGCTGCTGATTTTAGCACGAATGGGCAGGCTCGATCAGGGTAGTACTGCCCTCAGAAGAAGACCATTCTAATAATGATAGCATTCATTCATTTCAATTTCGAGTGTAAGGCCGGAGGCCCTATCATTCTGCATCATTCAGAATGATGCAGAATTATCTAACCAAGCGGCCATGGTATGCGCCACCATGCTACATTGCCTACCGTCACAATGAGGATGGTGGCCCCTACTCCTGGATTCTACTCATGCTTTCCATCAGGCAGAGTAGAGTCACTTTAGTATGCTTAAATATAAAAAAAGATATTGAACTACAGGTAACATAATAACCAGAATTAATAAAACCAAAAATAATTCACAAAAAATCTCTTTATTCGTATCTAAACTTACAAAATAACATATTTTACACAAATATGTAGTTACAAAAATATACGTAATATTGTATAATAAAGTCTCCAAAATACATCTCACACTTCAAATACACACATCAAAAGTGTCTAGGGATCAAGCATTTTTATGCGGATTTCTTGAGATTGAGATGTGGCTTTGTAATAAATTTATGATTTTATAAATTTATATGGATCCTTTTTGGTGCATTTCATAATTTGAATCAGGAACTGTCAATCAAATTCGAGTAAAAGATGAAAATCAGCTGCCAATATTTTCCCTATAAAAACATACAACGCATTGAAGAAATTATTAGTGCTACTGTTTCCCTACTACTGATTAAAACCAACGTTATTATGGAGCGGCGACGTCATTTAAGCAGGGAAGAAATGCTCAGAGCCGTGGGAATGATAGAAGCTGGTTCCCGGCAACGTACTGTGGCTTTAGCTCTGAATACAAGTCAGAGTGTTATCAGTCGACTTTGGACACGTTACCGAAGCACTGGTACCGTGGCTGAGCGCCATGGAGGACGGTATCGCTGCACCACACGGAGACAAGACCGATACATTCAAATCTTAACTCGAAGAGCTCCAACAATAACCGCCATGATGTTAGCCGTGAGGCTTCATCACTCTTCAGGGAACTTAATTAGCGACCAAACAGTCAGAAACCGCTTGCATGAAGTGAACCTTCATTCCCGAAGACCGCTACGGGTACCACCTATAGCAATGCACAATCGTAGGATTCGATATCAATGGGCTCTTGAACACAGAAATTGGGCAGAAGAACAATGGCGTTTCGTGTGCTTTTCTGATGAGTCTCGTTTTGGTATGAGACCGGATACAAGACGTATACGACACTAGAGAACCCCTGGACGCCAACAGCGATTAAAATCCTGCCAGGAAGTCCATCCTTATAGTGGTGGAACCATCATGGTATGGGCGGGTATTTGGATCGGCGGAAGAACTGAGTTGATTTGGATCAGAGGCAACCTCAACGCTCAAATTTATGCTGAGAAGATTGTATCAGACGTCATCGTTCCTCTACAAGTGCAAATCGGTCCCTTATTTCAGTTAATGCATGATAATGCACGACCGCACACCGCAAGAGTTGTAAGACAGACTCTCGCCGCAGCTAACATCAATGTCCTGCCCTGGCCTGCTCAGTCGCCAGACTTGAACCCGATTGAGCATGCATGGGATATGCTACAGAGAAGAGCTCTGCCGAATATGGAGGGTATCCAGTCGCAAGAAGACCTTTTTTTGTTGTTGCAACGAACATGGGCGGCCATTCCACAGCGTGATTTGGATGAACTCATTTTGAGTATGCCAAACCGATGTTCTTGTGTTGTTAGTGTTCGCGGTAGAAACACGGATTATTAATTGTTTAAGTTACCTAATAAAATTTTAAAGAAAACTGTTATTTCAGTCTTTTTTTCGAACTTTAATGTTAGTGGTTCAAATGTCAAAAATCCCTTTATTAGGAAAATGGCAAATTTCTTTACTAATGCAAAGGTGACTTGGTTTATCGTTACTGTGACAAACGAAAACACTTTATTTGATGAATCCTTAAAGAAATTTTTAATTAATATCAATCAGGAGAAAAGTTATTGCAAAAATATATGTTGATCCCTAGACACTTTTGATGTGTGTATAACCGTTAGATATAATTATATACAAGACTAGTGGAGCCCAGCGGTGTTACCCGCTAGTCTAAAGAAAAAGTCGTATGACACTCGGGGACTGCCGCGGTAAAGCTATTGCATAGTAGTTTTTATCAATTTATGCAAGTAAAACAAGGAAGAAGAATCTAGAATGACTGTGTTGTCAAGGCAACGAATAACGGCTGGTGGCGGCAGCACACATGCGCTAATCTGCCTGTAGACCACGGAGCCGCCACATCCTTGTCGCACTGCAGTTACAATTATATTCTCTATCCTTTTTTAGGGTGTTTGGTTTTTTCGTTACGGAATTTCTTGATTCTGTCGCCGCGCTCAAAGCCCGCGATAAAATATATGGCGTATTTCAATAACAAAGTTCCTTTAAATATTGACGTCACGTCACGTTTTAACGAATGTATGAATGAATGATAAATTACGCTTTCGTTCGAGTTGGTTAAACATATTCTCGACAGATGGCGCTTTTAGCAAAAAAGTTTCAGTTTGAATTTTGTTCTTTTTAATTAGAAGTTGCTATTCCTAAATATTATCACCAGTCTCGATCAATTTCATGGATCTCTAGAGATTCGAGTTGTTTAGCCTATTCTAGATGCCTATCCAACTATAGGACGAACCCAGACAGTACAAAACCCTATAAAGCTATAGGAGATTATTCTATTGAACGTAATTCTTTAAACCAAACTAAAATTTAACATACTTCTGTCAAAAACCACAGAATATTTAGTTTGACACAACTAAACTTAGTTAAGTTACTTAACTTGGACCTACCCGTGACCACGAACAGTATAACCCGTTCGAAACGTCGAAAAGTAGAAGGTATCGTAACCTGTTTAATTTTATCTCGAGTAAGTCGGGTTCCGGTTGTATTTCGGTTTTATTAGAGTTCCGTAGCCAAATGGCAAAAAAACGGAACCCTTATAGATTCGTCATGTCTGTCTGTCTGTCCGTCCGTATGTCACAGCCATTTTTTTCCGAAACTAAAAGAGCTATACTGTTGAAAGTTGGTGAGCAGATGTCTTCTGTGCACCGCATTAATATTTTTAAATAAAAATAGAAAAAAAACAATAATTTTTGGGGGGTTACTATGAACTGAAACTCAAAAAATTTTCTTTTCATCACAACCATACGTGTGGGGTATTTATAGATAGGTCTTTAAAAATGATATTGAGGTTTCTAATACCATTTTTTTCTTAACTTAATAGTTTACGCGAGAGACACTTCCAAAGTGGTAAAATTTGTCCCCCCCCCTGTAACTTCTAAAATAAGAGAATGATAAAAGTAAAAAAAATCTATGATGTACATTACTATGCAAACTTCCAACGAAAATTGGTTTGAACGAGATCTGGTAAGTAGTTTTTTTTAATACGTCATAAATCGTAAACCGCAATTTACCTTTCATTTAATCAATACACTATTATTAAAACATCGATCAAAGGTACTACGAACTACAAGAACTTTTATATGATGTTACTTGCAGCTACGGAACCCTTCCTTGCCGAGTCCGACTCGCACTTGGCCGCTTTTTATATTTAACGTTCAAAATGTCTAAGATCTAAAAATAGACATGTTAGACTAAAATTAGACGTCTCAAATCCATGCCGACTAAACTGTGACTAATATTGTGGCATTGTATTTTATGAAGTCAAATGTGTGTGTGTCCATCAATTGAATTAGTCTTATCTGGTATACCTAGAACTTTTAGTAATGTCTGATTAAAATTTAACTGAAATCGACATGACACTAGACACAGTTTTGGAGAAATCTAAATATGATAATTTTAGTTTAGTGATGTGATCAACAGAATTAGCACCATCGTGTATTAATACGGGGTCACCTGTCGGTAAGTACCTATCCTATTAATACCTACAACTCGAAAGGATAACTTCTATGCCATCTTCATGCTGTCTTATGGAGGGCAGTCACTTTTAGACGGTATCATAAGGAAGATCATTTGATACAGCGTATGGTGAAGCCAGATTGACCACCATTTTGTAGTTGTACATCTAAGCCACCCTTCTGCTTCTTTTTCCCACTCTTCTGCTTAAAGGCATCCAGCCATGTAATCTTGTAAGAATTTCTTTCCAAAGCCCTGTCTAACTTCTTCCAGAAATTGGAGTCCTCCAACAGAAGGTAGGTGTTCGTGTTTATATAGGCCTTCAACTCAGCAGAAAGCTTCTGATGCTGTGACAACTCCTCATCAAGTAGTATGAGGATTATTCTAGAAGAATTCTCTTGCCGAGTTAAATTGTGAGCCGTCAAGAATTCCAGATTCGCCCACATCGACTCTAAAAAGTTCTTCGTCAGAACCATAATAGTTTTTCTAGAATTTTCCACTGACGTATTTATTTGCGTTGGTATCATTTCCCCGACGATCCAATCCCGATAATGAACGCACACTTTTTGAGCGAAATCATTTTCCAACTTTGGTAGCAGCGTGGCTTGCACCAAATTCAAATCTTCGTGAGCGAAAGAGATGAAAACATCAAACATTTTGTCAGATTTAATACTTTTAATGCAACTTTTGCAAATACCCCTACTTATCATGAAAATGATGATTTCGTTGAAGTACTTGTAAATAATGACGCTGATGAAGACAGCGCAGCAAATGACGATGAGGCATGTTCCTAGAGAAACAGCAAATAGTCCAGTCATTATAGTAAGTTCACCTTGGAATTCGAGATACCCAGCTGTAATTCTGTAAATACTTGTATATTGCCCCCCCCCCCTTAAAGTTGTCTCAAAACCTACATATAGTAGGGTGTGCGCAACTATTAAATTTCAAGGTCAAAAGTCACAAAAATCGATTTTTTGCGCTTTTTTGTAAATATTTCATGTAATATAATATAGTTTTTTACTATTTTGTAATTATTTACAATATTGTAGAATACAAAATTCTCTAACAATTTTGTTTAAAAAAATGTTTATACGATGAACCGTTTTCGAGATGTAGGACGGAGAGCGCGCGGTCACAGCATCACTTCAGGTCAACCGGTGCCTCCGGTTGAAAACTGATTATAAAAAAATATAAAAAAATGTTTTATTAACTATTATATTATATTTTATCATTTTTTCCTAACCTTTCCACTTTTTATTCAGTATTAATTTATTTAACAACACTTACCTGCCCATGTAATTGCAGAATTGTTAATGAAAATATAGGAATTATATTTGAATTTTAACCTAATTAATATTAATAACTTATTACATGATAAAAAAAACAAATAAATTATGAATTAATATTTTTATTTAAAAATATCATTCAATATATTTATTTTTATTAAAAGTAAACAAATCGAATATTGGGTACAAAAACTACAATTTAATTCATTTAATTTTATTCATCTTCTTACTCTTCATTATCATCTTTAACGACATTTGTCTCAAGTTCTTCCATGATTTCGGGGTCAAAGGTTCCATCTTCGATAATGTCGCCTCTGATATGGTAGAGCATTGAGACAAGCTTGCCCATTACATTGGCCACAAGCTAAAGAGCCTTGCAAGCCCGCTTTCCTGCAACCACTCTTGCAACCACATTGCCCAACCCCATACTTGGGGTTCCAAAACATGCCCTAACCAAGTTTGAACTTGTTAATAATCACGTTTGAAATGTTGATGAGCAACTGCACTTGTTCGCGCTCTCCGCCCTCTATCTCGAAAACGGTTCATTGTATAATTTTTTTTTAAACAAAGTTTGTAGAGAATTTGTATTCTACAATATTGATAATGATTACAAATAGCAAAAAACCATAGGAAATGAGATATTTACAAAAAAAGCGCAAAAAACCGATTTCTGCGCACTGCATAGAATTTGAATATCTAACTGGTCCATAGGCCTATCACCGTCACAAGTTGCATTGTATATGTATTTATAACTTTTAAGCTCGGCAATATGTTCAGCATTCCAACAGTTACATTCTAGAGAATTGTTTGCTAGGTACAGACTCATATTGGCGTCTAAAAACGCTTGAGGTACAATCTTAATGTGGTTATACGACAAATCAAGTATGTTGAGATCTTTGGAAGGTTTAAAACCTATTTCCTTCAATCCAGCGTTAGATAAATCTAATTTATGCACATTAAGACCGTGTAACGAAATTGGTTGACTTTTCGATATCACTATACTATATTAAATAAAATCTGCCAAGTGCATGTCAGGCCACGCACAGTAAAGGGTTCCTCAGTCACGTGGATTTAAAATCGTATCCAATAGATAATTATTATAGTCCAAGATCCCAGAGCCGCCAGACCTACGTCATTTGTGCAAAGCTGAAATTTTCAGGATTATTAGTACAATGTCTTGTTAAGATGTATGCGTACCCATTAGCTTGAAAGCGGGGCCGGTTCTGAGGTAGCGCGAAGTACAGATTGATAAAAACCTTACTTACCTACGTTAGAGGTGCAAAGCTAGTATTTACAATTTTTTTAAGAATATTATTTAAAATTAAAATTCATTACTGCCAGACACTTTCCGTGGGCCATTACTCCTGCCAGACGTCTTGAAAGTTGTGAAAAAATTAGGTAAACTACGTTATAGTAGCAAACCTAAATTTTATACATATTATCTAAGGTAGGTACTATTTTAAGACTCTTTGTATGGGGCCAGACCAGTACGAAGGGCCAATCATCCCCCCAGACACCTTTAAATATTTGCAGTAATTAGGAAGCTGAGGTATATCATCTTTGGTATTATTTCAAGAATAGAATTGTAAATTATTTAATGGTTTTTACACGCTTTTTATTAGCTTCACCTGTATGTTTGTTTGTTTGTAACCAACTCCTATGGGTGCGATTTTGATCCACTTTAAACGGCCAGATTTCGTATACTTGTATATACTTGTAGCTATTCACAACATCAACGAAATCTGGCCGTTTAAAGAGGGGTCAAAATCGCAACCAAAAGGAGTTGGTTACAAACAAACAAACATACAGGTGAAGCTAATAAAAAGCGTGTAAAAACCATTTTTACAAAAGCCTCTTTTTACAAAAAAGTGCCTTTTAAAGTGGAATATCTCGCAAACGGATACCTAAATCAAATATTCGTCTTAGAAACCTTGTATTGTTTTCAAAAGACCTATCTAATGATACCTCACACGATTGGGTAGCCGCAAGAAAAAAATATCATCCCCACTTTACGTGTAGGGGAGGTACCCCAAATAAAAATATATTTCATAATTTTATTGTAGCACTTTGTCGACTTACTTACAACACATATTCATGCAAAGTTTCATCTTTCTAGCACTTACATACCGTTTGGACGGTAAGTCGAGGACGGACAGACAGACGGACATGACGAATCTATAAGGGTTTCGAGTCATAAACTTCGGAACCCTAAAAAAGGGGCCAAGTGCGAGTCGGACTCGCCCATGAAGGGTTCCGTAGCAGCAGTAACATCATATAAAAGTATTTGTAGTTCGTTGCATTTGGCAAAGAACCCTAAAAAGCGGTCAAGTGCGTGTCAGGCCACGCACACATATGAATAAAATTAGTGTTTGTATGTAATGTCAAAATAACAGTTTTTAGGGGTTCCGTAGCCAAATGGCTAAAAAACGGAACTCTTATGGATTCGTCATGTCTGTCTGTCTGTCTGTAAAAAATTATGGATAGTCTCCTCAAAGCGTTTTCGTGTAACTATAACGGTTAAGGTACCTACCGTTACTGTCCTGTCTCAAAAATTCACCCTGTATAATCGACGCGAGAATGTCTCTTTCGCGATTCAGGATCATCATCATTACGTGTTTTCTTCTTAGTTCAATGTTTCTCTGCTAGATGGCGCTGTCGTAGGATTTCGTCGCGCTGTACGTGGAGACAGCACAGTGTCTTTGTGTGTAGGCCCCACGGGGTGACCAACCTGTCAGTGACGCCCGGGCTTATCCAGGGGGTGACCTGTGCTTAGCGAGCTCGAGCTCCTAGCGAGACCCTAAAGAGCGTCAACCAGCTAGCTCTAGGTCGGGTATTAGAGGTGGTCTGGGATTGAGCGACTTTTCATATCGCGATACAGCGTTAATAGTTGACTACGTAGTTCGATGAGTCATCGTTAGATGGCGCTGTACTAAATAATTTTTTATCGTTGTCGAAGTTGCCAGTAGCGATAATATTTTAATGTAAATGAAATACAAAGATTAAAAATACATATTTATTTGTTAAACACACGACCTATGCATATATAAAATATGAATTTAAAATTCACATATATCTCACAGAACAAAATTAAAACATTCTAGGATGACATTCTTGAAAAGTGAATTTAATCAAATGTTTACAGTCGCGGGTTCATCTCCCGATTAGTTATTACAAAACTGGTATCAATATTTCAATTAAAAATATTTATTTTCATCAAATTCAAAATATACATAAGAACTAGCCGAGTTCCGCAGTGTTGCCTGCGTTTATTGTTGTGAATCCAGAGTAACGCCGCGAAACATAGCTAGTCTATAAAATCATCAGCTTTCTGCTATAGTCTATGTCCCGTCAAAATCGGTCCCGTAGTTCTAGCAATTACCCGTAACAAACAGGCTGAAAGACAAAAAAAATTAAACAATCTTTTTTTTTTTTGCAGACCGTACATACTATCATATACATTTATTAAAAAACTATTCATTTGATATTACAAACAGAAACTTCAATTTTATTTATTATAATTAGATTCATTGAGTCCCCAACCCGCTCTTGGCCAGCGTGGTTCCGTATGGCCTTGACCCTCTCCTGAGAGGAGATCAGCAGTGGGACGTTATGGGTTGTTGATGATGAAGATTCATTTAGTAAAACTATATCTATGGAGATCATTCTAGCTGTACGCCTTGGGTACAGTGACTTGGAAGTACACATCGCAGGGCTGTCTCCAAGGTTCCAGAGGAGTGTCAGGCTTGAAGACTTCCAGCTTTGGAGCCTGCGGTATCTGTTCTGCGGGCATTTCGGGTTTTACCTGTAAGTAAGACAATGTACTGTTATGAATTATATGTATTATTGGATTGATTCTTCAAATGCTGGTTATTTTCAATGTTTAAATTTATTTCTTACAGTTATCGTTGACATTTTTGTAGTAAAACTTCTTCATTCACCCTTGACTAGGGGAGTAAGCTGAATGCGTTACGCGAGCGTTACGAAAACTGTGATCGGGTGAGGCAAACGCAAATTGAGAAGGAGATATAGGTTAGTGATGATAGAAAGAGAGAGTTACATCTCGTAAGTTACTGTAGTTACCTCCGGAATCGGTGAGGAGGTTGACCGGCTTCATGAGGAGTACCGACAATGTCGGAAAACTCTGAAGCTGTCCATTTGCCGCACTCAAAGGTTTGAGTAGAGACATTTCCTCTGGAGACTCTTGATACCTGGGGTCGCCTTTATCGTGCGATGCTTCAAAAGTTCCGCATGTCCACCCCCCTTACAGAGACTCTCCAACCCAGCTTCCTGCAGGAATCGGTCAAGAGCCTATCCAGCAGCGGGCGGAACACGCAACCCCGTCGATGGCTGCATCAGCTGTAGACGACGGGGGCAGCGAGGTTGATGTTCTGCCCGTTAGGGAATCGGAGGTAGGGGCGGCGAAAAAAAACGAGCAGAGAGAGCCGTGCGAGCGCATGTGTTCTTTCTCCTTTACTGTCATGGCCATGGCCGTGTGGTCTGAAGCGCACTTGGCATTTTTTTACCAAATTATGATAGCGGTGATAGATGTGTTCAAAAACAAACGAATGCTTCAGACTCCACGACTGAAGTAAAACTAAAGTAAGTTCAGAATAAAGACAACAGGACTGTACCGTGTCTTGGATATATCAAATGTAACTAGTATGAGAGGGATAGATAATGTTCAGGAGCACTGCTCTCTTTTGCTCCTAAAGAAACGTACGGCACGGAACTCTCTTTATATCTCCACTAACCTATAGCATTTTTTTTTCTTTTCGCACTATATGGCTATAGTCGCCCTACCTCACGATGGCTCGTGGGGTAAACGATGGGCGAGTATGGGACTCCCGGAGGAATCGGTTTACCCACTAAATCCCGTGGCGGCCTACCTCGGCAGTTAGGAGGAATTCCAGGAACGCATCAGCGGCTTCTGGAGTCTCCCCTGCCAACGACTGGGTTACATCCCGGGGTGTCCTATATCTACCTGTCCTTTCGTAACGCTCGCGTCACGCATTCACACAAGTTTTATCCACAAATTAACTTGTAAAATTGATCGTGTAACCTAATTGTATAAGAAATGAATCGTTTAATTTCGTTGCTGTACTGACCTTGGCTTGTCTCCTCATCTTGAGGTGTACCAGTTTGACGTGAGTCCTCATAGCCGTGCGTTGTGAGAACTTGCGGCCGCACGACGAACACTCGAAAGGCTTCTCGCCCGTGTGAGTGCGTACGTGGTTCGTTAGCACGCTCTTACCCTGGAGTATGGGAGGGAGAGGGAGTTAGATTAAGGCATTTTATTTATGTACAGTTCCTGATTGGAAGCTTTGCCAACGAATTTTAAATGTTTGGTTTATTTTATGATAATTTAATGATGTACAGTAAGAAGCAATTTTGGTCTACATAAGCAATGGAGAGGTTTATGTGCAGCAACAGAATGATGTGTGGTGTGTGCAGTGTGGAGCGGTACGTACCCGGAAGAGCCTCCCGCAGGTGTGGCAGACGTGCTTGGGCGGCGGCCGGCGCTGGGCGTGCACGGTGCGGCGGTGCTTGGCGAGGGAGGCAACGGAGGCGAGCGCGGCGCCGCACGTGGCACAGGGGTGCGCGCGCACGCCCTCGTGCTGCACCAGCACGTGCGCCGACAGGCCTGACGCACGCTCGAAGCGCTTCGGGCATGAGCCGCACGCGTATCTGCCGTACAACCAACCATACCAGACCATCAGTCACGTCATACGGTAGTCGGGACGGGTGGGAGTATCTGCCGTACGATACAGGATCATGGAGGGAGGAAGATGATGAGGAGAGGGGAGGAAGAAAGAATTGAGAGGTGGGAGCAGCGATAGTTAGAGAGATCGATAGTTTTTACTAAGCAAAGTTCCGAATCTTGTCGTTAGATAGCACTGTAATAGACATATATACTTACATAAAACTGCCTTTGTCTTTGTGTCTCAAACTTTTTTGTAAATGTTGCCGTAGATTGTGCGCAGATTTGAACCTGCGGAAAAAAATAAAAAAAAGTGTGTTATATATATGACATTATCAAATACGCATCAGACCAGGGGCCATATGGATCTCAGCAGACCGCCATAGTTTGGGGTCACTTGCATCTCACCAGACCGCCATAGTTTGGGGTCACTTGCATCTCACTAGACTGCCATAGTTTGGGGTCACTTGCATCTCACCAGACCGCCATAGTTTGGGGTCACTTGCATCTCACTAGACTGCCATAGTTTGGGGTCACTTGCATCTCACCAGACCGCCATAGTTTGGGGTCACTTGCATCTCACTAGACTGCCATAGTTTGGGGTCACTTGCATCTCACCAGACCGCCTTAGTTTGGGGTCACTTGCATCTCACTAGACTGCCATAGTTTGGGGTCACTTGCATCTCACCAGACCGCCAAAGTTTGGGGTCACTTGCATCTCACTAGACTGCCATAGTTTGGGGTCACTTGCATCTCACCAGACCGCCATAGTTTGGGGTCACTTGCATCTCACTAGACTGCCATAGTTTGGGGTCACTTGCATCTCACTAGACAGAGTGTGGGTCACCATGCTGTATTGTCTGCGCTCACAATGAGTATGGTGACCCCTACTGTTAAGTGCTCCCGGAGACAGTCATTCGCAATTGTCAATTTTTACGTCATTGAAGTAACAAATGATCGTTTAAAGAGGCCATTGATGCCATTGTCATTCGCAACTACGTGATTGAAGGTGAATGATGGAAGTCCATTGACAATCGCGAATGATGTAAGAAATTGAACGTCTTGTTGTTGTGCGATTGACCGCTTTCGGTAATTCGCTAGTCGAGAAACGTAGCGGACGTGTCGCGTCACGCTTCCGACCCGATTCCCAAGCAATTGACGATTCGTATGAAGCTCCATCATTCGCAACTTCAATTGAAGGATCATTGACGTAAAAATTGACAATCGCGAATGACTGTCTCCGGGGCACTAGATTCCACTCATGCTTTTATTAAGGTTTTTACCCAACTGCCAAGGAAGGGTTATATTTTTGACGCGTAAGATACGCGCCAAAAATATAACCCTTCCTTGGCAGTTATATGTGTAATAATATTTTTACCTCATATATTTTAAAACGATTTATTTGATTAAATTTGTCTTGGTAACCCAAGTGCGTTGGATACGTCTTCAACCTAACAAGACGACTGTAAGACGCTAAAGTTCAAGTTAAATATTTTTTTATTGAATACTTGCAATATGGGTATCAAATGCAAAATACTTTTAAATTAACAATAATTAAGCCGAGCGTATTTTTTTTATTTTTTAAAATTAAAACATTCTTTTATATTTAGATATTGGTGTTTGTGTCACTCATTCATTCATTCACTCGCTCACTGTACTATCTGTGAATGAATGAGAAGTAAAGATTATTTCATCTCCAGCTCACATGCGGGAGTGACACAGTTGAGTCAACTGTTAACGACGATAGTGTGTGGGCGCGAGCGTCTGTGACCAGACTATATAGAAGAATATATTACATTTACATTATTTCTTTATAACATACTCAAATCTGCTGCATTAACCGAATTTGTCGAGTGGTTCTGAATTTTGCGTTTAAAAACACACAACACAGATTATTCAGATGCATAGATAAAAATATCCGGATATTCGGATGCTACACATAATTTATTCTCACCTGACATCACACTCGACACAGTAGAACTCCTTGACGTCGGTATGCTTGAGCTGGTGATGTTTGATCTGGGTTCGAGTCCGGAACTTCTTACCGCATGTGGAGCATTCGTAGTTTTTGATACCCTGGTGTATTCTGTGGGGGGAATGAAGTATTCAGAGTGTCAATATAGTGGGAAATATGAGGCTCTCTCTCTGAGTCAGTCCCTCATGTCTGAGGATCGTGGTCAGCTTCAGGGTTAATAATAATAATAAAAATAACTTTATTGTACACCAGGTAATTACAGAGTACTTATAACTAGGTATGTAGGTACAATTGGCGGCCTTATCGCCCGGAGGCAATCTCTTACAGGCAACCATAAGATGGAGAGAACACGATTTGGAGGAAATGTAGGGTAGTGTCTGGTGTATTGAAAGTAGGGAAGAAGGGAAAATTAAAACATTTTATAATGAGTTAAATATACAAATATTGATTACATACATATACTGTAATTATAGAATTAAGTAGATACATACATAAAAGGAATGATGTGACCTATTACCTATTAGTAAGAAGGAGAGTTATAAAGTGGATTAAGGGACATTAATGTCTCCCAGGTAGTGCTGCTTGACTAGTCGTTTGAATGCCACTGGTAGAGCGTTCCACAATCGAACTGCTTGGATAGAGAACGAGTTATCGAGAAATTTGGTGGAATGGCTAGGCATTTTCAGCTTCAAGTTCTCTGATGATCTCAGAAATTTAGTATGCGTGTCGTGTAAGAAAGTGAACCGCGATTTGAGGTAACGTGGAGTAGAAGGATTAAATAGACTGTTGTATAGAAGAGAAAGAATATGTGCATTCCGGCGAAGGCGGATGGGTAACCACTTAAGCTTCTTACGATAATCGAAGACATGATCATATTTCCGTAATCCAAATATGAATCTGATACAGAGGTTCTGGAGTCTCTCAAGCTTATTAAATTGGTCTTCGGTAAGATCTAAATAGCTGGCATCAGCATAATCAAGGATGGGGAAAAGAAGGGATTGTGTAATTGCAATCTTTGTAGAAGTAGGTAGGATATTGCGAAATCTACGCAGAGATCCTGCAGCGGCAAACATTTTGCGACTCAGCTCCTGGAGCAGGGTTGTATCTGGAGAGGATGATCTTCCTCCACCGGTTCCTGTCCAGCGCGTCTCTCACAACCGAGTAGAATTTAGAGGTCGAAGACTCCTTTACCTGATCGGTACATCTTGTTGGTGAACGACCGCGCGATCTTTTGCCTTCGGTATTCCCCACCACGATCAGTCAGTCAGAGAATTATCTTTTTGAAGTGAAACTTCTTTAGAATCGTTGTGATTTCAAACCGGATGCAACGGAAAAACAACAGGTAAGAGACACAAATACAAAATTAGTGAGTCAGAGCGAGAGAGCAAAGATTTAACGTGTGTTAGTATCTGATAAGCAGGCACCACACTTCGTTATACGCTATTCGTTATGCGGGTTATTCGCGCGCATACGGCGAAGTGTAGAGAGTATATTCGCCAATATGCGCCTTAGTCGTACGCATAATACATAAGCCAAATAGCGAATACGCGTATCCGTCGACTTGTCGGTTTTTTGACACACTTCAAAGGACACGAATAAGGCGAATACACGCATCGACTGCCCACACTTCGGACGGGTAGTGAAGTGCCCTGTGCATAACCTAACAACCATAGACTATAAAACAGTTTTTGAAATAGAATAAATCGATTAAACGATTAAAATAATCTATCTTTTTATCAAAATAATTAGACTTCATTTAAGTATTGTTTCTGTAAATTGAATAAAATAAAAAGGAAATTAAAATAGTATGTTTCGTTCGTTCGTATGGTTTCGTTTCGTTCACCATAAAAATGACAATGACACATCTCACACACAACACACATATTTGCCTTGTTTGGCATACCAGTTCTAAGTGTGGATGGCATGTTTGTTGTTTACGCGCATAACAAATATTTGGGCGAATACGGCGTAGACACATAACAAATACATTGTCTGCCTTCACAGTGAGGCTGGTGACCCTTCTCCTTGATTCTACTCATGCTTTTTATCAGACAGAATAGAGTTATTTGGGCTGGCTCATAAATAAATAAAAAAGTCGTGTGGCACTCGGGAACTGCCGCGGTTAAGCTTTTGCAAAGCATATTTTATCAACTTTTGCAATTATAATTATTTATTTATGCAGTATTTTTTTTCTTTGCTATTAATTCAAGTTTACAAAACAATATACACTGTCTTTTTACCAACATACATTCTAACAATATAATCATCCTATTAACAGAAAGACAATGACAACTAAACAGCGAAAATAATAGTAATATGAGCATATCTATGGAATATAAAAACAATAAGATTCAATTAGACGGTACTGGAGGACGCGGACGCTATGTATTGTGCCTACGATATCCCTTCTATTTGATTAATCTATGACGCATGCCAGGCGCCCGTTATTTGTCCTTGTCGCACTGCAATGACAATCATATTCTCTATCCTTTTTTAACATGGGGTGTTAGGTTTTTTTTGTTATGAAATTTCTTGATTCGGTTGCCGCGTTCAAAGCCCGCGATAAAAGCTATGCAATAGCTTAAAACTTTTTTCATTAGGTTTTCTTCATTATATAATTTTATTATAATGGGTACAATCCTATTAAGGTTAGAGAATGAATGAGAATGAATGAAAGTAGGGTAGTAGTAATACTCACTGCAGATGTTCCGTCAAAGAATCCTTATTGACGAAGGTCTTCCCGCACTGGTCACACTTGGGTCTGTCTGCGCCGTGATGGTTCCTCATATGCCCCCTATGGGTCTTATTGTTGCTGAAATAGAAAGTAATTAATAAATATTTCGGACATCTGATGTAGGGTTCGCCTACTGGGGCCTTCGACTTATCTGTGGACTGTATCTGTTCGAAACGAAATAAAAGACCGGTCGGGGATACTTAGAGAACTAGGTTTATTTACATACACAATGTTGCTAACACTAAGCCTATGCTGATGCTTAACCCTAATGACGTCACACTTGCACTTGTACTGCGACACGATCTTGATCTTGAATAGTTCGACTTGCAATCTTCAATATCGCCGATCTTCAATATATTCTTCAATATTAATCTTCAATATGTCTTCAATATTAATCTTCAATATGTCTTCAATGTATCTTGCAGTGTTCTTGTACTGGAGCTCTTCAGGTTTCTTTTCTTCGTGTTGTCTTCGAGGCGGTCCGAACTGCACTGACTTTTCGGCTAAATCGACCCTGTATATATAGCCCGCCTCCGACGCTTGCTCTGCGCTGATTGGCTGCCCTCCCACGCGGCGTTCTAGAACGTTCGATATGCTCTGTCTCTTTCCCTCTCTAAGCTACCTCGAAACTTTACCCTAACGACGAGCCGTTTTGTCGTAGGGCGCTTATTTACTATTTACGTTTATACAAGTGCAAGTTTACAATATTTCTTAATAATACAATTCTATTATTTACATAAATGACTTAAAACTACTCGTTGCTCGCGTCGCTAACAGTCTCCCCCCGGCGAAGACTCGGCGCAGCCCTCCACCGGTAAGACGGCGAGCTTTGTAGTCGGCCTCCGGAATATCCCGCTGCGTGTCCTCACGTCGGCGCTGCGTACTCCTCCATCTGGTCCCGTGTAGACTCGCTCGATGATTCCTCGTGGCCACGTGTTGCGAGGCAAAGTCGGATCGACGACCACCACCAGGTCCCCTTCTTTCAGCTGGCGGTCGTTCGACGTGGCTCCGAGTCGCGGTACCAACGTGGGCAGGTACTCGCGAACCCAGCGGCGCCAAAACTCGTCAGCCATAGCTTGGCTAGCGCGCCATGTTCGTCGATCGGCGATTCGGCACGGTCCTGTCGTAGGCAGCCCTTTGGATGAGCCCAACAAGAAATGATTGGGTGTGATAGCCTCCGGATCCCTCGGGTCAACCGAGACGTGGGTTAGTGGTCTCGCGTTGATGGCGTATTCGGCTTCAACGAGCAGGGTTTGAAGCACTTCTTCTCGCGGTGTCTTCTGGTTCAACGTGGCAGTGAGAGCGACCTTTACTGACCTCACCAATCGCTCCCACGCACCTCCCTGGTTCGGTGCCCCGGGCGGGATGAAC
Organism: Phragmatobia fuliginosa; assembly: GCA_932526445.1. NCBI lineage: Eukaryota > Metazoa > Arthropoda > Insecta > Lepidoptera > Erebidae > Phragmatobia > Phragmatobia fuliginosa. The sequence continues at coordinate 9,872,847 of OW052084.1, read as the reverse complement.
CTCCAATTCAGCCGATGCAGCAGCCCATATTCTCGTAGAGCTGGTGCCCATTCGGCGTAGGCAGCCCGTAGCTCGGCGTCTGCTCCCCTGAAGTTTGTGGCGTTGTCGCTATACATTACGGCTGGCCATCCTCGTCGCGCAGCCATCCGTCGCAATGCCATAATTGCTGAGTCGGTAGATAGCGAGTTCACTAACTCTAAGTGAACCGCTCGCGTTGTCAGACACGTAAACAACGCGCCCCATCTCTTCTCGTGGCGTCTTCCTATTGTGACCATAAGTGGTCCGAAGTAGTCAACCCCGCAATTGGAAAAGGGTCGGTGATATGGCTCCATTCTCGCTGCAGGTAAGTCTCCGATGACCGGTGTCTGTGGCTGTGCCTTTCGGACTCGACACAGTGCACACTTATGGGCGACAGCGCGTACTGTCGGTCTAAGTTTCAAAATCCAATAGCGCTGTCTCAAGTCGTTGACTACTCGTTCGGAGTTCGCGTGTCCCGCTGTCTGGTGCTCCCGATGAACAAGCAACCTCGTAAAGGGGTGTCCTCCATCCAAGATGATCGGCTGTTTCATCTCGGACGACACGTTGGCGGCGTTGATCCTGCCGTTTACTCTTAAGAGTCCGTCGTCTCCTCGAAGCGGATCCAATCTAAATAGTCTGCTTTTCGCTGGGATAGTTTTCCCTTTCTTCAGCAGCTCTACTTCCTCGCCGAAGCTATCTTCCTGGCTTTTCAACATCCATAACTTTTCTGCTTTGTTGATGTGTTGCATTTCCATTGTCGTCGCTTTCTTCCTGCATTTATCGATGAACAGAAATATCGCGGCCGTCGCTCGTATCAGCTTCTCGTAACTGGAGAATCTTTCGATCTCTGGGAGGTCGTAGTCTTTCGATCGTATGTGTAGAACGAACTCTTCCTCCCTTTCGTTCTCTTTTTCGTCTTTGCTCATAAATTGCGGCCACTCAGTCTTCCTAGTTCGTAAGAAGGCTGGCCCCATGAACCATCTGTCCTCTTGTGATTCTGGTACGTATCCTGGTCGCGTTGCCAAATCCGCGACGTTCAAAGCGGTAGGGATCCACCTCCATTCACTCGGTTTCGTGGCCTCGGCGATTTCCCCTAATCGGTGTGCCACGAAGGGTGTGTATCGTCCACCGTCGTTCTGAATCCAGTGTAACACGGTTCGGGAGTCGGTCCAGTATGTGATCTCGTCTGTAGACCAGCGATGCTCCCTTCTTATCGTAGCTGCAAGCCTTGTGCCGACGACTGCCGCTTGTAGCTCCAGCCTAGGAATGGTCTGTGCGCGGATCGGCGCCACTTTAGCCTTGGCAGCTACCAGCACGACGTCTGCGGTGCCGTCTTCCTTTTCTAGTCTCCAATACGCGGCGGTCGCAAAGGCGTGTTCGCTCGCGTCACAAAACACATGAAGCTGCTTGCTTCTAGCTTCTTTCTTCGGGTCATAACACCTCGGTAGGTTGAGTTCGGTTATGACGTTCATCTTCCCCAGCCACGCCATGAAGTCTTGTGCATATTCTTCCGGTAGCGCTTCGTCCCAATCGATCTTCTCTCGCCATAGACGTTGCAGCAGGATCTTTCCTGTGATGCTGTAGCAACTCAATAGTCCCAGCGGATCATATAGAGACATCACGGCGCTAAGAGCTTCACGTTTCGTTGGCGGTCGGCTGAGGTTCTTTACTTCGTCTTTGACACGACTGAGCGTTGTATTGAAGCCCAGAGTGTCTTTCGCGGCGTTCCACTGTAGCCCTAAGGTCTTCTCGTTCGCGTCGAATCCCGAGAGTAGCTGTGTCTTGACTCGTGCCCGTAGTTCCTCCGGGATCCTTCTTATTACCTCGTCGCTATTTGAGTTCCAACTCCGCAGGTTGAATCCACATTTGCGGTGGATGCTGTCTACCTCCCCGGTGATCTTCACTGCAGTCTCTTCGTCTTCATAACTGTCCACATAGTCGTCCATGTAATGTGCTTCGGTGATTGCCCTGACTGCTTCTGGATGCTCGTAGCTGTCGTCTTGAGCGTTCCTATTTCGCACGCTGTGAGCCAGGAACGGTGAACACGATGCCCCGAAGATCATAGATGTCATCTTGTACACCTTAGGTGGCTGTTCTCGATCGTCTCCTCTCCAGATGAACAGCTGTGCCGGTTGATCTTCTTTCCGTATTTTGACTCGTAGGAACATCTCCTGTATATCTGCAGTGACGGCGACCTTATTTTCTCTGAAGCGGAACAGGATCGTTTGTAGAGACTGTAGCAAGTCCGGACCCTCTAGCAGGAAGTCGTTGAGGCAGACCCCCCTGGACTTGGCTGCTGCGTCAAACACAAGTCGTACTTTGCCGGGCTTGTTCGGGTTCGTTACGGCGAAGTGCGGTAGATACCATGCCCTTTGACTTTCCCTGTCCTCTACGGTGCATGGTTCTGCGTATCCTTTTAACAACAGGTTCTCTATTTGTTTCGTATATTCGTGCTTTAGTTCGGCAGACTTATCCAACCTGTGCTCTAGGTTCTTCAGTCTTCTCAGTGCCGCATCGTAGCTCGGTGGCATTTTCGGGTCGTCCTCACGCCATGGCAACCCTACTTCGTAGTGACCGTCGACTCTCTTCGCGGTTCGTGCGAAAGTCTCCAAGGCTCTGCTGTCGGCCTTGCTTACTCGTGGTCTTGCCGTGATCCCCAAGGCATCGATTTTGAAGTGGTCCGCTACCATCTCTTCCAGACGTGTACTTGTATCGACGTCGAGGTGAAGCACTGCATCTGGCCCCTCCCTCAACACCGTTCGTGGTAGAGTCCCGTGGATCACCCAACCCAGCTGTGTCTTCGAAGCTGCTGGTTGGTTCCTTCGTCCTACTCTGAGTTCTCTTGACACGATCAACTCCCAGTTGTCGGCTCCGATCAGTAACTGTGGACGCCCTTGTTCGTAGCACACTTTTTTATCTTTCAAATCGCTCAAGTGTTTCAGTTGTAGCAACTCGTCCGGTATGGTTTGCGGTGCCAGGTTCAAATGTTTGATCGTTCTAGCCCGAATGGAGAATGGCCGTTTCTCTTCGTCCATACCCTTGATGCCGATCTTCACCAGTTGGCTCTTCATGCCTTCTTGCCACGTATTGATGCCTCGGATGTGAAGCGTCTTGGCTGGACCTTCAGCGCCTATCCGCTTGGCGATGTCTTCATCCAAAAGTGACACCGTAGATCCCTCGTCGAAGAGTGCGTATATCTTCGCTTCACCTTTCGGACCTGATATCGTCACCGGGCGTATCTTCAACATCACTTCCCTTCTCGCAGTTACCGCTGTGTTGACGTTCTCGGTTTCATTCGTATTCTCTTCGGACGATGACGACGAAGCTTGAGACGTTGACGTTGCATTAATGTAGCTCTGGTCGTGCAGCAGGGTATGATGTGGTCGGCGGCAGCCTTGTATGCCACAACCTCTCCCTCTGCAATTACCGAGGCGGTGTTGACCCACTATACACTTAAAGCAAAGCTTCTCGTCCTTTACGAGTTTCCATCGATCTTCTAGTCCCATCTGGAGAAACGTCGGGCATTTCGGAAGTGTGTGTTGTCCCTTGCATTTCGGACAGCTTTTCGTAATCACTTCTGCTTGTGGTGCCTCTGTCGTTGTGTACACTGGCTTCTTTTTTGCTTCGTTTCTTGGAGCCGTAGAACCTTTGAAGTCCCTCTTTGGTGCGGCAGTGACGGCCGCTCCCCCCGTGTAGCCGTAACGGAGTGCACGGTCGGCTTCTCGCATCAGGAATCGTGATAGCCTGATGACCTCGGGTTCCATTGAGTCTTCATTTTGTTCTGCGTAGTCGCACCATCTCGATCGTAGATGCGGGCTAAGCTTCTCGAGTATGTCTCTTGACAACATGGGGTTGTGTAGGTATCCCTTGTTGTCAATTGACTGTAGCACAGTTACACTATTCTGCACCCTAATGGCGAACGCGTTCAATTCACTCGCTGATTGCCCCGGGCGCGGCATGCGTTTGAGTTCGTCGATTGTTCTGTCGATCACCACTTCCGGTCTTCCGTAACACTGTTCTAGTGTTCGCATGACGATGTTCGGATCGTCGACCGTGTGTAGCAACGCGGATACTGCTTCCCGCGCCTCCCCGCGCAGACAGTTTCTAAGGCGTGCCATGTTCTCCGTTGCACTAAAACTGTACATCTTCGTGGTGTCCCTCATTGCGGCCTTGAAGGAAAACCACTCGTACGCTGATCCCGTGAAGAGTGGCAGCTCATAGGTTTGCCTCGGTGGTGGTCTGGCTCTCGTCAGCTTCTCCATAGCTTCAACGAGTTGTTCGATTCCTCGCGATCTCGACGAACTCCGATGAGGCGTAGGCGACCTTGCTCGTTCGTCACGTGGCTCCCCCCGTATTGTTCCACGGGCTCGATCAGGCGTCACGTGATTGTTTTGCGGTCGTACTCCTAACACGATGTCGGTTGCGTTGCGCGTCCCCTGGATCACGCTGCTTCCGACTTGCCCCATGTGTTCGCTGCTGGGTACGTTGCGAGCCTCTTGGACCACGCTGTCGACGTTCCCATGCGTTCGCATCCAGTCTTCCACCTTCTCTCTTCCGTCGTTCTCGGGATTCTCTTCAGACTCTTGTATCGTCTCGATCTCCATGGCGAGACGTCGCCTAATTCGTTCGGCTTCGAGTTCCAGTTCTTGCTTCTTCAACAAGGCCAGCCGCTCTTCAGCATCAAACTGGGCTTGTCGTATACGTGCGGTAACACTGCTCGTAGATCTGTTGGAAGCGACGGATCGCGCCGGCGATGTGTTGCGGTGTCGCGTTCGTATCGCTTGTTCCGGCGGCGGCATCGCTGTGATGACGTCATGCGCTAACGGCACGTGGCGGCTCTCCGGTCGTGCGCTTGGCCCAGCGTCGGCGTTCGCTTCCTCTCGCTGCACTTCTTCCCGTCGGCTGGTGTTCGTGTCCGCGGAGGGTGATCTGGGCGAGTTTTCAAATCGTATGGCACGGCGGGTCGGGGCTCCGGGAATAGGCTGGAACGCTGCCTCTTGCTGTTCTTCTCCGGAGACGTGACTACGTGTTAGCACCATTTTACGTCACACTAATTCTCTAATATCCTAACTTCCCGATCCGGCTCTGTAGGACCAAAACTGTAGGGTTCGCCTACTGGGGCCTTCGACTTATCTGTGGACTGTATCTGTTCGAAACGAAATAAAAGACCGGTCGGGGATACTTAGAGAACTAGGTTTATTTACATACACAATGTTGCTAACACTAAGCCTATGCTGATGCTTAACCCTAATGACGTCACACTTGCACTTGTACTGCGACACGATCTTGATCTTGAATAGTTCGACTTGCAATCTTCAATATCGCCGATCTTCAATATATTCTTCAATATTAATCTTCAATATGTCTTCAATATTAATCTTCAATATGTCTTCAATGTATCTTGCAGTGTTCTTGTACTGGAGCTCTTCAGGTTTCTTTTCTTCGTGTTGTCTTCGAGGCGGTCCGAACTGCACTGACTTTTCGGCTAAATCGACCCTGTATATATAGCCCGCCTCCGACGCTTGCTCTGCGCTGATTGGCTGCCCTCCCACGCGGCGTTCTAGAACGTTCGATATGCTCTGTCTCTTTCCCTCTCTAAGCTACCTCGAAACTTTACCCTAACGACGAGCCGTTTTGTCGTAGGGCGCTTATTTACTATTTACGTTTATACAAGTGCAAGTTTACAATATTTCTTAATAATACAATTCTATTATTTACATAAATGACTTAAAACTACTCGTTGCTCGCGTCGCTAACATCTGATATAAACTCGTGCGAGCTTACATGGCACCTGACTCAAATGACAGTGGTTTAAAGTACCGAGTGCAAAAAAATAATAGTTTTTTTGATTTGATCATTTATTTTGCTCCGTGTGTTGACGGATTAACAATACAGAGTGTAACCACCCCCATTCATCCCGCGGGGTCGTAAAAGGCGACTAAGAGATAAACTACGCAATACATCAATGCAAAGAGAAGGAAAACTTGAAACCAACCCTATACCAACCCGTCTGGCCAGGGTGGTATAGTAGGCCAAAACCTCCTTTCTAAGGAGAGGCCTATGTCCAGCAGTGGACTGTTAAAGGCTGTTGATGATGATGATTTATTTTGCTCTAAGTAGTTTCTCATAACATACTAATTTATCTTAAGTGGTACTTAACCAGCTGAGTTAAGAAAATACGCATGCATACCAATAGGAAGCAGGCCCGATTGCATTCGGGTAAATAATAAACTGCCTTGTTGGTCTATTGGTTAGCGTATGCAGCTGCTGATTAAGAAGGCTCGGGTTCGATTTTCGGGTCGATCCAAATGATTGTGTGATCCGCAAATATTTGTTTCGGAGTTTGCGTGTTTTCTATGTATAATATGTATGTATTTATATTAGTTTTTAAGTATATATATTGTCACGTAACTCGGCTTTAGTCGCCGGTTTGTGCACGATAGATAGGAGAAAGAGAAATATACTAAATCACGAGAGTTTACAAGAGGTTTATTGTTTTCACAATCAATACAATTAGATAGATATAATCGGAATACAAGGGCTAGTTCGCGAGCACGTTAGGGCGTGGGCTCTTGAGAGTTTGGTCGGTGATGCCTCCAGAAATAGGAGACACTTAACTTCAGTAGCGGAGTGCAGCAGAAAAAAGGGCTGAGCTCGAGGCGCGCGCTGTTCTTATAGCCGCGCGCGAAGTAGCGGGGAGACGCTCGCCTGCTAGCGGGGAACGGGGCAGTATAGCCACGTTACATACCCCCCCCTTTAGGCCAGAATTTTTCCTCAGGGAAAATTCGCCTGGGGCTCGTGGTCTCCGCCGTAGGTAGTCCCTCGCTGGTACCCTGGAAGTAGTAAGCAAAAGCTGAGACACTGAACAAGGAAACACGAATCACAGCTAGAGGGGATAAGAAGACAAAATGCAGACACAGTGCTCAGCGAGGTGAAAGTAAAAAGACGTTAGTTATACATTAGAATGATGATACGATCGATGTGAATGATAGGTTAGTTTTTATTTTTAAGTTATTAAATTATATAGAAAGAATTACTAGAAGTGATTTATGTCAGTAGCAACAACAGATAAGACAGATAAGTGTGCAGTAGAAAACGCAACCACAAAGATCAAAACACGTTCGAGAATCGAACCTGTGACAAGGTTTGGGACAGACCCCTTTAACCACTGAGCCATAGGGCAAAAAAAAAAAATTTTTTTTTTATATTTTTAGATTACATTTGGTTATTTATAAAGCAGTATTTTTAAATATAAGTTCGTTCCTTTTTTTTTTTTTTTTTTTTGTAAGTTATAGATAGATATTCAAGTTTAAGATTCTCGAATTTAAATTCAAGATTTTTTTTTTTTCATTTTTTTAAATTAAGTTAGTTTTTTAGGAATTAAAGATGCCTAGCTGACACAACGCAGGAAACAATACAACACATACTACCAAAACCCAAAGATTAATGATGATAGTCAAAAAGTAATGGGTGCTGTTCAAAAATGTTTTTATCGTTAAATTCGCTTATTCAACAGCATTTCTGAACAGACGTTATTTTGCCTAGCGACAAGTGAAATAGAACATTCCAAACGATAACGAAACTCATACGACTGATACAATGAAGAATATTAACAAGAGGGAAGTCACAACTTGTAGTAGTGGTGATAAAATTTTATTGATATAATATTAACTTTACCTCCATATTTGTTTATAATATTATTGTTTATAGTTTATTAGTTTTACATCTTTGATATGCCATTCACCCAAGTGTTTACTTGATATGTAATTTAAACACCAAAGGATATTTTTTAGAAATAAATTTACATTTTATGTATTTAGGAGCTAATTTTTTGCTAAAGTATTTGTCTTTGTCACTGAGATAAATATCACTGAGTTGAATTTTGCCGGCTTCCGGCGAAGATTATAAGATTTAGAATAAATTGATAGGCCTCAAATAAAGCTGCCTGTACCTTCTCAAAAATAGAAGATAGATAGCCTAAGGTTTCGGCGTAACTATGATTTGTTTCATTAACTATATTTGGATCGGAATCCGCAGTAATATAGAAAGAAACATAGGTGACAATTTCTCTTCCGTAGACTAGGAAGTTTGGGCTGAACCCAGTAGTTTCATTCACTGAGCAGTCAAGAGCAAATTTAGTTTGTTATTAATTTATACCAGATTATATGGTCGTTAGTTATAAAGGTAGAAATAGCTGTCATTTTTTTTTTATCGTTCCACTGTGTTTACGTAAGGCGTGTATAGTGGAGTGTAATATAAGATTGGAATTTTGTATTTAGATAATAGATTTTTAATTGTTGCGCTAATGAATTGTTTACCGCTATCGAGTACAAAGGGGGACGGGACGCCATATACGAGGAAGACATTTTCCTCTAAAATTTTAGAGATTATTTCTGGCGTAGCCCGTTTTATAGGAAACAACAAATGATATTTAATACCAAGGTGACCGGTAGAGGGCACCGTGTGGCTTTCCACCACGATTTTTGAGCTCCGCTTAGACGGAACGACTTCCTTCAATAATAATTGAAAGTCCTTAGTGAGTGGGTTTAAACTATTTTTGAAGTTGTATAGTTTGTTATTTCTGTTTTGATAATTCAAAGGCGGCCTCCTTTTTAGTTGGGAGTTTTTACACCGCTTGTGAATGTTTAGGTACCAAGAATCATTAGTAGAAACTGGTAAATTTGAATTAGGTTTAAGTGAGATATTAGGGTCATTACTAATAACGGAAACTGGTGCATCAATAGTTTTGTTGCTATTTTCCGACAGAGAAATATGAGGAGTGTAGTTAGTTTTAGAATTGCGGATTGAAGAAAGGCGGTAGCTGTTAAAAAATTTAGAAATGTAGGTCAACCAGTTATTCCATTCTTTTTTATCAAAGTTTGGATGGTTGTTATTTCTCCAATCCTGTTTATTTAGTTTTTTGACGGCGAGATATTTGGTTTATGATTACAGTTAGGGCAGTCAGCGACACGAAAACCTTTCAGACCGCATTTGAAACATACTAGGTACCTTGGCTGACGACACTCCGTGAGCGAGTGTGTTGTAGTTCTACAACGAGGACAAAATTTATTAGCGACATTCGAAGTTCCCTGAACAACATTTACCTGTGTAGCAGGAGTAGTTCGAGGCGGTTTAAAGTACTGTTTATTTTTATTATTTGAATATTTATTGTAAATAATTTGTTTATAGAAATTATTGTTATTACAGTTAGAATTATTAGAAGGAGGGTAGTTATAAGCGAATTCCGGTGCTAGGGTATTAGAAGATGTCCTAGGCGGTTCGCGGAAATCTTTATTACGGCTATCATATTTTTCGAAGTTTTTACAAGCTTTAATTAGACTGGGAATATCGACTACGTTTGTGGTTAATAGAGAATTAGTATAACAAGGCCGAATATTGTTTAGAAGTATTTCTAGTTTTTCAGATTCGCTGATAGGTGTATCCAGACGGGAAAACAATCCTTGCATTTTAGCAATATATAAAGTTATATTTTCGTTATAGCCTTGCGAGCGAAGTCTTATTTCTGATAACAATTTATGGTTGTAATTATGCGGGCTAAAATCGCCTTTTAATAATTGGCACAGCTGACTCCAAGATGAGACGCTGTCCTTTATACTACGATACCAGGTTAAAGCGTCTTCCGAGAATATTTCGAAAGCGAAAGAGAGAATCTTGTCTTCCGGTATGTTCCTACTAGACATAAATTCATTAATTTTTTGAATGAAGGCACGCACACACGATCTACCGTCATATTTGAATTTAGCAAGTTCAGAAAAAAGTTTACGTTCGTAAGTTAATGCGCTAATGGGGGTACTGAGGCTTATCGACTCGACCGAGCAATCTGTCTGCGGTTCGTGGCGCGTGGGCGGGGAAGTTAGTAGTTTAAGCGATGAATATAAAGTGTGGAATTCGTTCCACAAGGTATCTATGAGGCTAATATCTGGAAGGTTATTTAAACAGATGCGATTTAACCTGTGATAGATATGGTGTAACAGAGACTCCGTTCTAGTCAACAGATTTTTTTCAAAGTTACTAGTTAGCATTTTAATGTTATTATTGGCTTTAAAAAGTGAGAATTTAATAGCTTGGAGATCCTCCTCGGTAGACAGGTAGGATTCCGTTAAGTCTTCGGAAGGCAGACTCAGCGCGAGTTTAGAAATTTGCTTACGCAATTCCTCCACCGTGTTTGACTTCACGCCACCTCTCAAATACACTTCGTATTCGAGTTCGGGTTTTTGTAGACACGAGAATTTAATATCGTAGGCCATTTTGAATTAGTTTAAACGCGGTAGTTAAAAATTGAGGAAACAAAATCGAAAAGAAATTTGTAAAACGCCGTCCAGGTAGTAATAAAACTGAGTTATTAGAAGTGAGAATTATCAAGCAGGTAGGTTGAGCGTGCGATCTCGTGGCAACGGGATGCGAAACCGGTTTTCGGCAGCGAGAATGCACATGCGCAGCGCGACGATAGATTCTTTACAGCGATTTGTATTTATCACTAGTTAAATATGTTAAAAAAAATGCAATTAAGCGTATGCGGCAATACACAGCGAAATAAATATATAAGAAAAACACTTGCCTGGACGGGTTTCGACACAAAACACATAAAATGGTTAGCACACAGTAAAAAAAAAAATACGAGGCAATCACCGATGAAACTCTCAGCCTATTTAGACGGGCGCCAGTGTCACGCAACTCGGCTTTAGTCGCCGGTTTGTGCACGATAGATAGGAGAAAGAGAAATATACCAAATCACGAGAGTTTACAAGAAGTTTAATGTTTTAACAATCAATACAATTAGATAGATATAAACGGAATACAAGGGCTAGTTCGCGAGCACGTTAGGGCGTGGGCTCTTGAGAGTTTGTCGGTGATGCCTCCAGAAATAGGAGACACTTAACTTCAGTAGCGGAGTGCAGCAGAAAAAAGGGCTGAGCTCGAGGCGCGCGCTGTTCTTATAGCCGCGCGCGAAGTAGCGGGGAGACGCTCGCCTGCTAGCGGGGAACGGGGCAGTATAGCCACGTTACATACTTTTACAAAATAATGGCGATGTTTCACATCTGCCAGGCGTCCCGTGACGGCTCAATTTTTTTTTTTTTAGTTTTATCACTCTCTTATTTTAGAAGTTGGAGGGGGGGGGGACACACATTTTTCCACTTTTGAAGTGTCTCTCGCGCAAACTATTCAGTTTAGAAAAAAATGATCTTAGAAACCTCAACATCATTTTTGAACACCTATCCATAGATACCCCACGTACACACGTATAGGTTTGATGAAAAATTATTTTTTGAGTTTCAGTTCCAAGTATGGGGACCCCCAAAATGTATTGTTTTTTTTCTATTTTTATGTAAAAATCATAATGCGGTTCACAGAATACATCGACTGACCAAATTTCAACAGTATAGCTCTTATAGTTTCGGAAATAATTGGCTGTGACATACGGACGGACAGACAGACAGACAGACTTGACGAATCTTTATGGGTTCCGTTTTTTGCCATTTGGCTACGGAACCCTAAAAAACAGCCAAGTGCGTGTCAGGCTGTCAGGCCACGCACAGGAAAGGGTTCCTCAGCCACCCATAATGGTACGTGGATTTAAAATCGTATGCGTTAATTTTGTATGACGTTTTCCAAGTGACCGCATTTTTCAAGTTAAGCGTCCATAACTCCTGAACTAACAAAGTCATCTAATCCGATACAGTTGTCCTTTAAAGCTCCTTATATGGACCACCATCTTAAATTTTTCCAGATTTTTGGGACAGCCGTTTAGCTTTTAGAGGGGGACGGGACGACGCCCTGTTTTTACAAGAAAGTGCCCTATAAAGTGGAATTTCTCGCAAACGGATACCTAAATCAAAACATCGTCTTAGAAACCCTACCTATCTAATGATACCCCACACGATAGGGTTAGCCGGGAAAAATAACATCCCCACTTCACGTGTGGGGGAGGTACACCTAAAAATTATTTTTTTTATAATTTTATTTATATAAGTAAGTATATATTTAAATTTATATATTGTAGCACTTTGTTGACGTAATTGCAACACACATTCATGCAGTTTCATCTTTCTAGCCCCAACCGTTGGGCGGTAGGTCGAGGACGGACGGACGGACATGACAAATCTATACTTAATGGTTCCGAGTCATGAACTACGGAACCCTAAAAAGTAATCTGTCTATGTCTGATTAGTCCGGGTAATCTCTAGAACTGCTGGACTTATTTTCTCTGGTGGCTTATGACACAAGGAGTAACTTAGGATATTTTTAACCGACTTCAAATAAAAGGAGGAGGTTATCAATTCGTCGGAATGTTTTTTTTTTTTTATGTTCAGCGATAATTTTGTCGTTTACGAACCGATTTCAAAAAAATTTTTTGCATTAGAATGGGTGTAGCTTACAGGTGGTCCCATTGTCACCATATCGGGATCTGATGATGGGATCCCAAGGAAATCGAGGGAACTCCTCAAATATCATAGGCACAATGTAGCGATTTGGGTACTCGGAATGGTTTTTCATTCAAGTCGGTTCCTTTTTGTTAAAATTATTGTAGATTTTTTTTGCTCCGGGGCTTTACTGATGGTTGACAACATTAAACGCTGGTAACGCCATGGGACTTAGCTAGTCATAACTAAATATGTTCCCTCCCATCCGTGACCCTCAAATATAGATAAAAATATCGTTTGGGAAACTCCGCTTACATTATTATTTAAAAACAAACAACGGTCTTTATCAGTTTGTTAACACATGGGCAACAGACGTTGTAATGTTTACATCTTTATATGTACCTACTAGCTGATGCCCGCGGCTCCGCTCGCGTCCTAGGGTATAAAAAAATAGATGTTGACCGATATGCACATAAAATTTCATGAGAATCGGTCGAGCCGTTTTGGAGGAGTTTAATTAGAAACACCATAACACGAAAATTTTATATGGGTTCTAGCTGACGTCCGCGGCTCCGCTCGCGTTCTAGGCGTATAAAAAATAGATGTTGACGATTCGCAGATCTAACCGATATTCACACAAAATTTCATGAGAATCGGTCGAGCCGTTTTGGAGGAGTTTCATTACAAACACCGTGACACGAACAAATCTTCTGTTAGTGTTTCTAATAATTGACCTCCTTCTAAACGGCATGACAGATTTTGATGATTTTTTTTTTTGTGTTCACAAAACTTCAAGTGGGTTCGAGAGTTTGATACCGTGCAAACCAAGTTGGGTACCATGAGCGTCTCCGTGATTCGGAGGTCACATTATGCAGTCGGTCCCGGTTGTTATCGGTTGATATCAGGTCATCAGGCCATCAGGTGTGTAACGGAAGGCCCAATCATTCTGCATCATTCACCAAGTCTCCGGAATCCGGGAGAATGATGCAGAACATCTGACCAGGCCACCATGTTATGGGTTACCATGCTGCAGTGCTTACCCTCACAATGACTTCTACTCTTGAATTCTACTCATGCTTTCCATCAGGCAGAGAAGAGTCACTTTGGTAGGCTTAAATATATAAAAAAACACATGAAACACATAACCTTCTTTCTGGTAGTTGGTTAAAAAAAACATACAGCTATGTTTATTGGTTTATCGGCACACATGGCCGCCAGTCAACCACTCATTAATGATAAAGCTCAGTTGATGATTGAATGTTTATTTTTACTTCGCAATATGATAATAACCAGCAGAGTCAGATTTTTGTTTGTGTGTTTGAATGTTTGTGTGATCCACAAATACTTATTTGTTTCGGAGTTTGGGTGTTTTTTATGTATAATCATGTATTTACTAAAAAATATGTTTATGTATTTGTATCAGTCATATTGTATCAGACATACGGAGCCGAGACAGGTCTCTTACGGGTCCAGGGACACTTACGGTACGGTTGGTCCATAAGCTTAAAGTTGCTCAGCGTGCTATGGAAAGGGCTATGCTCGGCGTTTCTCTGAGGGATCGTATCAGGAATGTGGTGATCCGTCAGAGAACTAAAGTGATCGACATAGCCCACCGGATTAGCAAGCTGAAATGGCAGTGGGCTGGCCATATTAGCCGCAGAACTGATGGCCGTTGGGGCAGAAGAGTTCTTGAGTGGAGACCGCGTCTCGGTAAACGTAGTGTAGGACGCCCACAGGTGAGGTGGAGTGACGACCTGCGTAAGATGGCTGGCAGGAGCTGGATGCGAGATGCCCAAAGTCGATCAGAGTGGTGTGCAATGGGAGAGGCCTCTCCCATTGCACACTACAGCAGTAGACTACGATAGGCTGATGATGATGATGATTTGTATCGGTTGTCTGGTACCCATAATACAAGTTCTGCTTAGTTTGGGACTAGATGATGTAGTATGTCAGATGTCCGAAATATTTATTTACCCATTTATCTATTAATAATTATTAATTTATTTATCATGTATACAAGAATCTTACCCTATTGTTTTTTATCCACAGTGATGGTGCAGTAACCAGAGAATGCGGATAATTGTGGTGTTCGCGCTGCTTCTGCAAGCGCTGACTTTGGCAGAGAACTTGAACGGCTGTGAGCGGGTGGTGAAGGAAGAGTTCGAATATACCTGCCGGCTTCCTAACGCCACCATCACATTTGGGGCGAAGAAGAATGATTACGTAAATGTGATATGCGAAGTAAGTGGATATCATTGTGTTGATGTATCTTGGCATGTGATTTCAGTTTGCTTGCCAGTAGTAGTGAGTGAGTAGTCTCCGTGTGGTGACGAATTAAGAATACAAAATGTCACCACCTCTATTCATTCCATGGGTGTCGTAAGAGGCAACTAAAGGAACAAAATAAGCTGCTAATATCACTGCCAAGAGAAGGAAAACTTGAAACAAACCCTTAACCAACCCGTCTGGCCAGCGTGGTATAGTAGGCCAAAACCTCCTTTCTAAGGAGAGGCCTATGTCCAGCAGTGGACTGTTGAAGGCTGTTGATGATTGATGAGTAGAGCTACCCTGATTTCAGCACGAACTGGGGCAGTACTACCCTCACACAGAAGACCATCCTATTGTTGCTGATGTATTTCATGGATCAGTGTAATTGCGGAGGCTCAATAATTATGACCAGGCCGCCATGGTATGGGTCACCATGCTGCACTTCCTATCCTCACAATGAGGATGGTGTTCCATACTCCTAGATTCTACTCATGCTTTCCATCAGGCAGAGTAGAGTCACTTTGGTAGGCTTCAATATTCCGATATTTTTCCGATTTTGAGGTTTTGAGCAGGATGACGGTCCACTTCAAAAATTATATTCTATACAAGCTGAGCTGACACGGTGTTTAGTCGCGGATGTTGTGGTACCTACACAATAACCGCGGGAAACGCCACGGGTCAAAGCTAATCTTAAAAAGTAGCCTATTTTACTCCTTATATCATCCATACCAGTGAAGGTCTCGTCAAAACCAGTTCAGCCGTTATAGAGATAAGCTCGAACAAACAGACAGAGAGATGAGACAGAGATGCCTCAGACTGCCTCGTTGATCTAGTGGATAGCATATGCAACTGCTAATCAAGAGGTCTCGGGTTCAAATCCCGGGTTGGGCCAAAAAGTATTTTTGGGTTTTTCTTAGGAAATTCCTAATTGCAGCCCGGAGTTTGCAAGTTTAGTGGGTGATTCACGTCCGTGCTTCGAAGAGCACGTAAAGCCGTCGGTCCCGGTTGTCATGAACATCTATGGCAATCGTTATTGGGAAGTCAGTGCCCTCAAATTTACTGACAATTAGTTCAACCTTCGAATTTCAGTTCTCCCTTAGGGTTGCGGAGGTGCGATGCCAGTCGCTCCGTGGAAAAACTGATATTCAAGTAAAACTGGTTGAACTAGTAGCCGACCACAAATAATATTGGGAATAAGGAAGAAGAAGACCTTTACTTTTGTTTATTTGTATAGATTATTTTAATTGGTATCTTCTCATTCCAGGGTTCGAATATCAACTGCACAGATATTCCTTATTTCGACTTCGCCAGCGGCCAGCCCCTGAGGAGCATAGGACTCCAAGATTGCCCACAGAGTGTACTTAGCTGCATCAACGATGTGATCGAAGCACCTTCTATAAACAGAGTCACTCTGTGGAGGATGACAGAGCCGCTGACAGAGTCTGCAGAGGATGTTCAGCATCTTGGCGATGTTAATGCCTTGACTTTGAGAGATGCTAGTAAGTGGTCTTATTTTCTTTATAGGCAGGCAGCTTCAGACAGTGATGGAGTTGAGTTTTTATTTAGAATTTAGGAATAAGGATCATCATCCTCATTTTGAGGGCAAGCAATGCAGCATGGTGACCCATACCATGGTGGCCCTGTCAGACGTTTCTGCATCATTCTCTCGGCCTCCGGAGACCGGGTAAATGATGTATATTTATTGGGCCTCCGACTTACTAATAATAACAGCAAGAATGCTGTTATTATTAAGATGGTCTTCTGTGTAAGGGTAGTACCACAGAATACATAATAGTGCCAGCACAGAAGACTCACTCCGAAAAGTAAATTAAAGTTATAGATACCCTCGGTGTCAAAAGATTAAGTTCAATTCAGATCGCACAGCGCCGAATCATTACGATTATATTTACCTACAATTGCGTCTCTTTCTATCGTGTAACTCTCAACTGTTCTGACGATGTCTGTTCGACCGGCGTGTCTGACCCGGCAGGCAGCCGGCCGACTATACCTAAACTGAGGAGTGACACCCCCCTGGTAGTACTGCCCCAATCGTGCCGGCTCATTTGTGCTGAAATCAGCTCTACTACATATTTTTATTGTTTCCCTCCCACTGTCATACTACTGGATTCTACTCATGCTTCCCATCAGGCAAAGTAGAGTCACTTAAATTGGTATAGGCTTAAATATAATATAAAAATAAAAGTATATACATAAAACTGGGTGGTATAGTAGACCAAAACCTTTTCTTATGTCCAGCAGTGGACTGATAAATACTAAATGAACTGATGATGAATTAATGGAGAAATGTGTACATCATAACTTAAGCTCTGTCTGGGTTCGGAGCAGAGACCAAGCGACCAAGTATAGGATGATTTTCATTAATCTTTTTTTCTCCTGTTTTCAGAGGTTCAAAGAACAGTACCTATCAAAGTCATCAAAAGTCTACCAACTCTTCGAGAAGTACGGATAGGTGGGGGAAATATGCAGCTATCACCACACTCCTTCGAGGGTTCCCCCCCTCTTACGTATCTGGAGTTCAATAATGACAACTTGACCAGTATTCCAGCAGATTCCTTCAGTGGCCTGTCCAGCTTGGTGCATTTGAACATTTGGGGGAATAACGTGACAAATGTTAGCGTCGGAGCTTTTAGAGGTAAGAATTAAATGTTCTTCTTCTTCCTAGACTTTATTTCCAATATTACTTGTGGTCGGCTACTACAGGCCGACCGTTTATCTGAGTCCCCGCCTGCGGTAACAGGGGCGCGGGGTTATGACGACAAAGAGGACTGAGAAAGGTGCGGGCGGACATCTCGTGTGTATCTCACTAAGCGCCCCCGCCGCCCGCACCTGTCTCGGTCCCCTTTGTCATCATACCCCCGCGCCCCTGTTACCGCGCAGGCGAGGACTCAGATAAACGGTCGGCCTATAGTTCAACTGGTTTTACCTGAATATCAGTTTCTCCACGGAGCTACTGGCATCGGACCTCCGCAACCCTAAGGGAGAACTGAAATTCGAAGGTTGAACTAGTTGTCAGTATATTATATGGCACTGATTTTCTCATAACGATTGCCATAGATGTTCATGACAACCGGGACCGATGGTTTAACGTGCTCTCCGAGGCACGGGTGTGAATTACCGCCAAACTTCCATACTATATAAAAAGAATATCACATAGTTTACCATTGAAGTTAGGTTACGTGCGGTGACTTATGGGGCTTTCCATTAATCACGTGAGGCTTAAAGGGGGGGGGGGGGTTACCAAAAATCTAGACATCACGAGGGGGGTGTAGTAATAAAGCACTTGTATTAATTTTTTCTGTTATCTATAATAAAATTAATTGATACCTATACCTGAATTTTATAAATATTAAAAAAAAATAGGATTCTTTGTACTAAAAAATACACGTGATAAAGGGGGATAGTTACAACTCATCATGTATCACCGAGGGGTATGCCAAAAAAGCAGCCAAGTGCGAGTCAGACTCGCCCATGACCCTTCATGGGCGAGTCTGACTCGCACTTGTACCTTTCCGTAGCAGCAATTAGTAACATGATATAAAAATTCTTGTAGTTCATTGTAACTTTGATCAATGTTATAATAAAAGTGTATTGATTGAATGAAAGGGAAATTGCGGTTTACGATTTAAAAAAAACTACTTACTAGATCTCGTTCAAACTAATTTTCGGTGGAAGTTTGCATGGTAATGAACATCATATATATTTTTTAATTTTATCATTCTCTTTTTTTAGAAGTTACAAGGGGGGGGGGGGACACATATTTTACCACTTTGGAAGTGTCTCTAGCGCAAACTATTCAGTTTAGAAAAAAATGATATTAGAAACCTCAACATCATTTTTGAACACCTATCCATAGATAGGTTTGATAAAAAAAAAATGAGTTTCAGTTCCAAGTATGGGGACCCCTAAAATGTATTGTTTTTTTTCTATTCTTATGTGAAAATCTTAATGCGGTTCACAGATTACATCTACTTACCAAGTTTCAAAAGTTTAGTTCTTATGGTTTCGGAAAAAAGTAGCTGTGACGTACAGACAGACAGACATGACGAATCTATAAGGGTTCCGTTTTTTGCCATTTGGCTACGAAAATTTGTAGGTAGGTACTACAAAATATACGTGATAAAGGGGGATAGTTAAAACTCACCATGTATCACCAAGGGGCATGCCAAAAAAAGATGACATGATTAATGGACGGCCCCTATATATTTGTATAAGTTTCTTAGTACGTAAATAGCAAATTTAATTATTTCTATAGGTAAAGTACTTAATATCCTCATAGTTGTGGTCATGGGTTTTTGTCAGTAGCGTCACGCATAGCTAGGTATTATTATATAAATAAGTAATGAATGGGATATCGTTATAGGCTTGGTAGCCATGTGGTGAAACGAAATGAGAGAAATTTTCTCAGCGGTTCTACGGTTTTCTGGGTGGGTTATCATCATCATCATCATCATCATCATCAACAGCCTTTAACAGCCCACTGCTGGATATAGGCCTCTCCTTAGAAAGGAGGTTTTGGCCTACTATACCACGCTGGCCAGACGGGTTGGCAAAGGGTTTGTTTCAAGTTTCCTGATCTGATACACACTCATACAACTTCACACATACAAACACACACACACACAAATTAAACTCATCATTTTCATTTAATTTAAATTTAATTTAAAATTTTTAACCATTTAAATTTATGCTCACTTCTTCTCCAACCATACATTCCACTGTCCAGAGTTGGGAGTCGCTGTTAATCTGTAATACAGGTCAACCTTGTACAGATGCCAGTCTCCTACACAGATTACATCTTGTGAGCTGTTTTTTTATTTTGCGATTTTTTTGTATATCTTCTTAATATATATAAATCTCGTGTCACAATGTTTGTCCTCAATGGACTTCTAAACCACTTAACCGATTATAATAAAATTCGCACACCATGTGCAGTTCGATCTAACTTGAGAGATAGGATAGTTTAAATCTCAAATTATAGTCGCAATTTTAATAATCGCGGGTAACACCGCGGGATTCAGCTAGTGTACTATATATTGTAAAGTGTGTGTTAGAAGAAATAAAGCTATTATTATTATTACTAGAACTCGGTCACGAAGACCCACAGGTTATTTATTACTTCGAAGATAAGGTACAATCAACAAAATAATTTAGTTCGCGAGCACAGGAGACATAGATGAGAGTCAGGGCGTGGTCCTAGGGAGTTCCTTCAGCGATGATACCTCTAAAATGAAGGATTCACTTAACTGGGCTGCTGCTGCCGCGTGAGGAGCGGAGTGGCGCGGGGGTGAGACACGGAGTAGAACAGTGCTTAGCGCTGTCGTGTTTATACTGTCATAATTAGGCGATTAACAAACTTCACCGCGCACCGCCGCGGTGGGCGGTGGCGGTAAAGCGGATTTCTTAGCGGTGTACCGCGCGGTCATGCGGTTTGCGCGCCTGTACGGGCGGTTGGATTTAACGCGGTTTTAACCAGTTTGATCATAGACACTCGCAAGAATCAATGCCGAAGTGGTGGCAGCAATCTGGCTTTTATTTTATTTTATTTATTTATTTACTTTATACACAAATAAATGCATCGGCAGACTCGATGCGCTTTTATGACGTAGAAAGAAGAAAAAAAAAATCGGCCAAGTGCGTGTCAGGCCACGCACAGGAAAGGGTTCCTCAGTCACCTATAATGGTATGTGGATTTAAAATCGTATCCAATAGATAATTGTTATGTTTACGTATTAATACGTTAATTTTGTATGACGTTTTCCAAGTGAGCGCAGTTTACCATATAAGCCTTTATAACTCCTGAACTAAGAAAGTCATCTAATCGGTTATAGTTTTCCTTCAAAGTTCATTAAATGGACCAGCATCACGATTTTTTTCAAAATTTTTGAGCCAGCCGTTTAGCTTTTAGAGGGGGGGGGACGCCCTGTTTTTACAAAAAAGTGCCCTTTAAAGTGAAATATCTCGCAAACGGATACCTAAATCAAAAAATCGTCTAGGAAACCCTTTATTGTTTTTAAAAGACCTATCTAATGATACCCCACACGATGGGGTAGCCTCGAGAAAAAAAAATCATCCCCACTTTACGTGTAGGGGAGGTACCCCAAATAAAATTATATTTCATAATTTTATTGTAGCACTTTGTCGACGTAATTACAACACGTATTCATGCAAACTTTCATCTTTCTAGCACTTACCGTTTGGACGGTAAGTCGAGGACGGACGGACGGACGGACGGACGGACGGACGGACGGACGGACGGACGGACGGACGGACAGACGGACATGACGAATCTATAAGGGTTCCGAGTTATGAACTTCGGAACCCTAAAAAGATATTGGATTCACCCATTATTACGAAGCAGAACTCTAAAAGGGGGCATTAATGTTATTTTATTAAAGTTTGAGACAACATAAAGATACATTTTTTAACTATATGCGAATGTCCACTCCTTTATTTTATTATTTGTTACCAAATTCCAGTTTTAACAAACTTCAAAAAAAAGGAGGAGGTTCTCGATTCGTCGGAATCTTTTTTTTTTTTTATGTGTGTTCAGCGATAATTTCGTCGTTTATGAACCGATTTCAAAAATTATTTTTGCATTGGAATGGGCGTAGCTTACAGGTGGTCCCATAGTCACCATATCGGGATCCGATGATGGCATCCCAAGGAAATTGAGGGAACTCCTCAAATATCAGGCACAATTGTCGCGATTTGGGTACTCGGAATAGTTTTTCTATGAAGTCGGTTCCTTTTTGTTAAAATTATTAAATTTCACCACGTCCTGCACCAACGATGATTTTTAATTGAAAATAAAGCACTGTATTTCTACTCTGTATAATTACAAATACAGTGCTATATTGTGTACTACATTGTTCTGTTCAAACCGTTTAAAACACAATTTCATTCTTGTTCATTGTGCAAGCTTTTTGTTGGTCTACATATAAGAACTGTATTGTATTTTAATGCTTGTTTTTCAGTGTTGTATATGTATACTGTTGGCGTGTCTATAATAAATAAGTAATTGAACCGCGCGGTTATGCGGCTGCCCGTGTGTTAGGCGCCGCCCCTCCGCGCGGACTTCAGAAGGGGTTCCCATTTTCAAACCGTAGGATACTGAGAGTGCGACTGTTTCCTCGGCTTCTAGTACCTGAGTTGGCATACAGTGGTGGTGGTATCCAGAGGGACTTCCAAAAGGAAAAAAGGCATTTCAATAAGACGCAAAAGTGCGGAGGGGCGGTGGCGGTGAGAACACCGCTCGACCGCGCGGTCAGTCGGTGTGCGTGTGTTAAGCATCAACGGATTTAGTAGATCCCAATACGACATGAGATCCGCTTCACCGCCAACCGCGGCGGTGCGCGGTGCCGTGTGTTAAACGCGTTAGGATGGTCTTTTGTGTAAGGGTAGTACTGCCCCGGACGAGAAATCTTTATTACCCATGAATTCTGTTTCCAGGTCTTAACGAATTAAGAAAATTGTCGTTGAGCACCAACAGGATCCAGTATATTGAACCTGGAACCTTGGACGATGTTCCGAAGCTGGCCGATTTGTACCTAGTGAAAAATCAACTGGAATTTTTACCAGACGGTCTTTTAGGAAACCTGACGGAACTTCAAAATGTAAGTATTGATAAAACATTCCATTATAGATCTATATATATATATATATATATATATATATATATATATATATACTAGATGACCCAGCGAACTTCGTACCGCCCAACTTTAAAATTCCATAACTTGATCGCAGCGCCACCTACCGGGTGCAATTGCGAATCTAAACCATTCCCAGATCCCCTTGAACACACACAAAAAATTTCATCAAAATCGGTCCAGTCGTTTGAGAGAAGTTCAGTGACATACACACTCACAGAAGAATTATATATTTAAAGATAATGTAGCCAGCCAATTGACGCGCTTGTGAAGTAAACTCCAGCCCGAGTCTCGAAACTAAAATACACTTTTCTTTTCCAGATAACTTTGATATTTAATACCGTAAACTTAAAATTCGGTGATCGAGCACTTTCAAATCTACCCTCACTGAAGAATATAAGTTTAGAGTATAATAAAATTCGCCATCTCCCTGAATCTCTGTTCTCCGGCTCTCAGAACATCGTCTACATATCTCTTCGCTATAATCAGATAGAAGAACTCCCTCCTAATGTATTTAATACTCTATATTCTTTGAAAAACCTGTATTTAACAAAAAATAAAGTGAAAGAGCTGGAGCAAACTGTATTCTACGGTTGTAAAAATCTGGAAATTCTGGATATGAGCTATAATCATCTGGAAAGTTTACCTGGGTAAGTAATTTCGGTATACCGACTTTTGCCCGCGGATTCGCCCACGTGTAGAGAGATGTAAGAACTGACTTCTACCTAATTGGTCTAGTGGTTAGCTTATGCGGCTGCTGATGAAGAAGTATCGGGTTCGATTCCCAGGTTGGACCAAATGTTTTTATGATGTACATATATTTATTTCGGAGTTTGGCGATTTTCTCTGTATAACATTTACAAAAAAGGTATATATATATTTATATCAGTTGTCTAGTATCCATAGTACATGCTCTGCTTAGTTTGGGACTAGATGTTGTTGTGTGTCAGATGTCCGAAATATTTCTAATCACATGTTATTTATAATCATTGAAATTGGTGCGATTTAGCTCTGAGAGCGTAACCGGACAGACAGAGGTTCACCAGGTTAGATCATCTAGTGGAGGTCCTACTTACGGTTTATCTTTCAGTACGTGGTGACTGCTCCGGCACTTTCGGTCCTATCGTCTATCTTGACTGTCTTTTAATTTAATTACAATTAAACATTTAATCGCATTATACAATTAAATTGTTTTGATTCGTGGGTGGTTAATTGTGGAGACATGCACAGAGAAACTTTCAGCTTCTATAAAATGACAAAGGTCTGGCGATCATAGGCTTTTGGTCTATAAGTACGACTCATCTAACTAGTGTAGTATTGTTGACCAATACTCTCTTCCCAAAGAGATTCCTATGTCCAGCACTGGGCCATAAAACGCTTATGATGTGATATGTATATTCTTCTCAATCTCAATTTGGAGCAATCGCAACTTCTGTCTATTTTCTGCAATTCGTTTGACCTCTTGATAGACCACGAATCCTACTTTCTCCTTTACTTGCTGTATGTACGCAAATCTAGGCCTTTCGCGTTTTCTTTTACTTTCTATCTTTCCCTACAGTATGTATATATTATGTAGTTTTATATATTATTTTTAAATTTTCAGACATTTATTCGCCGGTCTCTCTCGTCTCAAGGAAATAAATTTTGATCATAACAGCATTGTATCAATTGCTACATCCACTTTCTATGGATTGTCGAGGATCGAGACCTTATCCATGCGACGAAACAAACTCACCCTGGACAAAAGCTACAACTCTTTGGTGAGCGTCCCCGGCAGTTGTTCGTCACCATTCGAGAATCTAACGGTATTGAGAAAATTGATTCTCAGCGGTAATGAAATAAGCATCATTTGTGAAGATTGGAAATATAGCTTGACTCAGTTGGAGATTCTGGATCTTTCGTATAACAAATTTTCAAATATAAGTGTAAGTCTATCTATAATTTTCATTATATTATTTAGGCAAATTATCATAGATGGTATCATTTTTCGTGATAAATTTTACGAAACTACATAGACCCAGTACTGCGCCTTGAGTTACACCAGAAAATAATTCTTTTAACATCAGAGATTACAATATGGACATTTAACATTTGTTTGATAGAAATGCTAATAACATATAGAAATAAACAGTTAATTCTACAGTTACCTTTAAATATTGAAATCTGCTGAGACCATGATGATTTACCTTATCAAAGCCCTTACAAAAGTCCATGTACATAATATTCACTTGTAAACGTATGTATGCATTCCAATGGTTCATCAACAACCCATAACGGCCCACTGCCGGGCTCAGGTTTCCTCTCAGGAGAGCGTGAGAGCCATACGTCCACACCCTGGCCGAGTACGGGTTAGGGACTGGCAAGATTTAGTTGTAGCTACGTAATCTTGATGTTAGATGTTTTGTAGCCGCCCGAAGGCCTCTATTTAAGATTTGTCACTGTTATCCTATGATAACAACCGGGACCGACTGCCTAACGTTAAATCCGAATCACGGAGTCACTCCTGGTATCATGTCACTAACGGTAATCCAACCAAGTACTGACGGCGTTTTCGTTGCTTACAAGTGAATTCAAATGGTTCATCATCATCATAAACAGCCTTCAACAGTCCACTGCTGGACATAGGCCTCTCCTTAGAAATGAGGTTTTGGCCTACTATACCATGCTGGCCAGACGGATTGGTTTCAAGTTTTCCTTCTCTTTGCATTGATATTGTCTTGCGTAGTTTATCCCTTAGTCGCCATTTACGACACCCGCGGGATGAATAGGGGTGGTGACACTCTGTATTCTTATCCGTCACCACACGGACATTCATGTGTATGTGTATTCAAGTGGTTATCAGCTAAATATTCGAACTTAAGTTATCATTTCATAAAACTGTGAAATATATAAATTAACGAGTGTTAATTTTCTTTCAGCTCGAAAAAGATGTTTCTGCTACGCTCTTCGTAAGTCCCAAAATAAAAGTGGACTTAAGACACAACGAGATAAGTACTCTTTATGTTAACCTCGGCGAAGCAAGTAAAACAGATTCTGGAAAGAATGAAACACCACAAAGACAGTTACTATTAGATTTTAACCCTTTCAAATGCGATTGTCACATGTACGGCGTAAAATTAAGACTCAATGGAGATCTGAAAATACCTACGGAACCACAGTTAATGCTAGACAATGCTGTTTGCTCCGTCCCTCTAGGCCTAAAAGACGTACATATAAAAGACGTACCATCTTCTAGTTTCGTTTGCAATATAACTGATAGTAACGCAGACGGTTGTTCAACGCTAGCTAAACCTGATACAAACGAACTAATATATGACTGTCCTAAATTCCCAACAGAATTACCAAATACGTCTATTGTTTACTTACGTGATTTCTTTTACGATAAAGTACCAACTTTGACTGTGATATCTAAAAGTCAACCAATTTCGTTACACGGTCTTAATGTGCATAAATTAGATTTATCTAACGCTGGATTGAAGGAAATAGGTTTTAAACCTTCCAAAGATCTAAAAATACTCGATTTGTCGTATAACCACATTAAGATTGTACCTCAAGCGTTTTTAGACGCCAATATTAGTCTGTACCTAGCAAATAATTCTCTAGAATGTAACTGTTGGAATGCTGAACATATTGCCGAGCTTAAAAGTTATAAATACATATACAATGCAACTTGTGATGGTGATAGGCCTATAGACCAGTTAGATATTCAAAGTCTATGCAGTGTGCAGAAAGCTCTTGCAGTTTCTCTAGGAACATGCCTCATCGTCATTTGCTGCGCTGTCTTCATCAGCGTCATTATTTACAAATACTTCAATGAAATCATTATTTTCATGATAAGTAGGGGTATTTGCAAAAGTTGCGTTAAAAGTATTAAATCTGACAAGATGTATGATGTTTTCATCTCTTTCGCTCACGAAGACTTGAATTTGGTGCAAGACACTCTGCTGCCAAAGTTGGAAAATGATTTCGCTCAAAAAGTGTGCGTTCATTATCGGGATTGGGTCGTCGGGGAAATGATACCAACGCAAATAAATAACTCAGTGGAAAATTCCAGAAAAACAATTATAGTTCTGTCGAAGAGCTTTCTGGAGTCGATGTGGGCGAATCTGGAATTCTTGACGGCTCACAATTTGACTCGGCAAGAGAATTCTTCTAGAATAATCCTCATACTACTTGATGAGGAGTTGTCACAGCATCAGAAGCTTTCTGCTGAGTTGAAGGCTTATATAAACACGAACACCTACCTACTGTTGGAGGACTCCAACTTCTGGAAGAAGTTAGACAGGGCCTTGGAAAGAAACCCTTACAAGATCACATGGCTGGATACCTTTAAGCAGAAGAGTGGGGAAAAGAAGCAGAAGGGTGGCTTAGACGTACAACTCCAAAACGGTCAGCTGGTCAATCTGGCTTCACCGTACGCTGTTACAAATGGTCTTCCTTATGATACTGTGTAAAAGTGACTGAGTCCTCCATGAGACACCTTGAAGATGGCATAGAAGTTGACTCTTGAGTTGTAGGTGTTAATAGGTAGCGGTACTCGCTAAGCGTCAGGTGACCCCGTGACTATACAAGACGGTGCTAATTCTGTTGATCACATCACTAAACTAAAATTGACATATTTAGATATCTCCAAAATTCTATGCTAGTGTCATGACGATCAGACATCCCTAACAGTTGTTTGATTTGACATCATAAAATAGACTGCCATCAAATTAGGCACAGTTTAGCCGCCATGGATTTTAGACGTCTAATTTTAGTGTGACATGTCTAATTTTAGTCAATCTTAGATGTTTTGAACGTTAAACATAATAACATCATATTAAAAATGATGGTTTATGGCTGTAAACAGGACTTACTCGCGATAAAATTAAAAAGGTTACGATACCTTCTACTTTCCGACGTTTCGAACGGGTTATACCGCTCGTGGTCACGGGTAGACTGTAACAGATTGTAACAGTTAAAGTTGATGGTCTAAGCTATGTAACTTAACCAAGTTTAGTTGTGTCAAACTAAATATTCTGTGCTTGTATTGAAAAGTATGTTACATTTTAGTTTGGTTTAGAGAATTATGTTCAATAGAATTAGCACCAATAGCTTTAAAGGGTCTGGTACCATCTGGGTTCGTCCTATAGTTAGATAGGCATCTAGAATAGGTTAATAAACTCGAATCTCTAAGAACCATGAAATTGATCGAGACTGAGAATATTTTGATTAATGGCAACTTCTAATTAAAAAGAACAAAATTCGAACTGAAACTTTTTTGCTAAGAGCGCCATCTGTTGAGAATATGTTTTACCAACTCGCACGACAGCTGTTAGAGTTATTA
Source organism: Phragmatobia fuliginosa (assembly GCA_932526445.1). NCBI lineage: Eukaryota > Metazoa > Arthropoda > Insecta > Lepidoptera > Erebidae > Phragmatobia > Phragmatobia fuliginosa. The sequence goes on along the minus strand of OW052084.1, from coordinate 9,845,182 downwards.
TTAAAAATAAGTTATTATACGTAAGCGTAGTCTACCATTCATTCATACATTCGTTCGAATGAACTAGTTAAAACGTGAACAATATTTAAAGTACCTTCGTAATTTAAATACGCCATATATTTCATAAGGTATATTTTTTATTATATGTTATGTTTAGGGATCTTCACTATTGATTATATATAATTATACTTGTGCAGCCAAAACTTGAATCTCAAATAAAAGTAGTTTTTTACTAAGATTTTCAAATACCTTTTGCTTTTTTTTGTAGACGCCCAACTTAGATTGATGTCCGTTTGGGACCCTAAAGCCTCATCAATCATCAACAGCCTTTAACAGTCCACTGCTGGCCATAGGCCTCTCAGAAAGTAGAGAGTACCTTTTATAACAGTTTTGAAAGTCCTCCCAGCTTGCTATGAGACCTCCACAATCCAAGTATTGGGTGATATCTTTTAAGCTCATCATCACACAAAATTCGTATAGCGGACCTCCAATGCTTAACAAACTTTTCAATGCTGGTTTGCAATCATCATCATCATCAGCCCATCTCAGTCCACTGCTGGACATAGGCCTCTCTAATTGCACACCACTTTGATCTATTTTGGGCTTCTCGCATCCAGCAGCGTTACCCTCAATATTCCTGGCAGCATAACTTAACCTCATTACAAGTAGAATGGATTTTAAGATATTACCCACGTGAAAAAATGTCATGTAATGTCTTCGTAACACAAGCTGTCTGACAATACCTTTGTCAAGGTGCTTACGTAAGTGTAAATGATTGTTGTAAGTTGTAAATAATATGTATAATATTGATTGCGCGATGCAGGATTAAAAAAAGAACATGTGTAGCTGTCAATTTTGACGTTTTGTTTTTTAAATAATGACATTTATATTTGTTTTTATATAACTAGCTTAAATTATATTATTATTTTACTTTGGTGCTTCTGAAATCTGCATTTTTTTATATTTAATGTTAACACCCAAATATTTGTGAATAAATAATTATAATCTCATTTAGAAGTTAACCGGAATGTATCCGGTTACTTAAGTATCCAGAAACGACTTAACACTTCTTCTTCCTAGCCTTATTCCCTATATCATTTAAGGTGCGCGTCCATTGGCCCGCGCCGGACGCACGGCACGCAGCGGATTTTATTTTGCTTTGTAAGGGCCACAGTACACTAGCTACTTTTAGCATTGGCGATCGACAACTAGTCGCTCTTTAGAAGCTAAATACGGCGACCGAACGCTCCACACCGCACACTTAAAAACGCCAAACGCGGAGATTGAGTCGCTTTTTAGAAGCGCGACACAGCAGCTGAACGCTGCTCTCCCCGCACACATTCGGATGCCGGTAGCATCGATTTGGCGTCGCAAAACTATAGACAACACTACAGCCAACGCGATCCAGGCTTCTGAGCAGTCGCTAAAACGTGCGTTTCCAATACCGCGTTCGAACGCAGAAAGTCGCGACTGATGCAACATGACCCGCGATTTTGATACCGCGATCGAACGCAGAAAGTCGCTAAAACGCGATGCAGCATCGATGCAGTCGCAAAGTCGCCGATCGCAGATGCTAAAAGAAGCTAGTGTGCTGTAGCCCTATGATTTCACATAGTGCTGCGTCCACTATCCGCGCCGCCCGCACCAAACGCCGGCATTTATGAGCAAGGCAAATCCATTCAATCCGTCGCGTGCCGTGCGTGCGGTGCGTCCAGGGCGGGCCAATGGACGCGTACCTTTAGGGTCGGCTTTTCCACTAGCGTCATCTATATTTACTATACAAGAACTATAAGTAAGTTTGATTTAGTTTAGATGGCGTTGTATGCTAATTTAAAAGTCGCTATTAAGAATCTCAAGAGCTTATTAGAAATGTGTGATAAAATACTACAGAAGACGTGTATTAGATAAAATACCGCTATATTTCTAATCCTAGACTTCTCTTAATGTTATTTCTTAGCAAACTAAATGCCGCTAAGCGGTAAAAACCTATGTAGCCTATGTCCTTTCCCAAGGTTTTATCTATCTCTAAACCGAAATTCATCAAAATCGGTTCAGCGGCTTAGACGTGAAAGCGTGACAGACAGACTTTCGCATTTATAATATTATTAGTTATTAATATTGATTAAAATTCATAAGAAAGTATATAAAAAGAATTTTATTTTTGTCAGTTAGTTCCGACTAATCTCTAGAACGACTGGAGCGATCTTCACGAGACTTTCACTGACAGATAAAGAGTAATTTAGTTAATTTTTGTACACTAGTCTTGCCCCCCGGCTTCACTCGCGAATTACAACAATAATAGCGAGTTACACTGCGGGACTCGGCTAATCTTGTATTTACTAGTACTACTATTACTAGCTAATGCCTGCGGGTGCGCTCCCGTCCTAGGGCCATGAAAAATAAATGTTGATAGATTCGCAGACCTACCCGCGATATGCACACAAAATTTCATGAGAATCGGTTGAGCCATTTCGGCGGAGTTTAATTATAAACACAAGAATTTTATACATATATTAGCTGACCCGGTGAACTTCGTACCGCCTTAAAAAATAGGGGTTGATCGTAGAGGGTTGAAAATTTAGGGTTGTATGTATTTTTTTATGACACTTAATAAAAAAAAATGTGTTTGGGGTGATCACTGAGGTTTGGAAAATAGATAGTAGCCGATTTTCAGACCGACTGAATATGCATAAAAAATTCATAAGAATCGGTCAAGCCGTTTCGGAGGAGTATGGGAACGAACATTGTGACACGAGAATTTAAATAGATACTAGTTGACCCAGCGAACTTCGTACCGCCCAACTTTAAAATTCCATAACTTGATCGCAGCGCCACCTACCGGGTCCAATTGCGAATCTAAACCATTCCCAGATCCCCTTGAACACACACAAAAAAATTCATCAAAATCGGTCCAGTCGTTTGAGAGAAGTTCAGTGACATACACACTCACAGAAGAATTATATATATAAAGATCTGACGGTTATATTTGAAGTGTAAGATGTATTTTGGAGACTTAATTATACAATAATACGTATATTTTTGTAACTGCATATTTATGTAAAATATGTTATTTTGTAAGTTTAGATACGAATAAACAGATTTTTTGTAAATTAATTTTGGTTTTATTTATTTGTGGTTATTATTACCTGTAGTTCAATGTCTTTTTTTATAGTCAAGCCTACCAAAGTGACTCTACTCTGCCTGATCGAAAGCATGAGTAGAATCTAGGAGTAACGGTCACCATCCTCATTGTGAGGGTAGGTAGGCAATGCAAAATGGTGACCCATACCATGGCGGTCTGGTCAGATGTTGATACATCTTTCTCGTGGCCTATCTAGACCGCGAGAATGATTGAATCATTCTCGCGTTAGGACGCGAGAACGAGAGACCGGAAGAATGATGAAGACTAAATAATAAATATTTAGGACATCTTACACGCAACGCCATCTAGATACAAACTAAGCAGAACTTGTTTTATAGGTGATGTAATCACAACTGATGTAAATACATAAAAATACTTTTTTTTTGTAAACAAATACATATTATACATAGAAAACACCCAGACTCCGAAACAGATAATTGTGGATCATATAAATAATTGGTTCAACCTGGGAATCGAACCCAACACCTCTTGATCAGCAACCGCATACGCTAACCACTAGACCTCCGCAACCCTAAAGGAGAACTGAAATTCGAAGATTGAACTAATTGTCAGGACATATTTGAGGGCACTGACTTCCCACTAACGATTGCCATAGATGTTTATGACAGCCGGGACCAACGGCATAACGTGCTCTCCGAGGTACGGGCGTGAATCACTGACAAACTTCCAGACTCTCGGCTGTTATTAAAAATTTCCTGTAAGAAAAACCCAACAGAACTATTGGCCTGACCTTTTTTTTTTTTTATGTGTGGAAAACCATCATGGACCGTCACCCCGCCGGGGGTTACGGCGGGGTGGTGTGTCGGACTTGAACCGACTAAAAACCACACAGTGTGCCCTCTCCGCGCTTCTCCGTTTAGGAGGAGGAGAAGTCCAGGGTGGGATCTCCTTCTGAACTTCTCCAGCGCCTGCCCGCTCCTGATGCGGGCACCGTCTCTGTACGACGACCCTCTCTTGGGCGGCGTCCGGCACACACCGACGCCGCCCCCTCGCGGCTGGCCACATATGTTGAGGCGCAGATGTTCGCGCCTCCGCCGCCCGAGTCGCCGTAGGCGAATCAGGTTCGATTGGATGTCGTCCTCCCGGGCCTTCTCCGCCGCCTCCCTCTGCGTGATTACGTAATCACGCAGAAGGAGGCGGCGGAGAAGGTCGCAACCTTCTGCGAGGACGTCCTCGCAGAAGGTTGCGACCGCGGTAAATGAGCTCTCGCTGCCGGCCATGGAACGAACGACGGCCGGAAGCGAGAGATCCCCTCCGATGACTGCAGGGAAGGCCCGGCGCTGCGTCTCCCATGCGGGGCAGACCGCCAGCGTGTGACTATTGGCCTGACCTACGCTAACTGCTAGGCGAACGAGATATTTCAATTTCAAAAATAAAACATTTATGCTCTGTCCATTCCTTTATTATCTTTTTGACAGTTCAACTCGAAATTAGTGACGCCCTCACACGTCACCGATTCGATTTGAAATCAAAATCAATCGATATGATATTCTTTAAGTCTGTATTGTAAATAAAAAAAATATGCACTACTAAGATATATAATTGGCCCAGAACAAAGAAAACTTCCTAACACAATCACTTGAAGGCCGAAGTATTATGTGATTTTTCAAAAAGTACACACATCAAAAGTGTCTAGGGATCAACATATATTTTTGCAATAACTTTTCTCCTGATTGATATTAATTAAAAATTTCTTTAAGGATTCATCAAATAAAGTGTTTTCGTTTGTCACAGTAACGATAAACCAAGTCACCTTTGCATTAGTAAAGAAATTTGCCATTTTCCTAATAAAGGGATTTTTGACATTTGAACCACTAACATTAAAGTTCGAAAAAAAGACTGAAATAACAGTTTTCTTTAAAATTTTATTAGGTAACTTAAACAATTAATAATCCGTGTTTCTACCGCGAACACTAACAACACAAGAACATCGGTTTGGCATACTCAAAATGAGTTCATCCAAATCACGCTGTGGAATGGCCGCCCATGTTCGTTGCAACAACAAAAAAAGGTCTTCTTGCGACTGGATACCCTCCATATTCGGCAGAGCTCTTCTCTGTAGCATATCCCATGCATGCTCAATCGGGTTCAAGTCTGGCGACTGAGCAGGCCAGGGCAGGACATTGATGTTAGCTGCGGCGAGAGTCTGTCTTACAACTCTTGCGGTGTGCGGTCGTGCATTATCATGCATTAACTGAAATAAGGGACCGATTTACACTTGTAGAGGAACGATGACGTCTGATACAATCGTCTCAGCATAAATTTGAGCGTTGAGGTTGCCTCTGATCCAAATCAACTCAGTTCTTCCGCCGATCCAAATACCCGCCCATACCATGATGGTTCCACCACTATAAGGATGGACTTCCTGGCAGGATTTTAATCGCTGTTGGCGTCCAGGGGTTCTCCAGTGTCGTATACGTCTTGTATCCGGTCTCATACCAAAACGAGACTCATCAGAAAAGCACACGAAACGCCATTGTTCTTCTGCCCAATTTCTGTGTTCAAGAGCCCATTGATATCGAATCCTACGATTGTGCATTGCTATAGGTGGTACCCGTAGCGGTCTTCGGGAATGAAGGTTCACTTCATGCAAGCGGTTTCTGACTGTTTGGTCGCTAATTAAGTTCCCTGAAGAGTGATGAAGCCTCACGGCTAACATCATGGCGGTTATTGTTGGAGCTCTTCGAGTTAAGATTTGAATGTATCGGTCTTGTCTCCGTGTGGTGCAGCGATACCGTCCTCCATGGCGCTCAGCCACGGTACCAGTGCTTCGGTAACGTGTCCAAAGTCGACTGATAACACTCTGACTTGTATTCAGAGCTAAAGCCACAGTACGTTGCCGGGAACCAGCTTCTATCATTCCCACGGCTCTGAGCATTTCTTCCCTGCTTAAATGACGTCGCCGCTCCATAATAACGTTGGTTTTAATCAGTAGTAGGGAAACAGTAGCACTAATAATTTCTTCAATGCGTTGTATGTTTTTATAGGGAAAATATTGGCAGCTGATTTTCATCTTTTACTCGAATTTGATTGACAGTTCCTGATTCAAATTATGAAATGCACCAAAAAGGATCCATATAAATTTATAAAATCATAAATTTATTACAAAGCCACATCTCAATCTCAAGAAATCCGCATAAAAATGCTTGATCCCTAGACACTTTTGATGTGTGTATTTTCTCTTAACTTAAAAAAATTCCATTTCAAGCGAATGTTTGCGCACGGAATCATTTAGCGGAGATTATAAATTTGAAATTCATTTATGATAACAATATCTTTACAAAATCTACCTATGATTTACTTCTCAGTATAATTTTGGAGTTATGTCATTGTGTTGCTAACAGTACTGATTAGGGAGCGTTCATTAACTGCGCGAAGCGTTTAGAGGGCGGGGGAGTCACATCTTATCTTATCTTATCTTACTTTTGGGAAAGAGGTACCATATAATTGGTATTTCCTTAAGAAACGAAGTAAAATAGTTAAAATGCTAGTCTTCATCATCATCAGCCGATCACAGTCCACTGCTGGATTTAGGCTTCTCTAATTGCACGTCACTTGGTTGGATCCTCAGCTCTTCGCATTCAGCCAGCCATCTCTTCACTTAACCTGTAGCATCCACGCCATACGGCTTGTCAGTACTAACTTTTCTATACAAAAAAAAAAATCAGTGTCTGATTGTAATTACAAATCATCATCATCGACAGCCTTTAACAGTCTACTGCTCGACATAGGCCTCTCCTTTGGAAGGAGGTTTTAGCCTACTATACCACGCTAGCCAGATGGGTTGGTATAGGGTTGGTTTCAAGTTACTGCGACTGCAGTGAGGATTCGGCTCATCACACGCTGGCGGTCTGCCCCGCATGGGAGACGCAGCGCCGGGTCCTCACTGCAGTCATCGGAGAGGATCTCTCGCTTCCGGCCGTCGTTCGTTCCATGGCCGGCAGCGAGAGCTCATTTACCGCGGTCGCAACCTTCTGCGAGGACGTAATCACGCAGAAGGAGGCGGCGGAGAAGGCCCGGGAGGACGACATCCAATCGGACCAGATTCGCCGCCGGCGACTCGGGCGGCGGAGGCGCGAACATCTGCGCCTCATGCCGCCTTGAGTGTGGCCGTGGGTGGACGGGATGGGTTTTCCCTCCACCCGCCCTATGTGGCCAGCCGCGAGGAGGCGGCGTCGGTGTGTGCCGGACGCCGCCTAAGAGAGGGTCGTCAAACCGAGACGGTGCCCGCATCAGGAGCGGGCAGGCGCTGGAGAAGTTCAGAAGGAGATCTCACCCTGGACTTCTCCTCCTCCTAAACGGAGAAGCGCGGAGAGGGCACACTGTGTGGTTTTTAGTCGGTTCCAGTCCGACACACCACCCCGGTGGGGTGACGGTCCATGATGATTTTCCACACAAAAAAAAAAAAAAAGGGTTGGTTTCAAGTTTTCCTTCTCCTTGCATTGATGTTGTCTTGCGTAGTTTATCCCTTAGTCGCCTTTTACGACACCCGCAGGATGGATAGGGGTGGTGACACTCTGTATTCTTAATCCGTCACCACACGGCACTCCGCAGCGTTACTCGCGATATACAACAATAACCACGGGAAGCGTTGTGGGACTCAGATAGTCTATACAAACAAAAATATTACCCAAAGGCATTATTTCTATTCATTTTAGAACCAACTCAATATATTTTACACTAGAAACACACATTCTGAACACGGTTGAGTTGAGTTCAGCTGACGTCATCTCACCGGCGGCGAGGAAGAGAGAACGGTGCCAAAAAGTGACTGCACGGTTGGCCTAGTGGCTTAAGCGGTCGCCACACCGCTTCCTACTGCGCCAAGTGTCGTGGGTTCAAATCCCACGTAGGATAAAACTTTGTGTGATTCACAATTTGTTGTTCTGAGTCTAGGTGTTATTTGTGTCCGTTTCATGTACGTTTGTAAAAGCCCCCCGCGACAAATGAATTTATATTCCTAATGCGGGAGTTGTTAAAAAAAAAATCGCTAGAATTATCTCACGTAATTATTGGATGATCCTTTCAAGATATATTTGTAATTAAAATATAATCATTAACTCAGTATGTACTGTTGTGTGACTATGTGTACTCGTAAATGTAATAATATATAGCTATCATAAACTCATTTGGAATTTAGGTCAGAAGTCTAATTAAGTATTTTAATTCTTGTGTAAGTGTTGCAATAAATGTTGTGTTGTAAGATAAAAATAGTGTTGTATAATAAAACATTTAATAGGTAGTAGAACCACAGAATACATAATAGTACCAGCACAGAAGACTCACTCCGAAAAGTAAATTAAAGTTATAGATACCCTCGGTGTCAAAAGATTAAGTTCAATTCAGATCGCACAGCGCCGAATCACTACGACTATATTTACCTACAGTTGCGTCTCTTTCTATCGTGTAACTCTTAACTGTTCTGACGATGTCTGTTCGACCGGCGTGTCTGACCCGGCAGGCAGCGCGCCGACTATACCTAAACTGCGGAGTGACACCCTCCCTGGTAGAACCTCGTTGATTGTACTACCCTCACACGTCGTATTTCGTTGGTGAGTGTGAGACCGGAGGCCTAATCATTCTGCATCATTCTCCCGACTTTCAGAGGCCGGGAGAATGATGTGTAAACATCCGACCATTCTGACGCTTTTAGAACTCTTAAAGGGGAACAATTCTGTCATACATGATTTTTACGAAAGCGTGTTTGTTTAGTTTTTTAAAACGATTTTTTTTTCTAGACTTCTTCTTCTTTCCGTGCCTCTTCCCATTATTTGGGGTCGGCCCTCCTCGTTTTCATGCTCCAGGTTGGTCGATCCTGGATTGTCTCCATATTTAACTGGGCCTGTTTCAAGTCCTTTGATACGGTGGACCACCACGTTGCAAGCGGGCGACCTTTGCCCCTCTTGATGTCCGGTAATGCGAGGGCTTTCTTCACGACATGGTTTTCATCGCGTCTCGTAACATGCCCATACCATCTCATGCGGGATTCCTTGATCTTGTCGGCGATTGGAGCAACCTTGTAACTTCCCCTGATGTGTTCGTTACGCACTTTATCGAGTCTCGTGACACCGGCCGCCCACCTCAGCATCTTCATCTCATTGGCATGTAGTTTTTGTTCATGCGTTTGTTTGATCGCCCAGCATTCCGCACCGTACACCATAGCAGGTCTCACAGCTGTTTTGTAGACCTTGCCTTTGGTCTTTATCGGCATACGGCGGTCACAGAGCACACCCGTGAGCGCCCTCCACCTCTGCCAAGCCACACTTATCCTGTGTGTCACATCCATGTCCACATTTGCGTCCGCGGACAAGACCGAGCCTAGGTATTCGAACTGGCTTACTTTCGGTACAGGTTGCCCATCGATGCTGATTATGGGTGCTGTCTGCTTTGTCAGGCTATAGTGACAGGGGAGGTACTCTGTTTTGACTCTGCTAATTCTTAATCCATTGGATTCCAGGGCATGTCTCCATAGCTCTAGGGTACGTTGCAGTTGTTCTGCGCATCTGTCAATGAGGACAACATCGTCTGCATATAGCAGGCACCAAGGTAGAGGGGACCGGATGTCTTTGGTGAGGTAGTCCATAACAGTATTAAACAGTAGCGGGCTAAGAGCAGATCCCTGATGCACGCCAACTTCGACCTCGAAGGGATCACTTGTACCAGCTAGGCTTCTTACTCGTGTACTTGCGTTGTTATACATATCCTGTACTAGTGCTATGTAACACTCGGGAATTCCTTGCGATCTAAGAGCATGCCATACTAGTTTTCGCGGTACCCTGTCGAATGCCTTCTCTAGGTCTATGAAGACTAGGTGAAGATCTTCACGGTTGCTACGGCTCTTTTCCATGAGTATTCGTACCGTTTGTATTGCATCCGTAGTTGATCTTGTAGCTGTAAATCCATACTGGTTTTCGGATACGACCACATGTTTTAGAAAACGGTTGTGAAGAATTCGTTCCCATATTTTTAGAGTATGCGATGTCAGCTTGATACCCCTATAGTTTCCGCAGTCGCTGACGTCTCCCTTGTTTTTGTAGAAGGGGAGTAGATAACTGTGGCGCCAGGCTTCTGGAATCTTGTTGCTGCTGAGGATAGTATTGAATAGTAACGTTAGCCACTCAGCTCCTGTTGCTCCTAGTTTTTTCCACAAGTCAGCGGGTATTCCGTCTGGGCCGGTAGCCTTATGGTTCTTCATTTTACTAACTGCAAGCTTGACTTCGCTCAATTCAATGTCTTCTACTGGCCCTGCAACTGCAGGGATGGGTGGTAAAGGTTGACTTGGGAATTCTTCGTTTAGCAGTTCTTGGTAATATTGGCACCACCTGGCGTTGATCTTATCGTTCGATGTTAGAAGTTTTCCATCTTTATCTCGGATGTATTTGTTTCCCTTTATATCTAGCGTAGACCGGTGTCGTTGTTTGGCAATCTTAAAGATTTCGGTATCCGTTTGTGCTTGTTCCAGTCTATTGTAAAGGTTTTCCTTAGATTGCGCCATTGACCGTGCCACTTTACTCTTGGCTGTTTTCTTAGCAAGTTTGTATTCTATACGGTCTTCTTCGAGCTGAGTTTTCTGCCATAGTTTAAATAGGTCTCTCTTTTCTTTTACAAGCTGTTTAACTTCATCCGTCCACCATGTGGGATCTTTATTGTTGCTAAGCCCACCTTTTGACATTCCAAGGGTGCTTCCTGCTTCCTCAATACACTTTTTCTCGAATTTAGACCATATAGTATCTGCATCGCTGTTGTATTCATTGGTCATATCCTTGTCCAGATATGCTTTCATCCGGCATGTAAGTTCTTCGCCCTTTTTGCTGTACAATTGGTGCCATTTGATTCTCGGGGTCCTATCTATCACTATTTTAATGGGCTTGGGGAGATTGAAAACTGATACTAATATAAGGTGTTGTGTTGTTAGCGCCTCTCCCGGAATAACTTTACAGTCCTTGCAATATTTCAATAGTCTTCTGTCTGTCAGTATGTAGTCTATTTGGGTGCTCCTCCCACCACTTTTATACGTTATTAGGTGCTCGGGCTTTTTCTGGAAATATGTATTTACTATTGAGAGGTTATGACGAGTACCAAAGTCCAAAATCTCCTCTCCTGTTTTATTTAGCGTGCCATAGCCGTGTCCTCCATGTATGTTTTGGTAGGATGAATTTCTAGCACCAACGGATTCCTGGCATCCAATTTGTGGCGCGTATGCCGAGATGATATTAAGGGGCTGCTGTTGATCCATAGCCAGTTTGACGGCAATAAGTCGGTCGCTTTTTTTTTCTAGACTATAAAAACTAATTTGTTTAAACATTTTGTTTCTGTATTGTCATTGGTCCTCGAGAAATCTACAAATTTTGAACGAAATCTGGCCGTTTAAAGTGGGTCAAAATTGCACCCAAAGGTGTCGGTTACAAACAAACATACATACAGGTGAAGCTAATATAAAGCGTGTAAAAAAACCACCGATTTAGAAACATTCTTCATTGGTGCTCGGCTCCTGTTGGTCTTGGCGTGATGATATATAGCCTTCCTCTATAAATGCTGCTATCTCACTCTGTAAGAATAGAAGACGCCGGCACTGTGTCGGTCAGCTAGTACAGTATAATTATATTTAATGAAAAACTGATAATTTGAAGTTACAAAAAGTCACATCACTTTAATTATTTACATAGATATTTTCAAGTAGATAAGCTACGTGCAATATGAAAAGGCAACGATCAGTGACTCACGCACTTGCACGTCCGTCTCTGCCATAGAACAACACGGAAGGGTAAGCCTAAGCATAAGCCCAAATGGGTCTACGCTTTACACTGTTATGATACAGAATGTGTTTATGTGTGTGTGTGTGTGTGTGTGTGTGTGATTTGTGAATGTGTTGGTTTGATTGTTATATTTATTTTCTTTTTTTTTTAAATTTCGGACATCTTACACACAACGACATCTAGCTCCAAACTAAGCAGAGCTTGTATTATGCGAACTAGACGACAGATATTTAAACCTACTTTCTTTTTGTAAATACATACATAACATACGTTGAAATAAAAAGCGGCCAAGTGCGAGTCGGACTCGCCCATGAAGGGTTCCGTATCAGCAAGTAACATCATATAAAAGTTCTTGTAGTTCGTTGTAACTTTCATCGATGTTTTTATACTAGTGTATTGATTGGATAGTAGGCCAAAACTTCCTTTCAAAGGAGAGGCCTATGTCCAGCAGTGGACTGTTAAAGGCTGTTGATGATGATGATTGATTGGATAAAAGGTAAATTGCGTGTTACGATTTATGACGTATTAAAAAAAAACTACTCACTAGATCTCGTTCAAACCAATTTTCGTTGGTAGTTTGCATGGTAATGTACAACATATATTTTTTTTAGTTTTATTACTCTCGTGTTTTAGAAGTTAGAGGGGGGGGGGGACACATTTTTCCACTATGGAAGTGTCTCTCGCGCAAACTATTCAGTTTAGAAAAAAATGATATCAGAAACCTCAACATCATTTTTGAACACCTATCCATAGATGGATCCACACGTATATGTTTGATGAAAAAAAAATTTTTGAGTTTCAGTTCCAAGTATGGGGACCCCCAAAATGTATTGTTAGGGTTCCGTAGCCAAATGGCAAAAAACGGAACCCTTATAGATTCGTCAAGTCTGTCTGTCTGTCTGTCTGTCTGTCTGTCTGTCTGTCTGTCCGTCCGTATGTCACAGCCAATTATTTCCGAAACTATAAGAGCTATACTGTTGAAATTTGGTCAGTCGATGTATTCTGTGAACCGCATTAAGATTTTTACATAAAAATAGAAAAAAAACAATACATTTTGGGGGTACCCATACTTGGAACTGAAACTCAATTTTTTTTTTTCATCAAACCTATACGTGTGGGGTATCTATGGATAGGTCTTCAAAAATGATGTTGAGGTTTCTGATATCATTTTTTTCTAAACTGAATAGTTTGCGCGAGAGACACTTCCATAGTGGAAAAATGTGTCCCCCCCCCCTCTAACTTCTAAAATAAGAGAGTGATAAAACTAAAAAAAATATATGTTGTACATTACCATGTAAACTAGCAACGAAAATTAGTTTGAACGAGATCTAGTAAGTAGTTTTTTTTCAAATCAAATCAACCACCCATAACGTCCCACTGCTGGGCTCGGGTCTCCTCTCAAAGAGGGTTAAGGCCTTACGTCCCCACGCTGGCCGAGTGCGGGTTGGGGACTGGCAAGACACGTTGTGGCTACGTAATCTTACCGTTGGATGTTTTTAAGCCGCCCGAAGGCCTCCAACTAAGCTTCACGACTGTTACCTTATGACAACAACCGGGACCGACTGCTTAACGTGACCTCCGAATCACGGAAACGCTCATAACATATCATGCCACATACGATCACCCATCTAGGTCTGACCGCGCCGTAGTTGCTTACCCTCGGTGATTGTTTCCAATCACCTAAGGCCACTCGGCTATGAGCGCTTCCGTTTTTTTTAATACGTCATAAATCGTAACACGCAATATACCTTTCATCCAAACAATACACTAGTATAAAAACATCGATGAAAGTTACAACGAACTACAAGAACTTTTATATGATGTTACTTGCTGGTACGGAACCCTTCATGGGCGAGTCCGACTCGCACTTGGCCGCTTTTTAGGGTTCCGTAGCCAAATGGCAAAAAACGGAACCCTTATAGATTCGTCAAGTCTGTCTGTCTGTCTGTCTGTCTGTCCGTCCGTATGTCACAGCCAATTATTTCCGAAACTATAAGAGCTACACTGTTGAAATTTGGTCAGTCGATGTATTCTGTGAACCGCATTAAGATTTTTATATAAAAATAGAAAAAAAACAATACGTTTTGGGGGTCCCCATACTTGGAACTGAAACTCAAAAATTTTTTTTTCATCAAACCTATACGTGTGGGGTATCTATTGATAGGTGTTCAAAAATGATGTTGAGGTTTCTAATATCATTTTTTTCTAAACTGAATAGTTTGCGCGAGAGACACTTCCAAAGTGGAAAAATGTGTGTCCCCCCCCCTCTAACTTCTAAAATAAGAGAGTGATAAAACTAAAAAAAATATATGTTGTATATTACTATGAAAACTACCAACGAAAATTGGTTTGAACGAGATCTAGTGAGTAGTTTTTTTTTAATACGTCATAAATTGTAAATCGCAATTTACCTTTCATTCAATCAATATACTAGTGTTAGAGTCCAGAAGTGAAAAATAATAAAAATAATTATAATTCTAAACAATTTACTTTAATTCTAAACAATTTATTTCATTAATTACAAAATAATCTTAGAAATGCAATTAGACACAAACAACCGTTAATTAAGTAACGAATCTAAACATTACAGTTAGATAGACAGCAAGGGCGGTCACATAGGGCTGTACTAGCTGTTAGACAGTTTTCCTCGCACCCACCGCAATTCAGACAGTACTAACTTGTCAAAGACAGCTTTCCACATCTGTTAACAGAGTAGTACTAATTGTCCAAAGACAATGATCCACACTCCGCGACGCATTCGTCAGAAATGCGTACCGATACAACAGGTCACTCCTATTTATAACCAAGCGCAGTGAAGTGATGGCGCCACAAAAATGACAACTACCGCCGTTGTGGCTTATACGGCCTCTCCTGACACCCTGACGTCCTCGGCAGGTCCGGATGACCACACTTCTTTGTTCTCATTCGCGGTTACTGGAACATGTACAAAAATAAAAGTTTATTGGACGCCTCTGTAAGTACATCATCGTCCAATTGGTCAGTTACTAAAAACAGTTATCAAATTTAGCGTAAACAGTTAGAGTTAACGAATAGTTTTACAAGATAATAACAGTTAACACGAATAAGAAAGGTTCGAACCTCCAAGGAAAAGAGTGAAAGATTATTTATAATCCGCGCCAGATTAGAAACAAACAGTCACTGTTAGATACATTTAAAATAAAACTAGAAACTTAGTACTAACACAAGAGTAGACTTCAGCATGAAGGTCTACTGTTACCATAAGAACCATAATATCATAAGAACAGTTATCATAAGTGTGTGTCTTAAACATTTAAACTTAAAATTAACAAGACCACGAGTTTGGGGCTGGTTACCCTGTCCATGGGTCTTAAACCTCTCTCATCAAGACCACGAGTTTGGGGCTGGTTACCCTGTCCATGGGCCTTAAACCTCTCTCATCAAGACCACGAGTTTGGGGCTGGTTACCCTGTCCATGGGCCTTAAACCTCTCTCATCAAGACCACGAGTTTGGGGCTGGTTACCCTGTCCATGGGCCTTAAACCTCTCTCAACAAGACCACGAGTTTGGGGCTGGTTACCCTGTCCATGGGTCTTAAACCTCTCTCAACAAGACCACGAGTTTGGGGCTGGTTACCCTGTCCATGGGCCTTAAACCTCTCTCATCAAGACCACGAGTTTGGGGCTGGTTACCCTGTCCATGGGTCTTACCTCTCTCAACAAGACCACGAGTTTGGGGCTGGTTACCCTGTCCATGGGTCTTAAACCTCTCTCATCAAGACCACGAGTTTGGGGCTGGTTACCCTGTCCATGGGTCTTAAAATTATCTCAGGAAGACCACGAGTTTGGGGCTGGTTACCCTGTCCATGGGTCCATTCCAATATACACACCTCATGCTCTCCACCATCCGCCATACATTGCACCACACCTCACGCACACGGGGATCAGGCCGAAGATTGCGTCTCGTACACACGGTGAACAGGCGGAAGGTTGCATCTCGGGCACACGGAGAACAGACCGCAGGTCCGCTTATCACTGAGCGGCATGCAGGAGGCAAGTCCGCACCTCGCGATACAGCGAGCAGGCCGCAAGTCTGCGCCTCACCAGGCAGCAGCAGACACCAGGTCACAGCCCGGGCTCGGCTCGCGTAGACTGCACCTTGCACAGTGACGAGGCTCTCAATGCATCGTTATCATCTAAGGAAAGCATGAAAAATTGCATTAGTTTTGAATACGGTATTACTTTAACGTCACCAATATGCTTCATTATCGTCATGAATAATCAGAGCTTTTAGAAGGCGATACTAGCAAGCAAAGCTTTTAGGATATTTAAAAATAACAGTGCCCTCAGTATGTACGCAGTAATATCGTCAAGAATGTTACTAACTTTCGCATATCTCTCAGGACGCAAGACCCGGAGGATGTCAGAAAATGTTACAGAAGTCTCACGGTACTCGGTTAAGGATGTTCCCAATAATCGCAAAGCTCTTAGGATATGATACCGGGTCACCAGTTTTGGTTATGTCTGCAGCTTGACGATTGGCGTCAAGCAAACCCGAAACATGTCCAAGTATGCCCACGCAGTGAATTCGAGTTCAGACTAATTGCCCTCAAAGTCATTTTATGGACCAGGGCTTGTCCGACAGGTGTCGTTCAATAACTTACTGTAATAAGCCACCGTCTGCTTATAGTCGATCGTCTCGAGTCTGTAGTTGAACCTTACCATTTTAACCTTTTTACCTTTCTGCTACGGCGGCCAGTCCCAATGGTGAGCAACCAAAAACACAGTAGACACTACAGCACGCAAGTACTTGTCTAACACAGGTGTACGCCTTTGGTTCGATGAGACGGCCACCCAACATGACCCGAAAGAGATCAGGCGTAGGACCGTCGACTCTTTGTACTCATTCGAGTCACGGAGCGTTGACCACAACTTTTAAACTTCGGGCCGTAACAAGCATATCTATAATTAGAAGTACACAGTATTATTAGTTATTGTTTGTTCAACCCAGAAATCGAACCTATATTGAACAGTAGTCTCATACACTAACTGTCGACCCAACAAAGCAGTCGAAACCATCACTGGTACTGACGTTTCAATAAGTACCTCTGTCAGGAAGAAAGATCACAATAACCTGAGCTGGCTCGTAACGTGCTTATGAACATGTTATTAATCTTGATCCTATATGAATGTCAGACCTTTACGATCAAGTTTGCTACCATGATTTTGTGTATGATCTTAAAATTTAACACCTGAAATAGCCAGTCAGGCATGAGGATTATCTTTCCGGAACACTAATTGGTACTCTCACAATGACTAGTGCTTAAACCTCATTTTAGCTCGGTCTAACCTGACCATTAATCATTATTGTTACACAAACAACATAACATAGTTCATTTAATACCTGACACTAGTGAGGGTATTTAAAACCTTTCATAATGTTTCTATAACATCAAGAATAGCATGCTTAAGTAGACGTACTATTAAGATCGATAGACATGCAGTCTTTACCGGTATCAATACTTTGCATTTCGATAAACATTAAAACATAACTAACAAACGATATGTTTTGCTTTATCATAAGAGATCTTTCTTTAACATTTACAATTTGTTGTTGATGTTGTGTAAAACCTATTAGATTACATTTAAAATATGAAGTTTTAGTTTGGAGTCCACTATAGAAGGTTCATAGAAGTTTCTTTACTTTTTTTTTTTTTCTTTGAACCATTAATAACAAGTGAAGTCACTTTCGTACTACCTACTCTGAACTATTAAATAAATTTAACATCATATCTTTAGAATTTAAACATTTACCACTGTTATAACGCTTCATAGATTTTACAATAACAGTGGACTAATGCAATCACCAGTAAATAATGTGACATAGTACATCTACCAGCGGATGATAAGAGTTCCTCAAGCTGTTTTAAATAGGCTCCGTCAGGACTAGCTCTGCTGTCCACGCACCCTTTTGCCGTATTGTGAATAGTTACATCACACGTTTATATACTCCCGATTTATTTGCTCTTACCAACCACAATATAAAAGAATAGCCCATTCATCGAATTATCAAAATAAAAATTAGAAATGTAGTTGATCATCAACTATTTCTTGTTGTCATTTTTTTTTTTTTTTGATCATCCCTACTATTATTACTATTAAGTGCGAAAGTAACTGTCTGTCTGTCTGTTACGTTTTTACGCCTAAACCGCTAAACCGGTTTTGATGAATTTTGGAACTCAAATAGTTTAGAACCTGAGAAAGGACATCATACACGCGGGCGGAGCCGCTGGCTAAAGCTAGTTGTTTAATAATGGTCATTTCAATTTTTAAATTTACGGAGAAACATCTAGTAACTTGGTGTACACACTGTAAATTGTTATAATTTGACAAGTATCTATTTTTCGTTTCCATAAATAAAAGTTAAACAGATTAATCACAACGTGTGTGGGTATTATGTCCCGTCACACTTGCTGTGTCAGTGTAACATTTTAAGTAAATGGATAAAAGTTACTTGACCTTTAAGTAATAAGTTCGGGTTGCATTAGGCAGCCACTACAACTGCTATTATTCATCATTCCTTCGTTAAAAATAGTTCGTAACCATAGCAAAGAACGCCTACTTGATTATGCACAGGTGGGGTAGTTACAAACATTCGTTTGAGCGCTATTCACTATTTACGTTATACCAAATATTCGCAATAAATGCGAAAGTAACCGTCTGTTACGCTTTCACGCCAAAACCACTGAACCGATTTTGATGACATTTGGTATAAAGATAGAAACATACACGCGGGCAATAGCTAGTACCAAATATTCGCAATAACAAAAGGTATGAGATGAGGTCATTGTTAAAACTAAACCAACTACTTAAGCCCTTTTGTTAAGCCACAGCTTTGCATCAGCCCTAAGGCATTTTCGTATACGCGCCAAACAGTCCATTTTTTCATCATTTTAAATTGCGCACACAATTCACTTTTGTACACTACATATCAAAATTATGTGAAAATAAATCACAACTCAACATGTAATATGATTTGATCTTACCAGTACAGCGTCAAGCACAACTCACAAGTTTTTCTTAACTGAACCTTCTAACCTTCTCTCATTACCGTGTCGGCACTGGTGGACCACATTGTACATTGGCACGGATGCAGTTTCCATCGCTTATCACAATGTTTACTAACTGGAAAGAAAGCGTTATACACACGAACACACATGTGGTACAAATACCCTCATTATTTTATTAAAATAATCGTTTTAAAACCGTTTGTAATTGACACTAAAAACCAAATATAGAAGTCGTCACTTCCTTTACGATTTTTATATTTGCTATGTTTTGACTTTGTTTTGATTTTTGACTGATTTAGTTTTGATTTTTGACTTTGATTTAGAGCGGATAAGAATATCACAAAAGTCGGATTCCCTTATTAAAAATCACAACGAACACTGAATTTCGATAGCGTTCAAATGAGCACTAATAGTGTGCAATGCCTTTTTTTTTTAACGAACGATCGCGTTTATCGTTCCCGGGACCTCTGCGGCGAATCACTGCGTATATTCACTTTGGTTCTATATGACAGCGCGATCTATTGTGCATTTGTCAATGCTCTCTATCGTAAGACACACCTAGATAATGAAGTATAGGCAAATTAAATGAAAATATCTAACTAAATGTCGGTAGTTGATCGTTTCCCAAATATTGAAAATTAATAATTTGTGAACGTAGATCGATCCCACTTCTGATGTTAGTGTCCAGAAGTGAAAAATAATAAAAATAATTATAATTCTAAACAATTTACTTTAATTCTAAACAATTTATTTCATTAATTACAAAATAATCTTAGAAATGCAATTAGACACAAACAACCGTTAATTAAGTAACGAATCTAAACAAATTACAGTTAGATAGACAGCAAGGGCGGTCACATAGGGCTGTACTAGCTGTTAGACAGTTTTCCTCGCACCCACCGCAATTCAGACAGTACTAACTTGTCAAAGACAGCTTTCCACATCTGTTAACAGAGTAGTACTAATTGTCCAAAGACAATGATCCACACTCCGCGACGCATTCGTCAGAAATGCGTACCGATACAACAGGTCACTCCTATTTATAACCAAGCACAGTGAAGTGATGGCGCCACAAAAATGACAACTACCGCCGTTGTGGCTTATACTAGTATAAAAACATCGATGAAAGTTACAACGAACTACAAGAACTTTAATATGATGTTACTTGCTGATACGGAACCCTTCATGGGCGAGTCCGACTCGCACTTGGCCGCTTTTTTTTTTGTTCTATTTTTATGTAAAAATCTTAATGCGGTTCACAGAATACATCGACTGACCAAATTTCAACAGTATAGCTCTTATAGTTTCGGAAATAATTGGCTGTGACATACGGACGGACAGACAGACAGACAGACAGACTTGACGAATCTATAAGGGTTCCGTTTTTTGCCATTTGGCTACGGAACCCTAAAAACCCAAACTCCGAAGTAAATATTTGCGGATCACACAAAAATTTGGTCCGACCCGGGAATCGAACCCGAGATCTCTTGATCAGCAACTGCATACGCTTACCAGTTGACCAACAAGGCATGGGTTAGTTCATAGTGATAGGCGAGTGTTTTGATTGTTTGAATGTGTGAACTGTAACACAATTGATTATAAATATAGCGTACATTTGCGGTTTATCCAGTACTATCTCGATTATTGCAGTAAAAAGTAGCCTATGTGTTATTCTGATATATAAGCTATGTCACTGTAAAGTTTCATCCAAATCCGTTCAGTAGTTTTTGTGTGAAAGAGCAACAAACTTAAATACATACTCACAAACTTTCGCGTTTATAATATAAGTAAGGATTACTATTTAGAAAGTCTGTCTGTTACGATTTTACGGATAAAACGCTGCACCGATTTTAATGAAATTTGGCAAAGAGATAATTTCGTTCTTGAGAAATAACGTGGTATATGTATATGTATTGCATTTATCAAACCAGCTTTCTAGCACAAGCTTTGCTTAGTTTGGAGCTAGATGCTGACATACTTCTTCTTCCTAGCCTTATTCTAATATTATTTGGGGTCAGCTACTAGTTCAACCAGTTTTACCTGAATATCAGTTTTTCCACGGAGCGACTGGCATCGGACCTCCGCAACCCTAAGGGAGAACTGAAATTCGAAGGTTGAACTAGTTGTCAGTTAATTTGAGGGCACTGGCTTCCCAATAACGATTGCCATAGATGGTCATGACAACCGGGACCGACGGCTTTACCGGCTTTACCCAGTAATTTCCTTGTTCCCAATTCGTCTGTCTGTTTCTTCCGGCTAATCCTTAGAACCACTGTATTGTTTTGAAGGGACTTTCATTCTCAGATAGCTAATAATATATAACTCGTGCGAGCTAAGATGGCACCTGGCTCAAAACGAAACATGATATCGTGACCCCGCGTGATACCCCTCTGTCGTCTTGCGAGTAGCGTTAGCATCACTATTACTGTTGCAGGAATCTTTCCATAATAATTTTATTTTATTAGGTATTACCTAATGTTATATAAATCACTCCACGAATTTATTTTATTAAAATATTATTAGATTCGTCTGGATAACCCAATTGTTTTAAGAAAGGTAACACGAAAAAAGCCAGCATGACGACTATGAGATCAATAGTTTCTAATAACGAGTATCCATATACATATGATATTTAGAGACTACGATTAAAATGCTTATCATGACGATTTAAAATTGTTTTTATAACCATATTTCAGTTCCTAATTTCATTTAAAATGATATTAGGTATTACCTAATATTATTTAAATCACTGCACGAAGAATGCATTTGGGTAAACAATGAATGAGGCCTGCTTTGTATTGCTATGCATAATGTATTTTCTTAACTCAGGTAGTAAAGTACCACTTAAGATAAAGTAGTATGTTTGAGAAAATACTTGAAGCAAAATAAATGTTGAAATTTAAAAAAAAACTAGAATAAATCATATTTTTCTTGCACTCAGTACTTTAAACGACTGACATTTGAGTCAGGTGCCATCTTAGGTCGCACGAGTTATAAGTTACCACAATGAGTATGCCTTCGTGTGACCCTCTAAAGGTCACTTGTAATAATATCTGAAACCCATATTTACAGGTACACACATACGGATCCTCCTGATTTTCAGATATCTTTTGCCCATTAGATTAAATTATCAGTTCCAAAAAAACCATGGTGCAAGTTCGAGTAAACGAGGGTATACTGGAGGGGGAGGAGGTCCAGAATGAGTACGGAGGGACTTTCTACAGCTTCAAAGGTGTCCCGTATGCTCAACCGCCTGTTGGAGATCTTAGGTTTAAGGTACAAAATACATTCATATACCTAAATTTATTTTTTTGATAACTTTTGCTAATTTTTACAACTTGTGTTTTTTTGAATAGTGACAAAAATATCTTTGCAGCCACCTCGACCACCACAGCCATGGACTGGCATCAGAGATGCCACCAAATTCGGACCGGTATCCTACCAATTTAACTCACCGAACCCTGACCATCAACCACCAAATATGAGCGAAGACTGTCTATATCTGAACGTATACACACCAGAAATAAAACCAAACAGTCTTCTCCCAGTCATGTTCTTCATACACGGAGGTGGATTCCTAGTGGAAAATGGCGAGGATGATCTTTACGGTCCAGAATTTCTAGTAAAACATGGCGTCATTCTCGTCACGATCAATTATAGACTTGGAGCACCTGGTTTCCTCTGTCTCCATTCTCCAGAAATACCTGGTAACGCAGGTATGAAAGATATGGTGCAAGCTTTGAGGTGGGTGAAGAAAAACATCCAAAATTTCGGTGGAAATCCTGATAACGTCACCATATTTGGTGAAAGTGCTGGAGCTGTTGCCGTATCCTGTCTTTTAATATCACCGATGAGTAAAGGTCTCTTTCACAGGGCTGTAGCCCAAAGTGGACTAGCTACTCTCTATGTTGCTGTAGAATTTGAAGCACGTGAAAAAGCTCTTTTACTTGCTAAACGATTAGGCTGTTTCTCTGATGATAACAAAATTTTGTACGAATTTTTCATGAAACAGCAAGTGGAACCGTTAGCTGACGTAGATTTAAAGATATGGGGAGCCCAGAAGGTCTTTGAAGTACCTTTTACGATGGTCAATGAAATAGATTTTGGACAAGAAAGATTCTTTTACGGTGACATAATGGATGCAATGCGAAACAATGTTCATGATGGAGTTGAAATAATGATGGGATATACAAAAGATGATGGTATTACAGCGATACTGATGAACTATTCCCAGGAGCGCATGATTAACGATGCAAAATATTTCACAGAGTTCTTCGTTCCAGGAGATATCAAAAGACATTGTGTGGTAGCTGACCAGATGGAAGTAGGGAGGAGAATGCGCCAATATTACATCAAGAATGGTGAAATTGTATTTGAGGAGCTGTTGAAATTCATGGGCACTGATATTTTCTATTATGGAATGGTTCTAGGAGCTAAACTTCATTCGTTGTCGAACAAAGTGTATTTTTATAAATTTAGCTGCATTTCAGAAAGGAATATAGTCGCTCTTGTAGACACCCCAGAGCCGTACGAAGCTGAGAACATTACGTGTCATGGAGATGATCTGGTGTACTTATTCCCGGTGAAACATTACCTTGGCAAGGTCGATATCAACTCTGAGACGTTCAAGTTGATCAGACAAGTTTGCAAGCTTTGGACGAACTTTGCCAAATATGGGTGAGTTAAAATAAAATGGTTCTTTAGTACGTTTATTATACCATTAAAATCCCAAGAACCAGTTCTAAATAATAATCTAGATAAAAGAGAAATACAATTTACAGAAGAAATAAACAAATATTAACAGGGTATAGGATCTCAAATGATGTTAGATAATACACTCGGTTCCAAAAATAACGGGTCAGTCACACGGGTCAGTCACATAAACCCGAATATCTCCCGAACTACGTATGCCATCCTAATGAAACGAAGACTGTTCAATTGAGAATTTAATTATACAGATAAAAAATAAAATAAAACTTAGTTACACCCACAATATTAATCTTAAATTAAAAAAAAACTAAAGTAGTCATATTTTTCTTAAGATTACATTTTTTTTATGATTGTTTTTTTGCTGTTTTTCATCACTTTCTTCATTTAATACTTTGTATTGCCTCCACGTGATGAAGCCTCCAGTGATGAAAAACAGCAAAAAAACAATCATAAAAAAAATGTAATCTTAAGAAAAATATGACTACTTTAGTTTTTTTTTAATTTAAGATTAATATTGTGGGTGTAACTAAGTTTTATTTTATTTTTTATCTGTATAATTAAATTCTCAATTGAACAGTCTTCGTTTCATTAGGATGGCATACGTAGTTCGGGAGATATTCGGGTTTATGTGACTGACCCGTTATTTTTGGAACCGGCTATAGATAGATTTATCGTAATTATGTGTAATTCATGATACTTCCTTTTTTTAATATAAAAAATACAGCTAAATTAACTACTCTGCATTTATTATAACAATCAAAATTACATTCAAAATTTCACTACGCGCAAACCTCTTCTGTAAAATTTGACTTTAGCCACTTAATGTTGTACAACCTAAGGTACAGAATTGTCTAGTACCCATAACATAAGCTCTGCTTAGTTTGAGACTAGATGACGTTGTGTGTCATATGTCCGAAGTTTTTATTTATTATTATTATTTATTAATGAATGGTTTCCAGGAATCCTACACCGAGTTCTGATGAAAGCATCGAGGTGGAATGGAAGCCGTTCACCTTGGAGAAGCAGGAGTACATGGATATTGGCGCCACGCTGAAGATGCACTCCACACCTGAAAAGGAAGAACTAGAACTTTGGGAGAGCATCTTTAGAAAATACTTACCGAAATATACTGTTTGAATAAAAAATATTAGCAGAAGTTTTTGTTTCATAGTAAATTATTTTCATCCATACAAATCAATTTAATTGAAGAGTCTGTATGTAATATCAAATGAACAGTTTTTAGGGTTCCGTAGATCAAGACTCGGAAACCTTATAGATTCGTCATGTCTGTCCGTCTTTCGTCCGTCCACCCATCCGTCCGTCCTCAACCTACTGCCCAAACGGTTGTGCTAGAAAGATGAAACTATATAATATTTTTATTTGAGGTACCTCCCCTACATGTGAAGTGGGGATGCTTTTCACCATGTCTACCCCAACTTGTGGGGTTTCATTATATGGGTCTTTTAAATATAGTGCAATGTTGCGAGTTATTCAACTTGAAACCGTATTTTTTTTCCAAACATTGAACTTTAAAGAAAAACTATAACGGCTCAGATAGCTTTGTTAGTTCAGGAGTTATAGAGGCCTAACTTGTGAAATACGCTAACTTGGAAAACTTCGTACAAAATTAACGCATTCATTTTCCATTGAATACAATTTTAAATCAACGTTCCATTATGTATGACAACGGATCCTAATTCTATGCGTTGCCTGACACGCACTTGTTTTTTTTTTGCTGTTATTAAACATAATTATATATTTTAATAACTACATAGTTCTAGATACTTAACCCATATATCGCGACTAGGTACCTAACATTCCATCTGTATATGAGGGTAAGCGCTTATCACCGTTATAAATTTGTAGATTCTTTTTCTGAAAAAGGTCACTAACTATATAAATAAAATAGAAACATCTGTTTGTCATTTTAAATGTATAATTTTTCACTAAATGCATATGACTGCCTTGTTGGTCTAGTGATTAGCGTATGCGACTGCTGATCAAGAGGTCTCGGGTTCGATTCCTGGGTCGGACCAAATGATTGTGTGATCCGCAAATATTTGATTCGGAGTTTGGGTGTTTTCTATGTATTTACAAAAAAAAAGTATGTTTATGTATTTATATCAGTTGTTTAGTACTCAGTTAATAAGCTCTGCTTAGTTTGGGACTAGATGACTTTGTGCGAGTTGTCCGAAATATTTATATAATTTAGTAAAAATTACAAACGCACAGTTTCATTTTATCTCTACTATATAAAAATAAGTCGGATTTTCCTTCCTGACGCTATAACTCCAGAACGCACGAACTGATTTCCACGGTTTTGCATTCGTTGGAAAGGTCTCGGGCTCCGTGAGGTTTATAGCAAAGAAAATTCAGGAAAATTTCAACAGAAAAGCGGGGAAAATCTTTTTTTAGAAAATAGGGGATGACTTTTTTATGGGAATCTTTTAAGGGCAGGACGACGTCTGCCGGGACAGCTAGTTTATTTGTATAAAAACGTAATTTGATTGTATCACAACGATCCTTGGCACTGAACCCAAATAATCTATAGCTTATCTATTTAATACCCCTTCAAATCGTGTTTGTATGCAATATCAAATTAAATGTTTTTTACTAATTTCATATCAAAGTAGGTATGAAATATTATATAAAACCGTACTAAAATCAAAAAATCGGCCAAGTGCGTTTCAGGCCACGTACGACGTACAGGAAAGGGTTCCTCAGTCACCCAGAATGGTACGTGGATTAGAAATCGTATCCAATGTATAATGTTTACGTATTAATGCGTAAATTTTGTGCTTACTTGGAAAATGTCATACATTTTCCAAGTAAGCACATTTTAAAGCCTCTATAACTCCTGAACTAACAAAGTCATCTATTTCTTTATAGTTTTCCTTTTAAGTTTATTATATGGACCACTATCACGAATTTTTCTAGTTTTTTGAGCCCGCCGTTTAGCTTTTAGAGGGGGGGACGCCCTGTTTTAACAAAAAAGTCGCCTTTAAAGTGAAATTTCTCGCAAATTGATACTTAAATCAAAAAATCGTCTTAGATACCCTTAATTGTTTTTAAAAGACCTATCTAATAATACCCCACATGATGGGGTAACCCCGAGAAAAAAAAACATCCCCACTTTACGTGCAGGGGAGGTACCCCAAATAAAAATATTTTTCATAATTTTATTGTAGCACTTTGTCGACGTAATTAGAATACATATTCATGCAAAGTTTCATCTTTCTAACACTTACCGTTTGGACGGTAAGTCGAGGACTAACGGACGGACGGACGGACAGACGGACATGACGAATCTATAAGGGTTCGAAGTCATAAACTTCGGAACCCTAAAATAGTACATTGTTCACCGAG
Source organism: Phragmatobia fuliginosa (assembly GCA_932526445.1). NCBI lineage: Eukaryota > Metazoa > Arthropoda > Insecta > Lepidoptera > Erebidae > Phragmatobia > Phragmatobia fuliginosa. The sequence continues at coordinate 9,818,139 of OW052084.1, read as the reverse complement.
GGAGGAAAGGGACCGATTACTAGCCACAATACTCCCGAGGCAGGAATGGGACTTTCACCCGAGTGCTACACAGTGCTATAAACTACACCTGTGAGGAACATTTCAAGTATTTTTAAAATAAAATCAAAACGTAAGACACAGTTTAGCTTAGAATTTGAGCAATATTTCGCGCTTCTTTTGTTTTTTTTTTTATTCTTCACAAAAGGATGTCAGTGGCACGGAGATTCCATTTTTAAATTATATGAAAACTCCTTTGGCAGGCGCGCGCCATAGATAAGATAACACATGAAAATGAGAAATGAAAATTCATTCAACTTTCTCTCCCGCTAAAACACGTTAGAAATGGATTTTCATACATTTTTTTATCCCGCTTATTCAGGTCAAGGAAAAGACTAACGTTCTCTTTTCATTTTCAGGGAATATTGACTACTGGCTGTTTAATAGGAATACTGACTGTTCCGATCAGGTGTAGTATAAAGCATTTTTTTTTATAACGCCGCCATGGTGACTTTACTATGCCTCATGGAAAGCATGAGTAAAATCAAATCAAAATAAAAAGATTTTGGAAATTTCTAAGGGCCACCCCCTTAGGGATGGAAATTTCCAAAATCAAAAAACAATAAAACTCATACATGAGAATAATACTACCTTGTTGGTCTAGTGGTTAGCGTATGTGGCTGCCAATCTAGACGTCTCGGGTTCGATTCCCGGGTCGGATGAAATGTTTGAGTTTGGGTTTTTCTATGTATAGTATACTAGCTTTCGCCCGCGGCTCCGCCCGCGTGTATATCTGTTATCACGATAAAAAGTAGCCTATGTCCTTTCCCTAGTTCAGTTCTATCTTCACACCAAATTTCATCAAAATCGGTTCAGTGGTTTAGGCGTGAAAGCGTAACAGACAGACAGAGTTACTTTCGCATTTATAATATTATAGTAGGGATATGTCTGTGCAAAAAAAGTATACATGTATATTTATATCAGTTGTTTATTACCCTTAATACAAGCTCTGCTTAGTTTGGGACTAGATGATGTTGCGTGTAAGATGTCCCAAATATTTATTAACTATCTGTGATGTGCATGGCAACCTGTGAAGTTTTGACAGGAGATAAACAGTGATACATTTTGACATCTACGATTTAATGTATTTTTATAATCACCTAGCTTTCGCCCGCTTATATCTATTATTGCATTAAAAAGTAGCCTATGTGTTATTATGATATATAAGCTATATTACTGTAAAGTTTCATCCAAATCCGTTCAGCAGTTTTTGCGTGAAAGAGCAACAAACATACACACATACTCACAAACTTTCACGTTTATAATATTAGTAGGATTATTATAATAATTACGTTGGCAAAGCCGCAGGTAAATGCTAGTCTGCCAATAGTAATATGTTATCGATAAAACGAGGTGCATATTTTTATCGTAAAATTTCTATCCATTCTTTATAACTCGTTGAATAATTAACACTGCAGGTATTCATATCAGTGCTCTGTTGATAATTTTATGTGATTTTTCATAAATCAGAAAAGAATTATGTAAGTTATATTCTAATATATCTTTAACCTTCTTCTTCTTATCCTGTCAATGGGAACACTTTACACGGTTTTGGCCTAGTGCTCGGCGACGCGGCTCTGGATCTAAAGGGGGGCAAACCGGGGCACTAGGCCCGGGCGGCAGTTTCATGGGGGTGCCATATCCTTGAGACAAGATTCCGAAATATCGAACAAATGGAGCATATTTTCCTATAATCTCATAGGTTTTCATCAAATACCATTATTTGATTAACATATTATATTAAGATTCCATAATCTTAATATAATATGTTTGAAAAACAAACTATTCTATTGCCATACGCATAGTTACTAAAGGGAGGGGGCGCCACTATCAAGGTATTGCCCGGGTTCGTAAAAATCGTAGATCCGGGGTAATCAGGGCTCGCGGGGCATGTCAATAAATGGCCCATTGTCTGTGGTGACGCGCCACAGTCGCATTTATTTGCGCTTGGGTCTAAAAATCACCACCTTGTCAGATTGTCCCTAGATCTGCTGAACTGAGTACGCAGCCTATTAAGCGCCTTCCAGGTTGGCCAGGGAAGTTTACCTTCTGGACGAAATTGGACAGAGGGAATCTTATACGCCATATGTTTTCTCTGGCTTTAGAAGGGTTGTTGGTTGTCTATATTGACTGCCTCGTTGGTTTTGTGGTTAACTTATACGACCGCTGACCGAGGTCTCGGGTTTAAATCCCGGGTCAGCCCAAAAACTGTTGTAAGTAAAGTCCAGAGTATGAAAGTTTGGGGGTGATTCACGCTCGTGCTTCAAAGTGCACGTTAAACCATCGCTCCGGGTTGTCATGAACATCTATGTCAATCATTATAGGGAAGTTAGTGCCCACAAATATATTGACACACACATTTGTGGGATTCAGATATTGTAGTTCTGAGTCTGGGTGTTGTTTATGTCCGTTTCATGTATGTTTGTAAAGTCCCCCATGAGGGAGTTGTCTTTTACAAAAACTGATGCAGAAGCATCTCGGACAGTGTATGGGTCACTCTACTGCATTGCATTGAATTCAAATTCAAATTCAAAATTCTTTATTCACTTAGGATGCAATACATCTCTTGTGACAGGTCAAGATTCTACATGTACATTTATGCCATGTTCGCAAACAATAGGTAGAGCCGGAGAAAAGAACATGGCAATAAAAACTCGCGGCTACTCCTTTCAAATCGCCAATGTTTACATAGTTTTAATGTTTATAAACCTGATATGGGGGTAAGGTGCTGCCACTAATATACTATACACCATGTTAGAGGACTGATGTAAGTTATAGTGATTAAAAATTAGAACATAAGCAAATTAAAAAAAAAAAAAAAAACAACAGCCTCAGTGGGTACAACATAGAAGGAGCATCTACTTACAACAAAGGTAAAAACTATATGTGCTCAAATATTGGCCAAATTACGTGTAACGAAAGAATAAATATAAAATATTAATTATAAGATCAAAAGAAAGAGAAGAATGGCCTTTATTCGTCACGTAGAATCTTTACTTACAAAAGTAAAATCATGCTCTTAAACAATGTGATAACAACATTCACATGAGTAGAATAAAATGACAAGGAGCAAGTAGTCAAATCCATTTTTCTTTATCATTTAAAAATTCGTCAACTGTATAATAACCTTTATGTATAAGATAAGTTTTGACTACATTTTTAAACTTTTCCACTGATAGACTCATAACACTAGCTGGTAACCTATTAAAAAATCGCACGGAAAGACCCATAAATGAATTATGCGTTTTATGCGTTTATTGAGGATGGTGACCACTGCTTTTGGATTCTACTCATGCTGACCATCAGGCAGAGTAGTTACTTTGGCAGGCCTATGTAAAAAAGAAAATGGCGCTTGGTGAAAAAATAGAAACCATTCAAAAATTCTCCTCGGTACATATATTTCTAAAATTAAAACTTTACTCAACCGTTTTAATTTATAGTTCAGGAGTACATCATGGTGCACGTTCGAGTAAACGAGGGTATACTGGAGGGGGAGGAGGTCCAGAATGAGTACGGAGGGACTTTCTACAGCTTCAAAGGTGTCCCGTACGCTCAACCGCCGGTTGGAGATCTTAGGTTTAAGGTAGGTACCTATTTACTAAACACATCTAGACTCATCTCTGCCTCGTTGGCGCAGTGGTAGCGTGCGCGACTGCTGTGCGTGAGGTCACGGGTTCGATTCCCGGGTCGGACCAAATATTCGTATGATCCGCATAATATTTGTTTCGGAATTTGGGTGTTTTCTATGTGTAATATGTATGTATTTACAAAAAAGTATGTTATAGCACAAGCTCTGCTTAGCTTGGGACTAGATGATGTAGTGTGTCAGATGTCCAAAATATTTATTATTACATATTATTATTATTCATTTAAATAAATAACTTACATTCTAGGACATATTTTTTTATGCATATTTTATTTACAGCCACCGCAAAAATTACAACCGTGGTCTGGTGTCAGAGATGCCACTAAATTCGGACCAGTATCCTATCATTATAACCTCTTTGATCCTGACCATCAGCCCGAGAACATGGGCGAAGACTGCCTATATCTGAACATTTACACATCACAGCTAAAACCAAGTCTTCCCCTCCCTGTCATGTTCTATATACATGGAGGAGGACATCTAGTTGGGAGTGGCAATGATGATTTTTTTGGGCCAGAGTTTCTCGTCAAATACGGAGTTATCCTCGTCACTATCAATTACAGACTTCAAAGTGCTGGTTTCCTCTGCCTCCATACTCCAGAAATACCTGGCAACGCTGGAATGAAAGATATGGTTGAAGCCATTAAGTGGGTGAAGAAAAACATTGAAAACTTCGGCGGAGATTCTAATAACATCACCGTATTTGGAGAAAGTGGTGGGGCATGTTCCGTTTCTTATCTCATGGTATCGCCGATGACTAAAGGTCTCTTCCGTAGGGTTATTTTACAGAGTGGAACAGCTATAAACTATTTGATGACGGAGTTTGAAGCACGCGAGAAAGCTTTGCTACTTGCCAGACAATTGGGCTGTTTCTCTGAGGACAATAAAACTCTGTATGAATTCTTCATGCAGCTACCAGTTGAGTCATTAGTTGATGTGAACTTTTTACGAAACATAAAGATATGGGGAGCTCAAAAACCATATGAAATTCCTTACACAGTGGTTGATGAAAAAGATTTTGGACAAGAGAGATTCTTTTATGGAGATGTAGTGGAAGCGTTGAAAAACAATGTTCACGAAGGAATTGAAATTGCCCTGGGGTATACAAAAGACGAAGCCATTACAATTATGGGATTGCGTTACACTGGAGACAGAATGATCAATGATGCGACATATTTCACAGAATTCTTTATTCCTGGAATTATCAAAAGGTATTGTGTTGCATCTGACCAAATGGAAGTTGGGAGAAAATTTCGACAATTCTATGTTAAAGATGATAAAATTGTATTAGAGCAGTTACTGAAATTTATTAGCACGGATGTCTTTCATTTTGTCATTATTCTCAGCGCTAAGTTGCATTCGTTGACGCACAAAGTTTATTTTTACAAGTTCAATTGCATTACTGAGAGGAATGTTTTTGCTCTTTACGACCCTCCGGAGCCGTACGAAGCTGAGAATCTTGCGTCCCATGGAGATGATTTGGCGTACATTTTTCCTATCAAGAAATTCCTGGGAAAAGTCGACATGAAATCTGAGACGTTCAAAGCGATTGACAGAGTTTGCACGATGTGGACTAATTTTGCGAAATATGGGTGAGTTAAAATGATTTATTGATCAAAATATCAAGACCATCCTAATAATGACAGCATTCTTGCTGTCGTATTTCGTTGGTGAGTGTGATATTTTTTTTAAATTATGGGCTACCATATTGACTCCACTATTCCTGATGGAAACCACGAGAGATTCAGGAGTAGGGGTCACGGTAGGTCTACAATGGCGGCCTGGTCAGATGTTTCTGCATCATTCTCATCATCATCATGCAGAATGATTGGTCCTCCGGTCTCATTCTCACCAACGAAATACGATGCTCTTCTATGTGAGGGTAGTACTGCCCCGGTTGATCCGGCCCATTCGTGCTGATGCTGATATCAGCGTGGCTCCACTACCTACTTTCCAGCCTCACGTGATTAATTGACGGCACCTAAGTCAGTATTTGTTCCTTTTGAATTTGATTCAGGTATCGTAAATTTGTCATACGAAGTTGGTTTAGCTTTCATAACACGTAGTTAGGATACGTATGACATGTCATGGTAATTTGTAAATAATATAATAATTTGACTGCCTTCTTGGTCTAGTGGTTGGCATATGCGGTTGTTGATTAAGAGGTCTCGGGTTCGGTTCCACAAATATTTGTTTCGGAGTTTTAATTTTTTATATGTATATAATGGTAATGAAATAAAGACGAAATTTGCGTTTTCTGAAATAACAAATTTTCTTTTATTCACAAGACAATTATATACAAAGTTTTAACATAATTTTCATATTCTAAACATAGTAACTTACCTGAAATAACAAAAAACAACATTTAAAGCCTTTACTTCTATTTTCCTTAATCTATTTCCTTTTTATTTATACAGAATACTATTCAATGTTTCATGTGCTTCTAAAATGACATAACCTAACTTTCAGTTCCTACAACTCGCAGCGCCATCTACTTATTAGAGATCTATAGATAATAAATCCATAAAGAAAAGGAACGACACTAGTGTAGTGATATTCTTTACATGTATGTATATGTGAGAGAGTGTTTTCCGTGTGGTGACGGATTAAGAATACAGAGTGTCACCATCCCTATTCATCCCGCGGGTGTCGTAAAAGGCACTAAGGGATAAACTACGCAAGACAACATCGATGCAAAGAGAAGGAAAACTTGAAACAAACCCTTTACCAACCCGTCTGGCCAGCGTGGTATAGTAAGCCAAAACCTCCTTTCCAAGGAGAGGCCTATGTCCAGCAGTGGACTGTTAGGGGCTGTTGATGATGATGATGTATATGTATTTGTTTCCAAAAAAGTATGTTTATACATATAGTAATAACTGATGCCTGCGGTTGCGACCGCATCCTAGGGATATAAAAAAATTGTTGGCCGATTCTCAGACCTACCCGATGTGCACACAAAATTTCATAAGAATCGGTTAAGCCGTTTCGGAGGAGTATGGGAACGAACATTGTGACACGAGAATTTTACATATAAGACAAGCTCTATTATTGTTTGGGACTGGATGATGTTGTGTGTCAGATATTTATTTAAATAAAAAACTGCCGTTTCTCAGGAATCCTACTCCAACTCTTGACGAGAACCTCGGAGTGATATGGAAGCCATACACCTGTGAGGGCCAAGAGTACCTGGACCTTGGAAACACGCTGAAAATGGACTCCTCTCCTGATAAGGAAGAAATTGAGCTCTGGGAAAGCATTTTTAAAAAATATTTACCGAAATACACTGTTTAAATATTCAAACTAATTGTTTTTTTTATTTCTTCTGACTTACTATAGTTCAATTTTGTTCTAAAATATATTATTTTAATAAAAGTACCATTACTTACTAGTTTTAACCGTAAAAGTCCTGTCGAAATCGTTGCCCCCTTGAGTGTGGCCGCTGATGGACGGGACGGGTTTTCCCCTCCATCCGTTTCAGTGGCGAACTGCGAGGACTCGATGTCCGAGTGTGACGTACGTCGACAAAATAGAGAGTTTAGAGTCAAAATAGTGATAAAAAAAACTGAGTCTTTTTTAGTCTTTCTAAAAAGAATTGTTTTAAAAAAACTAAACAAACACGATTTAAAACTAAAGAGTAGAAAATAATTTTAATGTAACAAAGCGTGGGGTGCTTTCTGAAAATATTTCAATAAAGTCGCCCCACTCTTTTTACTTTAAAATTATTTTCTGCTTTGTAGTTTAAAGGCGTGATCTAGTTTAAAAAGTGGCGAAGTGCGAGTCGGACTCGCCCATGAAGGGTTCCGTATCAGCAAGTTACATCATATAAACGTTCTTATATTATGTTTTTATTAGTGTATTGATTGAATGAAAGGTAAATTGCGGTTTACGATTTATGACGTATTACAAAAAAACTACTTACTAGATCTCGTTCAAACCAATTTTGGTTTGTAGTTTGCATGGTAATGTACAACATATATTTTTTTAGTTTTATCACTCTTTTATTTTAGAAGTTACAGAGGGGGGGGGGGGGCACATTTTTCCAATTTGGAAGTGTCTCTCGCACAAACTATTCAGTTTTGAAAAAAATGATGTTAGAAACTTCAATATCATTTTTGAACACCTATCCATAGATACACACGTAAGGGTTCGATGAAAAATTTTTTTTTGAGTTTCAGTTCCAAGTATGGGGACCCCTAGAATTTATTGTCTTTTGTCTATTTTTATGTGAAAATCTTAACGCGGTTCACAGAATACATCTACTTACCAAGTTTCAACAGTATAGCTCTAATGGTTTCGGAAAAAAGTGGCTGTGACATACGGACGGACAGACAGACAGACATGACGAATCTATAAGGGTTCCGTTTTTTGCCATTTGGCTACGGAACCCTAAAAACTAGCTTCGCCTTGCGGCATTACCCGCAGTTGTAGTGGTAGTTGAATTTTTGGAATTCCATAGATAACTGTAATCTATGGAATTCCAAAGACAATATGTAAATTAATAGAATTAGGTTAAATTAAATATATCATAATGTGTTCACGTACACTTCGTACGCATGAGGTAACATACGTTAGGGTTCCACGAGTATCTGGGTTCAAATCCGGTGACACTTTGTAACATAGTGCCTTATTGAACCAGCAGTTAGGGTATGCGATTGCCGGATCTAGAGATCTCGGCTTTGATTCCTTAACACCTGTGTGGCGACTTGCGTGCGTGTTCAAATCACGTCGGGGTCACCACTGTGGAGGAACGGGAATCGTGTTCCTCCAACACAAAGGGAGGATCCTCCAACCAGGCGAGGTGGTCATGCCTGGTGGCCGGTGGGCCACTGCCAACAGTTGATGTTGGGATGTTGTATATATGCTAATCGGCGCGAGAATGTTACTTTCGCGATTCAGGATTAGTAGTTACTCAGTATAGATAATTCCGTGTTGTCTTTGTAGTTCAGTGTTTCATCGGTAGATGGCGCTGTTGTATGTTTTTCGCTTGCGCGGTATGTGGAAGTCGCCATACCTGGACTGATTCTAATGTGACTTTCACAGGCTGATAGCTGATGAAGTAAGGAGTGATACGGGCTACTTTTAGATTAGACAAGCTTCCCTGCATTTTATAGAGACTGGATAGCGTTAAGTGTAAGATGTTCAAACTACCATGGCGGCCTGGTTAGATGTTTCTGCATCAATGTCATCATCATCATGCAGAGTGATTGTGCTTCACTCTCACAAAATACGACAGAATACTGTCATAATTAGGTTGGTCTTCTGTGTCTTTTGTGTGAGGGTAGTAGTGTGTGTTCGTGCTGAAATCAGCCTGGCTCATATTCAGTTGTGTTTAGAAATGATGCATTCTGATTTTACATTTAAACATTAAATGTATTAGCCGCAGAACCGACAACCATTGGGGTAAACGGGTTCTTGAGTGGAGGCCGCGTCTCGGCCAACGTAGTGTAGGACGTCCACCTGGTGATGATTAGCGAAAGACGGCTGGTAGTAGCTGGATACGAGTAGCCAAGGATCGAACTAAGTAGCGTGCAAAATGAGAGGCCTATGTCCAGTTCTGGACTGCAATAGATGATGATGATTTTGAGGCAGGCAGGCATCATTGTGGTAGGCTTAAAAATAATATGTCCGTGTGGTGACGGATTAAGAATACAGAGTGTCACCACCCCTTTTCATCCCGCGGGTGTCGTAAAAGGCGACTAAGGGATAAACTACGCAAGACAACATCAATGCAAAGAGAAGGAAAACTTGAAACCAACCCGTCTGGCCAGCGTGGTATAGTAGGCCAATACCTTTCTAAGGAGAGGCCTATGTCCAGCAGTGGAGTGTTGAAGGCTGTTGATGATGATGAACAATAAAATATACCTATATATTTCACCGTAGAGTGTAAGCTACTGAACCACTTTTAATGAATGATGTGACAATAGATAAGTAGTGATGACTCAATGGATATTTTTAGTTTATTTAAGTTTTATCAAAAATTTTAGGTAAACAGGTTTAAATAGTTTTCTAATTGGAACTTATCGCTAACTAGCCGTTTTCGTAGGTTTCTAGACAATATCTAATGGAATACTACTAATCATGATAGCAACGAACTGACACAACTATTCTCATCTTTCTAGCCTTCATTAATCTTAAAAAATATTAACCTCGGCGAGCACCCCCGCTTCCAAATCCCACGGGGAAGTTCCGGCCAGGGCGCACCGTAAAGTGCCATAGACCGGACAACCCCCGTGTTCAGCTGCCTCGCCGCGACACTGGCTCCGCCCGAATTGGGCAAAAGACGCCCAAGGGCGGAAAGCCTCAAATACAACTAGTTCAACCTTCGAATATTAAGTTCTCCTTCAAGGTTGCGGAGGTCCGATGCCAGTCGCTCCGTGGAAAAACTGAAATTCAGGTGAAACCGGTTGAACTAGTAGCCGACCCCAATTAAACTTGAGAATAAAGGCTAGGAAGAAGTAGATGATCTATGAAACATGACAAAAATTCAACGGTGTGATGCGTCAGGGGTACGCCTGCTTAACACACGAGATAACGAACGTGTTTTCTTTATCAAAGTACCTTGAGAGAAGCAGATACCGGTTGTTTTGTTTATATAAATAGTTTTCAATAATAATAAATAAAACTAAAGAGTATGTTTGTAATGTCAAGCAACGACGCGCTACCTGGATGGGTGACCGCCTGTGGCATGATATGTTAAGAACGTTTCTCTGATTCCGAGGCCATGATAGGCAGTCGGTCCCAAACTAAGCAGAGCTTGTATTATGGGTACTAGACAACTGATATAAATACATAGACATACTTTTTTTAACCGACTTCAAAAAAAAGGAGGAGGATCTCAATTCATCGGAATCTTTTTTTTTTTTTTTATGTATGTTCAGCGATAATTTCGTCGTTTATGAACCGATTTCAAAAATTATTTTTGCATTGGAATGGGCGTAGCTTACAGATGGTCCCATCGTCACTATATCGAGATCTGATGATGGGATCCCAAAACCAGGCTGCCATGGTAGGGGTCACCTTGCTACATTGTCTACCCTCACAATAAGCATGGTGACCCCTACTCCTGGATTCTACTCATGCTTTCCATCAGGCAGAGTAGAGTCACTTTGGCAGACTTAAATATATAAAAAAAAAAAAATCGAGGGAACTCCTCAAATATCATAGGCATAATTGTCGCGATTTGGGTACTCGGAATAGTTTTTCATTGAAGTCGGTTCCTTTTTGTTAAAATTATTGTTTGTAAATACATACATAATATTAGACATACAAAACATCACAACTCCAAAACAAATAATTACGAATCACACAAATATATGGTCCGACCCGGGAATCGAACCCGAGACCTTAAGCACAGCGAAGCGATTGGTAGCGTACCAATGAGTCACTGAGTCGTGAAGCTTAGGTGGAAGCTTTCAGGCGGTTTAAAATTATCCAGCGGTAAAGTTACGTAGCCCCAACATATCTTGTCAGTACCCAACTCGCACTCGTCCAGCGTGAGGACGTATGGCCTTAACCCTCTCCTGGGAGGAGACGAGCCCAGCAGTGGGTCGTTACAGGTTCTTAATCATTGATAATGACATGAAAGTATATCTCGAACCACGGCCCCGCACAGAAAGGGTTCCTCAGTCGCCCTTATTGGTTTTAAAATCGTATCCAATAGATAATTGTTATGTTTACGTATTAATGCGTTAATTTTGTATGACGTTTTCCAAGTAAGCGCTTTTAACAAGTTAAGCCTCTATAACTCCTGAACTAACAAAGTCATCTAATCCCTTATAGATTTCCTTCAAAGTTCATTAAATGGACCACCATCACGATTTTTTTTAGATTTTTTGAGCCAGCCGTTTAGCTTTCAGAAGGGGGAGGGGGTGGACGCTCTGTTTTAAAAAAAAGTGCCCTTATAAGTGAAATATCTCGCAAATGTATACCTTAATCAAAAAACGTTTTAGAAACCCTGTATTATTTTTAAAAGACCTATCTAATGATACCACAAACGATGGGGTAGCCGCGAGAAAAAAAATATCATCTCCACTTTACATGTAGGGGAGGTAACCCAAATAAAAATATTTTTCATAATTTTATTGTAGCACTTTGTGGACGTAATTACAATACATATTCATGCAAAGTTTAATCTTTCTAGCACTTACCGTTTGGACGGTAAGTCGAAGACGGACGGACGGACGGACGGAAAGACATGACGAATCTACAAGGGTTCCGAGTCTTAAACTTCGGAACATGCCTGTTAGTTCCGTGTAATCCCTGGAACGGCTAAACCAATTTTGATGGGACTTTCACTGTCAAACAGCTGATGAAATGAGACGCGATTACAACAACTTCCGCGGGGTCGGCTAGCGGATAATATTTGCATATTCTTGCAACTACATTGTAGACCTTATCTATCGACTCTTAATACATATTTAATTTGTGTCTTCTTAATAAATAAAACCGCTAATGCCGGGGGCGTTCAATTAGTTGACTATACCATGTCTTTAAAATAGTTGTGTACGATTGAGACACAAACTTAAAGAGATATTTAAAAGAAAAGGTGTATTAGTACACAGATCTGTTTATTAAAAAAGAATAAACTTTTGGAATTCAAGTAAGTTACTTATTATCTATTTCTTTAATATTTTTATATGTTATTATTTGACTTATTGAAAGGGGGCTAGACCGAAAAAAATGTAACGACACTTTCGACATACGACGACGACGACTTTCACATAATGTGTGCACAGTCAAGTTCTTAATTTCAACACTATAATTACCAACTGGCACTGTGGCGCAACGGATAACAGATCAGAAGATTAAAGGCTCGAATCCTGGCAGGGTCGCGAACTATTTTTTCCGTGTGGTGACGGATTAAGAATACAAAGTGTCACCACCCCTATTCATTCCATGGGTGTCGTAAGAGGCGACTAAATGAACAAAATAAGCAGCTAACATCACTGCCAAGAGAAGGAAAACTTGAAACAAACCCTTTACCAACCCGTCTGGCCAGCGTGGTATAGTAGGCCAAAACCTGCTTTCTAAGGAGAGGCCTATGTCCAGCTGTGGACTGTTAAAGGCTGTTGATGATGATGATGATGAAAAATACAATTGTTATTTTAAAATGATTTTAATGATTCTGCTGTATCTCATAAACCACGATAGTTAAACAGTTGAAATTTTCACAGATGATACGTTTCCTTAGAAAGTACCTAATCACCTAAATCAAAGGTTACCACCCTAGGTTTTGGCCTACTATGCCACGCTGGCCAGACGGGTTGACTTCGGACCGACTTCGCCAAGTGTCGTGGATTCAAAGCTCACGTGGGCTGTGATTGTGTTTTTCACAAATTGTTGTTGTGTTCGTTTCATGCATGTTAGTAAAGTCTCCCGCGACACAAGACTTATATTCCTAATGCGGGAGTTGTATTTAATAAAAAAGAGAAAATTATAAATTAATATTCAAGGGCATCTAATACAAAAAACGTGATTTTTTTTCCGTTTTACATTAATAACGATAACAAATAGACGCTTGAAATGTCTTCCTCAGTTGCACAGTAGTAGCTTATGCGATTACTATGCTTAAGTTCTCCGGTTCGATTCCAGGGTCGGACCAAATGTTTGTGTGATCCGCAAATATTTGTTTCGGAGTTTGAGTGTATTCTATGTTTAATATGTATGTATTTACAAAAATAAAAGGTATGTTGATGTATTTATATGTATAGTAGCCATAATACAAGCTCTGGTTAATTTGGGACCAAATGGCGTTGTGTGTAAGATATTCAAAACATGTATTTATTATTATTTATTTATTTTATACTTTCTTTTAAGCTTTACAACTTTACAATGGTGCAAGTTCGAGTAAATGAGGGTGTACTGGAGGGGGAGGAGGTCCAGAATGAGTACGGAGGGACGTTCTACAGCTTCAAAGGTGTTCCGTATGCTCAACCACCGGTTGGAGATCTTAGGTTTAAGGTACCCAATAATTAAATTTTAGTTTGTTAAACTCAAACTGCAGATAATACTATGACAACTTGACATGACAACACATGACACAAAAGACATACAGCGCCATCTTTTAAAAATACATCGAACTACGGTGGAGGCGCCAGCGACTTACCTCGTTATCGAAGCCGCCTGGACAATCCTCCGTTTTGCGGTTTTCTGTGACAATTCTTTCTGGACACGATAACGTTTGGCCGTATTCTTGATCAACACAGTCACTGCACTTTTGAGTTAAAAATTGTCACAAATTTATAGTCTTTTGCGTAATTTTGAGATATTGTTCGCGCGCGCGGTTGAGTTCATTCGAAGTTCTTTTTGTCAACTCGTCACTGGCGCCATTGGAGAGGGGAAGGAGTGTTGCCAGGTATATGTGTGTTGCGTTATGAGGCGTATATAGATGCGATGAGTTATGAAATATATAAGGTATTGACACAGAGTAGTATGAGTATATAAATTAATAAATTGTGGCGCAGCCAACTTCGGGGGGCCTAGAGGTTTCCTCTACATTGCGTTAAAACTAAATGAGAATTGAATTACATTTTGAGAAAAAAAACTTAAAATTAATACATTTGAGTTAAACTTATTGCGTAGGTAACGGGCAGAGCCGAGTAACTGGACGTATATAAGTTCCAGAACAAGTCTTTACTTTAGCGACGCGGATAATACTATCTTTTCCGGGGAAAACCTCTATGACAACAGCGAGAGGCCAAAACATAGGATGCGAGTTATCATCTTTTATTATGACTATTGTTCCCACACTCAAAGGCTTAGAAGGAGAGTTCCATTTTTCGCGTTGTTGAAGTGAAGAAAGATACTCCATGCTCCAACGTTTCCAATAACTTTGGACTATTCTGTTTAACAACTGATAGCGAGTGAGTCTATTCTCTGAGATAGTGAGATCAATATCTTCCGCGGGCAAATATTTTAAAGGAGTTACATTTAAGAAATGACTCGGAGTTAATGCGGATGGATCAGAAGGATCTGATGAAAGAACGCAAATTGGACGGCTATTCAACAGGCCTTCAATCTGTACTAAAATTGTATTAAATTCCTCATATGTGAGAATTTGAGTTCCGATAGCTTTAAATAAATGAGCTTTTGTGGATTTAATATTTGTCTCACTCAAACCATTGAAGTTAGGTCCGTAAGGTGGGCTGTGTTGAAATTGAATTTTATGTTGAGTGAGATAATGACTCAAATAATTTTGATAATCAGTGGACTGTATTAAGGAGTAAATTTCGTTTAATTTGCGCTTTGCACCAATAAAATTAGTGCCTCCGTCGCTATACAGGATCGAAACAGGACCTCTGCGTGAGATAAAGCGTTTGAACGCCGCGAGGAATAAGTCTGAACTTAGGTCAGAGACTAACTCTAAGTGGAGCGCTTTAGTCGTGAGACAAACGAATAGGCATATATAAGCTTTATGGCTTTTTACTCCTCGGCGTCGTATGTGCGTAATATAAAAGGGTCCTGCGTAATCGACAGCAGTATGCACGAATGATTTAACTTGCGAAATTCTGATAGAGGGAAGATCGCCCATCTGGGGGATCATACTACGCGGTTTAAGCTTAAAGCATGAATTGCATTTATGCACTCTTTGGCGAATTAAATTTCTGGCAGAGAGAATCCAATATTTTTGGCGCGTTAGAGATAATACTAATGCGGGACCAGTATGTAAATTTGATGCGTGATAATGATCGACTAGAAGGGACACTATTCGACCTTTAGCCGAGAGCAAAATTTGGTGTTTTTGATCAAAATCTAAGTGGGAGTGGGTAAGCCTACCACCTACTCTTAGTATACCTTTATCGTCGAGAAAAGGGTTAAGTTTTAACACGGCTTTACTTGGACAAGGTTTATTCATTTGAAGCGCATTAATTTCTTGGGAAAGATATTCCGATTGTGCGTAGCGTAATGCGTAATTTTCTGCGTGTTCCAAATCATTTGTAGTTATAGAACCGCGAGACTTCAATATTTTTAAAAAGCGAAGTACGTATACGAGCGAGCGAATGAGTTTCGTCCAAGTCGAGCAGCGTTCGGCTAGATCGCGAATGGGGTGAGTAGTTTCTGTCAGAGCAGAAGTTTGTACGTGGAGAGAAGTACTTTTAGTTTCTTGAGATTCCGTATTTTCATTGTGATTAATTTTGTATTCTTTTACAGGCCAGGTGTTTACAGGAGCGGATAACCACTGCGGACCATGGAACCAGAGAGTGTTATTTATTAATCCTGTCGGAGTTACAGGGCGCGAGACTATATCAGCGGGATTTTCTACACCACGAACGTGAAACCAGTGGGGCGCGGGTAAGTATTCATTTATCTGAGCGATGCGGTTAGCTACGAACGTATGAAATTTATGCGCGGGCGAATGAATCCAGGTAAGAGTCACTGTAGAATCCGAGAATGCGTATATTTTATTTATTTTACAGCGTTTACTGAAGACAGAGCGAACCGAGTCTATCAACTTTGCGAGTAGAACTGCGGCGCAGAGTTCTAAGCGTGCGAGAGTTTTGTTCGGAGTGGAGACTTTAGATTTAGCGGTAAGTAATTTTACAGATTGAGCGGTCGCGTTTTCATCTGAGTCGACTCGTATATATACAGTAGCCCCATAACATTGTAGGCTAGCGTCTGCGTACCCTATCAAGGTTACTCTATTAGTAGAAGTTATGCCAATATGACGCGGTATTTTAATTCTTGAAAGTTGCGGGAGTTCTTTAATAAACTGCGTCCATTTTGAAAGAATGCAATCAGGCACTTCATCGTCCCAGTCGAGTTGTAATTTCCAGCATTCCTGAATAAGCAGTTTCACGTAAGCAACGACTGGACTGATGAGACCAAGCGGGTCGAACAAGCGTGCGGTTACTGAAAGGATCGAGCGTTTAGTGCATGTCTCTGGGACATCGATATTTGTTTTGAAATGAAAATTATCATCATTAGGTTGCCATTGCATACCTACGATTTTGGTGTCCGCGTTGGGATCATCGTCGAATTTGACAGCGAGAGGGCTTTTATGAGCGTTTGGAATGCGCGATAGGAATTGAGTGTCATTTGAGATCCATTTGACTAAATTGAATCCTCCGGATTTAAACATGGCGGTCATTTGCTTGTAGATAATTTCAGCGGTATCCACGCTATCGACAGAGCTGACGTAGTCATCGACATACATATAATTTTCAGCCTCATAAGCGGCGAGCGGATATAAGTCACGACTGTCGGCGGCGAGTTGACGCACTACGCGTAAGGCGAGATAAGGTGAGCTAGACACGCCAAAACAGACTCTATTAAAGTGATAGATATCAATCGGCGAATCTTTATCGAATCTAAAGAGAATCCGTTGGAATGAGTGATGTTGTGGAGAAAGTTTGACTTGAAAATACATTTTTTCTATATCTGAATTTATTGCGATTGAGAACATGCGGAGATTGAGAAGCAGATCAAAGATACTACTTTGTAGAGTCGGGCCTACATACAGTAAGTCATTAAGTGACTTGCCTGAAGTGGTCTTACATCCAGCGTCTAAGACTACGCGAATTTTTGACGTTTCCTTTTCAGGGCGATACACAGCTCTATGCGGCATATAATAAACTTGCGTGTCTTGAAATTATTTGATACCTTGGACAGGTAGCCTTGATCAATGTACGTTTGAATTGTCGCATTATAATCGGCGCGTAAATTATGTGAGTCGAGTTTCTTTTCTAGATTTAAAAAACGACACTTGGCTATAGAGTAAGAATGCCCCAACTCGGAGGGCGAGTGTTTGAACGGGAGATCTACCGTGTATCTACCGGTATAGTCGCGCGAATACGTAGATTGAAATATTTTTTCACATGCTTCGTCATCGGGACTAAAGTGTTTTTTATCGGGGACAGATTCTATCTCCCAAAAGCGTTGCGTTAATTGACCGAGAGAGACCGCTTCTGTTTGACAGAAGAAAATCTTTTTAGAGTTATGAGCGTTAGACGTAACAGAAGTATTCTGCGCGAGAGAAGCGTGAGCGTTAACATTTGGAGTGAGTGAGTGCGAGCGACATTGGGCCTTTCCCATGGCGACATATCCGAGAGTGGTTTGTATACCTACGACCGAGGAAGTCGGCGAGGTCGATTTATGCGAACCGAGTAAAAGTGGGAATAATTCGTTGCCTATCAAACAATCGATTTCACTGGGAGCGTAATAAAGGTCGTCAGCCATTGGCAAATCTTGCAGATGAGTTAATTCCGTCGTATTAATTTCAACGTTGGGCAAGAAGTCCGTTATCGTATCAATAACACGAGCGCAAACCGTGTAAACACAGCGCGAGTCGAAGCGGGAATGCATTTTAAATTGCGTGATTCCGAGGGAGTAGTTTTCTATTTGACCAATACCTCTGACCACAGAGGGCGCAGGCGTTATTGTTAAATTTAAGCGTTCGCAACAAGCTTTTGTAATGAAATTACTCATAGAACCCGTGTCCAAGAATAAGCGTACGCGATGAGCTTTATTATTATTATACACGTATACAGACGCGGTAGGTAACAATACTGTAGTATCATTGTATGAAATACACGCGGGAACAGTGACTGACATCGCGAAGTTATTGTTTTCAGCGTTTGAATTAGCGCGCGAAGTGGACGACTGCGGCTCTGATAAGGGAGCGTCATAAGTGCGAGCAGAGTTCACGAGCGGTGGGCGCGGCGCAGGCGGCGGCTGCGAGAGCGAGTGAGACGGACGATTAATGCCGTCGATCGGCGCTTGGGCGGAGCGGTCGCGCTGCGCTGTGGCTACGCGTTGATAACTTGGCACGTTGCTATCATTGTTATCATTATAATCAGCGCGCGGGAATCGAGATGCGTTTGAATTATTGTTGTAATTGTCATAGTGTAATAGCGAATGATGCTTGCGATTGCAGATCGAACATCTGTTGTTAGATTTGCATATATTTATGTGATGAAAGCCTAAGCAATTTATACAGAACGAGTGTTGACGAACAATGTCGTTGCGAGTTTGCGTGTTTTGTTTCAAAAAATGTTCACATTTGAACAGCGGGTGCGAATACACAGAGTTGCACACTTTGCAAGGAGATTGAAAACTCTTTGAAGTTTGAGGAGGAGCGTTTTGAACACAGAATGATTTTGTTTTATACATTTGCGGTGCGGATTTATTGTATTGAGTGCGGCTATTCGAATTATATTGAGAATGAGAAGTCGATGGAGCGTGGAGTGCATTGAGCTTACTTTGTTGGGTTAGAAATTTTTTCAGGTCTGAAAATTTGGGAATTTCTATGTCTCTATTAGACTGTTCAAATAAGTCAAGCATAGGTTTGCTAAGCTTGCTTAAAGCGATGTGAGTTATAATGAAATCTGACAAGTTGTCAATTTTCAAGCGATTCAAAGCGGCTTCGGCTGAACAAAAGTTTTCAAGAATAGTGTCAGCTGATTGGCCGGGCTTTAATTGTAACATTTGTTCTAGATAGCCCGAGGCTTGTACCCTAATATCATGGTATTTTGCTAGAAGAGCTTTCCATATGATTTCATAATTTTCAGAGGTAGCGGTTATGCCAGAACATACATTGAGAGCTTTGCCGGAGAGGGCACCGGTCAAATACTGAACTTTTTCAGCGAGTGTGAGATGAGTATTGGTGTGTATGACACTGAGGAAATTTTCATAGAATACTGGCCACTTATTGGGCGTACCATCAAAACTTACAAGTTGAAGCGGGGGTAATTTTGTATTAAAGCTATTATTTTTATTTCTAACCTCAAGCTCCTGTCTCAGAGTGATTTCCGTTTGTTTTATGAAACAATACAACTCATCAAATGTACTATAAATGCTATAACTCGGCTGAGCCTCAGGATTTATTTTAAGTTTCTCAATCATAAGTTTATCTACAGTTTCAATGTAATCTGAGCGCGTTTTGTCAACAGACTGAGCCCTAGATAGGAATAGCGTGCGTGTAACATCGTCGGAAACCTTTAGACTTAAGTTATAGACATCTTGAATTATTTGAAACAAACATTGTTGTTTTTGTTCTAAAAAGATTAACATAACATCTTCGTTACTTGTTTTATCAATTTTAGGAGGCATATTGGAAAGAGTATTTGTAGTTAATTATGCGTATTTAAGTAATTTGAGTCGAAAAAATGATTATTCGTAAAATAAATGACAATTACTAAATGGCGGTGAAATGATAATTCAATATAGCGGGTCGGTTGGTATTTGCGTGAGCGGCGAACAATATTATAAGAATGATTTTCTGAAATATGCAATATATACCAAAAATATTACTTGAATCTTAGAGAATGAGTATGATAATTGAGTTTTAGAGTATAATAATTGTAAAATAACAATATATATGTGTAATGCGAATGAGTAAAGTTTGAGCGTGGCGGTGCGTAGCGTATTTTTCAATAGATTTTTGCGTAAATGATATTTGAGTGAGAGTAATTAGCGTGAATATATATAATAAAGGAATAAATGGGGGATTAGACTTGGAGATACGGATCGTAAGGACCAGAACTGGAGGCGCCAGCGACTTACCTCGTTATCGAAGCCGCCTGGACAATCCTCCGTTTTGCGGTTTTCTGTGACAATTCTTTCTGGACACGATAACGTTTGGCCGTATTCTTGATCAACACAGTCACTGCACTTTTGAGTTAAAAATTGTCACAAATTTATAGTCTTTTGCGTAATTTTGAGATATTGTTCGCGCGCGCGGTTGAGTTCATTCGAAGTTCTTTTTGTCAACTCGTCACTGGCGCCATTGGAGAGGGGAAGGAGTGTTGCCAGGTATATGTGTGTTGCGTTATGAGGCGTATATAGATGCGATGAGTTATGAAATATATAAGGTATTGACACAGAGTAGTATGAGTATATAAATTAATAAATTGCGGCGCAGCCATACGGAAAACCTAGTAATCATGCATCGCGATATAGAAGTTTTCACATCTATTACCGTTGGACCATGGCCTACCAGGTATGCTTACCTAGCATAGTTCTTTTTTTATGTGAAAGCTGGTGCCTCCCATGTAATCCCATGATAAGTAAACCAGGATCCGTTATTTATTTATTTTATTTATAGGATCCTAGAAAAATCGAGGGAACTCCTCAAATATTATAGGCACACCTGTCGCGATTTGGATACTCCGAATAGTTGTTCTTTGAAGACTTTTTTGGTAAAATTATTTCAATCCGTCATCACTATTTAGTCTCTATTTAACTCGAACTTGAACTTCAAATGCCTTATTGAAGATTAGGGCAAGTAGAGAAGCTCTATTCCCATTTAGCTTCTCCAGCACCGAACCGATCTTACTATGTACCTGCTTGTCAGCTTGTTCACTAACTCACAGAACCTTGTAATATATTGTCATCATATTTTCAAAACCTCAGCCAAAAATATTTTAATATCTTTAAAAATTTCAGGCCCCCCGACCAGCCCAGGCTTGGACCGGTGTACGTAAAGTCACTAAATTTAAACCCATGTGCTATCAGTACCAACAATGGCCCTCCGGTGCACCACCCAATGATGATGAAGACACTATGAGTGAAGATTGTCTGTACCTCAACGTCTACACACCAGACATCAAACCCCACAACCTGTTACCAGTTATGATATATATTCATGGAGGTGCTTTTGTGCAGGGGTGTGCAGATGATGCCTATTTTGGCCCTCAATTCCTCATCAGACATGGAGTGATCCTAGTCACCTTTAATTACAGACTTGGAGCTATAGGTTTTCTTAGCCTCGATACTGCAGATATACCTGGAAACGCAGGCATGAAAGACCAGGTCGAGGCCTTTAGATGGGTTAAGAAGAACATCGGCAATTTTGGTGGAGATCCAGATAATATCACTATATTTGGACAAAGTTCTGGAGCGGCTAGTGTGTCTTACCATTTGATTTCTCCGATGACCAAAGGGCTTTTTCGGCGAGCTATTTGTCAAAGTGGAGCAGCAGGTTGCTGGTGGACGGAAGACTTCAGCGCAAGACATAAAGCTCTAATACTGGCCAAACAGTTGGGATGCTACTCAGAAGACGATGAAACTCTGAATGAATTCTTTAGAAAGCAACCTGTTAGTTCACTTGTTAATTTGAAGTTGCGGTTATTTGAGTCTCAGAAACGGTATGAATGCTCTTACGGGGTAGTTGAAGAAAAAGATTGCGGTCAGGAAAGGTATTTCTATGGTGATTTGTCGGACGCTTTACAAAACGGAGCTCATGAAGGCGTGGACATCATGACTGGTTATACGAAAGACGATGGTTTAGTGACTCTGATGTTTGGTGATAGTCTTCAGGATATGATTGAGAAGGCTAAATTTGGTTACGAATTTTTTGTGCCCAAGTGGTTCGCAAATCACTGTCTGCCAGAACACCAATTAGAAGTTGGACGGAAATTGAGACAATTCTACTTCAAGGACCAAGAGGTGACAGAAGATTCTTTAAAGAAGTTTATGCAAACTGATATGGTTTCGTATGGAATCGTTTTAACAGCGAAGAAGTTTTTGAAGAGGAATAAAGTGTTCTTTTTCATACTCTCCTGTTTAACTGAGAGGAACATTTTCAGTCGTATTTTTGGTTCTAAAGATATTCAAGATGGCACTGTTGTGTGTCATGCTGATGACTTGTCCTATATCTTTCCAGTATCATGTCTCTTTGGCCCCGACAAACTAGATGAACGATCTGAAACTTTTCAGATCATTGAAAGAGTTTGCAAGCTTTGGACCAACTTTGCCAAATATGGGTAAGTTTTGTTTTTAACCGACTTCAAAAAAAAGGAGAAGGTTCTCAATTCGTCGGAACCTTTTTTTTTTATGTATGTTCAGCGATAATTTCGTCGTTTATGAACCGATTTCAAAAATTCTTTTTGCATTGGAATGGGCAAAGCTTACAGGTGGTCCCATTGTCACCATATCGGGATCCTATGATGGGATCCCAAGGAAATCGAGGGAACTCCTCAAATATCATAGGCACAATGTCGCGATTTGGGTACTCGGAATAGTTTTTCATTGAAGTCGGTTCCTTTTTGTTATAATTATTTATTTTGCCTACCAAAGTGACCCTACTCTGTCTGATGGAGTAGGGGTCACCATCCTCACCCCACCCCTACCCTCACCCTACCCTCACCGTACCCCTACCCTCACCCTACCCTCACCGTACCCCTACCCTCACCCTACCCCTCCCCCACCCTCACCCTACCTCTACCATCACCCTACCCCTACCCTCACCCTACCCCTGCCCTCACCCTACCCTACTCTCACCCTACCCCTACCCTGGCCAGGTAACTCCAGTACCAAGGCGGCCTGGTCAGATAATTCTGCATCATTCTCCCAATATCACCCACACACTCACCCACCAAATACGATTATTAAGACAGTCTTCTGTGTGCGGTAGAGCCGGCCTATTCCTGCAAGTACATTTGAAAGAATAACAATTAATGCCATGATGATGATGTACTCCTAGCCGATTTCGACAAAGGTGGCCAGTCTCACCGAAGACCAGCCAACTACGCAGGAAATATTAGAGTGCACATGTGTGTGCGTAACTACGGATTCACTCTCTGTTCGGTCACTCTTATAATCCGATAGGACGGTATGACATGTCCTGAGAGAGATCTCTCTCTCAGGTCTTCATTCTGTCCGTTTCATGTAGGTTTGTAAGGTCCCCCACGATGTAAGATATATGTCTCTAATGCGGGAGTTGTATTTTAAGAACTAGTCAAAAAATTACAAGATAGTTCTATAAAATCACAAACCATTCCTTCCAGGAACCCAACTCCAGATGAATCTCTTGGAGTGGAGTGGAAACCATACACATTAGAGAAACAAGAGTATCTGGACATCGGGAATTCTCTCAAAATTGAGTTCGGACCTGACAAGGTTGAAATGGATTTTTGGGATAAAATCTTTCAAGAATATTTGCCAAAATATTCGATCTGATTATTGAAAAGTTCAGATTATTTAAACATGCTTATTTCTTTTTAAATAATAATAATTAAAGCTGAAAATGGTTTACAAATTCAAATTTCTACAGTATGTACAGTACTGGGCAAGAAATAACGCACATCGAACTCTGGAAAGAGACATTAGGCTAATTTCTGCTTTGTAGAGCATTGTCCCTTTCGCACACTACATGATGTGTTAGTCGTTCGACAAATGCGAGGGTGTTTGTATTACGTGCGAAAGGGACACCGCTCTACAAAACCAAAAGTAGCCGAATGTCTCTTTCTAGAGGTCGATGTGCATTATTTCTTGCTCAGTACATACTGTATGAGTGGTTTTAGGGCCACAGTACACTACTTTTAGCATCGGCGATCGGCAACTAGTCGCTTTTTATGTCAGGATGTCGCTAAAACGCGATGCAGCATCGATGCAGTCGCCAAATCGCCGATTGCCGATGCTAAAAGTAGCTAGTGTGCTGTGGCCCTTATGTATATTATCAATGACATCTGTACTAATTTAAGCAGCGTATCATAGGTGTCAGCGCCTTCATATTGAGTAGGTCATTCTTCTTTTAATTAACAAAAATAAATGATATGATGTACGAAAAAAATAATGATTCAATTTAGGTTATTTGAAACAAGTGTTGTAATAGATTTTTAATTTTTTAAGCTATTGTGTAGCTTTTATCGCGGGCTTTGAGCGCGGGGACCGAATCAAGAAATTCCGTAACGAAAAAACCTAACACCCCAAAAAAGGATTGAGAATATGATTGTAACTACAGTGCGACAAGGATGTGCTCCGTGGCGGTGTGCGGGGCCTGGGGCGGGGTCACGGGCGGGGGATGCGCGCCGCCCTGCGAGTGGCGCGAGTGCTCTGTAGGAACCATACCATAAGGCAGATTAGCGCATGCGAGTTACCGCCACCGGCCAACGGATAACGGCCCTCATTCTAGATTCTTCCTTGATTTTCTATA
Source organism: Phragmatobia fuliginosa (assembly GCA_932526445.1). NCBI lineage: Eukaryota > Metazoa > Arthropoda > Insecta > Lepidoptera > Erebidae > Phragmatobia > Phragmatobia fuliginosa. Next base: position 9,793,564 of record OW052084.1, on the reverse strand, counting down.
ATCCTATTGTAAAAAACTAATTACAAAATATATAATTGTTATCTACTTTACACAATACATAGCGTCCGCGTCCTCCAGTACCGTCTATGTTTTTAGTGTTTTTTTATTCCATAGATATGCTCATTTTACTATTATGTTCTGTGTTTAGTTGTCATTGTTTTTCGGTTAATAGGATGATTATATTGTTTGACAATAATATTGTTAGAATGTAAGTTGTTAAAAAGACAGTGTATATTGTTTTGTAAACTTGAATTAATATAAAAAATTACAGTAAAATAACAAATAATTAAATAATTATAATTGCATAGATAAGAAGCTAAAAACTGATAATCCAAGCTGTTTTTGGGTTTTTCTTAGGAAATTCTTAATAGTAGCTTGGTGTTTGGAAGTTGGCGGTGATTCACGCCCGTGCTTTGGAGAGCACGTAAAGCCGTCGGTCCCGGTTGTTATGAAAATCTATGGTAATCGTTATTGGGAAGTCATTGCTCCTGACAACCAGTTTCACCATCGAATTTCAGTTCTCTCTCAGGGTTGCGGAGGTCCGATGTCAGTCGCTCTTTAGAAAAACTGATACTCAGGTGTTTGGGGCTTCACTTTTGTAGCAAGAAAAACTCCAAATCGTAATTTTTACTTGGTTTATATCCGTAAAGTATTTTACGGTAACAATTAGATGTTTCGTGCAAGGCGTTGAATCGATGAGTAGAAAAATGAGTTAGTAGGAGGTACTTGGGAAAAATATATGTAGGTAGATTATAAATAACGCAGGCGTCAACATCCTCCCCCCGTTGAAAACTCCAAGTTTTCAACCTCCTATGATTTCCTCTTCGGTTGGCAAAGGACAGATGCGCACTAGAGGTCGTCGTACAGTTCCTCGAATTGTATTGATATCGGCGACGCGCGATATTCCGTCCGGTCCAGGAAACAGTCTTGTTATACGTCCAAGTCTCCAGCATAAGGGTGGAACGTCATCTTCTTGTAGTACGACCATGTCGCCAATTTTCGCAGTTGATTTGTTGGTCTTCCATTTGCGGCGATGTTGTAACTCTGATAGGTATTCACGTTGCCAACGAATCCAAAAATGTTGTAATATTTGCTGTAGTCTTGCGTACCGCTGCAAATTAGTGGCGTTGCAGTCTTGCAGAGGACGTGATGGCAGTGCGGTGAGAGCTCGACCAATGAGGAAGTGCCCAGGAGTAAGGCAATGAAAATCGTCAGGAGAGGAAGATAAAGGATACAAAGGCCTACTATTCAAAACAGCTTCGACCTGTGTGAAAAGAGTTGAAATCTCCTCAAAAGTTAAATGGGAATTTCCCATTACGCGTTTAATATGAAATTTTGCTGAACGCACACCGGCCTCAAAAATCCCACCAAAGTGAGGAGCGTAAGTTGGTGAAAAATTAAATTTAATGCCTTCCGAACATGCAAAATCAGATAGGTCATTACAATACATTTTGAAATTATGATTGATCTCTTTCGCTCCTGCAACAAAATTGCGTCCATTATCGCAGAATACCTCCGTTGGCTTGCCCCTACGCGACACAAACCTACGAAATGTCATAATAAAAGCGTCCTTAGATAGATCGCTTACTGCCTCTAAATGTGAAATTTTATATCTTAAGCATATGAAAAAACAAAGATAACATTTAATTATAGTAGCACCGCGGCCTCTTTTATTCAAAATAAGAAAAGGACCTGCGAAATCCATTCCTACTGTTTGAAATGGAAAGCTTGGCGTGACACGTTGTGACGGTAAATGTCCCATTATAGGGGTAATGGTCTTACCCTGCAGACGCCTACATCTACAGCAATTATGAAAAATGCGTCTTGCTAAATATCTACCGTTAACGGGCCAAATGTATTCCCTAACCATAGCAAGTAACAGTTGCGGGCCAGCATGCAAGCCACGTTTGTGTTCGTATTCAAATATCAGTTTGGTTAAAGGATGAGAAGCATGCAGCAAAATAGGATGTTTCCTGTCGTAATTTAAGTCCGATAATTCTAGTCTGCCACCAACTCGAATGACTTTATCATCACCTAAAAATGGCGTTAGTGATAAAATATTTGATTTAGGACTTAACGGTTTTTTATTAAGTAACAAATTATATTCGTTCAAGAAAGATTCTTGCTGTGATAAACGACACAGTATGAGAAATGAATTATTTAATTCGTCGACTGTTAAAAGGCCAGAATATTTCTTGCTAGTATTTCTACAATTATTGATGAATCTTAAAACATAAGCAAAAGATCGTTTTAGTCTATTTAGGCTAGAATATTTTTTGAAAATTATTATAGATTCATTACTTGAACTAATATTGCAAGTAACAATAGAATTAGATTTAGTTTCAGGTAAGTTTGTCTTAACTATTTTATTTAAAATAGGCCAGCTATTCTCACTCTCCATAAGGAACAGAGGGCCTGACCACCACATTTCAGTGTTAGCTATCTGATCGGATACGAATCTAATCTTTGTTGATTCGCTAGTTTCTTTAAAAACAGCATGGTGACATAAGAGATATGATGATTGAGTTGGAAAGGAGGTTACTTCAGACAGGTGACCTAAGTCTGCGTACTCACGCATAAATTTTATGTATTCAGGTTTAACATGTGGTTGTTTTCGAAATCTTTTTTCTAAATTTAATAGTCGTTTTTTAGAAAGTGAATATGAGTCGCCAAGACAATCAGGTGCATCCTTTAAGGGCAAAGCTACAGAAAATCTGCCAGATTCGAGGCGTAAGGTGTGGGCTAAAAAATGTGATTCACATGCCATCTCACTCTGACTAAAATTAGGTTTCGTCTGTGGAATAGTTTCAATGTCCCAAAATTTGCTGAGTTCTTGATGAAGGTCAGTATCAGCGGACATACAAGAAATTGTTGATTGAGTGTATTGGGTATTTGTGTTTTTAATCGTATTGTTGAAATGAAAATTTATATTAGTAGGACCGGAAATTAACCAACCAAAACGAGAACTTCTCAAAATAGGCAAATTAGCACCGAGAGAACGTTGCTCACGGCCGAGAATGTCCCAAAAAAGATCGGCACCTATTAGAACATCAATAGGTGCTGGTTGATGAAAACTAGGGTCTGCTAAAAATATATCTTTAGGAATATTGAATTGTCTAACGTCAATCGGTACTTTAGGTATTTCTCCTGTTAATGCTGGTAACACTAGAAAAGTAGAAGTGACGTTGAAAGATTCGAGCATAGACCTCAATTGCACTACACACGTGTCTGTAGTCTGACTGTTAACTTTGTTGCCTATGCCGATAATATTGACATGAAAACTAGACATGGCTTCTACACCTAATTTTGTTTTAAGAGATTTAGTTACAAATGATGACTGACTACCACAATCCAAAAGGGCGCGAACCTTCTCCCTTTGATTTGTTTTCGGATTACAAACTTCAATGTAGGCAGTAGACAGTAGAACATGTGTATTAATTTGGTTTGAATAATTAACAGTTGTGTCATTACTATCGTGGCTGGAAGTAACATTGACATTTGAACTATTACAATTGGTAGCTTGTTTATGTATAAGGCTATTGTGTTTAGCATTGCACATGCGACATGGACCCATACGACAATGTCGCACATTGTGCCCAAATCTTAAGCAGTTGTGGCACAAATTTAATCTATTTACTTCTTTAATGCGGTCGGCTATGCATTTAGCCAAAAATTTAGGGCAGTCGTAAATACGATGATCACCCTTACATACAACGCACAAAAAGGTCGATGGTGAAGTATCTTCAACATTAGATGCGTAAGACTGATTACGTTTAACGGGAGTTACACACCTTGGTGCTGTCAGAGACTTTGTCTTAGTATACGAATGACTCCTATTTATTGCTTCGAGAACATCGGCGCGATCTATAAGAAATTTAAAAAACTGTTCCAAGTTAGGAACGTCATCCAACATGCCTCGGCACTCTTCCCATTTCGTAAGGGTGTAACTATCAAGCTTAGAACTCATTATGTGTATGATTAAAATATCCCACGCACTAGTAAGTTGACCAAGATTCGTTAAAGCGCGTAAGTTTTTAGTAATGTGATCAACAAAGAATCTTAAAGATTTTTCAGACTCACGAGTTATCTGTTGTATATTTAATAATGAATTTAAATGATAGCTAATTAATTGACGTTTATTGTTGTATCGATCACATAATAACTTCCAAGCAGTGTTATAGTTCACACTAGAAACCTCCAAGTTAGCTATAATGCGAGCGGCATCACCCGCCAGGTACGAAGTCAGGTAATGGAATTTATGAATTGGAGCAATACTATCGTTATTGTGTACAACAGACAAAAAGGTGTCGCGAAATTCAAGCCAACGGAAATAAGACCCGTCAAACTTTGCAATTTCAATGCGAGGTAGTTTGAATCTAATATTTTGTTCGTCATTACAATGAGCTGTAGACATCATAGATGAACTTAAGTCCTTAGAATTACTTTCTTCGCGCTGACTCGAGTTATGTTTTTGTATTACATTTTGAGCAATTGCAATATTAGATATAAAAAACTGATCAATGACGTCACGCTCGTCAATCTCACTAGATAAATTTTCTGAATTTAATACTTCTATTTGATTTTGCAATTCATCGAAACGGCTATAAATAGTTTGAAACTTGTTGAGTTTTAATGTCAGCTCAGCTATTTCAATCTGAGATAAAGTCTCTTTGGATGTAATATTTGATAAAAAGTTTCTAAATTTTGTGATTTGACCCTTTATAGAACTTCGTTTAACCAATAATTCTTGTAACTCTTGTGTTGTATTTGTGCCAATATCACTTACAATGTCTTTAGGCATGATGACGATAAAATAATGTAATTACTTTTAAAAATATATTACTAAATCTCCTTATCTATCTTAAAAGAATGATTAGACTCCATTTAAGACTGATAAATCAATTAAACCCAACAAGATAAGGTACTTTTAGAAAAAAAATAAAATAAAATAATAATTTAGCTCACGCTCCTCGTCCGGCGCAACCTGAGTCCGGCCCTGTGCTCCCAGCAAAATCCGTTCGCAGAGCGGTCGTCTATTGTCTCGAAATTGCGTAACCGCAGCTGATATCGACCTGGAATATTCGGCGGATAATATGTTATATTCGTCTAAACAATTTTTTAAAAGCCGTTTGTTGTTAAAATAAGAATAAAATAATTTTCTTTTCACAGAAAAATATTACTGTTTGTTTACTTTTTAAGATTGTTTAAAAGTAACACAAAATAACTTTCGGTGAATGTAAGTTGACCGATAGGTTTGTATTTGTATATTTTATGGAAATACTATAGATTTGTAACTACATATACTTTGTACGGATAACGAAACACAAGTAAAAACTATTTTGAATAGTAGATAGGTAGGTAATAATTATTAAAAATGTTGATATGTAACTTGGAAAGGAATTTCACAAGGAAAGGGCACTTAGCTGCATTGGCCGTTGCTGCGGTGCGTAGCTGACCGGCGGAGGCTGCAATGGCTGGTAGTTACACTTCCAAGGAAACCAGGAAACTTCTTGAAATACACTGCGGCGCAATAGCTCGACCGTCAGTGTACAGATGCTTGAATTTATCTGTTATTCGAAGATTAGTCCTGTCACGGTCGCCAGATGTTTGGGGCTTCACTTTTGTAGCAAGAAAAACTCCAAATCGTAATTTTTACTTGGTTTATATCCGTAAAGTATTTTACGGTAACAATTAGATGTTTCGTGCAAGGCGTTGAATCGATGAGTAGAAAAATGAGTTAGTAGGAGGTACTTGGGAAAAATATATGTAGGTAGATTATAAATAACGCAGGCGTCAACATCCTCCCCCCGTTGAAAACTCCAAGTTTTCAACCTCCTATGATTTCCTCTTCGGTTGGCAAAGGACAGATGCGCACTAGAGGTCGTCGTACAGTTCCTCGAATTGTATTGATATCGGCGACGCGCGATATTCCGTCCGGTCCAGGAAACAGTCTTGTTATACGTCCAAGTCTCCAGCATAAGGGTGGAACGTCATCTTCTTGTAGTACGACCATGTCGCCAATTTTCGCAGTTGATTTGTTGGTCTTCCATTTGCGGCGATGTTGTAACTCTGATAGGTATTCACGTTGCCAACGAATCCAAAAATGTTGTAATATTTGCTGTAGTCTTGCGTACCGCTGCAAATTAGTGGCGTTGCAGTCTTGCAGAGGACGTGATGGCAGTGCGGTGAGAGCTCGACCAATGAGGAAGTGCCCAGGAGTAAGGCAATGAAAATCGTCAGGAGAGGAAGATAAAGGATACAAAGGCCTACTATTCAAAACAGCTTCGACCTGTGTGAAAAGAGTTGAAATCTCCTCAAAAGTTAAATGGGAATTTCCCATTACGCGTTTAATATGAAATTTTGCTGAACGCACACCGGCCTCAAAAATCCCACCAAAGTGAGGAGCGTAAGTTGGTGAAAAATTAAATTTAATGCCTTCCGAACATGCAAAATCAGATAGGTCATTACAATACATTTTGAAATTATGATTGATCTCTTTCGCTCCTGCAACAAAATTGCGTCCATTATCGCAGAATACCTCCGTTGGCTTGCCCCTACGCGACACAAACCTACGAAATGTCATAATAAAAGCGTCCTTAGATAGATCGCTTACTGCCTCTAAATGTGAAATTTTATATCTTAAGCATATGAAAAAACAAAGATAACATTTAATTATAGTAGCACCGCGGCCTCTTTTATTCAAAATAAGAAAAGGACCTGCGAAATCCATTCCTACTGTTTGAAATGGAAAGCTTGGCGTGACACGTTGTGACGGTAAATGTCCCATTATAGGGGTAATGGTCTTACCCTGCAGACGCCTACATCTACAGCAATTATGAAAAATGCGTCTTGCTAAATATCTACCGTTAACGGGCCAAATGTATTCCCTAACCATAGCAAGTAACAGTTGCGGGCCAGCATGCAAGCCACGTTTGTGTTCGTATTCAAATATCAGTTTGGTTAAAGGATGAGAAGCATGCAGCAAAATAGGATGTTTCCTGTCGTAATTTAAGTCCGATAATTCTAGTCTGCCACCAACTCGAATGACTTTATCATCACCTAAAAATGGCGTTAGTGATAAAATATTTGATTTAGGACTTAACGGTTTTTTATTAAGTAACAAATTATATTCGTTCAAGAAAGATTCTTGCTGTGATAAACGACACAGTATGAGAAATGAATTATTTAATTCGTCGACTGTTAAAAGGCCAGAATATTTCTTGCTAGTATTTCTACAATTATTGATGAATCTTAAAACATAAGCAAAAGATCGTTTTAGTCTATTTAGGCTAGAATATTTTTTGAAAATTATTATAGATTCATTACTTGAACTAATATTGCAAGTAACAATAGAATTAGATTTAGTTTCAGGTAAGTTTGTCTTAACTATTTTATTTAAAATAGGCCAGCTATTCTCACTCTCCATAAGGAACAGAGGGCCTGACCACCACATTTCAGTGTTAGCTATCTGATCGGATACGAATCTAATCTTTGTTGATTCGCTAGTTTCTTTAAAAACAGCATGGTGACATAAGAGATATGATGATTGAGTTGGAAAGGAGGTTACTTCAGACAGGTGACCTAAGTCTGCGTACTCACGCATAAATTTTATGTATTCAGATTTGACATGTGGTTGTTTTCGAAATCTTTTTTCTAAATTTAATAGTCGTTTTTTAGAAAGTGAATATGAGTCGCCAAGACAATCAGGTGCATCCTTTAAGGGCAAAGCTACAGAAAATCTGCCAGATTCGAGGCGTAAGGTGTGGGCTAAAAAATGTGATTCACATGCCATCTCACTCTGACTAAAATTAGGTTTCGTCTGTGGAATAGTTTCAATGTCCCAAAATTTGCTGAGTTCTTGATGAAGGTCAGTATCAGCGGACATACAAGAAATTGTTGATTGAGTGTATTGGGTATTTGTGTTTTTAATCGTATTGTTGAAATGAAAATTTATATTAGTAGGACCGGAAATTAACCAACCAAAACGAGAACTTCTCAAAATAGGCAAATTAGCACCGAGAGAACGTTGCTCACGGCCGAGAATGTCCCAAAAAAGATCGGCACCTATTAGAACATCAATAGGTGCTGGTTGATGAAAACTAGGGTCTGCTAAAAATATATCTTTAGGAATATTGAATTGTCTAACGTCAATCGGTACTTTAGGTATTTCTCCTGTTAATGCTGGTAACACTAGAAAAGTAGAAGTGACGTTGAAAGATTCGAGCATAGACCTCAATTGCACTACACACGTGTCTGTAGTCTGACTGTTAACTTTGTTGCCTATGCCGATAATATTGACATGAAAACTAGACATGGCTTCTACACCTAATTTTGTTTTAAGAGATTTAGTTACAAATGATGACTGACTACCACAATCCAAAAGGGCGCGAACCTTCTCCCTTTGATTTGTTTTCGGATTACAAACTTCAATGTAGGCAGTAGACAGTAGAACATGTGTATTAATTTGGTTTGAATAATTAACAGTTGTGTCATTACTATCGTGGCTGGAAGTAACATTGACATTTGAACTATTACAATTGGTAGCTTGTTTATGTATAAGGCTATTGTGTTTAGCATTGCACATGCGACATGGACCCATACGACAATGTCGCACATTGTGCCCAAATCTTAAGCAGTTGTGGCACAAATTTAATCTATTTACTTCTTTAATGCGGTCGGCTATGCATTTAGCCAAAAATTTAGGGCAGTCGTAAATACGATGATCACCCTTACATACAACGCACAAAAAGGTCGATGGTGAAGTATCTTCAACATTAGATGCGTAAGACTGATTACGTTTAACGGGAGTTACACACCTTGGTGCTGTCAGAGACTTTGTCTTAGTATACGAATGACTCCTATTTATTGCTTCGAGAACATCGGCGCGATCTATAAGAAATTTAAAAAACTGTTCCAAGTTAGGAACGTCATCCAACATGCCTCGGCACTCTTCCCATTTCGTAAGGGTGTAACTATCAAGCTTAGAACTCATTATGTGTATGATTAAAATATCCCACGCACTAGTAAGTTGACCAAGATTCGTTAAAGCGCGTAAGTTTTTAGTAATGTGATCAACAAAGAATCTTAAAGATTTTTCAGACTCACGAGTTATCTGTTGTATATTTAATAATGAATTTAAATGATAGCTAATTAATTGACGTTTATTGTTGTATCGATCACATAATAACTTCCAAGCAGTGTTATAGTTCACACTAGAAACCTCCAAGTTAGCTATAATGCGAGCGGCATCACCCGCCAGGTACGAAGTCAGGTAATGGAATTTATGAATTGGAGCAATACTATCGTTATTGTGTACAACAGACAAAAAGGTGTCGCGAAATTCAAGCCAACGGAAATAAGACCCGTCAAACTTTGCAATTTCAATGCGAGGTAGTTTGAATCTAATATTTTGTTCGTCATTACAATGAGCTGTAGACATCATAGATGAACTTAAGTCCTTAGAATTACTTTCTTCGCGCTGACTCGAGTTATGTTTTTGTATTACATTTTGAGCAATTGCAATATTAGATATAAAAAACTGATCAATGACGTCACGCTCGTCAATCTCACTAGATAAATTTTCTGAATTTAATACTTCTATTTGATTTTGCAATTCATCGAAACGGCTATAAATAGTTTGAAACTTGTTGAGTTTTAATGTCAGCTCAGCTATTTCAATCTGAGATAAAGTCTCTTTGGATGTAATATTTGATAAAAAGTTTCTAAATTTTGTGATTTGACCCTTTATAGAACTTCGTTTAACCAATAATTCTTGTAACTCTTGTGTTGTATTTGTGCCAATATCACTTACAATGTCTTTAGGCATGATGACGATAAAATAATGTAATTACTTTTAAAAATATATTACTAAATCTCCTTATCTATCTTAAAAGAATGATTAGACTCCATTTAAGACTGATAAATCAATTAAACCCAACAAGATAAGGTACTTTTAGAAAAAAAATAAAATAAAATAATAATTTAGCTCACGCTCCTCGTCCGGCGCAACCTGAGTCCGGCCCTGTGCTCCCAGCAAAATCCGTTCGCAGAGCGGTCGTCTATTGTCTCGAAATTGCGTAACCGCAGCTGATATCGACCTGGAATATTCGGCGGATAATATGTTATATTCGTCTAAACAATTTTTTAAAAGCCGTTTGTTGTTAAAATAAGAATAAAATAATTTTCTTTTCACAGAAAAATATTACTGTTTGTTTACTTTTTAAGATTGTTTAAAAGTAACACAAAATAACTTTCGGTGAATGTAAGTTGACCGATAGGTTTGTATTTGTATATTTTATGGAAATACTATAGATTTGTAACTACATATACTTTGTACGGATAACGAAACACAAGTAAAAACTATTTTGAATAGTAGATAGGTAGGTAATAATTATTAAAAATGTTGATATGTAACTTGGAAAGGAATTTCACAAGGAAAGGGCACTTAGCTGCATTGGCCGTTGCTGCGGTGCGTAGCTGACCGGCGGAGGCTGCAATGGCTGGTAGTTACACTTCCAAGGAAACCAGGAAACTTCTTGAAATACACTGCGGCGCAATAGCTCGACCGTCAGTGTACAGATGCTTGAATTTATCTGTTATTCGAAGATTAGTCCTGTCACGGTCGCCAGATGTTTGGGGCTTCACTTTTGTAGCAAGAAAAACTCCAAATCGTAATTTTTACTTGGTTTATATCCGTAAAGTATTTTACAATAACAATTAGATGTTTCGTGCAAGGCGTAGAATCGATGAGAGAAAATGAGTTAGTAGGAGGTACTTGGGAAAAATATATGTAGGTAGATTACAAATAAACGCAGGCGTCAACATCCTCCCCCCGTTGAAAACCCCAAGTTTTCAACCTCCTATGATTTCCTCTTCGGTTGGCAAAGGACAGATGCGCACTAGAGGTCGTCGCACAGTTCCTCGAATTGTATTGATATCGGCGACGCGCGATATTCCGTTCGGTCCAGGAAACAGTCTTGTTATACGTCCAAGTCTCCAGCATAAGGGTGGAACGTCATCTTCTTGTAGTACGACCATGTCGCCAATTTTCGCAGTTGATTTGTTGGTGTTCCATTTGCGGCGATGTTGTAACTCTGATAGGTATTCACGTTGCCAACGAATCCAAAAATGTTGTAATATTTGCTGTAGTCTTGCGTACCGCTGCAAATTAGTGGCGTTGCAGTCTTGTAGAGGACGTGATGGCAGTGCGGTGAGAGCTCGACCAATGAGGAAGTGCCCAGGAGTGAGGCAATGAAAATCGTCAGGAGAGGAAGATAAAGGATATAAAGGCCTACTATTCAAAACAGCTTCGACCTGTGTGAAAAGAGTTGAAATCTCCTCAAAAGTTAAATGGGAATTTCCCATTACGCGTTTAATATGAAATTTTGCTGAACGCACACCGGCCTCAAAAATCCCACCAAAGTGAGGAGCGTAAGTTGGTGAAAAATTAAATTTAATGCCTTCCGAACATGCAAAATCAGATAGGTCATTACAATACATTTTGAAATTATGATTGATCTCTTTCTCTCCTGCAACAAAATTGCGTCCATTATCGCAGAATACCTCCGTTGGCTTGCCCCTACGCGACACAAACCTACGAAATGTCATAATAAAAGCGTCCTTAGATAGATCGCTTACTGCCTCTAAATGTGAAATTTTATATCTTAAGCATATGAAAAAACAAAGATAACATTTAATTATAGTAGCACCGCGGCCTCTTTTATTCAAAATAAGAAAAGGACCTGCGAAATCCATTCCTACTGTTTGAAATGGAAAGCTTGGCGTGACACGTTGTGACGGTAAATGTCCCATTATAGGGGTAATGGTCTTACCCTGCAGACGCCTACATCTACAGCAATTATGAAAAATGCGTCTTGCTAAATATCTACCGTTAACGGGCCAAATGTATTCCCTAACCATAGCAAGTAACAGTTGCGGGCCAACATGCAAGCCACGTTTGTGTTCGTATTCAAATATCAGTTTGGTTAAAGGATGAGAAGCATGCAGCAAAATAGGATGTTTTCTGTCGTAATTTAAGTCCGATAATGCTAGTCTGCCACCAACTCGAATGACTTTATCATCACCTAAAAATGGCGTTAGTGATAAAATATTTGATTTAGGACTTAACGGTTTTTTATTAAGTAACAAATTATATTCGTTCAAGAAAGATTCTTGCTGTGATAAACGACACAGTATGAGAAATGAATTATTTAATTCGTCGACTGTTAAAAGGCCAGAACATTTCTTGCTAATATTTCTACAATTATTGATGAATCTTAAAACATAAGCAAAAGATCGTTTTAGTCTATTTAGGCTAGAATATTTTTTGAAAATTATTATAGATTCATTACTTGAACTAATATTGCAAGTAACAATAGAATTAGATTTAGTTTCAGGTAAGTTTGTCTTAACTATTTTATTTAAAATAGGCCAACGATTCTCACTCTCCATAAGGAACAGAAGGCCTGATGAAGTAGGAGCTGATCCATCGAATACGACTCCAATCTTTGTTGATTCGCTAGTTTCTTTAAAAATATCATGGTGACATAGGAAATATGATGATTGAGTTGGAAATGAGGTTACTTCAGACAGGTGACCTAAGTCTGCGTACTCACGCATAAATTTTATGTATTCAGATTTGACATGTGGTTGTTTTCGAAATCTTTTTTCTAAATTTAATAGTCGTTTTTTAGAAAGTGAATATGAGTCGCCAAGACAATCAGGTGCATCCTTTAAGGGCAAAGCTACAAAAAATCTGCCAGATTCGAGGCGTAAGGTGTGGGCTAAAAAATGTGATTCACATGCCATCTCACTCTGACTAAAAATAGGTTTCGTCTGTGGAATAGTTTCAATGTCCCAAAATTTGCTGAGTTCTTGATGAAGGTCAGTATCAGCGGACATACAAGAAATCGTTGATTGAGTGTATTGGGTATTTGTGTTTTTGATCGTATTGTTGAAGTGAAAATTTATATTAGTAGGACCGGAAATTAACCAACCAAAACGAGAACTTCTCAATATAGGCAAATTAGCACCGAGAGAACGTTGCTCACGGCCGAGAATGTCCCAAAAAAGATCGGCACCTATTAGAACATCAATAGGTGCTGGTTGATGAAAACTAGGGTCTGCTAAAAATATATCTTTAGGAATATTGAATTGTCTAACGTCAATCGGTACTTTAGGTATATCTCCTGTTAATGCTGGTAACACTAGAAAAGTAGAAGTGACGTTGAAAGATTCGAGCATAGACCTCAATTGCACTACACATGTGTCTGTAGTCTGACTGGTAACTTTGTTGCCTATGCCGATAATATTGACATGAACACTAGACATGGCTTCTACACCTAATTTTGTTTTAAGAGATTTAGTTACAAATGATGACTGACTACCACAATCCAAAAGGGCGCGAACCTTCTCCTTTTGATTTGTTTTCGGATTACAAACTTCAATGTAGGCAGTAGACAGTAGAACATGTGTATTAATTTGGTTTGAATAATTAACAGTTGTGTCATTACTATCGTGGCTGGAAGTAACATTGACATCTGAACTATTACAATTGGTAGCTTGTTTATGTATAAGACTATTGTGTTTAGCATTGCACATGCGACATGGACCCATACGACAATGTCGCACATTGTGCCCAACCCTTAAGCAGTTGTGGCAAAAGTCTACATTTAGTTTTACCTGAGTTCTCTTTAGAGTCGACTTTTAGTTTTTCAAATACCGTCTCTTTATTTTTTTTTATTTATTTATATTTTTTTTATGACATAAGTAATTTAAGTTTGTTTTTTAATGAATAAAAAATTATCAATTAACTTTTCCTGTCTGTAAAATAACTCTTGAATATGTGCAAAGATCATCCCGAATTGCTTCATCATCTTCTTAGCCTTTATTCAGAAGATTATTTGAGGTTTAAGGCTACTAGCTCAATCGGAGGGAACCTTTTACGCCATCAACATCATTGCATGTTGCAATTTAATGTCATTGTACAAACATGTGCAATGTCATTGAAATCACCTTTAATCTGATATTAAGACTGTTTGATAAATAATAATTAATAACTGGTAAAAACAATGGGCAATAACAATTTTGCTGATAAGATAAGGTAAGGCTTTATCGGTAATTATCACCTGATTATAAAGAGCTGTAGGGTAACATTGGACCAGAGGAGAGTACCTATACCATCTTTTGTTTCACCATGATACAATAACAAAGTATGGAACTCCAATAGTCAAACAGGAAGGATTATTCTTAACACATTTCCCCGTGAAAAGGACATAATTACTCTTTGAAGCGATAAGAGGCCGTTCATTTATTTTTATTAGTGTTATACGCTGAGCACTGCCCTACACCGTGTCTCACCCCCGCACCGCTCCACTTCTCTCTCCGGCGCACCCGGCGCATTATAAAAAAGCGGCCAAGTGCGAGTCGGACTCGCCCATGAAGGGTTCCGTAACAGCAAGTAACATCATATAAAAGTTCTTGTAGTTCCTTGTAACTTTGATCGATGTTTTTTTAACAGCGAATTGATGGAATGAAAGGTAAATTGCGGTTTTACGATTTATGACGTATTAAAAAAAAACTACTAACTAGATTTGGTTCAAACCAATTTTCGTTGGTAGTTTGCATGGTAATGTACAACATATATTTTTTTTAGTTTTATCACTCTCTTATTTTAGAAGTTACAGGGGGGGGGGACACACATTTTTCCACTGTGGAAGTGTCTCTCGCACAAAATATTCAGTTTATAAAAAATGATCTTAGAAACCTCAATATCATTTTTGAACACCTATCTATAGATACCAAACACGTATGGGCTTGATGAAAAAAAAATTTTTGAGTTTCAGTTCCAAGTATGGGGACCCCCAAAATGTATTGTTTTTTTTCTATTTTTATATAAAAATCTTAATGCGGTTCACAGATTACATCTACCTACCAAGTTTAATAATAAAACATATAAAAATAATAAATAAACAAAAAATAAAATAAAAACAAGAAATAATAATGATAATAAAGTATAGTTATTATGGTTTCGGAGAAAAGTGGCTGTGACATACGGACGGACAGACAGACAGACATGACGAATCTATAAGGGTTCCGTTTTTTGCCATTCGGCTACGGAGCCCTAAAAATCGCCAAGTGCGTGTCAGGTCACGCACAGGAAAGGGTTCCTCAGTCACCCATAATGGTACGTGGATTAGAAATCGTATCCAATGGATAATTGTTATGTTTCCGTATTTGCGTTAATTTTATATGACGTTTTCCAAGTAAGCGTATTGTAAAAGTTAAGCCTCTTTTAACTCCTGAATTAACACAGTCATCTAACCCGTTATAGTTTTAAAGTGGAATTTCTCGCAAACGGATATCTAAATCAAAAAATCGTCTTATAAACCCTGTATTTTTTTTAAAAGACCTATCTAATGATACCCCATATGATGGGGTACGCGCGAAAAAAAAACATCCCCACTTTACGTGTAGGGGAGGTATTCAAAATAAAAATATTTTTCATAATTTTATTGTAGCACTTTGTCGATGTAATTACAATACATATTCATGCAAAGTTTCATCTTTTTAGCCTTCGATCAATTTCTAGCACTTACCGTGTGGACGGTAAGTCGAGGACGGGCGGACAGAAGCTTTTGCGAGCGGTAGCAGCAGCCCAGTCTCTTTCATCTTGGAGGTATCATCGCTGGAGAAACTCCCTAGGATCACGCCCTGTCTCTAATCTATGTCTCCTGTGCTCGCGTTTTGTAACTTAACTTCGTATTTTTGTGAGTAAGAAATAATCAAACTCCATCCCACCCCCTTGGAACGAAAAAATAGGACAACGACGACCCCCTCCCCCCTAAACCTTCTTACGTAATAAACGAATGACCCCTAGCCGACATTTATGCATATATTTAGCTTTTCTATATTTAGTGGTGTAATCTTATTACATCTAAAATATTTATCAGCAAATAATCCCAATAATTAGTTATCGTGTATTTGCTAAACGAATGTAAAATTGAAATTTATTACAATAATCCTTCTATCAATGCTTTATAATTATAATGATATTAATATGATGGAAAATTTGTCGTAGGTCGGCATCAAAACTGATACCTGAATAAAATTAGAAGTCAGGGTTCCTAAAAGATTAACAATCCCGTCAGATTTATCGATACCTATTCCGTTGCTGTGGTCATGATCAGCTCGCCAAGTCGAAGTAATCTACCTCAGTTCTAAAGGAAGACAACATATTTTTAAGGTTCCCAAGTTTATGACTCGGAAAACATAGATAGCCGGAAGTATGTTGGGGTTCAAGGGATTTCCTTTCGATGGTGCATTTGGTTTCTCGGCTTCTATCCGAGATGACGTGCGGTTTTTGGTAGGTACGAGTTCAACATAACCACCAGCTGTTTGTATCCTGGGGGATTTCTTCACAGAAAATAGGAGGGGGGGGGGGGAAGACAGCAAAAGAAATGGCCATATTTTGCCTGCTACGTGTGCCTTTCTGAAGGTTTTCGTATGTAGACATCTATATAAATATATAAAATTGAATTGTTTGTTAGTAATTTGGTAAAAACAGCTTTTTACTAAATGCATATAAAAGTATTTACATCAAATTATCAGTTTTTTTTAATTTTGTCTGTCTGTCCGTTTGTTTGAGTTAACATCTGAAACGGTTGGAACGATTTGGACAATACTTTTACTGTTGTAACTAGTAACATAAGCTAGGTTTATTATAAAAAAAAATTGTAGTAGAAGAAAATTCAACTATAGTAAGTATAGAGTAAGAAGAAGACTGCCTCGTTGGTCTAGTGGTTAGCGTATGCGACTGATAATCAAGAGATCTCGGGTTCAAATCCCGGGTCGGGCCAAAAAGTGTTTTTGGGTTTTTCTTAGGAAATTCCTAATAGCAGCCCGGAGTTTAGAAGTTTGGCGGTGATTCACCCCCGTGCCCCGTGCCGTGCGTCGGTCCCAGTTGTCATGAACATCTAAGGCAATCGTTATTGGGAAGTCAGTGCCATCAAATATACTGACAACTAGTTCAATCTTCGAATTTGAGTTCTCCCTTAGGGTTGCGGAGGTCCAATGCCAGTCGCTCCGTGGAAAAACTGATATTCAGGTAAAACCGTTTGAACTAGTAGCCGACCCTAAATAAACTTGGGAATAAAGGCTAGGAGGATAGAGAATGAAGAAATAAGAAACAATTAGTTTGAATATTTAAACAGTGTATTTCGGTAAATATTTTTTAAAGATGCTCTCCCAGAGCTCAATTTCTTCCTTATCAGGAAAGGAGTCCATCTTCAGCGTGTTTCCAAGATCCAGGTACTCTTGGCCCTCACAGGTGTATGGCTTCCATATCACTCCGAGGTTCTCATCAAGAGTTGGTGTAGGATTCCTGAGAAACGGCAGTTTTGTAATTAAATAAATATCAGACACAACTTCATCCAGTCCCAAACCAAACTTAGCAGAACTTATATTATGGGTACTAGACAACTAATATAAATACAATAAAATATAAAAAAATACTGCATAAATAAAAAAATAAATAAATAACTATAATTGCATAAGTTGATAAAAAATGCTATGCAATAGTTTTACCGCGGCAGTCCCCGAGTGCCACACGACTTTTTTTATCATCTTATAAAACCATCAAGAATCCATAATGTCCCTAACTGCTGACCGATTGTGAGTTGGGCACTGGCCAGACATTTTGTGGCAACATAATATTAGGTCTTTACCTATGAAATTGCCGTTTTGTATGCAATAAGTGAAAGTACTTAATTTTTCAAACTTTTTTATTTCTGTTATTCGAAGTAATCACCCAGGCAATCGACGAATCTTTGCCAACGCATTGGCAGTTTATTGATGATCTTCTTGTAAAAATCAGCTGGACGGGAGGCAACAAACACTTCAAAGGCATATGAATTTTTTACCCACTAAAAAGTTGTCTAAAACTAAAAATTGTTACGTCCTATGAAAAATGGATTCTGTTCGACATGCGTCGATTGCATGGGTGATTACTTCGAATAACAGAAATAAAAAAGTTTGAAAAAATAAGTACTTTCACTTATTGCATACAAAACGGCAATTTCATAGGTAAAGACCTATTAATACATAAGGGATAAACTTCGCAAGACAACACTGATACAAGAGAAGGAAAACTTGAAACCAACCCTATACCAAACCGTCTGGCCAGCGTGGTATAGTAGGCCAATACCTAATTTCTAAGGAGAGGCCTTTGTCCAGCAGTGGACTGTTAAAGGCTGTTGATGATGATGAAGATGATGACATTAAAAAACACAATTGTTAAAACCAGATTACTCATGTAAAAATTGATGTGTGGTCATATATTTTGAGTAAACAGTCAATCATCCCCTGTTTTCCTACCCTTAGGGTTAGAATTTTGCAAATTTATATGGGACCAACTTCGGAGTATTTCGTTGGTGAGTGTGAAACTGGAGGTTCAATCCCGTCCCAGACCAGGCCGCCATAGTGTGGGTCACCAAGCTGTTTTGAGTCACTTTGGTAGGCTTTAATACATAAAAAGGGGAAAGCGGGTTTAACAAAATCAGGAAATATTAAAAGGGGGGACGGGGGTGTTGTATAAGAAATCAACTGAAACTGAACTGAAAACGGCTTGCAGTGTAACGCGCGCCAGGTCAAATTTTAAGATTGTAAGTAATTTTTGTATTCTATTTGTAAGTATTAAAAGATGCATTTGATTTTAGTTCTAAACCTCACTATGTATAAAGGGGAAAGGAGGGGTTAAAAAGCTGAAACATCAAGTGATTTATATACGTCCCCTTATGTTTTGTGTACATTGCAGTATAATAATATGTCAATTTACTGTTTCTAACAGAAATACAGATGACTGGAAAAATATAAAAATATTAAATTCTATTTTTTTTAATATGGCGTACCAAATTGACTCCACTATGTCTGATGGAAAGCGCGAGTAGAATTCAGGGGTCACCATCCTCATCACCTCCACTATCCTCACGATAGTCAATGCAGCATGGTGACCCATACAATGGTGGTCTGGTCAGATGTTTCTGAGTCATTCTCCCGGCCTCCAGTCTCACACTCACCAACGAAATACGACAGCAAGAATGCTGTCATTATTAGGATGGTCTTCTGTGTCTACATCTAGTACTGCAACCTAATAAGTATACAAGTTTGAAATTTCGATCGATAAATAAACTCACCCATATTTCGCAAAATTAGTCCACATCGTACAAACTCTGTCAATCGCTTTAAACGTGTTGGACGTCATATCCACTTTTCCCAGTGTAATTTTGACAGGAAAAATATATGCCAAATCATCTCCATGGGACACAAGATTTTCAGCTTCGTACGGTTCAGGAGGGCCGTAAAGAGCAAAAACATTCCTCTCAGTTATGCAATTGAACTTGTAAAAATAAACTTTGTTCGTCAACGAATGCAACTTGGCGCTGAGAATAATGACAAAATGAAAAACATCTGTGCCAATAAACTTCAATAACTTTTCCAATACAATTTTATCATCTTGAACGTAGAATTGTCGGAGCTTTCTTCCAACCTCCATTTGGTCAGCTGCAACGCAATATCTTTTGATGATTCCAGGAATAAAGAATTCTGTGAAATATGTCGCATCATTGATCATTTTGTCACCGGTGTAACGCAATCCCATAATTGTAATGGCCTCGTCTTTTGTATACCCCAGCGCAATTTCAATTCCTTCGTGAACATTGTTTTTCAACGCTTCCACTACATCTCCATAAAAGAATCTCTCTTGTCCAAAATCTTTTTCATCAACCACTGCGTAAGGAATTTCATATGGTTTTTGAGCTCCCCATATCTTTATGTTTCGTAGAAAGTTCACATCAACTAATGACTCCACGGGTAGCTTCATGAAGAAATCATACAGAGTTTTATTGTCCTCAGAGAAACAGCCCAATTGTCTGGCAAGTAGCAAAGCTTTCTCGCGTGCTTCAAACTCTGTCATCAGATAGTTTATAGCTGTTCCACTCTGTAAAATTACCCTCCTGAAGAGACCTTTGGTCATCGGTGACAACATAAGATAAGAAACGGAACATGCCCCACTACTTTCTCCAAATACGGTGATGTTAACAGAATCTCCGCCGAAGTTTTGGATGTTTTTCTTCACCCACTTAATGGCTTCAACCATATCTTTCATTCCAGCGTTGCCAGGTATTTCTGGAGAATGGAGACAGAGGAAACCAGCACCTTGAAGTCTGTAATTGATCGTGACGAGGATAACACCGTATTTGACGAGAAACTCTGGGCCATAAAAATCATCATTGCCACTCCCAGCTACATGTCCTCCTCCATGTATATAGAACATGACAGGGAGGGTACGACTTGGTTTGAGCTGTGGTGTGTAAACGTTCAGATATAGGCAGTCTTCTCCCATGTTCTGGTACTGATTGTCAGGATCAAAGAGGTTATAATGATAGGATACTGGTCCGAATTTGGTGGCATCCCTGACACCAGTCCACGGTTGAAGTGTTTGCGGCGGCTGTGAACGAAACATACTCGTATATAAAAAGAAGTTGTCAAGGGTTTTTGTCAGGGCCGTTGCCTTCTCCAGAATACATATTGTGTGGGCTGCGTGGTGTTTCTCGAGCAGAAAAGGAAAGTATTCAATTCAAATAATCTTAAATATCTAACTTAAAGGGAGAACAACGAGCAGACTTGTTATCCGCGTCGTGGTCGATCGGTGAGTGTGCTCCGCTCGACCCGCACGAGCACTTATCTAGACTCTGCCGAAGCGATGACGTTTCACCGCTTGCGCCTCGTTGTCGTATATAGTATATACGGTAGTAAGACCAAACAATTTTGGCTGTCTGTTTGTTTCGGGGAATCTCTGGAACACCTTAAACGATTTGAACGGCCTTAAGATGGCTGATGACATAAGGAGAAGCTTAGGCAATTTTTTTAGACTAATTTTGCTCCGCGACGTTGCTTGCAACTTTTACAACAAAACCGTGGTTTACCGCGGGCCTTAGCAAGTAGTATATGTTTGTAAAAGCGAAGTCAAATTTCATTTCTCTACGTATAGGCCCAATAATTCTGCATCATTCACCCGGCCTAAGGCCGCCATGGTATGAGTCACCATGCTGCATTGCCCACCCTCACAATGAGGATGGTGACCCCTACTCCTGGATTCTACTCATGCTTTCCATCAGGCAGAGAAGATTCACTTTAGTAGGCTTCATCATCATCATCAACAGCCTTTAACAGTCTACTGCTGGACATAGGCCTCTCCTTGAAAAGGAGGTATTGGCCTACTATACCACGCTGGCCAGACGGGTTGGTTTCAAGTTTTCCTTTTCTTTGCATTGATGTTGTCTTGCGTAGTTTATCCCTTAGTCGCCTTTTACGACACCCGCGTGGGATGAATAGGGGTGGTGACACTCTGTATTCTTAATCCGTCACCACACGGAAAACTAGGCTTACATATATATAAAAAAGTATATACTTAACATCATCATCATCAGCCTATCGCAGTCCATTGCTGGACATAGGCCTCTCCCATTACACACCACTCTGATCGATTTTGGGCTTCTCGCATCCAGCTCCTGCCAGCCACCTTACGCAGGTCGTCACTCCACCTCGCCTGTGGGCGTCCTACACTACGTTTACATATCAATATTTATTTCGGGAATAAAAAAATGAATATTACGTACATCTTACACACAACTTCTTCCAGTTCCAAATTAAGCAGGGCTTGTATTATGGGTACTTTTCAACTGATATAAATACATAAACATACATTTTTTTTTGTAAATGCATACATTATACATAGGAAACAGCCAAATTCAGAAACAAATATTTGTGTATCACACAAGTATTTGGTCCGACCCGGGAATCGAACCCGAGACCTCAAGCATATCAGTCGCGTACGCTCCCACTGCGCCACCGAGGCAGAGATAAGTCTGTGTTTAGTAAATAGGTAACCTACCTTAAACCTAAGATCTCCAACCGGCGGTTGAGCATACGGGACACCTTTGAAGCTGTAGAAAGTCCCTCCGTACTCATTCTGGACCTCCTCCCCCTCCAGTATACCCTCGTTTACTCGAACTTGCACCATGATGTACTCCTGAACTATAAATTTAAACGGTTGAGCAAAAGTTTCATCTGAAGAAAAATACCTAGGAGATTTTTTGAATGCTTTCTATTTTCGGGCCAAGCGCCATTTTCTTTTTTACTTAGGCCTGCCAAAATGACTGCTCTGCCTGATGGTAAGCACACACTGCCATGTCAACCACCCATACACTGCCTGAGATGTTTCTGCATCAGTTTTTGTAAAAGACAACTCCCTTATTAGAAATTTACATCCTGTGTCGCGGGGGACTTAACAAACATACATGAAACAGACACAAAGAACACCTAGGCTCAGAACAACAATTTCTGGATCCCACAAAATGTTGTCCCACCACAAAGGCTATTTAGTTTTGCCATTGTTCTGGCAAGGAGTATAATGAGACTCAAGGTGGTATGATAGTATCTTGGAGCCATGTTTATTAATTGATTACTGGTTTATTATTCTAACCTTACTTACTAAGGTGTAAACATTGTATTGATTTATTTTGCTCTTACAGCTACATTATATATATTCTACACCTATCACTACTTATCTGTTGTATAAATTCTAATAATTACTTTAAACATTATATGCGGCAGGAATATAGGTCCCCACCGAAAAAAATTACGGCAGTAAATTCAGACAATCTTCATCTTAAATTAAGGGTTTACAATAATAAACAAAACCTATGTCACTAACAATCATAACAATAAAAATGCATACAAAACAAACTTATGACAAGCTAGTTGCGACCTTCACGGGTCAGCACTTTTTACGAAGTATGCAATAATCAAATTATTTATAACATTTCAAGGTTAACATTCACCAAAATTATTATAGTATCGCTTAGTGAATTACATACCGATAATCTTACTGGATCAATACTTTATGTAAACAGCATTTTAACTATCTGAACGTTCTCTCCCGGGTAACGACAGTATTCGACTGATGTCATGCTTTAGCTGCGATCTGAAATCATCGTAATACGTCTTTATTTTGCTCAAACACCTTTTTTAATTTTAATTCTGAATCATTTTGCTGCGCATGACAATTCTCGTCGTAATCTGGCGTTGAAGGCATAGAGATTACTCCTATTATTCGTGATAAAGAGTCAGAAATTCCTTTTGAATACTGTACAATTAAGACATGATAAAGCTAGTTCCTGTGAATCGGAACTGTATGCCTCCAGTCCCCAGTGAGTCGGGGCTGAAGTCCGCTGATTCCTGTGCGTCGGAATTGCAAGCGGTGTGCGGTGCTGCGGTGAAGTCCCCAGTGAGTCGGGGCGCTCATGAGGCCAAAGGGTTAACCAAGTTGGAGCGGTCGCGTCCTGTGTGTGGTATCCCTGTTGAGGCCGAGGCTGCTGGCTGGCTGAGACTTGAATAACGATCATTGCTGTTTTTGGATAGCCTCACTGCATGAACCATAAACGTGGCTGGTCCTTTATGCAATAGTGCCATACTAGTTCGCTATATATTCTTGAGAAGGCGCGATTAGTTTCTTCATTGTAAAATTTTCGGTTTCTTTATTGTTCAGTTGTCGGTTTCTTCATTGCTCAGTTGTCGGGTCCTTGTTCAATTTTCGGGTTCTTTCTGTCGCTATGTCGGTTTCTTCATTCTTTGTTCTTTTGTCGGGGTCCTTTATGCATTTGCCATGTCCTTGTTCATCTTCTTTGTTCGTTTGTCGGGGTCACCAATTTGCCATTGTTCTGGCAAGGAGTATAATGAGACTCATGGTGGTATGATAGTCATTTGGAGCCATGTTTATTAATTGATTACTGGTTTATTATTGTAACCTTACTTACTAAGGTGTGAACATGGTATTGATTTATTTTGCTCTTACAGCTACATTATATATATTCTAAAGCTATCACTACAATGCTTGTAATCTCAACTTCATCTCAACAAGATAAAGAGTGTCCGAGTACTACGTGATCGTAAACTGAAATATGCTGAGATAGATGTATATGCTTATCTGTTGTTTAAATTCTAATAATTACTTTAAACATTATATGACGCAGGAATATAGGCCCCCACAACAGCAATTAAAACTTTTGAACATAATTGCCAAAGAAAATTCTACATGGTTACAGCATTCTACCGCTCTGTGAAATAAAACTTGATTGCTGTAAGCCAACCACTGCTTTTAATTGATTTGGAATTATATCTTTATACGGAACATGTAACACAAGAAAAAAATACGTTTTTAAAATCATGTTTCTAAGGGCCACAGCACACTTACTACTTTTAGCATCGGCGATCGGCAACTAGTCGCTTTTTAGAAGCTAAATACGGCGACCGAACGCTCTACGCCGCACACTTAAAAACGCCAAACGCGGAGATTGAGTCGCTTTTTAGAAGCGCGACACAGCAGCTGAACGATACTCTCCGAACACATTCTGATGCCGGTAGCATCGATTTGGCATCTGAGCAGTCGCTAAAACGCGCGTTACTGATACCGCGATCGAACGCAGGAAGTCGCTAAAACGCGATGCAGCATCGATGCAGTCGCCAAATCACCGATCGCCGATGCTAAAATTAGCTAGTGTTCTATGGCCCTAAGATGTATAGTTTGTAAGTAATATTTTTTTTGTAAGTTTTTCAACGTCGATATACAAGCATCAAAAAATCCCCTGCATCATCTTCTTGTAGCGTTCCCAAGACTAGCACCATTACCACGTTAAGGCAATGCTAATTCTCTGTGACGCTAGAAAAACGCCACCCTTTTGGTCACGAGAAGCATCAATCAGTTGCTTAACTAATTGCTTATTAGATATTGACTTACATAATGAATTTATCAACAGTGCACTGATACGAATACTTTCAGTGCCAATTCTTCACCAAGTTATATAGAATAGAAAGTCATTTTGTGATAAAAATGCATATCGCATCATTGATAACATAACTATTGACAGACAAGCTTTTATACGCGGTTACACCTACTTAGTAAATAAATAAATATTTAGGACATCTTACACACAACATCATCTAGTCCCGAAAAGCAGAGCTTGTATTATAGGTACTAGACAACTGATATAAATACTCTTTTTTTTGTAAAGACATACATATTATACATATCGTCGAGTTTAGACCAGCCATCAAATCAAATCAAGGTTCAATTTAGTACTGGCTGTCAAGAGACAGTGGTCCTTACACCAAGACGCATTCGCTAGAAATGCGTGCCGACTACTGTGTTTGTCACCTCGTCCCGTCTCGGACGCGTAGAGGCTGGTTCGGGGCGGCTGTCCCCTGCCAGTGGTGTCTATTCCGCTGCCCCTAAGCAGGGGCAGGTCGTGTGGGTGAGAATCCTCTTGGTTTTTGTTTTTGTTCGTGCGGCGGTCAACCCCAAGCCAGGTGAGACCCCAGGCGACACCTGGGGAGGCCCAGCTTCGAGCGACCAGCGACAGAGGCGGCGGTTCACACGCTAATCTCCCCCGATGTCATGTCCGGTGGGTTGTGCAGTGTGCGACCCGCAGTCTACACAAGCGTGTGTTGTTGCGGGCCGTTTTCCTACAGGCGTCCAATGTAGGATAATGTATGGAAAAATGGGCCACGTCCTTCTTCACGTGGGCACGTTGCCCCTACTTGGGCTAAGTAGGCGCAGAAGCTCGCGGACAGGCCGCGGTGTCAGTCGTGGCGCCATCTGTGGACAAGGTAAAAAGTTATGAGTAGGTGAAAAAGTTGTTCCAGCTGGAATCGAACCAGGTACCAAGTGTTAGTAGCGGATTCGATTCCCGCTCCCTTCTCGGGTAGTGACCGTCGTACCCAGGGGGGGGGACAGACCGCCTTCCATGAGATATCCCTTTCAGGGGCACGTCACTAGGTCGCGCTGGCCATCCGCTTGATGAATGCGTCCGACTTGACGATTGATCCCTCTCGATTACATCGTTCCTCACGTATCGCGACGCCTGCACGACTTGTTAAGTACACGCCGCGTCGTTTGCACATAGAGTCAGTTCGGTGCGCTCAGCGAGGGGGATATCGTCCGTGTAGCATGAGGACAACACAGGCGACAGGCTGCTGCCCTGCGGGACGCCCGCCGCTATGTTTTCACACATTATGATTTTCACACAAAAATAGAAAAAAAAACAATGAACTAAGAACTGAAACACAATTTTTTTTTATCAAACCCATACGTGTGGGTTTACTTTTACCACTCCCTTATTTTAGAAGTTACAGGGGGGAGGGAGGGGCACATTTTTCAACTTTGGATGTGTCTCTCGCGCAAACTATTCAGTTTAGAATAAAAAGATTTTAGAAACCTCAATCGTTCATCATCAGTACCATCAGCGGCTTAGCTGCAATAGCGTAGCGGACAGACACAGTGACTTTATTATTAGTATGGATAGGTATTACATGAAGATATGCTACAGATTATTTAGTGATTATATAGTGTTCAATGCCAAGGCTCGCTGTGATACAATTAAATTGCTTTAGTGTGTCTGTTAGTATTTTCAAATTACTTCTTCCTTCTTCGAATTAATCTTCTTCTTCCTAGCCTTATTCCCAAGTTTATTTGTGGTCGGCTACTATAGCCGGTTCCAAAAATAACGGGTCAGTCACATAAACCAATAACGGGTCAGTCACATAAACCCGAATATCTCCCGAACTACGTATGCCATCCTAATGAAACGAAGACTGTTCAATTGAGAATTTAATTATACAGATAAAAAATAAAATAAAACTTAGTTACACCCACAATATTAATCTTAAATTAAAAAAAAACTAAAGTAGTCATATTTTTCTTAAGATTACATTTTTTTTATGATTGTTTTTTTGCTGTTTTTCATCACTTTCTTCATTTAATACTTTGTATTGCCTCCACGTGATGAAGCCTCCAGTGATGAAAAACAGCAAAAAAACAATCATAAAAAAAATGTAATCTTAAGAAAAATATGACTACTTTAGTTTTTTTTTAATTTAAGATTAATATTGTGGGTGTAACTAAGTTTTATTTTATTTTTTATCTGTATAATTAAATTCTCAATTGAACAGTCTTCGTTTCATTAGGATGGCATACGTAGTTCGGGAGATATTCGGGTTTATGTGACTGACCCGTTATTTTTGGAACCGAGTGTAGTTCAACCGGTTTTACCTGAATTTCAGTTTTTCCACTTAGCGACTGGCATCGGACCTCCGTAACCCTAAGGGAGAACTGAAATCCGAAGATTGAACTAGTTGTCCGTATATTTGAGGGCACTGACTTCCCAATAACGATTGCCATAAATGTTCATGACAACCAGGACCGACGGCTTTACGTGCTTTCCGAGGCACAGGCGTGAATCACCGTCAAACTTCCAAACTCCGGGCTGCTATTAGGAATTTCCTAATAAAACGTTAAAACATTTTTTGGCCCGACCTGGGATTTGAACCCGAGACCTCTTGATTAGCAATCGCATACACCAACCACTAGACCAGCGATGCAGTTTTTCACTAAATGATATAGATATTTTGAAAATCTCACACACAACGTGGTCTAGTCCCAAACTAAGCAGAGCTTGTATTATGGGTACTAGACAATTGATTTAGATACATAAACACATAGAAAACACCCAGACTCCGAAACAAATATTTGTGGTTCACACGAATTTGGTCTGACCCGGGAATCGAACCCGAGACCTCGTAATCAGCAGCCGCATACGCTAACCACTAAACCAACAAGGCAGTCTAAAGTATCTTTTGGTAGTTATCTTTCTCATGCATGACCCGATTGCCGCGATTGTTCAGACCAACTCATTAGCTTCCGAGGTCTATTAGAAGACGGTTGTGGCGTTTTGATAGGTAATGCCATTTTATCATTGTCGCAATGTTGTAAGTCGTTGTTGGTAACACAACATTTTGGTTTAATTATGTTGGCTGCATTGTATATCCTTTATACCTACCAACAACAATATAACATTGTACCATTCACTTGCGCTCTCCCCGATCTGAAATAAACAAATATAAATTCTACTCGTGGTTTCCTTTAAGGTAGATGACCAGCAAAAATACCTATACAGTCCACTTTTGGCGTGACCCGGGATTTGAACCCGAGACCTCTTGATTAGCAGTCGCATACGCTTTCCACTAGACCAACGAGGCAGTTAGACCTCTATAACTCCTGAAATAACCAAGTCATGTAAGGTAATGGATGTCCTTCATAGTTCACATGGATTACCATCAAATTTATTAAGATTTTTCGAGCGAGCCATTTAGTTTTTCGAGGCGGGGACAACGATTTTTTTACAAAAAAAATGAATTTTAAAGTGGTATAACTCGCAAACGGATACCTTAATGAAAAAAATCGTTTCAGCAACCTCTCAATGTGTTTAATATTTATATGCATTTATTAAAAAAATCGGGCAAGTGCGTGTCAAGCTACGCATAGATTAGAGTTCCGTAGTCATACAATGCCAAACGATGTCCAATAGATAATTGTTATGTTTACTGATTATTTCGTTATTTTTGTACGAAGTTTTCCAAGTTAGCGTATTTTACAAGTTAGGCCTCTTTAACTCCTGAACTAACAAAGCTATCTAGGGTAAAAGCCGGATAGTTGCCTCGGACGGATACATGCCCCGGTTTTGAATACAGTATGTTATGAATATAAGTTAGTGTTAGCTCTTTACTAAAATGAGTAGTGACCCCCAGCAGACCATAATGACGCATAAGCCATCGGAATAGGCGCACGAGTTTTGTCCGTGAAAGCAAATATCTTCCGCGGCGGAACTTTGACGGGCGTTATATTTATTTTGGTAGGTAATTTTTATTGAATATTTTTCTTGTCGATCGTCGTTTCAGTTAACTTTTTGTTTTTTTGCATGCATTAGAGCATATATAACATTGTTTATTAAGTTTTACTGCAAAATAATAATTATTTATTTCATAAATAAAAAGGGCAACTATCCACGTCAAAAAGGATAGTCGCCTTACTTTCTTTCGCGGATAGTTGCCCCTACAGAGACATAACATTTTCAAACAAGTAAAGACGAATTTTATTTTTTTGTTGTTTTTTCGAATGTATTGCGACTCTAACTTGTTGTAATTAAAATAAATATCTACTTAACTGCTTTATTTATTTATTCTAGATAAGCAAAATGCCTCGTAAATATAAGCGAAAACCAGGCGTGGTGCCGCGCAACATCAACTGGACAGAAGATAGCTTAATACTTGCCTTGGAAGAATTGAGTTGACATAATTGATTTAAAATCGTTCCAATAGATAATTGTTATATTTACGTATTAATGCTTTAATTTTGTATGACGTTTTAGTTATAGTTTTCCTTCAAAGTTCATTATATGGACCACCATCACGAACTTTTCCAGATTTTTTGAGCCAGCTGGCAGCTAAAACCCGAGTGTCCCCCCCCTCTAAAAGTTAAACAACTTATTTTTACAAAAAGTGCCCTTTAAAGTAGAATATCTCGCAAACGAATACCTAAATCAAAAAATCGCCTTAGAAACCCTAATTTTTTTTTAAAAGACCTATATAATGATACCCCACACTATTGGGTAGCCGCGAGAAAAAAATATCATCCTCACTTTACGTGTAGGGTGGTACCCCAAATAAAAATATTTTTCATATTTTTATTGTAGCACTTTGTCGACGTACTTACAACACATATTAATGCAAAGTTTCATCTTTCTAGCACTTACCGTTTGGACGGTAATTCGAGGACGGACGGACGGACGGACATACGAACATGACGAATCTATAAGGGTTCCGAGTCATAAACTTCGGAACCCTAAAAAAGGTATTAATGAAATTTCTCGAACCTACGGAATATCCTCTCGAACCTTAAGAAGACGTTACGAAACAAGTAACCAGCAACTACTAACTCAAGGTATATTTTAGGTATAGATACCCATCCCCGCACGGGGGAAGTATCCCCCGAAGCATTTTCTGCGCTAGGCTACTATCCGCCATAGTAGGCAACTATCCCTTTTCTAGGAGGTGAAATAAAACGATATTTATTCAAAACCAGTGTTAATTATGAATACAAAAATAGGCTATTAAAGTAGATAAAGGGTCTATGTTTTGAGATACATGCTAAATAATTTTCAGCAAGTTCATATTTTTGAAAAATTAAGCTTTTTCGAAAAGTGGGGCAACTATCCGGCTTTTACCCTAGGCCATTATAGTTTTTCTTTAAAGTTCTATATATGGACTAGACTACACTCATGAATTTTTTCAGGGTTCCGAGTCCATCTAAGGAACCCTAAATACTGTCCATTTGATATTACGTGCAGACAGTTTCATTTACTTGTATAGATGAAAGAAAATAATTTACTACGAAAAATAACTATTCTTCTAATAATTTTGTTCAAACAGTATATTTCGGTAAATATTTTCTAAAGATGCTCTCCCAAAGTTCCAGTTCTTCCTTTTCAGGTGCGGAGTCCATCTTCAGCGTGGCGCCTATATCCATGTACTCCTGCTTCTCCAAGGTGAACGGCTTCCATTCCACCTCGATGCTTTCATCAGAAGTTGGTGTAGGATTCCTGGGAACCATTAATAAAAAACTAATAATAATAAATAAAAACTTCGGACATCTCACAAACAAACCATCGAGTCCCAAACTAAGTAGAACTTATATTATGGGTACTAGACAACTGATATAAATACTTAAACATACTCTATTTTTTTAATACTTAGATGTATCTTAGTATTATAGATACTTTAATATGATTATTATACATAGACAACATCCAAACTTCAAAACAAATATTTGTTAATCGAACCCGTGACCTCAAGCACAGCACTCGCGCCACCGAGGCAGGCAGTTAAGAACCATTTGATTTTAACTCACCCATATTTGGCAAAGTTCGTCCAAAGCTTGCAAACTTGGCTGATCAACTTGAACGTCTTAGAGTTGATATCGACCTTGCCGAGGTAATGTTTCACCGGGAATAAGTACACCAGATCATCTCCATGACACGTAATGTTCTCAGCTTCGTAAGGTTCTGGGGTGTCTACAACAGCGAATATATTCCTTTCTGAAATGCAGCTGAATTTATAAAAATACACTTTGTTCGACAACGAATGAAGTTTAGCTCCTAGAACCATTCCATAATAGAAAATATCAGTGCCCATGAATTTCAGTAGCTCCTCAAATACAATTTCGCCATTCTTGACGTAAAATTGGCGCATTCTCCTCCCAACTTCCATCTGGTCAGATACCACACAATGTCTTTTGATATCTCCAGGTACGAAGAACTCTGTGAAATATTTAGCATCGTTAATCATGCTCTCCTGGGAATAGTTTAAAACCATCGATAGAATACCATCATCTTTTGTATATCCCATCATTATTTCAACTCCTTCATGAAAATTGTTTCGCATTGCATCCATTATGTCACCGTAAAAGAATCTTTCTTGTCCAAAATCTTTTTCGTTGACAACCGTAAAGGGTAATTCAATAACTTTCTGGGCTCTCCATACCTTTAAATCTACGTCAACTAACGATTCCACCTGCTGTTTCATGAAGAATTCGTACAACATTTTGTTATGTTCAGAGAAACAGCCTAATCGTTTAGCAAGCAAAAGAGCTTTTTCACGTGCTTCAAATTCTACAGCAATATAGAGAGTAGCTAGTCCACTTTGGGCTACAGCCCTGTGAAAGAGACCTTTACTCATCGGAGATATTAAAAGACAGGATACGGAAATAGCTCCAGCACTTTCACCAAATATGGTGACGTTATCAGGATTTCCACCGAAATTTTGGATGTTTTTCTTCACCCACCTCAAAGCTTCCACCATATCTTTCATACCTGCGTTACCAGGTATTTCTGGAGAATGGAGACAGAGGAAACCAGCTGCTCCAAGTCTATAATTGATCGTGACGAGAATGACGCCATGTTTTACTAGAAATTCTGGACCGTAAAGATCGTCCTCGCCACTTCCTACTAGGAATCCACCTCCGTGTATGAAGAACATGACTGGAAGAAGACTGTTTGGTTTTATTTCTGGCGTGTATACGTTCAGATATAGACAGTCTTCGCTCATGTTTGGTGGTTGATTGTCAGGATCCCATAAGTTAAATTGGTAGGATACCGGTCCGAATTTGGTGGCATCTCTGATGCCAGTCCATGGTTGTGGTGGTTGAGGTGGCTGCGAAGATATTTTTGTTATTATTCAACGAAACATAGGTTGCAAAATAAAGCAAAAATTACCAAAAATTGAAAAATAATCCAAGTGCGTGTCAGGCCATAGAATAGGGTTCCTTAGTCACCCATAATGGAAGATGGATTTAAAATCGTGTCTAATAGATAACTGTTTTACTTTTTATTTCTTAATTTTTGTACGAAGTTTTCCAAGTGACTTCATTTTACAAGTTAGGCCCGTATAACTCCTGAAATACAAAAGTTATCTAAGCCACTATAGTTTTCCTTTAAAGTTCAATATATGGACTACTATCATTAATTTTTTCAGATGTTTTGAGCAAGCCGTTTAGCTTTTAGAGGGGGGTGTGTTGTTTTTGCAAAAAAAATGTGCTTTAAAGATGAATAACGCGCAAATGGATATCTAAATCGAAAAATGATCTTCACAACATCACAATGTTTTTAAAAGACCTATCTAGTGATACCCCACACGATGGGGTAGACGTGAGAAAAAAAAACATCCCCACTTTCCGTTTCCGAGTCATGAACTACGGAACCCTAAAAAGGAATTTAGATATAAGTATGTATTTTGTTAATAGTACCTTAAACCTACCGCTACCATTGCGCCACTGAAGCAGAGATAAATCTATATGTTTTGTAAATAGGTACCTACCTGAAACCTAAGATCTCCAACCGGTGGTTGAGCATACGGGACACCTTTGAAGCTGTAGAAAGTCCCTCCGTACTCATTCTGGACCTCCTCCCCCTCCAATATACCCTCGTTTACTCGAACTTGCACCATGGTTTGGAACTGGGAATTTTATCTAATGGGCAATATATACCTGAAAAGGTATCAGGAGGATCCGTATTTGTTGTGGAGTCTAGAACCTGCAAATATGGGTTTCGGACATAGGCCTCTACTTAGAAAGGAGGTTTTGGCCTACTATACCACGCTGGCCAGACGGGTTGGTATAGGGTTGGTTTCAAGTTTCCCTTCTCTTTGCATTGATGTTGTCTTGCGTAGTTTATCCCTTAGTCGCCTTTTACGACACCCGCGGGATGAATAGGGGTGGTGACACTCTGTATTCTTAATCCGTCACAGTGTAATAACAGTGTTATTACAATAATAAATATTTCAGACTATAACACATCTAGCTTCAAACTAAGCAAAGCTTGTGCTAGAAAGATAGTTTAATAGATGGAATAAAGATTTACAAATAATACATAGGAAACACTTAGACATATGTATATCACGTCATTTCTCAATAGTGAAATTATCTCTTTGCCAAATTTCATTAATATCGCTGCAAAGGTTTAGCTGTGAAATCGTTACAGACAGACTTTCTATACAGTAATCCTTACTAATACTATTAAGGCGAAAGTTTGTAAGTATAATGTATGTATGTATGTTTGTTGCTCTTTCACACAAAAACTACTGAACGTATTTGGATGAAACTTTACAGTAATATAGCTTATATAACAGAGTATAACAGAGTTGGTCTTATATAACATAGTTGGTCTAGTGGTTAGCGTATGCGGCTGCTGATCAAGAGGTTTCGGGTTCGATTCCCCGGTCGGACTAAATATTTGTGTGATCCACAAATATTTGTTTCGGAGTCTGGGTGTTTTCTATGTATAATATGTATGTATTTACAAAAAAAAAGTATGTGTTTATGTATTTATATCAGTTGTTTAGTTAATACAAGCTCTGCTTAGTTTGGGACTAGATGACGTTGTGTGTAATTGTCCGAAATATTTATTTATTATTTATTTATTGCAATAATCGAGATATAAGCGGGCGGAGCCGCGGGCGAAAGATAATCAAATGTGTTACAGTTCACACATTCAAACAATCACAACACTCTCCTATCACTATGAACTTACTCATAACAATTAAACCCACACATTCACAAATCACACACACATTCTGTATCAAAACAGTGTAATGCGTAGACCCATTTGGGCATATACTTTGGTCTTAGGCTCACCTTCCGCGTTGTTCTATGGCAGAGACGGCCGTGCAAGTGCGTGAGTCACTGATCGTTGCCTTCAAATACTACACGTAGCTTATCTTCTTGAAAATATCTATGTAAATAATTAAAGTGATGTCTTTTAGTAACTTCAAATTATCAGTTTTTCACTAAATATATACTGTACTAGCTGACCGAACCAGTGCCTGCGTCTTCTATTCTTACAGTGTCAGTTAGCAGCATTTATCTTGGAAGGCTATATATCAGCACGCTAAGACCAATGAACAATATTTCTAATTCGCTGGATTTTTTTTCCTCTTGAGAGCTTCCGCTGCCTAAATGGTTGAAGTAAGTTTAAGAGTTCTAAAGAGAAGTCCACGACAGCATATGTCTATCTTTTAAGGTTGGTTCACTATAAACTTTTATAGGCCCTGAGACTGGCCGAGGATGGGCGGGACGGGTTTCCCGTCCGTCCGCAGTTGTGGCCAACCGCAAGGGGGCGGCGTCCGCGTGTGACCGGACGTTGCCCAATTATAGAGTAAAATTTGAGGTGGTGCCCGCAACAGTACGAGCAGGCGCTGGGAGGGGTCTAGAAGGAAATCCCCTCCCTGGACTCCTTCCAATATACAGGCGCAGAGAGGGTCACACCATGTGGTTTTAGTCGGTTCGAGTCTGACACACCACCCCGCCGTAACCTCCGACGGGGTGACGGTCCGCGGGGATTTCCACACGTTAAAAAAAAAATTTTTTCATTTGTTTCCGCCGTATAACATTACGCTGCGGGCAATGGAAGACATAGACAGGGCCGCGTGGGTAACTGGTGAAAGTAAGAAGGTAGTTGATTATCGGTTTGTTTGTTCCGGCTCATCTCTGGAACGACTGGCCGATTTTGAAAGGTCTTATTATTAGCTTCACCTGTATTTATGTTTGCTTGTAACCGACTCCTTTGGATGCGATTTTGACCCACTTTAAACGGTCAGATTTCGCTCAAACATTGTAGATTTATCGAGGACCGACAACAATACACTTAATTGAAAAAAAACTAAAATTATAAATATAGTTTTAAAAAACTAAACAAACACGCTTTTAAGCTAAAAAGTAGAAAATGATTTTAATGTAACAAAGCGTGGGGTGCTTTCTGAAAATATTTCAATAACGTCGCCCCACGCTTTGTTACTTCTTTTTTTACTTTAAAAGCATGTTTGTTAAGTTTTTTAAAACTATTTTTTTAATAAAAGACTACCAAAGTGACTCTACTCTGCCTGATGGAAAGCATGAGTAGAATCTAGGAATAAGGGTCACCATCCTCATTGTGAGGGTAGGCCATTGCCGCCATGGCATGAGACACCATGCTGCATTCAGCAGAGCAGCAAGTCGGGAGAATGATGCAAAATGATTGGCCTCCGGTCTCACACTCACCAACGAAATACGACAGCAAGAATGCTGTCATTATTAGGATGGTCTTCTGCGTGAGGGTATACAATAAACGTGGTTCTACTGCCTATTAAATGTTTTACTTTACAACACTATTTTTATCTTACAACGCAACATTGTTGTTACATTTGCACAAGAATTAAAATACTTAATTAGGCTTCTGACCTAAATTCCAAATGAGTTTATGATAGCCATATCATTAGATGGTATGAAACAAAGTAACTATCTTTGTCCCTATATCCTTTTGTATGCTTAAATCTTTAAAATTACGCAACGGATTACGATGCCATTTACTTTAATAGATAGAGTGATTCAAGAGGAAGGTTTTTATGTATAATACATGCATATTACAGTAGAGAAACATTGATAATTTTAGAGTTTTCTAATGTGATGTCGTAAATAAACCCGCTTTTTACGCTTACATTGCAAACGCTGGCTGAACCCTACGAGATACATCAAAATAATGTACTACAGTATTGTATACCTTAAAAAGGTATACAATAAAGTCTACGATGGTATATGTCTATCTCTTAGGGATAACCCACAATAACAATTATTTTTTTATTTTTACGAGAAATATGACTTATTTACGAAGCGATTTTAAGCAATACAGTATTAATCTTTATCCAATAAAGTACCAAATATACATTGTGTATTTAATATAGATTAATATGGCCTTTTACATTTGAAGATATTACAGATTTAAGATGCAGGAACAAAGCGATTGTGGCGGTACCGGCCGGGGCCCGTTAGTTGACGCTGCTGTCGATTTGTCACTATCAGTTGTTAAGTAAACACAATACTTTATTATGAATTAATATTTTAAGGCGGTACGAAGTTCGCCGAGTCAGCTAGTATAATTACATTTAAGAGTACACATAGTCACACAAAAACATACAGTACATACTGAGTTACTGATTATGTTTTAATCTATGCAAATAAATATAATTGTAGTATCTGTATGTAATATCTCATCAACAACCCATAACGTCCCACTGCTGGGCTCAGGTCTCCTCTCAAGAGAGGGTTAAGGCCACACGTCCCCACGCTGGCCGAGTGCGGGTTGGGGACAGGCAAGACCCGTTGTGGCTACGTAAATCTTGCTGTTGGATGTTTTTAAGCCGCCCGAAGGCCTCCAACTAAGCTTCACGACTGCTATCTTATGATAACAACCGGGACCGACTGCTTAACGTGACTTCCGAATCACGGAAACGCTTATTACATATAATGCCACAAACGGTCACCCATCTAGGTCAAGGCCACTCGGCTATGAGCTAATGTAATATCTAATTAACAGATTATTACGAAATGGACCGTTTTTGATGAGACTTCCACTGGCAGACAGCTGATGGTATAAGGAGTAACTTAGGTTTATTTCGGACTAGCGTCGCTCACAGACTCAGATGGTGTCTGCTCGGTAAGGAGCAAAGCCAAAAAGTGCCACCACTGCGATGGCCAGACCACGGACACGGGGCTCCACACGCTGGCAGAATGTCTAGCGTGGGGGGAGCCGATGCCATTGGAGTAGACATTCTCTCACCCGGTAACATGGTTGTGGCCATGATACAGAATGAGAGTGCGAAGAACACCACTCTTTTGTTGGTACTCTTCCAGCCTCGGGTGCCGGAGGTTTAGGTTGTAAACAAATGAGGGAATATCGTAATATCGGGGCTACCACACAGAAGGGTGCCCGTAGGTGGCCCGAGGTACGTCGGGGTTCCAGGGACTTCCTTTCGACAGTATACTTGGTTCTTGAGTACTTTAAATCAAAATCAACAGTCATTGCTGGACATTATTAGTATCGTTCAGTATTTCAACGTTCATCTTATGCCGAAACAAATTCAAATTTTTCAAATTCAAATACCTCGTTGCTCTAGTGCTCTAAGGTTAGCGTATGCGACTGCTGATCAAGAGGTCTGGGTTCGAATCCCGGGTCGGTCAAAATGTGTTGTTGAATTTTTCTTCTTACAGGAAATTATTAATTATAGCAAGGAATCTGGAAGTTTGTCGGTGATTCACGCCCGTGCCTAGGAGAGCACGTTATGCCGCAGATCCCGGCTGTCATGAACATCTATGCCAATCGTTATTGGGAAGTCGGTGCCCTAGAATATACTGACAATTAGTTCAACCTTCGAATTTCAGTTCTCTCTCAGAGTTGCGGAGGTCTAGTGGTTAGCGTATGCGGCTGCTGATCAAGAGGTCTCGGGTGGGATTCCTGGGTCGGACCAAATATTTGTGTGATCCATAATTTTATTATTTGTTTCGAAGTCTGGGTGTTTTTTGTTAATATGTATGTATTTACAAAAAAAAAGTATGTTTATGTATTTATATCAGTTTTCTAGTACCCATAATACAAGCTCTGCTTAATTTGAGACTAGATGGAGTTGTGTGTAAGATGTCCGAAATATTTATTTTTTATTTATTCTTCATCATTCTCCCGGTCTAGAGAGGCCGCGAGAATGATGCAGAAGAACTGTCCAGGCCGCTATGGTATGAAACACCATGCTATATTGCCTACCCTCACAATAAGGATGCTGACCCCCTTCCCCTGGAGGACGCTGCTGATTTTAGCACGAATGGGCAGGCTCGATCAGGGTAGTACTGCCCTCAGAAGAAGACCATTCTAATAATGATAGCATTCATTAATTTCGATGGCGAGTTCACAATTACCGTACTACCGCGCAGTTAACACCCTCTTTAAGTTGTTCCTTTTATAAAATTTTATATATTAGTTTACATAAAGTTTACAAACAAGGCTTAGTGAAAATAGTCTTACTTTTAGTGTTTATCAGTGGATAGCAGTGTTATTGGTCAATTAATAGTGCATATTAAGGAATAATCAGTGAATATAATTTGTATTGGATCCATAGATACCGACTAAGTTGCATGTTAGTTACTGTTTTATCAGAACGCGTAAGCGACACGGATTGCACGGCGCTTACGATCTTTTTGTCACGGCCTCGCATTTATTCTACAGCGGCGGCCTTAAGTTGGAGCATTGAAATTATTTTATTATTTACTTCGTATACTTGGAATTTTATAGCTACCTACTATTATATTAAAAATAGTTGAGACACATACTTAGCTAACATTTATCATGACTACAACTGGACGTGCTTGGGGATGTTGCAATAATGTAAATCAAGAGAAAAACGAGAACCATATAAGTTGTAACCGTTGCAACAAATATTACCATTTTCTATGCTTATCTGTGCCCGAAATATCCCCGAATTCTGATATTTTTAATAAATGGAAGTGTCCGGAATGTCTGGGAATGCAGCCAAAGACTTCAAATAAAGATTCCACTCCAGTTCGGAATGTATCTACTGCTAGAGGCAACAAAAGAATTGCACTAAACTCACCACCAGCAACGAAACCTGTGACCAGAGAGGAGGTTCGGGATGTTGTGCAGGATGTCATCAAGAGGGAACTAACAGTGATGATAGAACAATTGAATAGTACTATAATCACCGTTATTAATAGAGAATTGGAACCGATCAAGAATGATGTCAGGGACCTAGCCGAATCGCTGAATTTTCACACCAACGAGTTTGACAAACTTAAACAAGAGAACGAGCAATTAAAAGATAATATGGTAGTTTTAAAGAAAGAAAATGAGGAATTAAAGACCACAGTAATAGATGTCAAACAGCGCCTTGGTTATCTTGAACAACAAACTCGCTCGAATAATCTTGAGATACAGTGTCTACCAGAGAACAGAAATGAAAATTTAATCACAATTGTTAAACAATTAGGTTCGGCGGTTGGATACGTGTTGGAGGATAATGATATCATGAAATGCACACGTACAGCCAAACTCCAATCCACCAGTACCCGTCCTCGTTCGGTTGTGGTTCAGCTTGCATCCCCAAAAACTCGTGATAGTCTACTAGCCGCAGTTATCAATCACAATAACAGCTGATTTCGGAATTGCAGGCAACAAAAAACCTGTCTTTGTGATTGAACATTTATCGCCAGCACTCAAAGCGCTTCACGCAGCCACTAGGGTAAAAGCCAAGCAAATGAACTACAAGTATGTATGGGTGAAAGGCAGTAGGATATTTGTTAAAATGAACGAGAATGCTGAAAACATCATCATAAGAAGTTACGACACACTGAACAAGATTATTTAGTTGGATAATAATTTTACTTCAATTATAATTTGTATTGCATGTTATTTTTTTTCTTGTTAAATTTTAAAATTCAATAGATTAGACTTATATTACCAAAACTGTAGAGGCTTGAGAACAAAAACTCATAGTGTTTATTGTAAAATTACATGTCAAAATTATGATATTGTAATACTCTCTGAAACATGGCTTAATAACACTGTAATGGACGGCGAATTATTTGATGACAGATACATAGTATACAGAAGAGACAGAGAGAGCTCGAGTCAGCAATGCGGTAAAGAGGGTGGAGGAGTTTTGATAGCTGTTAAAAAAAATATCACTTCAAAACGTGTAACGACATGGGAAAGCAATTCAGAAAACCTTTGGGTGTCTATAGATATCCCTGGATACAAGAAAGGTTGTCGTCTATTCTTATGCGCAGTTTATCTTCCTCCACCTGTGCGGCGTAATTATCTGGAACAATATCTAGATCGTTGTAATGCTGTTTTTGAACAAATCCAAGACACGGATGAGGTTTGCATAGTGGGCGATTTTAATTTGGGCAAAATTGACTGGACAACCAAAACCCATTCTAACTCCAATAATACTGAGCTATGTGAACTACTGCTAGATTTTTCATCCTTGAACTTACTTAAACAATTAAATTTTGTACCTAACTCTTCGGGCCGTATACTTGATCTTGTCTTTTCAACACATAAGTTATGTGAAGTTAGAAAGAGTTTAACTGAGATTAGTAAGATGGATCCATATCATCCACCGCTTGATATAATAATATCATTACACAGGGAAACTAGGCTTCCATACAATGGGAACAACATGAGACCTAACTTCTATAAGGCCGATTACTCTAACATCCGCTCTTATTTAAAAGAACAAAATTGGGATTCTTTGTTGGCGCTTAATAGTGTAGATGAAATGGTGGATACTTTTTATGGAATTCTTACTACAGCCATTAGAAATAATATACCTAGTCATATACCAAATAAAAATAAATATCCTCCATGGTTTGATCGAAAGTTAATTAAATTTCTGAATTCTAAAAATAAAATACGAAAACGTTTCATTAAATACAAAAACCCCTTAGATGCTGTTGAATTGAAGGTGATTAGTAAGCAGTGCGATAAACTTGCCACTCTCTGTTACAATAACTATATAACGACAATTGAAAAAAATATCATAGAAAACCCGAAAGCCTTTTGGACATATGTTAAAGCCAAACGAGGTGGTTCTAGCGCATATCCCGCTGCTAAGACCGATGGATCTACGACGACCTCAAATATAACTGAAATCTGTGAATTGTTTGCTGCTTACTTTTCATCCGTTTATAGCCCTAACCAGACTGTGGAACCTGGGGACTCTTGTTGTTCCGATTTTATGAAAGAATTAAACAATAACAGTTTGGGTTTAACGCGACCACTTATACAGTCTGATACCCTACTTTATAAATTAAAGAACTTAGATTGCAAAAAGGGAGCAGGTCCAGACGAAATACCGCCCAAATTTGTGGTCGCATGCGCACTCGAACTAACTAGACCACTTCTATTAATTTTTAATAAATCATTATCTTCGGGGATATTTCCTTCAAAATGGAAAAGCACTAAAGTGGTTCCAATATTTAAGTCATCTGACAAAAACATTGTAACGAACTACAGACCTATTTCCATTTTATCAGTTTTTGCAAAAGTTTTTGAATCATTGGTCTGCCCTTACATACAAAACCACTTGCAGCTGTACTTAAGTGACCATCAACATGGATTCGTACAATTAAGATCCACGTGCTCTAATTTGTTACCTTATACAGAGTTGTTGTCGAAGGCCCTTGACTCAGGGCGACAGGCTGATGTCATTTATACTGATTTTAGTAAGGCATTCGATAAAATTTCCCACATTAGATTGGTCAATAAGTTGCGTGCATATGGTATAACTGGAGCTCTTTTGGAATGGTTACGGTCGTACCTAATCGAAAGGAACTTTTTTGTAGTAGTAAATGGCTTTCACTCAAAGTCACATAGCATTTCATCGGGCGTGCCCCAGGGGTCCCACTTAGGCCCAATATTATTTAACTATTTCGTTAATGACATACCAGTGTTTTTTATATTCAGAAATATTCATGTATGCGGATGACCTGAAATTTGTTAGAATAATAGGGACTGATGAAGATGCACGTTTCCTACAGAGTGATTTGAATAGACTAATCAAGTGGTGCGAATTGAATGGGATGCATTTGAATTCTAAAAAATGTTATCATATAAAGTTTACGAGAAAGAGAAATGTGTTACAACATGATTACTATATAGACTCGCATAAACTTGCTGAAGTCGATACCATTCGAGATCTTGGAATATTGTACGATTCAAAATTAACTTTCATACCACACATTAATAGTGTAATTAAAATTTCTTCAAAGTTATTGGGTTTCATGATAAGAAATTGTAGACCTCTCAGAAAGAATAAGGCGAAAATAATTATTTATAACAGTCTAATTCGAAGTCACTTAGAATATGGTAGTGTAGTATGGCGGCCACATTATGCAGTACACTCGTTGCGTTTGGAACGTGTACAGAAACGCTTTCTTTGGCATTTGGTGTGTTCTGGTGGTCTATCTAGACAGATTAAATCTTATAGTAAAAGATTAGAGTTATTTAAAATGTTAACTCTTGAAAAGCGCAGACAGCTGCTAGACGCAATGTTTGCTGTTAAAATTTTAAAACACAAAATTGATTCTCCACGTATTCTCGCCTTGTTCAACTTTCGCACCCCTACCAGAATACCCAGAAATAGTATTACTCCACTTTATCCACCTCCAAGAAGAACAGTGTTAGGAGCTAACTCACCGTATGCTAGATTATGTAAAATAATCAATAGCTGCAGCGACGTTATTGACTTGCACGTTGACTCAATACAAAAATTGAAAAACAACATAATAAATCACCTCTCGAAATCTTAAATTTCACACACATAATTTACACACACACACAGATATACAAACACGGTACAGGCATGGATATTTGCACCTTTTTAGGAACATTCTGTAATCTGTTATCAAATAAACATCGCACCTTACAGCACTTATCTGTTGTCCACTTGAGTTTTTTTGTAAACTTTTACCTTTTTTTTTCTGTTAAATATTGAATAATATTTGTGATTAGGTAGTTAACTTAATTAGCATGATGTGTTTACCTATAAGTGTTTGTTACACCCTATTGTTATCTATGTGAATGTATTTTGTATTAGTGTTAGTGTAAGCAAACGTTGGTGAACCTAATAAATAAATAAATAAATAAAATAAAAAATGGCGAGTGAAAGGCCGGAGGCCCTATCATTCTGCATCATTCAGAATGATGCAGAATTATCTAACCAAGCGGCTATGGTATGCGCCACCATGCTAGATTGCCTACCCTCACAATAAGGATGGTGACCCCTACTCCTGGATTCTACTCATGCTTTCCATCAGGCAGAGTATAGTACCTTTGGTATGCTTAAATATAAAAAAGACATTGAACTACAGGTAACATAATAACCACATTTAAATAAAACGTAAAGTATTTCCATGAAAAATATCTTTATTTGTATCTAAACTTACAAAATAACCTAATTTACATAAATATGTAGTTACAAAATATACGCAATATTATATAATTAAGGTTCCCGTCGCATTTAGTGCGATGACTAGCTTAAAAGATATCACCCAATTCTTGGATTGCGGAGGTCTCATATCAGCAGCAAGCTGGGATTCACAATTGTTGTAAAAGGTACTCTAGCAGGTAGTAGAGTCAAGATATTCACGAATGGGCAAGCTCAACTGGGGCGATACTGCCCTTACATAGAAGACCACCCTAAAATTACTGGCAGTTGTGAGGTAGACAAAGTTCATATATCTATCTACTCCACCTGATGGAAAGCATGAGTAGAATCCAGGAGTAAGGGTCACCATCGTGATTGTGACTACAGATTATGCAGTATGGTAGTCCACACTACAGCAGGTCCCAAACTCATCAACGAAACACCACAGCACGAATGCAATCCTTATTAGAATGGTCTTCTTGTGTGTCAGTTTGTTGACTGGCGGTTGTGAGTATGTCATGCTCGCTCAAAAGTCCTGCTGGCGGTTATATGGTTGAACTGGACGATGGCTGGTGCATGGGTCATGCTCGTGATACGGGCGCCGCCAGTCGGGGCTGGTCATCTCACAACTTCTATTTATTGTTTAATTGTTTTTGGACACTACATGTGTAAATATCTGCATCGTTACATTGTCCTCACATTTAATAAAATGCCTTAAACAATGTAACCAAAAATTTTAAAAACAATGTTGGAAAAGAGTGTCCATGGAGTTTCTTGTCTGTTCTTCTCCATAGGATCTACGAATTGGAACAGACGATTAGCTTCACGACTGACTACTGACTGACTACTTGACGTTTCAAAAGTGCCGTTGTATGGTTTATTTGAAATAAAATGATTTGATTTGATTTAAGGGTAGGCCCAGGTCGAGCCGTCCCATCCGTACTGAAATCAGCGTTTCTCTAATACAATGAAAAGTTTATTTGATTTGGAACGTATTTATAATGAAACTTTTATTTTAAGAATTAGCCTTCAGGGTCCTAATCGGTCTTCAATCTAATTTGGGCGTCAAAAAAAATAAACACAAAAACTATTTAAAATCTTATTAAAAAAACTAATTTTATTTGAGATTCGTTTTTTCTGCAAAAGTACAATTATAAATTAATAACAGAGTAGTAGAGTAACAG
This sequence comes from Phragmatobia fuliginosa, assembly GCA_932526445.1. Classification (NCBI taxonomy): domain Eukaryota; kingdom Metazoa; phylum Arthropoda; class Insecta; order Lepidoptera; family Erebidae; genus Phragmatobia; species Phragmatobia fuliginosa. The sequence continues at coordinate 9,749,132 of OW052084.1, read as the reverse complement.
AGTAAACACCCTTCCAAAGTGGTAAAATTTGTGTCCCCCCCCCCTGTAACTTCTAAAATAAGAGAATGATAAAACTAAAAAAAATCTATGATGTACATTACTATGCAAACTTCCAACGAAAATTGGTTTGAACGAGATCTAGTAAGTAGTTTTTTTTAATACGTCTTAAATCGTAAACCGCAATTTCCCTTTCATTTAATCAATACACTATTATTAAAACATCGATCAAAGGTACTACGAACTACAACTTGTATATGATGTTACTTGCTGGTACGGAACCCTTCATGGGCGAGTCCGACTCGCACTTGGCCGCTTTTTTTATATTTAACGTTCAAAATTCCATCCATTCCATATCAGCCTAATATGTTCGTCTTCGAACGTAGGCCTCCTCTCCATCCCTCCACTGGTATCTGTCCCGGGCTACTTGCATCCAATTGGTACCGGCTTGTTGCCGGATGTCGTCCGTCCATCTCTTGGGTGGTCTTCCCCGTCCGCGGGTGTTAGCGCGAGGTCTCCATTCCAGGGTTCTCCTCGCCCATCTTCTGGGATCCATCCTGGCGATGTGGCCAGCCCATCTCCATTTACGGGCCTCTATTTCCTGTACCACGTCCCTGACTTGTGTCTTTTCCCTAATCCACTCATTTCTTTTCCGGTCTAATAAAGATATTCCGAGCATCGATCTTTCCATTGCTCGCTGTGCAACAAGGAGTTTCTGAGCAGACTTCTCTGTCAAGGTCGTGGTCTCCATCCCGTACGAGAAGACCGGCAGAACACACTGGTTGAACACCTTGGTCTTGAGGTGCTGGACGATTTTTTTAGACCGTAGGATATGGCTGTTTGCTCCAAAGGATGCCCACGCCTGCGCAATACGTCTGTCAATCTCCGCCACCTGGTTTTCCAACGTCAGAGTGATTTTGTGGCCCAGATAAATGTAGTGGTCGACGAGTTCTACAGGAAGTTCGTGATTTTTCGCCTCTTGGATGTTTGTCATGATTTTTGTTTTTGACTTGTTCAGTTTCAATCCTATTTTGGCTGATTCTGTTTGTAGTTCCTTAAGCATAGTGATCATATCCTTCACATCATCGGCAACCAGAGCAATATCGTCCGCAAATCGAAGATTATTCAGTCTTTCGCCGTCAATTATTATCCCCCTGTCAGACCAATCGAGTTCCCTGAAAATGTTTTCCAGGGCGGCGTTGAACAGCTTTGGCGAAATCGTATCGCCTTGGCGTACCCCTCGCTCCAGCTTAAAGGTGTCTGTCAGCTTATGGAGCCTTATTGAAGATGTTCCAGATAGTTGCAGGTGTTTAATAATTTGGATGTACCTCTCGTCCACTCTGCTGTCCACTAAGGCCCTCTCAACCGCCCACGCTTCCACTGAATCAAAGGCTTTTTCGTAGTCGACAAATGCGACTATGATTGGTTTCCGGTACTCGTGGCATTTCTCAATAATGGTCTTTAGAGTGTGCAAGTGATCACTCGTTCCGTATCCTGAACGGAACCCTGCCTGCTCTCTTGGTTGGTACTCATCCAGTTTCCTATTTATTCTATTTAGGATGACTCTAGTGAACAATTTATAGCAATGCGACAAAAGGCTTATCGGGCGGTAGTTGTCTAATTTACGGATGTCTCCTTTTTTATGAAGAAGCACTATTACCGCATTGCGCCAGTCATCCGGTATCCTACCGTTTAATATGCAATCTGTAAACAGTAATGCTAGCGCTCTCCAAAGTGCCTCAGGTCCAAGCTTCAGCATTTCTGGCATGATATTGTCTTGGCCAGGGGATTTCCTGTTTTTGAGTTGACTGAGCGCCAAGCGAATCTCCTCTACGGTAACATCCGGAATTTCCTCTGAACCAACGTTAGTAACAGGAGGCCTATTCCTCTCTCTTTCAGCCTGAGAGTCCACTAATGGCACCTTACTTTTGTAGAGAGACTCGAAGTACCTCCTCGCCACCTCCAACAGCTGTTCTCTGTTGGTTACGACATTGCCTTTATCGTCCACAAGTTGGTGAATCTCCTTTCTGCCGTTAGATAGCTGTGTTCTCAGAACACGTTTGCTGGTGTTCAGCTCAATTGCTTTAGTGATATTATCGTGTTGATATTTCAGCAGATCTTCTTTTATCCTCTGGCGGATCGTTTTATGCAGGAGATGGTAAGCTGGAGTATTTGATTTATTTTCCAACCTTAGTTGGTGGCGTTCCTTCATAAGTTCGAGCGTACCTTGTGTTAATTTTTTAGGTTTTAGATCGACATTATCAGGCATTACTGCATTCAGTGCTTCCACCATCGTGGAAGTCAGGTGTTTATTTAGATCATCAATTGAGAGCCGCTTTAGTTGGTCACAATCCTGTAAGTGACCGTCGATGTACCCCTCATACTTGTCGGCATTCGCTCTGATTACATCAGGGATAACGTTCAAAATGTCTAAGATCTAAAAATAGACATGTTAGACTAAAATTAGACGTCTCAAATCCATGCCGACTAAACTGTGACTAATATTGTGGCATTGTATTTTATGAAGTCAAATGTGTGTGTGTCAATCAATTGAATTAGTCTTATCTGGTATACCTAGAACTTTTAGTATTGTCTGATTAAAATTTAACTGAAATCGACATGACACTAGACACAGTTTTGGAGAAATCTAAATATGATAATCTTAGTTTAGTGATGTGATCAACAGAATTAGCACCATCGTGTATTAATACGGGGTCACCTGTCGGTAAGTACCTATCCTATTAATACCTACAACTCGAAAGGATAACTTCTATGCCATCTTCATGCTGTCTTATGGAGGGCAGTCACTTTTAGACGGTATCATAAGGAAGATCATTTGATACAGCGTATGGTGAAGCCAGATTGACTAGCTCACCATTTTGTAGTTGTACATCTAAGCCACCCTTCTGCTTCTTTTTCCCACTCTTCTGCTTAAAGGCATCCAGCCATGTAATCTTGTAAGAATTTCTTTCCAAAGCCCTGTCTAATTTCTTCCAGAAATTGGAGTCCTCCAACAGAAGGTAGGTGTTCGTGTTTATATAGGCCTTCAACTCAGCAGAAAGCTTCTGATGCTGTGACAACTCCTCATCAAGTAGAATGAGGATTATTCTAGAAGAATTCTCTTGCCGAGTTAAATTGTGAGCCGTCAAGAATTCCAGATTTGCCCACATCGATTCTAAAAAGCTCTTCGACAGAACTATAATTGTTTTTCTAGAATTTTCCACTGAAGTATTTATTTGCGTTGGTATCATTTCCCCGACGACCCAATCCCGATAATGAACGCACACGTTTTGAGCGAAATCATTTTCCAACTTTGGCAGCAGAGTGTCTTGCACCAAATTCAAGTCTTCGTGAGCGAAAGAGATGAAAACATCATACATCTTGTCAGATTTAATACTTTTAACGCAACTTTTGCAAATACCCCTACTTATCATGAAAATCATAATTTCGTTGAAGTATTTGTAAATAATGACGCTGATAAAGACAGCGCAGCAAATGACGATGAGGCATGTGCCTAGAGAAACTGCCAGAGCTTTCTGCACACTGCATAGACTTTGAATATCTAACTGGTCTATAGGCCTATCACCATCACAAGTGGCATTAAATATGTATATATAACTTTTGTTCTCGGCAATATGTTCAGCATTCCTACAGTTACATTCTAGAGAATTTTTTGCTAGGTACAGACTAATATTGGGGCCCAAAAACGCTACAAGACGTACAAACTTAATAACTTTGTAAGGTTCAAAACATATTTCATACAGTCCAGTGTTAGATAAATATAACTTAGATAAATATAACTTAGGCACATTAAGACTGTGTAACGAAATTGGTTGACTTTTCGATATCACAGTCAAAGTTGGTACTTTATCATATAAGTAATCACGTAAGTAGTCAATTGACGTGTTTGGTAATTCTGTTGGGAATTTAGGACAGTCATATATTAGTTCGTTTGTATCAGGTTTAGCTAGGGTTGAACATCCGTCTGCGTTACTATCAGTTATATTGCAAACGACACTAGAAGATGGTACGTCTTTTATATGTACGTCTTTTAGGCCTAGAGGGACGGAGCAAAAAGCATTGTCTATAATTAACTGTGGTTCCGTAGGTATTTTCACATCTCCATTTAGTCTTAATTTCACGCCGTACGTATGACAATCGTATTTGAAAGTGTTAAAATGAAATAGTAACTGTCTTTCCTTTTTTTCAGGATCTTTGCTTTCAGGTGTTTTCTTCTTTCCAGGATCTGTTTTACTTTCTTCGCCGAGGTAAACATAAAGAGTGCTTACCTCGTTGTATCTTAAGTCCACTTTTATTTTAGGACTTCCGAAGAGCGTAGCAGAAACATCTTTATCGAGCTGAAAGAAAATTTACACAGTTTTATGAAATAGTAACTATAGTTCAAATATTTAGCCGATAACCATTTGAAACAATTTGTAAGCAACGATAATGCAGCTAGTACCTGGATGGGTTACCGTTGGTGACATGATACCATGAGTGTCTCCGTGATTCGGAGGTAACGTTAGGCAGTCGGTCCTGGTTGTTATCATAGGATAACAGTTACAAAACTTAAATGGAGGCCTTCGGGCGGCTTAAAACATCCAACATCAAGATTACGTAGCCACAACTTTGTCTTGCCAATCCCTAACCCGCACTCGGCTAGGGTGGGGACGTATGGCTTTCACACTCTCCTGAGAGGAAACATGAGCCCAACAGTGGGCCGTTATGCGTTGTTGATGAACCATTGGAATGTATACATACGTTTACAAGTGATTATTATGTTTCCAACAATTTCTAACAAACAATTGTTAAAAGTCCATATTGTAATCTCTGATCTCTCTTATGATTAACATCTTATGATCTTATGATTAACATAATTTAAAGCTTCTGAGATTGCAATGAGCTCCAAAGACTCATTGCAATCTCAGAAGCTTTAAATTATGTTAATCATAATAGTAATGTAAAATATATCGTAGTTTGTACAGACAGCAAGAGTTCTTTACAGCATATAGCTCGATGCGCCTCTGGTTTCAGAGGTGCATCGATAGCTTATGTTATCCTGTCTAAAATTCTAGAATTAAACTTGAAAGGGATTCAACTCAGATTGCAATGGGTTCCATCGCATATTGGATTACAGGGCAATGAAAAAGCTGATACTTTAGCAAAGTATGCCGCTGAGAACGGAAAAGAATATAATTTAACACTAGACTATTGTGAGTATTTACCTAAATTTAAAAATAAATGTTATAGTGACTGGCAGGAATACTTTGATAAACGGTCAGTAGAAAAAGGTATATGGTATAAGACTATACAGTGTCAGCCTCTTCATGTGCCCTGGTTTATGAACAGTAGATTAAATAGGCAACTAATTGTTGTTGGCGGTTGGCCATAGACTCAGATCTGGACACATCCCATGCAATAAATTTAGATATATGATGAAGAAAACTGCTTCCCCTACTTGTGAAGAATGTGGTGTTGTGGAAGACTTACACCATTTATTGATGGAGTGTGTCAGATATGAGTCTAGTAGAAATAGTTTAGTGGCCGACTTGGAGTTGAATGGAGCCGACGTAGGAATGTTCCACAAAATTCTGTCGGAACCTAATAGTGATGACGCAAGAGCTCTATTCAAATTCATGTCGATTATGTTGAAATTATAAGTATGTAGTAATAATTATGGTACCACAAATAAAAATATTTTTCGTGATTTCTAACACTTTTTCGACGTGATAAAAACACATATCCATGCAAAGTTTCATCTTTCTAGCACTAATCGTTTCGACAGACGGACATGACGAACCTATAAGGGTTCCGAGTCATGAACTTCGGAACCCTAAACAGAATAAAAATTGTTTGTTTGGAACTGAGGCAATACAACATTCAACATAACGGTAACGATGATAGCTGTAAAAGTATAAAACTGTGCCACAGCTATCAACCCCTCTCCCCCCATCCTTTATAGGAAAGTAAGATGTTCCAGATCAAAACCAAGGATGTGGTACATTAAATTAAAAGTTCTCCAAGCGGTAGACAAAAAAACTTGTAATTTGTTAAGTAGTAAAAACAGTAAATTAATATTATGTATGTGTTGTGGTATGGTGCGGTGCGGTGCGGGTGTGCTTGTGTATGTGTGTGTATGTGCGTGTGTATGTGAGTGAGTGTTAAGCATCCAAATAAATAAGAAAAAATAGGAATAGGCGGACCCCATAATCATTACGATATAATCACTGTGGAGACTTTCACATACGGGTTAAGAGAAAACATACAACAGCGCCATCTACCGAAGGAACACTGAACCAGGAAGAAACACGGAATGAACAATACTGAGAAACTACAAATCCTGAATCGCGATAAAGAAATTCTCGCGCCGATTTGCATATATGCAACGTCCCAACAACAACCGTTGGACAGTGGCCCGCCGGGCATGATCACCTCGCCTGGTCTTAGGATCCTTCCTTTGTGATGGAGGGACAGGACACCAGTTCCTCCACAATCACTACTTTTAACTTTGCGTTTGTAATCTTACGTAAGAAGACTTCCTTACACACCCATTGGAAGAAAAATAAGACATGGTTGACCACCCTTCCCCTAAATCGTCTTAATGATAATAATGACATGAAAGATAACGTTCTACATGAAAAATCATCATCATCAATAGCCTATAACAGTCCACTGCTGGACATAGGCCTCACCTTAGAAAGGAGATTTTGGCCTACTATACCACGCTGGCCAGACGGTTTGGTATAGGGTTGGTTTCAAGTTTTCCTTTTTTCGCAACGATGTTGTCTTGCGTAGTTTATCCCTTGGTCGCCTTTTACGACACCCGCTGGATGAATAGGAGTGGTGACACTATATTCTTAATCCGTTATCACACGGATAATCCGTCACCACACGGATAAAAATAGATACTGGAATGTATTACCAATACTTACAGTTTGAAGTTCCGTCAGGTTTCCTAAAAGTCCGTCTGGCAATAATTCCAGTTGATTTTTCATTAGGCACAAATCGGCCAGCTTCGGAACATCGTCTAAGGTTCCAGGTTCAATATATTGAATCCTGTTGGTATTTAGCGACAATTTTCTTAATTCGTTAAGACCTGGAAACAGAATCCATAGGTAATAAAGCCACGGTGAAGGTAGTACTGACACGGTCGACCGGGGCAGTACTACCCTCACATGAATAAATAAATATTTCGAAAATCTTAGAGCCCCCGTACACTGCAGACTTTCTATCGGTCGATAGTTTGGTCGGGTTGGGCTGTTAGTGCGCACACTGGCCCAACAATCGGCCGACTATTCTCGAACGATTATACTAGCTTGTGACTGACTATTGAAGAGAACGGCTGTACAATGAAAATAAATGTTAAGCAAGCAAGCAATGTTAACAGTAATAAACAAAAACGAACGATAAGTTGAAAACTCGCGTTTTCCTAAATGTAAAATTAATCTAGATAAATTTTTACCACCGAAAACCCCGAAATCGAAATTCACGCTACTGATTTTAGCACGAATGGGCTGGCTCGGTCGGGGTAGTACTGCCCTCAGAAGAAGACCATCCTAATAATGACAGCATTCTTGCTGTTGTATTTAGTTGGCGTTTATTCTGGATAATGATGTAGAAACATCTGACCAAGCCGCCATGGCATGGGTCACCATGCTGCATTGCCTACCCTCACAAACCTACTCCTAAATTCTAAACAAAAACTCCACTCCGTTACTGTCTGAAGATGCCTGTCTTTAAGATAAGACTACTTACTAGCATCTCTCAAAGTCAAGGCATTCACATCGCCAAGATGCTGAATATCCTCTGCCAAAGTCAGCGCATGCAGAAGCAGCGCGAACACCACAATTCTCCGCATCCTCTGGTTACTGCACCATCACTGTGGACAAAGAAGAATAGGGTAAGATTCTTCTATAAATGATGCAGCATATGTTAGACATGTCACTCTTTGAATTCTTTTGAAACACTCGTACTCAATAGAATAGAATAGATTGGATTGGATTGGAATGGGATGGAATCGAATGAAATCGAATGGAATCGAATGGAATCGAATGGAATCGAATGGAATCGAATGGAATCGAATGGAATCGAATGGAATCGAATGGAATCGAATGGAATCGAATGGAATCGAATGGAATCGAATGGAATCGAATGGAATCGAAAGAAATCGAATGGAAACGAATGGTATCGAATGGAATCGAATAGAATCGAATGGAATCGAATGAAATCGAATGGAATCGAATGGAATCGAATGGAATCGAATGGAATCAAATGAAATCACATGGAATCGAATGGAATCGAAAGGAATGGACTAGAATAGTATAGAAAACTATATTTGCACACGTTATTACAATAGAGTTACAATAGAGTACATAAATAAATATATTTTTTGGACATCTTACACACAACATCATCAAGTCCCAAACTAAGGAGAGCTTGTATTATGGGTACTAAACAACTGATTTGAATACATAAAAATACTTTTTCTTTTGTAAATACATATGTACATATTAAACATAGAAAACACCCAGGCTCCGAAACAAATATTTGTGGATCACACAAATTTTTGGTCCGACCCGGGAATCGAACCCAATCAGCAGACGCATACGCTAACCACTAGACTAACAAGACAGTCAAATAATATATGTAGTGTACAAAGGGCGGCCTTATTGCCAAAGGCAATCTCTTCCAGGCAACCTTAGGATGGATCAAAATGTATCGGAGAGACAGTAGCAGTCGACTGTGCATTGAGCTTTGTGATAAATAGAATACATTATTATTCATTCATAGACAGACATACATACACTTTGCATGAATATATGTGTTGTAATTACGTCCACAAAGTGCTACAATAAAATTATGAAAAATATTTTTATTTGGGGTACCTCCCCTACACGTAAAGTGTGGATGTTTTTCTTTTCTCGCACCTACCCCATCATGTGGGATATCATTAGATAGATATTTTAGAAACATTGTGAGGTTGCTAAAACTATTTTTCGATTTAGGTATCCATTTACGAGATATATAACTTTAAAGCGCATTTTTTTGGAAAAACAGGACGTCCCCCCCTCTAAAAGTTAAACGGACGGCTTGAAAAATCTGAAAATTTCATGATACCATACATTGATCTTTCAAGGAAAACTATAGCGGTTTAGATAACTTTTTTATTTCAGGAGTTATAGGGGCCTAACTTGTAAAATGCACTTGGACTTGGAAAACTTCGTACAAAATTTAAGAGACACGATTTTAAATCTACCTACCATTATGGGTGACTACGGAACCTTATTCTATGCGTGACCCGACACGCACTTGGCCATGTTTTAGATTAGGTAAGCCCCGCGGCTTTGACTTCAGCTTGACTGCCTTTTTGGTCTAGAGGTTAGCGTGTGCGGTTGCTGATCAAGAGGTCTCGGTTTCGATTCCCGGGTCGGACAATTTTTTTGTGTGATTTGCAGATAATTATGTTTACTACTAGATTACTAGTTGACCCGGCGAACTTCCTACCGCGCAACTTTGAAATCCCAGAACTTGATCGCTGCGGCACCTACTAACAGGGGGTGTCACTCCGCACTTTAGGTATAGTCGACTATAGCGAACTTATAGGTGGAATCGAATTACAACGACAGTGTAGTTTTGCAGCCATTTTTATTGATTAAGCAGTGTTTCACTACTCTATATTAATCACTAAGGTATTGGTTATGCCTTGTTTTGCTCTTACAGCTAAATATAAAGATAAAGATAATTTTATTTGCATAAAACATGTGTAGAAAGATATCATGGTATAAACAAAATATGGTACAGTACTTATAAACATGTTTTGCCATAACTGGCGTACAAATATCTATAATAATAATAATAATAAAAAAAACATTATATAATCTAAAACCTATCGCTTGTTCTCAACGAGGAAATGATTGTCCGAATCCCTACGTGCTCGATAATAGGCACATATCTGAATGTGCTGGTCAAGCTTATCTCTATACAATTCCATGAATTATTTTAAACAATATATGCCTGTCCGCCCAGGCCAATCCGGCACTCTCGCGCATTATTGATTTTTTTATACTTTTCATTACTCACAATGGCTTCTAATGACCAACCTCGATCTTCTAATTCATGCAAAAGATATAGTTCTGTTTACGGATGTCTAAATAAAAGATTTTAGGTGTTAAGTAGGAACTAATGCGTTCGTGTCGTACGTAAATATATATATTAATAATAATATTCTTTATTGATATAAATTAAATATACAATACATTATAGGATTCTCTAACACCCACGCTAGTAAAGACTGTGTGTGTGTGTGTGTGTGTGTGTGTGTGTGTGTGTGAGTGTGAGTGTGTGAGTGTGAGTGTGTGTGTGTGTGAGTGTGAGTCTGAGTGTGAGTGCGTGCGTGCGTGCGTGCGTGCGTGTGTGTGTGTGTGTAACTTTGCGTCTGGGTACTACAGAGTGGTGTTTGGTGTTACAGCACTTTAAGAAGATTTTCTGTAGTGTCATAGTCCATTGATTTTAGCCAATCGGTCACAACCATTTTAAATTTCCTGTTGTTTAATTTCCGTACCTTACAAATTTTGTCACATTTATTATATGTATTAGGAGCCAGAAAATTGTAATGCCTCTGAGCAAATGCTGATTTAACACGAGGCACTGGGCATCGCTTCCTACGCCTATGCGTTAAAGTAAGCAAAAGGGACATTGTGTTTGTGGTATCTTCGGAGCATTTCCTTGACAAATATCCGCCTTACAGATAGTACACCTGTGATTTCGTATACCGAAGACGTGGGATATCGATACGGTTGGTAAAAGAGTACCTTAAGATGCATGCGCTGCGCTCGCTCAGCCCCAATCAAAGGGGTCTTCGCTGCACCACCCCACGAGCAAATGCAGTATATGATTATGCATTCGCATAGTGCTTGGTAAGTTTGTATCAATATTGTACCATTAGCCACTGTGCGCAGGTTCTTAAAAATATAAACCAATTTCCTGACTCTAGCTGTTAACGTCATAAGGTGTTTAGTCCAGGTAAGCCTATCGTCCAGCATTACTCCAAGATACTTGATGAAAGTGACTCGAGACAATACCGCACACTCGCAGATCGTTCGGCCATCATTTCTATTGCTCGGGAAGGTATGCATTTTTAAAATATGCGAGTCATCAGGTTTACCCACTGATGTTTTACTGAAACAGACATATTTTGATTTATTGGCGTTTAACGATAGGAGACTGCTCTCCAACCAGGAGGTTATATATTATATACGACGCGAACAGATATTTCGATGTGATATTATTTAAAACGTCATTTGTTGACAAAAGTACCTACAGTTATTTTTTCACTAAAGTGCTAGAGAAAAAGTAGATATATTATACCTAATTTAAAATTATTTTTAAAAGAAGACATACCTGATTACATCAGAACAGATAAGAGTTACACGATAGAAAGAGACGCAATTGTAGGTAAATATAATAGTGGTATAAGTAGGTGCTTCGGCGCTGTGCAATCTGAATTGAACTTAATGAAATGACACCAACGGTCCCTATTTCTTTAATTTACTTTTAGGAGTGAGTCTTCTGTACTGGTAATTAAGTATTCTGTGGTACTGAGATATTCTCATGTCACGGTGTTTGCAATTAAACTCCTCCGAAACGGCTGGACCGATTCTCATGAAATTTTGTGTGCATTTCGGGTAGGTCCGCGAATCGTTCAACATCTATTTTTCATACCCCTAGAATGCGAGCGGAGCCGCGGGCATCAGCTAGTAGGTACATATAAAGATGTAAACATTACAACGTCTGTTGCCCATGTGTTCACAAACTGATAAAGACCGTTGTTTTTTAACCGACTTCAAAAAAAAGGAGGAGGTTCTCAATTCGTCGGAATCTTTTTTATTTTCTTTATGTATGTTCAGCGATAATTACGTCGTTTATGAACCGATTTCAAACCAACCGATGGTGGAACGCTGAACTCGAAAAACTCAGAAATACACTACGTAAACAATTCAATCGAGCCAAAAACTCGAGACATCCGGATGATTGGGAACTCTACAAGGAAACCCAATATACCTTCAAAAAACAAATCAGACACGCCAGGAGACTAGCCTGGAGGAAGTTCTGCGAATCAATCGAATCAAACAATGAAGCTGCCCGAGTGAGGAAAATCTTATCCAGCGACCAAGATCGCAACCTCGGTGCGCTAAAAAAGCCCGATAACACATTCACACAAACAGACCACGAAATCTGTAAGGTCTATGGGCAAAGCCATAGCAAAATAGTAGTTTTAGATCTTTGCACGGTTACGTGATTAAATAATTGTTTTACTAAAGTTAACGTACGTGCCCTCAAACAATAGTAATATTATAAATATTAATTAAGGAAGTATAAACAACAGATTGTCAATTAAGCAATTCGATTAAGTAAATAATATCTCATAGTAGCCCCCACCTAAACTGTACACATATTACATTGTATATAAGCTTTAGTTTAAGTCAAATTAATTGGAGTCTTACAGAGATAAGAGAGTCATTAATAAAACATTACAATCAAGTGTCGTCTAATTGACTCCCTGGGATAACACGCAATAATTGGTGACCCCGACGTGATCTATTGGTTTCTAGTGCTGATATAATACCGGGACGACCGGAACCCTATATGGTGTTCAGCAGTGAATCTAGAAAACAATAGCATTACGAAATTATCACATCCCAAAAATGGCTCCAACAACAACTCCTTCAAGAGGCGACACGGGGTGCGAATCAGTTGCTGCTATCACGGTCACAGACAAACTACCGCAATTTTGGACAGACTCCCCACGTTTATGGTTCGCCCAGTTCGAAGCAATAATAGCACCACAAAAACAGGGCGAAGATTACAAATATAACATGGTAATATCCAAACTACCAAAAGAGGTCGTCCATCAAGTCAGTGACATATTAACTAACCCACCCAGCGAAAACAAGTACTCCACAATCAAGGAACGTCTGATAAACTGCTACGAAGAGAGCGAACACCGACGTTTCCACAGACTACTAGCAGAAATGGACCTGGGAGACCAGTGACTTCCCAGCTCCTGCGAAAAATGAAAGAAGCTGGATGTGGAAAAATAAACGACGACACTATTCGCCTGCTGTGGCTAAGACAACTCCCCGCTTCGCTAACAGCGATATTATCGGTCACAAACAATATGTCGTTAGACCACTTGAGCGAATTAGCCGATAAAATTTACGAGAACTTGACCTACAACAAAAGAAATATTCAAGAAACAGCGGTTGACATTAACCTAGTTACAAACATAACGTCACAACTTGAAGCCATGCGAATAGAAATAAATGCATTACGCAGCATACGCGAGCATCAACCTAGGCAACGCAGCAAATACCAAACACGACATATGCCACATTCACGGTCAAGGTCGCGCCACAGAAACTCACATAATGGGTTATGTTATTTCCATAATCGGTTCAAGCAGGATTCATATAGATGCAATAAGCCTTGTGCATGGAATACAATTAAAAATAACAGGCCATCGGAAAACTAAAATTAGCACAGAATAAGACGGGCCTCTGTGCTATCCACCCAGCAAACCGTCTAACTATAACTGACTCAAACAGTGGTTATAGATTTTTAGTCGACACGGGTGCTAACATTTCGGTTATAAATAGCACAAATAAGAAGAGCCAAGCATGCGAATACCAATTATTCGCCGCAAACGGGACCCCTATAAATACATACGGGGAACGCACTTTAACGCTTAACCTAGGACTACGCCGAAGCTTTAAATGGACATTTACCATTGCCGACGTTAAGATGCCAATCCTGGGAGCTGATTTTTTGAATCATTATCAGTTATTAGTCGATATACACGAAAAAAAACTGATCGATAAAAAAACAGGTCTGAAAACGCCTGCCAAAATAGTAAGAACAAAAATTGCATCCGTGCGATCTATAAACGCTTCTCTACAGGAACCAATAAAGGGATTATTAGAGAAATATGAAGATATTACAAAGCCTAGATCAATGAATCTACAGACTAAGCACCAAGTACAGCATCAAATAATAACAAAAGGTTTCCCAGTATTTACGCGAGCACGTCCATTACCGCCTGACAAATACAGGATTGCAAAACAAGAGTTCCAAGATATGATGGACATGGGAATATGCCGTCCTTCAAGCAGTCAATGGGCATCGCCACTCCATTTAGTCAAGAAGAAGAATGGCGAATGGAGAGCATGCGGAGATTACCGCGCACTAAATAAAATAACAGTACCAGACAGGTACCCGCTGCCAAGGCTACTCGATTTCACGTATGTAGCAAGCGGAAAAGGAATATTCAGCAAGATAGACATAAAGAAAGCTTTTCACATACTGCCCGTTGCTGAACCAGAGAAAACAGCGATAATAACCCCTTTTGGACTTTTTGAATTCATCAGAATGCCATTCGGGTTACGAAATGCAGCACAGTCCTTCCAAAAATTTATGGACTCTATATTCAGAGACTTGGACTACGTATTTGTATATGTGGACGACATATTTATCGCTGACAAGAAAAATAACCTTAAGGAACATTATGAACACTTAGAGGAGGTGTTTAGGCGCCTACATAAAAACGGCATAACAATAAATACAAGCAAATGTGAATTCGCCAAGTCGGAGATTGATTTCCTCGGTTATCATATAACGAGCCAAGGGTTGACTCCTACTATGGAAAAGATTCAAGCTATAAACAATTACCCTAAACCACAAACGGTAAATGAGTTACGACGTTTTTTGGGTATGATTAATTTCTACAGAAGCAGTATTCCACACGCAGCAAAGCATCAGGCACCGTTAAATAAATATTTAATTAATAGCAAGAAAAATGATAAGACGGTTATCCAGTGGAATACGGAATCAAACCACGCGTTTGAACGCTGCAAGCAGGACATTCGACAATTAACTACATTGGCATATCCGGACAGCAACGCACAAATAGCGTTAATGACAGATGCTAGTCTCAAATGCGCAGGCGCTGTACTACAGCAGCGAAGAAAAACAAAATGGGAACCAATAGCTTTTTTCTCCAAATCATTTAGTGAAGCCCAAACAAAATACTCTACCTACGATAGAGAGCTGCTAGGAATCTATATGGCTATAAAACACTTCAGAAGACTCATAGAAGGACGAGAATTTACAGTCTACACGGATCACAAACCACTAATGCATGCTTTCGACAAGAAGCCATCATTGGATGATACCCCTAGACGAATCAGATATCTGGATTATATATCACAATTCAGTACGGATATCCAGCACATCAGTGGCCACAAGAATGTGGTAGCCGATGCCTTATCTCGAGTTATCGAGACGATAACCTCACCCTCTGCAATCGATTGGCACGAGGTAGAAAAATATCAAAAGAACAATAGCAAGATAAGCGAACAAACAATCGGAGACAAGAAAACAGAATCTTCACAAGCAGATAAGCAAACAGAAAAACGGACACGTTCTGGTAGAGTCTCCCACCAGACGGTTAGATTCCAACTATAATAGATAAACCAAAACTATACAACAATAGTATATAATAGTAATGTAAGGATGTTTCTTCTCTTTAGAGGGGGAATATCTATGGGCAAAGCCATAGCAAAATAGTAGTTTTAGATCTTTGCACGGTTACGTGATTAAATAATTGTTTTACTAAAGTTAACGTACGTGCCCTCAAACAATAGTAATATTATAAATATTAATTAAGGAAGTATAAACAACAGATTGTCAATTAAGCAATTCGATTAAGTAAATAATATCTCATAGTAGCCCCCACCTAAACTGTACACATATTACATTGTATATAAGCTTTAGTTTAAGTCAAATTAATTGGAGTCTTACAGAGATAAGAGAGTCATTAATAAAACATTACAATCAAGTGTCGTCTAATTGACTCCCTGGGATAACACGCAACTTCTTGAAACACACTTCCCAGACTGTAGCCTCTCAGAGGAAAAGATCTGGAAGGAAAATACAGGAATGGTACCAACCAACAATGACTGGACTGTAGCCCGCGAAATAGTGACAGAGGACAGGATTTCGTGGGCTATCAAGTCTTTCCAACCGTATAAATCCGCAGGCCTGGATGGCATTCTACCGGCCCTTTTGCAATGGGGTATTGAATCCCTAAAACCATGGCTGGTGGAAGTCTACAGAGCCTGCATTGCACATGGATACATCCCTCTCGCTTGGCGGGAGGTGAAGGTTATCTTCATACCGAAACCCGGAAAAACCGACTACACACAACCCAAAGCTTATAGACCTATAAGCCTGACATCATTCCTATTGAAGACCCTAGAAAGACTATGCGACAGATACATCAGAGATGGACCTCTACGCATGGTACCGCTACACAAACAACAGCATGCATACTCAATAGGGAAATCAACAGAATCCGCTTTGCATAGCGTGATTTCCAAGATTGAATGCGCTGTAGACCACAAAGGTTCAGCACTGGCTGCCTTCATAGATATAGAAGGCGCCTTTGATAAAACAATGTTCCACAGCATCGACATAGCCCTTAAAAGGCATAGTGTGACCCCAACCTTATGCAGTTGGATAACCAACATGCTCAGGCAAAGGGCCATACAAGTCACGGTGAATGACACCACGAGAGCCATTGTGGCGAAGGGATGCCCACAAGGAGGTGTCCTCTCGCCCCTATTATGGAACCTCGTCGTGAACAGCCTCCTAAGTGGTTTAAACGACAAAGGCTACTTCACCGTAGGATATGCCGATGACATAACAATCATAATAAATGGCACTCACGAAAACACACTGTGTAACCTCATGCGTCAAGCCTTGAAAATTGTAGAGGACTGGTGCAAAGAGCATAAACTAACAGTCAACCCCACAAAAACAGAACTGGTCCTCTTTACCAAAAAAAGGAAGCTGGCAAAATTGCAACTGCCACGCTTTTACGGATCTACCCTAAACCTGACATCAGAGACCAAATACCTGGGCGTCTATTTGGACAAACAACTGAATTGGGCTAAACATACTGAATACATTACCACAAAAGCCAGTATATCACTGTGGCAATGCAAGCAACTGCTTGGCAGAAATTGGGGCATCAGTCCCAAGGCCACTTACTGGCTATACACTACAGTTATTCGACCAACTATAACATATGGCTCCCTAGTCTGGTGGCCCAGGACAGACTCGGTTACTTGCCAAAAAACCCTTGAAAAACTACAGCGATACGCCTGCGTGGCTATCACTAGTAGCATGAGAACCACACCAACAGCCGCACTGCAAACAATGCTGGGGCTGCCACCCTTGCACTTAGTTGTTAAAGAGGAAGCAGCACTAGCAGCGTTTAGACTCCATAATGCCGGCACACTGGGAAATGACTCCAGAATCAAACACACACGCATAAGAGAACGAGCGATCACACATCAACCCATGTTGACATCACCCAATGATAGGATGCTGAAGAAATTTAATTTTCAGAAGCACTATAATATACACCTAGAAGAAGAACCACACGACAAATCAGATACAAAAGAACTCAGAATATACACCGATGGCTCCAAAACCAACTCAGGAACCGGAGCAGGTGTATTCTCAGACGAACTTAACATCAGGGTATCGAAGCCGCTAGGTAGATTCAACACTGTATTCCAAGCGGAATGCGTGGGTATTATCCTGGCGGCCCACGCTATAGAGACAAGGAAAATTACGGACTCACACATCCGTATAGTCTCTGATAGTGCATCGGTACTTAAATCCCTGAATAAAACCCATGTCACTTCGAAACTCATAATGGACTGTCACAACGCGTTAGAACGCGTTGCGACCTCCGGCCGGAATTCAGTGACAATACAATGGATAAAAGGACACAGCGGATCGCTAGGTAACGATGCGGCCGATGAGCTGGCTAGGAGAGGGTCGGGCGCAGCGGTTTTCGGACCCGAACCCGTGGTGCCTGTCCCATTCAGCCAGCTCCGTGGTTGGCTGCAAGAATTTACCCGCACACAAGCACAACACCACTGGCTATCTGTCCCAGGCTGCAGACAATCAAAGGAAGCCATGCCACTTCCTAATGATAAACTAACCAAACGCCTATTGCGTTTGGACAGGGACAGTCTGCGGCTGGTGGTAGGAACTATCACCGGACACTGCTCACTAAACAAACACTTCCACACCATAGGCATAACTGACAGTCCCCTATGCAGAGCATGCTTAGGGGCAGAGGAAACGGTGTCACATGTACTCATTGAGTGCACAGGTGTCACCGAAACACGGAAAAACACACTTGGATCTCCTAAATCTGTTGCAGAATGTCTGGACAGACTCGGAGACCTTATCCGCTTCTGGAGGGAGGTGGGCTGGCTGGAGTGATGGCCGCCCTCACGTACAATGGTCCACTTAAAGGACTAAGTGCGGAAACCACCCACATAACATAGAACATAGAACATAGAACATAGAACCGATTTCAAAAATTATTTTTGCATTGGAATGGGCGTAGCTTACAGGTGGTCCCATCGTCACCATATCGGGATCTGATGATGGGATCTCAAGAAAATCGTGAGAACTCTTCAAATATCATTGGCACAATTGTCGCGATTTGGGTACTCGGAATAGTTTTTTATTGAAGTCGGTTCCTTTTTGTTAAAATTATTAAATTATAATGTAAGCGGAGTTTCTCAAACGATATTATTATCTATATTTGAGGGTCACGGATGGGAGGGCACATATTTAGGTATCACTAGCTGAGTCCCGCGGTGTTACCCGCGTTTATTATTGTAAACCATCAGGAAAGCCAAAGTTACTCCTTGTGGCATAAGCTTTCTACCAGTGAAAATCTCGTCAAAATCGGTGCAGCCGTTCCCGAGATTACTCAGAACAAACAGACAGACAAAAAAATATAAAAATTACTTTTTTGGTGTAAGTACGTTCATTACGTAAAAAACTGTTAATTATATAAGATAAGATAAGATAAGATAAGATAAGATAAGATAAGATAAGATAAGATAAGATAAGATAAGATAAGATAAGATAAGATAAGATAAGATAAGATAAGATAAGATAAGATAAGATAAGATAAGATAAGATAAGATAAGATAAGATAATATTCATTTGCATTATGTATAGACACTACAATTTCATTTATTTGTATAGATTACTAGCTGATGCCTGCGGCTCCGCTCGCGTCCTAGGGTCATGAAAAATAGATGTTGGCCAATTCTCAGACTTACTGAATATGCATTAAAAATTTCATAAGAATCTGTCAAGCCGTTTCGAAGGAGTATGGGAACGAACATTGTGGCAAGAGAATTTTATATATTAGACTAGCTGATGCCCGCGGCTCCGCTCGCGTCTGAGCGGTATCAGAAATAGATGTTAGCCGATTCTCAGACCTACCCGATATACACACAAAATTTCATACAAATCGATCAAGCCGTTTCGGAGGAGTATGAGAACGAACATTGTGACACGAGAATTTTATATATAAGATTATTTAGCACTAACACATTGTGATTTCTGCCATAGAGAAACACCTCACTAGGCCGCCATGGTGTGAGTCAGCATGCTGCATTGTTTGTACTCACAATGGGGATGGTGACCCCTACTCCTTATATTTTTATTATTTAACAGCGTAAATGTACAATGGCGGACTTAATGACACAGGCATTCTCTACCAATCTACCGTCGAGTGGTGTTGAGATTAATTCAACTCATCGATGATCTTCACCAAACCAATGCCAAAAGTGTCACAGTGCTCCCATCCCCAACGATGACAGTTGAAATCTCCCATAACTAATATTGGGCTCTCTAAACTCTGTAGCAAGTCTCTCAATATAGGCAGGAAACTTTGATGGGGGTTAGCAATGTAGATGGAAAGCACAGAAACACTACTGATTTTCGCTGCTACAATGCTGATATCATCTGGGAATTGGGGTAAGGGAAGGGTTATAAGAAGGACTGTACTTCCGTAACCATCAGACCTGTCGCATCTAAGCACGTTGAAATGCGGAACATGAAAGTTGAGACTTAGTAGAAGCCAAGTCTCAGCAAGAGAAACAGCCAAAGGCTTGTATTTATTCAACAGGAATATGAGGTCGTGCTTCTTATGAAACACACTCCTCACATTCCATTGTAGGAATACTTGTTGGGACGCCATTTTTAAAGTTGGTACTAACCAACAAAGTTGATAAGTGTGTTAGCAACGTTGTACGGTATACTAGAAGGGGATCGAGATAGAGGTAAATTGGAGGTTAATACAGAAGTCAAAAGTTGTATTAGAAGATCAATAGTAGAAGTCTCAAGTGATGAGTTAAGAGCAAAACCGTTGGGTTAAGAAGGTTGGGGAGAGTGAATGATAGATTGTGCAGCTATATACACTCGGTTCCAAAAATAACGGGTTAGTCACATAAACCCGAATATCTCCCGAACTACGTATGCCATCCTAATGAAACGAAGACTGTTCAATTGAGAATTTAATTATACAGATAAAAAATAAAATAAAACTTAGTTACACCCACAATATTAATCTTAAATTAAAAAAAAACTAAAGTAGTCATATTTTTCTTAAGATTACATTTTTTTTATGATTGTTTTTTTGCTGTTTTTCATCACTGGAGGCTTCATCACGTGGAGGCAATACAAAGTATTAAATGAAGAAAGTGATGAAAAACAGCAAAAAAACAATCATAAAAAAAATGTAATCTTAAGAAAAATATGACTACTTTAGTTTTTTTTTAATTTAAGATTAATATTGTGGGTGTAACTAAGTTTTATTTTATTTTTTATCTGTATAATTAAATTCTCAATTGAACAGTCTTCGTTTCATTAGGATGGCATACGTAGTTCGGGAGATATTCGGGTTTATGTGACTGACCCGTTATTGGTTTATGTGACTGACCCGTTATTTTTGGAACCGGCTTTAGATAGTGTAGGGCGAAGTTTAGACTGCCGAAGAACAGTTTTCGGTAGGACTGGGTTTGTTGAAGGGGTTGGGTAGACTGAAGGGACCGGGTAGACTGGATGGATTGAGTGGGCTGAGAGGATTGGGTAAATTGTGGGGTCTTTAGGGTGTCAGCATAGCTGCGAGTAGTAGAAGGGACCACTTCACTTGCTTCCATATAGGAAATGTTTTTTTCCGCCATCATGATCTTAATGGCCCTCTGTCTGCCATACTCCGGGCAAGCTTTGCTATTGGCAAAGTGACCACCAGAGCATAGGACACAAAAGGCCTCCCTTTCTGTTACCTCACATTCGTTACTGGGATGCTCATGTCCGCACTTGCTGCATCTAGGCTTAGATCTGCAGATAGACTCCACATGACAAAACCTGCAGCATTTTCTACATCGGACGGTGGGGTAAATATATTGCTGTACAAGAAGAGAATTATAGCAGCAGAAAACTCGTTTAGGTAGAACCTGGCCATCAAAAGTGAGGACACAGATTTCTGTTGGCTTCCACTCCAAGATACCTTCATTAAATGATTTTCGGTTAAGACGCCTGACTTTAATAACCTACCCACAGCCCTGCGGCACTGTCACAAATTTAATTACCTCATCATGATTCATGTCGGTAGGGATACCAGATACAAGACCCATTTTCATTATTACACCCAGTAATGTTAAAAGTAGGAATGTTGGCAGTGAATTTACATATATTTAAGAGGGGGTTAATTAGCATCCTGAGGGGATTAAAACTGTATGGATACTCTATTCCTTCCAACTTTTTTAATACCATCTCTGACAATAATAATTGTGTTATTTTTAAAAATAAAAAGCCCAAATGAAACAGGATTGAGAGTTGTACCAGAGCCTAATTGCCTCTCCACGCGAGAAACATGTACTATATAGGGACCACTATCATTAATTGTGTATTTGTCACGACCAACAAAGGTTTTCGTTTGAGTTTGGAGACGTTTAAGAGGGGGCACTTGCCTCATCGTTGCCATTTCGTTTCCGTGAGGTATAAACGGGGGGCCTGATTTCTTCCACCGTAGCGTTGCAGAGTACTTTGGCAAACTGTTCAAGAGGAGTTGAAGGTTGATCGGGTTGGATAGCAGAGGGGGTGAAAGGAGGGGTTACTGGAGGTGTAGATATATCAGCAGGATCGGGCGGTTTATTCCCGCTCATATTAACTTTGTAGGGACACACACATACATTGCATTAGCAGTACGTAGAATTGTATAGATAGTTCAACTCATCTGTGCGCACGGCGCTATGTGTGAGTAAACCTTGTATACAATACAGTGACTGTGTGTGCGTGACAAGAGGTACAGTGAAGTACAAAATACAAATACAGTAATTTCATAAATAAAAAAGTACAACTTGGTGACAAACAGTAACTATTGTCAATTCGTTTAGATTATTTAGTTTTAAAGGTTATTGTAACCTGCTGTATAATAATTATTCGAATTAAATAAAACAACTTAATTTGTTAAATACATGTTTATTGAACTATTAATCTGTATCGCTACTAGAAGCATCAAATGATGAATAATCGGATGTTCTAAACGATAATTTTGAATAGTTGAACGTATAACATCAACGTTAAAGTTGTCTAATTCCAACTTCTTTGCACGTTTTTTGCGGTTTTTATACGGAGATTTAAATTTAGTAATTTTCTTTTCCTTCATCCAATATATTAGTTATTGTTCTCTCTGATACCCCCACTGCCATTACTGTTCTTTTTAGCACACTGTTTAAATGTTCACTCAATTTCGATCTTGAAATTGGATGCGCACTATAAACTAGATCACTTACTAGTTGCATTATATCTGTCGCATCCTTTTTCAGAAAGTCGTATACTTTGGCAATGGTTTCACGAGTCTAAAACAAAAAGAATACGTTAACGTTAAAAAATATATATTTTTAAAGATACCTACATTAATTAATCATAATGAATGATAATTAGAAATCATAAGAAATTAACACATTAAATATTAATAAAACTTACCTGACTAGTCATTTTCCTTAGCGACTGTACCAACAGCCACGTCACTGCCACACAAATAAAAGCTGTATAATTACAAGCGCACGCACACATAGCGCCGCGCGCACAAATGAGTTGAACTGTCTATATCAATGTATGTGTAAAGTGCCACCCGCATCATTTCCCACCGTGTGACTGCGATGAGGCTACGGTCTTTCATTTAAACTACAAGACTCACTTATCTAAATTGGGGTATCTCAGGATATACCCTTTTTTTTTTTTTTTTTTTTACGTTTGGAAATCCCCGCGGACCGTCACCCCGTCGGGGGTTACGGCGGGGTGGTGTGTCGGACTCGAACCGACTAAAACCACACGGTGTGATCTCAGGATATACCCACATCAACCTACCTACCTACCTACACTGGTGACCCCAATAAAGAACATTGAACAAGTTTTGTGAGTGTTAGTACAGTTTATTAAGGAAAATGCCAAACCCAGAGTTGCGGAAAATGCAGCCAATGCCGCCAATGCCGTTAGGTATTGATAATATATTATTTTGTTAATTTAAATATTTTTTTTTATATTTCGTAATAGGTATAAAGTTCATAAAATATTGTAGTATATTCACTTGTATCTTGTAAATGGAGCGACTACGCCACAAATTATTAACTTATTATTATGGGTAATTCCCAAGTTAAAGATAACGTCGCAGTGGCTCAGACCAACGTTAATAAACAGATGGAAATAAGTGAAAGAATTATTACAATAGGAGTTGTATCAATAATATTGGCCGCCATCGTAGTTGGTGTGGTATTGTATGGCGTACGACTGTCGTGCCATCGGCGCGTTAATGCCTTAATCACACGTACCGAGCAAACAGTGTTCTCGGCCGTGTACTCGGTACGTATAAACAGTGCCGAGCGCTCGGCCGAACGAAGTGGCGAGACAGTAGCTCGGCGTCCGTTCTACTTATTAGGGCGAGTGGCCAGTAAACTATCATCGTGTGTAACACCAAAATCAGATCTCAACATCCATGATCTTGTCCAAACCCGGCGTTGCTCTTTTTCCAACAATTCCTTTAATTTTATAATTATATACATATATTCATTATCATCAGCCTTTAACAGTCCACTGCTGGACATAGGCCTCTCCTTAGTAAGGGTGGCACTTTACACATACATTGCATTAGCAGTACTTAGAATTGTATCAATGTATGTGTAAAGTGCCACCTGCATCATTTCCCACCGTGTGACTGCGGTGAGGCAGTCTGGAGTGCTGTAGACGTATTCGGTTTATAAACTATAAAATTAGTGTTATAATTATGTTAGAACTTTGTAAAGGAACTTTTATTATTACCGCAGTGTTTATACAGACTTTCATTTAAACTATATCTCAGGATATACCCACATCAACACCTACAACTTACCGGTAATATTGATTAGATAAACACAAACTACACACCGTAATCAATAGGACAGCACAAAATAACAAAAAAGACCCAATAGTCACAAAATCACTCAAGAAATTTTAAAAATTCTAGACACACGTGTTATCCAAACGAACGACCCGGCAAGAATCATAATAATAATTAGATTCAGTGTTGCCGCTTAGGAAAAAAAAGTCGCCAAACCACAATGAAAATGTCGCTAGATATTAAGAAAAAAGTACTCAAAAAAGTCCCATTTTGCCCATTTTCGGCCAAGCAACGCCCAACAATATGGATTTGATAGAAAAAAAACATCTTGTTTTATGATGATTAATCGCGGTGTTCATTTATCAAAAAAAAGATGGCAACATATTTTGTACATAAAAAAGTTATGAATGATAAAAATGAAATTAAGGAAATCCGTACATAGTTCATTGTTTTGTGGATAAAATATGCACTAAGCAGTGTTGCCAATTATGTACTAATTTCGTCAAAAATATAATTGATACTGTTTATGCTGTACGATTTATAAGATGTAATTAATATAATGCTTTAGTTGGATCAGTCATAACAGGTTTCAACCACATTTTAAACTCTTCATGTTGTTCCCATTCTGGTCTATACTTTTGAGCGTATGCATTCTTTTTTAAAGGGATTTCCATATCCACAATATGATTTTGATAATAACGACGAACATTGAACACACGTAGACACTATTTAAAACCGGTTTGTTCTGCGAAAAAGTAACAAATAACTTAGAAGAAACCTGGTATTCCTTCCTTTGAGACTTAGAGTAACGGGATGATGAATGAATGAGAAATAAATAGCTTTATCTGTAAGTACATCTTCTGATAGAGTCAGACGCATAAAACCATAGTGCTGCCATTTGTACTAAAATATTGTATTTTTAATAATTAAAAAGTTTTTTTTTGATGTGAAACATCTATAGCCGCACGTAAAACAGATTTCTGGCCTGGCGACGCCTGGCGACGCGTCGCCACGGCACGCTATACGATGGTATATATATACAGTCTATATGCAGTAGTGTGTACGGTGTGGCAACGCGTCGCCACACCGTACACACTACTGCATATAGACTACTATTTTAATAATTAGTAATATTTTATTTTATCATTATGACATATTTAGTTCACACATTTTTTTCTTTTAATTTCACTCCCCTACCTACTAGACGTTGGTAGTCAGCTTTGCAAACGAAAAGTCGCTAGAAGTCGCCAAATTTATTTTTGTCGCTAGATGGAAAAAAAAGTCCTTAGACACATACAAATCCGCGAAATCTAGCAACAAAGTCGCTAAAACGGCAACACTAATTAGATTAACTAAAAACACACGTCTCGAGCGGTTTAGCGGGTCGAAGGAGAGACGTGAGGGGCGGAGAAGCGGCCGGCTCTCCAAAGATTATAATAATATACTAAACAGAACGGTTAAAGTTCTGAAGGTAACGATCTCTTCGGCACTGTTCCTTTTTAGGGTTCCGTAGCCAAATGGCAAAAAACGGAACCCTTATAGATTCGTCAAGTCTGTCTGTCTGTCTGTCTGTCCGTCCGTATGTCACAGCCAATTATTTCCGAAACTATAAGAGCTATACTGTTGAAATTTGGTCAGTCGATGTAATCTGTGAACCGCATTAAGATTTTCACATAAAAATGGCAAAAAAACAATACATTTTGGGGGTCCCCATACTTGGAACTGAAACTCAAAAAAAATTTTTTCATCAAACCCATACGTGTATCTATGGATAGGTGTTCAAAAATGATGTTGAGGTTTCTAATATCATTTTTTTCTAAACTGAATAGTTTGCGCGAGAGACACTTCCAAAGTAGAAAAATGTGTGTCCCCCCCCCCCTCTAACTTCTAAAATAAGAGAGTGATAAAACTAAAAAAAATATATGTTGTACATTACCATGCAAACTACCAACGAAAATTGGTTTGAACGAGATCGTGAGTAGTTTTTTTTTAATACATCATTAATCGTAACACGCAATTTACCTTTCATTCAATCAAAACACTAGTATAAAAACATCGATGAAAGTTACAACGAACTACAAGAACTTTTATATGATCTTACTTGCTGATACGGAACCCTTCATGGGCGAGTCCGACTCGCACTTGGCCGCTTTTGTGAAACTGTAATTGAAAACTTTTAGATTTACTTTAAAATAGCAATGACGTAATAAAGTTCATTATGAGTGACTTTTGTTCCTATTTTTTTCAATCTTAAGCTCAAAATGTATATCAAATGTATCATGAATTTTTATACAGTACAGGGATTATCTTATAAAGAATTGTTAAATTCTAAACGCCAAAAAATTAATAAATTGATGCTTTTTGACGGACTTTGCAATATAATTTCTTGAAATTATATTGCAGCGCAAAAACGCGCGAATACTATGACTTTAGGTAATTATTAAAATTAAGTAAAGTCATTGAACCGCGCGCGAACGAACTGTGCAGCTGATGACCTCCGGTCATCTGTTTTTATTTTGAAATACATTGCAGTTATATTGATTTTATTGGTTTGTTGGCTTTATAAATGAGATAATTAGGTAGTTATGATTCTAAGTTGCACTATGTGTAGGTATATAACGAGAAAAATACAAAAAAGAACTTAGATAAATTAACAGATTTTTTGCGTTTTTTTTTTGCTAAACCTATTCAGTATCATGGTCTTGTAAAGGATTCACTAATCATTCGCCTTATGCCTGCGTGGCCACTAGTTGGCAAAATGTGGAAGTCGTTGATTATTACACGTTGATCATCCTTACTATTTATACGTTCTATATCTTTTAAAATACACAAACGTGGCCCTAACCAATTACTTATTTTCCTTATTTCTGTTATTACCGTTTCTATAAAAATATTATTATTATTATTTTTAATAAAATATAACTCAATTATACCGATTTCCATACAAAACTTACTTAGTTCTCTCACAAATTCGCCTGGCGATAATTGCGATCGAGAAGATAAATTAATAGTAACGATATGTTTTGATGGCACAAAAGAAAAACATTTACTTTCATATTCGATTAAATTTAAGTGACGATATCGATTATTTTCTTCGTCTGTTATAAAACGCAATTCTGTAAAATATTTGGGCTTATTTTGAATTTCTACAACTTTCAACTTTTCAGCCTGATTGTTATCAACAGCATAAGTATCTTGTACTTGCTTTGCTCTCTGATCCCTTGTCATTACACTAATACTCACATTTTGACCTATTTCTTTTAACTCATCAGAGCTTATACACACACGCGATAGTGCATCAGCTGCGGCATTATTTTTTCCCTTTAGGTATTCAACTACAAAATCATACTCTTCTAAAATTATTCTAAATTTCATTAATCTACTTGATGGATCGCGCATGCTAAATAAAGATATAAGCGGTTTATGATCCGTTTGAATTTTAAACTTACGTTTTGCTGATACTATCCACACACGAATTATATTTTTGTATTATACTTTTCGCTTCCTTCAATTTTTTCTCTAAAATATTACCAGTTTTACGAGAAGGCCCAATTTTTATTAAATATTTTCTTACTTCTAGTAACTCCTTATACAATGTTTGTATGTTCTCGTCCTCCATAGAATGTTATTATTTCTCTTTAGATTATTCCATTATAGTAACCAAATTAGTTTTAACAACTCAAAAATATCACCACCAATAACAAGAATAAAAGAATAAGAGAAAAATACGTACTTGATTACAAAATAGGATGATTCATTCACTTCATTTATTACTTACGATATTTGATGTTGCAAGAACATGTATAAGTGCATTATTTAATTGGCACTATCACTGCAGCTGAAAAACACAAATAACATATATTTAACACATAAAAGTTATATAGATCTGCAGAACCTCACTGTACACACCACAACAAAACCATTGCTTTGCACACTTGTAAATTGGTTTTATACTCCGGTATCATTTATCTTCATATCTGGGTATGCAATACGCCTACCAAAGAACGATCCTCTTCTTGCGCTACTTTGGAATTCCTGCCGTACCCAACGCAAGTGGCATTTCCGGTATATTCGAAATGCTATATACAATACAGCGCAGGTTGCTAACAATACAAAAATCATCATTAATATATTCGTCATCGATAGATGGTATTGTAAATCTTGTAGGGATGCTTGATTTTGTCCCCCTGCTGCTGTTTGTGCAACTACAATTTCCTTTGATTTGGATGTGCCCATTTTTCATAATAATTACACGTGTTGTTCGTGTTACAGATTGCAAATACAATAATGATAAATTTAAACATTGTTAAAATCTTGCATTAACACACCAATGTTTATGAAGCACACTCCCTATTAGGGTATGCGTGCGGGTCGAATTCGCTCGCGTTAGCTGACACCTTTAGGCAGGGTCGCCATGTAAAGGATTCACTTAGAGATGAGTAAAACAAAAGACTGCTGGATAGATACTGAATATATTTAAAAGATTAACATGTTTATATACTGGTTATGCGTCATACTTATATACTAAATAGTACTACATCTCAGTCTGAATGCAACCATCAAGTTTTCGTATTTAGTCTTTTTACACCCTGTATAATAACCCTTTTGCATACCTACTTAATAAATTAGAATAAGTAATTATAGAAGAGCGGGGTCTTTCTTCTGATACACGTATTCATTAACTTAAAAGAAGGCCCCAGCAACTTTGTAAGTCATGTAGACCAATTGTTAAAATTAATAAACATTTTTCATTTCATTTAGACCACGCAGCTTCCAACTACAGGCAGGACTGGTAGGGTCTTGTAGTAGTCTCGGGGCATTGGTCCAGTAGCGGGGGGGAGGGCAAAGGAGTGTAACTAACGGGTTCGTGTTGTATAGGAACGGGTATCGTGTTCCTCCATCACTAAGGGAGGATTCTCCGACCAGGCGAGGTGATCATGCCTGGCGAGCCACTGCCCAACAGTTGATGTTGGGATGTTGTATATATGCTAATCGGCGCGAGAATGTCCTTTCGCGATTCAGAATTAGTAGTTTCTCCGTATGGTTCATTACGTGTTTTCTTCGTAGTTCAGTGTTTCTTCGCTAGATGGCGCTGTCGTATGATTTCGTCGCGCTGTATGTGTGTAGGCCCCACGGGGTAACCGACCAGTCAGTGACCCCCGGGGTCTTATCCAGAGGTGACCTGTGCTTAGCGAGGTCGAGCTCCTAGCAAAACCCTAAGAAGCGCCAATTAGCTAGCTCTAGGTCGGGTATTAGAGGTGGTCCGCGATTGAGCGACTTTTCATATCACGATACAGCGTTAATAGTTGACTACGTAGTTCGATGAGTCAACGTTAGATGGCGCTGTACTAAATAAATTTTTATCGTTGTCGAAGTTGCCACTAGCGATAATATTTTAATGTAAATGAAATACAAAGATTAAAAATACATATTTATTTGTTAAACACACGACCCATGCATATATTATATAAATTTAAAATTCACATATATCTCACAGAACAAAATTAAAACATTCTAGAATGACATTCTTGTAGAGTGAATTTAATCAAATGTCTACAGTCACGGGTTCGTTTCCCGGTTAGTTATTACAAAACTGATATCAATATTTCAATTAAAAATATTTATTTTCATCAAATTCAAAATATACATAAGAACTAGCCGTGTTCCGCGGTGTTACCTGCGTATATTGTTGTGAATCCCGAGTAACGCCGCGAAACATAGCTAGTCTATAAAATCATCAGCTTTCTGCTATAGTATATGTCCCGTCAAAATTGGTCCAGTAGTTCTAGCTATTACCCGTAACAAACAGACTGACAGACAAAAAATTTATAAAATCTTTTTTTTTTTGAAGACCATACATACTATCATATGCATTTATTAAAAAACTATTCATTTGATATTACAAACAGATACTTCAATTTTATTTATTATAATTAGATTCATTTAATCCCCAACTCGCACTTGGCCAGCGTGGTTCCGTATGGCCTTGACCCTCTCCTGAGAGGAGATCAGCAGTGGGATGTTATGGGTTGTTGATGATGAAGATTCATTTAGTAAAACTATATCGATTGTCTATGGTGATCATTCTAGCTGTACGCCTTGGGTACAGTGACTTGGAAGTACACATCGCAGGGTTGTCTCCAAGGCTCCAGAGGAGTGTCAGGCTTGAAGAGTTCCAGCTTTGGAGCCTGCGGTATCTGTTCTGCTGGCATTTCGGGTTTTACCTGTAAGTAAGACAATGTACTGTTATAAATTATATGTATTATTGGATTGATTCTGCAAATGCTGGTTATTTCAATCGTTGACATTTTTGTAGTAAAACTTCTTCATTCACCCTTGACTTGGGGAGTAAGCTGAATGCGTTATGCAAGCGTTACGAAAAGTGTGATCGAGCCAGGCGAACGGACGTTGAGAGGGAGATATAGGTCAGTAAAGATAAAGAGAAAGAGTTACGTCTCGTAAGTTACTGTAGTTACCTCCGGAGTTGGTGAGTAGGTTGACCGGCTTGATGAGGAGTGCTGACAATGTCGGAAAACTCTGAAGCTGGCCATTTGCCGCACTCAAAGATTTGAGTAGAGACATTTCCTCTGGAGACTCTTGACACCTGGGGTCGCCTTTATCGTGCGATGCTTCAAAAGTTCCGCATGTCCACCCCCCTTACAGAGACTCTCCAACCCAGCTTCCTGCAGGAATCGGTCAAGAGCCTATCCAGCAGCGGGCGGAACACACAACCCCGTCGATGCCTGCATCAGCTGTAGACGACGGGGACAGCGACGCTGATGTTCCACCATCAGGGAATAGAAGGTGGGGGCGGCGAAAATAAGAGCAAAGAGAGCAGTGCACGTATTTTTTCTCCTTTACTCTCATGGCCGTGTGGTCTGAAGCGCACTTGGTACTTTTTTTTACCAAACAAACGAATGCTTCAGACTCCACGACTGAAGACTGTACCGTGTCTTAGATATATCAAATGTAACTGGTATGAGAGGGATAGATAATGTTCAGGAGCACTGCTCTCTCTTGCTCCTAAAGAAACGTACGGCACGGAACTCTCTTTATATCTCCACTAACCTATATCAACCTTTTTTTAAGCGTGGAATCCTTTTCGCATCATACCCTTAGTGGGGTAAACGAAGGGCGTGTGTGGGACTCCGGGAGGAATCAGTTTACCTCAGCAGTTGGGAGGAACACCAGGAACGCATCATCGGCTTCTGGAGTCTCCCCTGGGATACATCCCGGGGTGATTATTAACCTATAACCTGTCAAATTGCGATGACCTCGTCCGATCACACCTTTCGTAACGCTCGCGTCACTCATTCACACAAATTTTATCCACAAATTAACTTGTAAAATTGATCGTGTAACCTAATTGTATAAGAAATGAATCGTTTAATTTCGTTGCAGTACTGACCTTGGCTTGTCTCCTCATCTTGAGGTGTACCAACTTGACGTGAGTCCTCATAGCAGTGCGCTGTGAGAACTTGCGGCCGCACGACGAACACTCGAACGGCTTCTCGCCCGTGTGAGTACGTACGTGGTTTGTTAGAACGCTCTTACCCTGGAGTAGAGAGGGAGAGGGAGTTAGGTTATGGAATTTCATTTATATATTTACAGGTCCTGATTGGAAGCTTTGCCAACCAATTTTAAATGTTTGATTTATTTTAGGATAATTTAATGATATACTGTAAAATGCAATTTTGGTCTACATAAGTAATGGTGAGGCCTAGGTCCAGCAACAGAATGGTATGTGCAGTGTGGAGCGGTACGTACCCGGAAGAGCCTCCCGCAGGTGTGGCAGACGTGCTTGGGCGGCGGGCGGCGCTGGGCGTGCACGGTGCGGCGGTGCTTGGCGAGGGAGGCGGCGGAGGCGAGCGCGGCGCCACACGTGGCGCAGGGGTGCGCGCGCACGCCCTCGTGCTGCACCAGCACGTGCGCCGACAGACCTGACGCGCGCTCGAAGCGCTTTGGACATGAGCCGCACGCGTATCTGCCGTACAAACAACCATAGCAGACCATCAGTCACGTCATACGGTAGTCGGGAC
Organism: Phragmatobia fuliginosa; assembly: GCA_932526445.1. Taxonomy (NCBI): domain Eukaryota; kingdom Metazoa; phylum Arthropoda; class Insecta; order Lepidoptera; family Erebidae; genus Phragmatobia; species Phragmatobia fuliginosa. The sequence continues at coordinate 9,716,774 of OW052084.1, read as the reverse complement.
GGTACTCCCATATCTGTTCTTAAAGTCGATTGTCTTTTTAAGCAAAGTTCTGTAAATTCTCGTTAGATGGCACTGTAATTAACATATATACTTACATAAAACTGCCTTTGTCTTTATGTCTCAAACTTTTTTGTAAATGTTGCCGAAGATTGTGTGCAGATTTGAACCTGTAAAAAAAATGTGTTATGATATGACATTATCAAATATCAGACCGGATGCTCAATGATGTAGAAGGATCCCACTAGACCGCCATAGTTTAGGGTCACAATGTCTACATTCACAGTGAGCAGTGGCGGCTGTACCTTAAGTGCGCTCGTGCGCTGAACCACCAATTCAAAAGATTTAAAAATCACAAAATACTTCATCTTTATTTTTAAATTACCATTTTATTAGTTATTTTTAAACATACCAAACGTATAAAAAATTAAATCTCCAATTATGGTGAAACAGTTTGAGCGCTTTACCAAATTAATATGACTTAATTTCCTGTATAGACAAATTCTCGTGCGCTTCGGCGAGTGCACGAGGACTGCTAATATAACTTGTAGGAGATACGAGTAAATACGCCTGACGCGTGAAACAAAAGATAGTTCATAGAAATGTACCGAGTAATGAGTGAGTTTTCGAGCGCCGCACGTGCGAACCGAGGATTGCCGAGAGCACCCGATGTTTGACGAATTGGCCGGCCGGCATGGGCGTACGTTAATGTTTAATTAAATTACCTACCGTAATTGTTTTTAGTTTTTGTTTAGATTTTTTTCGAGAACTTTTATTCTATACTGTGTATGGTGTTAGTGAAAATGAGCATAAACATTGATTATATCATAGAAAATAACAGAACTTTTCAAAGTAAAGTGAACTTAAAATTGGCCGGACCGCCACGGCCCTTTTAAATTTAAAACAAGCGTGCAAATCGAAAAATAAAGCATTTACGCGAAGTTTTAAAAGTTAGATGTATAATAGAAAGAAATGGTTGTGTGGATGTGAGCGTCTTAATGCATTCTTTTGTTTTCCTTGCATTATTTTTGGCGGAGAATCGAATTGGACAGAAACAGGTATCAAGGATTTGACGCATTTGAGTGAAAAAATAAAAAAACATGATTCTTCACAAGTACAAAATGTAATGAGTTTGTCTGTGTTAGGCACGGTCGACATTCGTAATCAGCTAGATTCTGTGTGTAGAAGCAATTTTTGTTTTGTTGCATTTTCTAATTTTAATATTTTAGTAAAGTGCACCACCAGTTCGATAATCCACCAGCCGCCACTGACAGTGAGTATGGTGACCCTACTCTTAAGTGCCCCCGGAGACAGTCATTCGCAATTGTCAATTTGTAGGTCATTGTCACAAAGCCATTGTCATTCGCAACTACGTGATTGAATGTGAATGATGGAAGTTTTGATTGAAACCCATTGACAATGGCGAATGAAGTAAAAAATTGAACGTCTTGTTGTGCGATTGACCGATTTCGGTAATTCACTAGTCGAGAAACATAGCGGACATGTCGCATCACGCTTCAAACCCGATTCCCGAGCAATTGACGATTCGTATGAAGCTCCATCATTCGCAACTTCAATTGAAAGGATCATTGACGTAAAAATTGACAATCGCGAATGACTGTCACTTTAGATTCTACTCATGCTTTTATTGAGGTTTTTACCAAACTGCCAAGGAAGGGTTATATTTTTAGCGCGTATCTTGTATATGTGTAATATTGTTTTTACCTCATATATTTTAAAACGATTTATTTGATTAAATTTGTCTTGGTAACCCAAGTGCGTTGGATAGGTAACGCGAAAAAAATCTAACAAGCCGATTTTAAGACGCTACAGTTTAAGGAACACAAAAAAAATCTTATGAATACTTGCAATATGGGTATCAAATATAAAATACTTTTAAATTTAACAATAATTAATCCGAGCGTATTTTTTTTAGTTAAAACATTCTTTTTTATTAAGATATTAGTGGTTTTGTCACTCAGTCATTATGTCATCTCCAACTCACTTGCGGTCGTGACACAGTTTAGTCGACTATTAACGACGATAGTGAGTGGGCGCGAGCGTCTGTGAGCCGACAATATAGAAGAATATATTACATATACATTATTTCTTTAATGTTTTAACTCAACTCTGCTGCATTAACCGAATTTGTCGAGTGGTTCTAAATTTTGCGTTTAAAAACACACAACACAGATTATTCAGATCCATAGATAAAAATATCCGGATACTACACGTAATTTATTCTAACCTGACATCACACTCGACACAGTAGAACTCTTTGACGTCGGTATGCTTGAGCTGGTGATGTTTGATCTGGGTTCGAGTCCGGAACTTCTTGCCGCATGTGGAGCATTCGTAGTTTTTGATACCCTGGTGTATTCTGTGGGGGAAATGAAGTATTTAGAGTGTCAATATAGTGGGGAATATGAGGCTAACGAGATCTATTCTACCGGATAGAATACAAGCAGATAACGCAGCATGGGGGTTATTTCTCCGACATTGTTTTTATCATCCAAATTCCTCAACCGTCGCTGTAATGTGCGCCGTCAAGGCGTACACATTACAGACATATATTGTTTAAAGTAATTGATGGAATTTATGCATAGATAAGCTTACTGTATTTGAGATTCGCTACCCACCCATAAGTTTGCCATAAATACTGACCCCGACGACGGAACAAACGTGAGGATATAAGTTCGCTATAGTGGTCTATGTGGTGACTTCCACATACAGCGCAAGCGAACAACATAAAACAGCGCCATCTACCGAAGAAACACTGAACCATGGAGCAAGACAGAATAAACTATACGGAGTAAATACTTATCCTGAATCGCGACAGAGAAATTCTCGTGCCGATTAGCTATATGCTACTATACAACATTGCAACATCAACTGTTGGGCAGTGGCCCACCAAGCATGATAACCTCGCCTGGTCGGTACTACCCCCACACAGAAGACTAACATAACAGCATTCCTGCTGTCGTCTTTCGTTGGTGAATGTGAGACCGAAGGTTCAATAATACAGAAGCTTCTCACTAGGCTGTCATAGTCTGGGTGCTCCATGCTCCATTTTCTCCCTTCACAGCGAGGCTGGTGACCCTACTCCTTGATTCTACTCATGCTTTTTATCAGACAGAATAGTTATTTTGGCTGGCTCATAAATAAATAAAAAAGTTGTGTGGCACTCGGGGACTGCCGCGGAAAGCATTTTTATCAACTTTTGCAATTATAATTATTTATTTATGCAGTATTTTTTTTTAAATTCAAGTTTACAAAACAATATACACTGTCTTTTTACCAACATACATTCTAACAATATTATTGCCAAACAATATAATCATCCTATTAACCGAAAGACAATGACAACTAAACACATGTAACATATGAATGTAATATGAGCATATCTATGGAATAAAAAAACATTAAGATTCAATTAGACGGTACTGGAGGTCGCGGACGCTATGTATTGTGCCTACGATATCCTTTCTATTTGATTAATCTATGACGCATGCCAGGCGCCCGTTATTTGTCCTTGTCGCACTGCAATTACAATCATATTCTTTATCCTTTATTCCACGGGGTGTTAGGTTTTTTCGTTACGGAATTTCTTGATTCGGTTGCCGCGCTATGCAATAGCTTAAAACTTTTTTCATAAGGTTTTCTTCATTATATAATTTTATTATAACGGGTACGATCCTATTAAGGTTAGAGAATGAATGAGGGTAGTTGTGATACTCACTGCAGATGCTCCGTCAAAGAATCCTTATTCACGAAGGTCTTCCCGCACTGGTCACACTTGGGTCTGTCTGCGCCGTGATGGTTCCTCATATGCCCCCTATGGGTCTTATTGTTGCTGAAATATAAAGTAATTAATAAATATTTTGGACATCTGATATAACTCGTGCGAGCTACCTTGGCACCTGACTCAAATGACAGTGGTTTAAAGTACCGAGTGCAAAAAAAAATTAGTTTTTTTAATTTGATCATTTATTTTGCTCCGTGTGGTGACTGATTAAGAATACAGAGTGTTACCACCCCTATTCATCCCGCGGGTGTCGTAAAAGGCGACTAAGGGGTAAACTACGCAAGACAACATCAATGCAAAGAGAAAACTTGATATCAACCCTATACCAATCCGTCTGGCCAGCGTGGTATAGTAGGCCAAAACCTCCTTTTTAAGGAGAGGCCTATGTCCAGCAGTGGACTGTTAAAGGCTGTTGATGATGATGATTTATTTTGCTCTAAGTAGTTTCTCATAACATACTAATTTATCTTAAGTGGTACTTTACTAGCTGAGTTAAGATGTGAAGTTAAGATTACACATGCATACCAATAGGAAGCAGGCCCGAATGCATTCGGGTAAATAATAAACTGCCTTGTTGGTCTATTGGTTAGCGTATGCGGCTGTTGATCAAGAGGTCTCGGGTTCGATTCCCGGGTCGGACCAAATATTTGTGTGATCCGCAAATATTTGTTTCGGAGTTTGGGTGTTTTCTATGTATATTATGTATGTTTATGTATTTATATTAGTTGTTTAGTACCCATAATACAAGATCTGCGTAGTTTGTATTTATTTATATTATTTATAATATTACTTACTTTGAAACCTTTCCACAGATGTTGCACGTGAATAGTGTCAATAAGCCTTCATGTTGAGTTCTGTAACAGATAAAAAAAGTTAAAGCAATGTCTAGAAGTGTCACCACCCCTATTCATCCCTTGGGTGTCGTGAGAGCCGACTAGGAGAGCAAAGTAAGGCTGAAATTTATAAAGCGTACTTAGACTTTGCTCAGGCTTTGCTTACGCTAAACTTACTTAAGTTCCTGCTCAGTGTAATCTTAGCATTCGAATTTATAGTCCTCTTGGGCTAAGAATTTACTGAGTGTATGCTAAGCAAGAGCTCAGGAAAAAATTTTAAACGTTTCGATTTGCATAGCATTTATTTCAAAAATATATTATTTTTAAAATAGCTGTAATAAACTAAAATATTAGTAATCTTATAAATTTTATCATTTATAATTGTATTTTAATCAATTAACCTTTAGTTTTCATTGATTTTAAGTGATAAAAGGCAAAAATAACACATGTGTACAAGTAAAACAAAACGTACGTGTCTTTGACTTGTCAAATGTCATAACAATATTTGAGGTTGTCTCTTGTCTCGAGTTTATTCGCAAATAATTATCAATTTCTTGTATTAACTTTTTATCTTGACCCTGGGATACCCTTACGGACTTCTGTTACAACGCTTTCGAACTAGATTACGGCTTTTCTTTCTGGACAATCGAACAATCGTAAGTAATCGCTAAGTCAAGGATTTTGGTGACTTAGACTATGCTAAGCATTTGCTCAGCTTGAGTTAAGCATTATGACTATAAATTTCAACGCACACTTAACTCGTGAGGTAAGTCTAAGCAAAGCCTAAGCTCGCTTTATAAATTTCAGCCTAAGAGACGAATCGATTTTTTTTTCGTGTGAAAACCCCGACGTGGTGGCGGCCCGAGGGGTTACGCGGCGGGGCGGTTTGTCGGAATCGAACCGTCTAAAACCACACGGTGTGGTGGGAGGAGCCGTGGGGATTACCGCACGGAAAAATACAATAAAAAAGTGGGGTGGTCTTCTGTAGAGCCGAATGCTCGTTTGTGGTGAACCAGCAAGGTCCTAGAGGATTGAGTGAATCTAATACCTGTAATGATCGATGATGGAAGCCCTGTCGATCATCCTCCGGCCGCAGTCGACGCACTCGTACCGTCGCGTGTGGATCAGACTGTGAACGTTGTAGCTGTACGACGTGGGGAGGTACATCGCGCACAGCTTACACTCGAATGGGCCGCGGGACTGGGACGGCAATACAATATTATTTAACACAATATACAGTATCCGGATATCCGGAAAGAAATAGAATCCGACAAAATTTTATACGGATATCCGGAAACTTTCAGTTTATTTTTTATATGGGCCGCGGGACTGGGACGGCAATACAATATTATTAAACACAATATATAGTATCCGGATATCCGGAAAAAATAATCCTTCAAAATTTTATACGGATATCCGGAAACTTTCAGTTTATATTTTATATTATGTTTTTATTCAGGTTTCTTAGACCCATACAAATTGTTACATATGTTGCGAATTAATAAAAATAATAATAATAATAATAATAAAAATCCAAACATCATTAAATCTATACAATATCAATTCAATTTCAACTGATATTCAGATAAAGTAAAAAAATATTTTGTTGCATAATTTAATGGACACATCTAAACAACAACGGCGCAATCTACCAAAAATTATATTATTAAAAAAAAAATCTAAAGAATTTATACGGATATCCGGAAACGTCCGGACGAATTTTTATTTAAACAATCATTTTCAAACAGGATTTCATACTGTTAAAAAATATCGAATTTACAGATACTTTAACATGTCCAGAACACAAGAACAGAGGCCGGGAGATTGATGCAGAATGATTGGGCCTCCGGTCTCACACTTATCAAGGAAATACGAAATCAAAAATGCTGTCATTATGTCGTTCTATGTGAGGGTAGTACTGGCACGTGTCCCGGTCGAGCCGACACATTCGTGATGAAATCAACGTGGATCTACTGCCTATAGTGGAGTCATTTTAATAGGTAACATTTGACATTTCATCAAAATTCAACAACGTAACCTTGTAACGGCGGGCATAAAATAATATATTTTTTCGTTTTGTTAGAACTACACAATCGCTTAACTTTTTTCTACTACCATTACATATTTATTGTAATGTTGCGCCATAAGGAGATGGATCTCGTTTGTACGGGAATAATCTAGAAAACAAAAAGTGTTGAGGACAGCGCCATCTAGTGTCGGGTAACGCACAACTGACGTGGACATTATGACGATTTTCTCGACGCTAGATGGCGCTGCAGGTAGCTCTAGAATAATCTATTTGGTCTGGAACCATCGATCGAATATTATCGTACATTCCAGTTATCTCGACAGCCATATAAAAGGCCTATCGCCTGATGATTAAATTTTCATGTTTCAAGTCCGTATCGATTCATTCACTTTAATCGATGATTTTATGCACACTATAAATACTTTTACATTCAAAATCATCTTTTCATCAAACAACTTTAATAGTTAAGATTACTCACAGGGCTGTGTTTGTTCATGTGATTCGCTAATTTCGCCTCAAAGTTGAATCCCTTATGACACAAATTGCATTGGAATGGAAACTTGAGATTCGTTCGGGCTTCCTCCTGAAAACAATCAGTGAAAATTAATATCAACGCCATCTAGCGAATACGAGCCGAACTACGTGGTAAGTAAAGATATCTTAAATCGCGCAATTGAATGTTTTTATTCTAAATGTTAGTCTTTCTTTATTTAATCCACTGATGGACATGTGATCTATGAAGCGATCATAGCCGAATAACCTCAGATGATTGGAAACAATCACTGAGGGTAAGCAACGAATGCGCGGTCAGACCTAGATGGGTGACCAATTGTGGCATGATATATTATGAGCGTTTCCTCGATTCGGAGGTTACTTTAAGCAGTCGGTCCTGGTTGTTATCTGATAGCAGTCGTGAAGCTTAGTTGGAGGCCTTTGAGCGGCTTAAAAACATCCAACGGCAAGATTACGTAGCTACAACGTCAGCCTGTCCCTAACCCGCACTCGGCCAGCGTGGGGAAGCCTTAACCCTCTCGTATGAGGACACCCGAGCCCAGCGGTGGGACGTTATGGGTTGTTGATGGTAGACAAAACCTTCGCCTAGTAAGTAGGGTTTATTCCACTTATCTGAGTTGTCTCATCATGGGACCAATGAGGCTTTTTGTCCCAGTAATCCCCTATAGGAAAACTGACAACAGAATTGTAATACTTTTGGACTATTCACTGGTTCAAAGAAACTGTGAAGGAACGGGTGTCGTGTTCCTCCATCACAAAGGGAGGATCCTCCGACCAGCCGAGGTGATCATGCCTGGTGGGCCACTGCCCAACAGTTGATGTTGGGATGTTGTATATATGCTAATCGGCGCGAGAATGTTACTTTCGCGATTCAGGATTAGTAGTTACTCAGTTTATATCATTCCGTGCTTTTCATAGTAATTCAGTGTTTCATCGGTAGATGGCGCTGTATGTGGAAGTCGCCACAAAACATACATTAACAAAATTGTCCAAGTGTGTGTCAGGCCACGCTTAGAATAGGGTACCAACCAACAGAGGAGTCAATAAAATATCAAACCTCTCTTTGTTTAATCTGTTCCTCAGGGTTCAGAGTGATAATTCTTATCTTCTGCGGATCCAGAGTTATAGTTTTTCTGATAGAAGACTTCGTTCCAATTTCTGCTTCAGGTTTTTCATCATCACTGTAACAAATAATTAATAAATATTTCGGCCATCTTACATACTGCAAGTATAGTAGGCCAAAACCTCCTTTCAAAGAGAGGCCTATGTCCAGCAGTGGACTGTTAAAGGCTGTTGATGATGATGACATACTGCATTGCCTACACTCACAATGAGGATGGTGACCCCTACTCCTGGATTCTACTCATGCTTTCCATCAGGCAGAGTAGAGTCACTTTGGTAGGCTTAAATATATATATATTTATAGATCACACAAATATTTAGTCCGACCCGGGAATCGAACCCAAGACCTCTTGATCAGCAGCCGCATACGCTAACCACTAGACCAACAAGGCAGTCAATCAGTCAGATGGCGTTGTGTAAGATGTCCAAAATATTTAATTTTTTATCTAGTCCCCAACTAAACAGAGCTTGCGCTATGGGTACTAAACAACTGATATAAATACATAAACATACTTTTTTCTACATTTTATACATAGAAAACACCCAATCTCTGAAACAAATATTTGTAAATCATATTTGGTCCGATATTTTATCCGTTTGGTAACGGATTGCGAATACAAAGTGTCACCACTCCTATTCATTCCCTGGGTGTCGTAAGAGGCGACTAAAGGAACAAAATAAGCAGCTAACATCACTGCCAAGAGAAGGAAAACTTGAAACAAACCCTTTACCAACCCGTCTGGCCAGCGTGGTATAGTAGGACAAAAACTCCTTTCTAAGGAGAGGCCTATGTCCAGACTGTTGATGATGATGATGATTTGGTCCGACCCGGGAATCGAACCCGTGACCCCACTCACAGCAGTCACATTTGCCCCCACGATCACTTAAGGCCATTCAGTTTTGAGCGCTTCGAAATAATGGTACATACATAGGAAAAGCATTTTTAGGGTTCCGTTGCCAAATGGCAAAAATCTGAACCCTTATAGATTCGTCATGTCTGTCTGTCTGTCCGTCCGTATGTCACAGCCACTTTTTTCCGAAACTATAAGAGCTATACTGTTGAAACTTGGTCAGTAGACGTATTCTTTGAACCGCATTAATATTTATACACAAAAATAGAAAAAAAACAATAAATTTTGGGGGTCCCCATACTTAGAACTGAAACTCAAAAAAAATTTTTTCATCAAAACCATAAGGGGTATCTATGGATAGGTTTTCAAAAATGATATTGAGGTTTCTAATATCATTTTTTTCTAAACTGAATAGTTTGCGCGAGAGACACTTCCAAAGTGGTAAAATGTTGTTCCCCCCCCCCCCTGTAACTTCTAAAATAAGAGAATGATAAAACTAAAAAAAAAATTATGATGTACATTACCATGCAAACTACCAACGAAAATTGGTTTGAACAAGATCTAGTGAGTAGTTTTTTTTTAATACGTCATAAATCGTTACACGCAATTTACTTTTCATCCAGTCAATACACTAGTATAAAAACATCGATTAAAGTTACAACGAACTACAAGAACTTTTATATGATGTTACTTGCTGATACGGAACCCTACATGGGCGAGTCCGACTCGCACTTGGCTGCTTTTTTTTAATACGTCATAAATGTTAAACCGCAATTTACCTTTTATTCAATCAATACACTATTATTAAAACATCGATCAAAGTTACAACGAACTACAAAACCTTTCATATGATGTTACTTGCTGCTACGGAACCCTTCATGGGCGAGTCTTTCTGTATGTTTGCTGATCTCTGAAACAGCTTGACCGATTTTGCTCTGGCAGAAAGCTGAGAACATATTGAATTACTTAATCTATTTTCTTTTAGAACAATATCGGATAACGCCACGTCCATCAGCTAGTATTAATTAAAGATGTACCTTGTTTTTGCTTTCTTCTCTTTGGTTCTCTTCTTTTTCTTCTTGGTCTCAGCGGCAGGAACCTCCATGACTGTTCCAGGTCTTAATAGAGATTCAATGTCCTCTTCCGTTATCACAGTGGCAGTAGATCTGGATATTGAAAGGAGAAGCATGTCAATAGACCGGGGCATAGTGTTGGTCACTATCACCAATTTGGTCTGACCCGGGAATAACCCAAGACCTAGTCATCAGCAGCTGCATACGCTAACCACTAGACCAACAAGGCAGTCAAGTGAACCAAGAATGCTGTCATTATTAGGATGGTCTTCTGTGTAAGGGTAGTACAGCTCCGGTCGAGTTGTTCTACAACCTCATCCTCTTAGCCTTATTCCTAATATTATTTGGGGTCGGCTACTAGTTCAACCGGTTCATGCTCAACCGGTCAACATGGGTCATGCTCGTGATACGGGCGCCGCCAGTCGGGGCTGGTCATCTCACAACTTCTATTTATTGTTTAATTGTTTTTGGACACTACATGTGTAAATATCAGAATTGTTACATTGTCCTCACATTTAATAAAATGCCTTAAACAATGTAACCAAAAATTGTAAAAACAATGTTGGAAAAGAGTGTCCATGGAGTTTCTTGTCTGTTCTTCTCCATAGGATCTACGAATTGGAACAGACGATTAGCTTCACGACTGACTACTGACTGACTACTTGATGTTTCAAAAGTGCCGTTGTATGGTTTATTTGAAATAAAATGGTTTGATTTGATTTGATTTGGTTTTACCTGAATATCAGTTTTTCCACGGAGCGACTGGCATCGGACCTCCGCAACCCTAAGGAAGAACTGAAATTCGAAGATTGAACTAGTTGTCAGTATATTTGAGGGCACTGACTTCCCAATAACGACTGCCATAGATGTTCATGACAACCGGGACCGACGGCTTTATGTGCTCTCCGAGGCACGGGCGTGAATCACCGCCAAACTTCCAAACTCCTGACAGCTATTAGGAATTTCCTAAGAAAATCCCAAAACCACTTTTTGGCCAGACCCGGGATTTGAACCCGAGACCTCTTGATTAGCAGTTGCATACGCTAACCACTAGATCAACGAGGCAGTGATTTTACTACCTATGGTCACACAAAGTATCACCCATGATGGCTTTGAACTCACAACACTTAACGCAGTACAAAGCAATGTGGTGACCGTTAAAACTATTAAGCAAAAGGTTGTCTTACCGAAACTCTTCCAAAGCAATATTATCATCGTAATCTGAGAAGCCCATATCTTCTTCTTTGACATCCGACTCCGGTTTGGGCAAGTCCACCAGAGTTCTGTCATCTAATGCTGTGTTGTGTGGTTGCTTCTCATGCTGGAAAGTATAATAAATAAAATCATATACAATACTAGCGTTTGTTGTTGTAACCGCGGGCAACGCCGAGGAGCGAAGGTAGTCTGAAAACAGTAGCCTAAGTTACTCCATATATCATCAGCTATCTGCCAGTGAAAGTCTCGTCGAAATCGGTCCAGACGTTCCAGAGATTACCCGGTAAAACTATATACAGAACTTACACCAAAAAACTAATTTTAAAATTTATGTCTGTCTGTTTGTTTCAACTTTTTAGAGGTGGTAGAGCTAGGTTATAATCACCGAGGGTAAGCAACGACGACGCGGTCAGTACCTGGATGGGTGACCGTTAGTGGCATGACACCATGAGCGTCTGCGTGATTCCAGGTCACGTTAGGCAGTCGGTCCCGGTTGTAATCATAGGTTTTTTTTAGGAATATTATAAATCCAGTGTCGCGGGGGACTTTACATACATACATGAAACGGGACACCCAGACTCAGAACAACAATTTGTGAATCACAAAAAGTGTTATCCCACCCCAGTCAGATCGGATTAACAGTTGTGAAGTGGGATGCCTTCAGGCATCTTAAAAACATCCAACAGCAAGATTACGTAGCCACAACGTGTCTTGCCAGTCCATAACACGCAGATGGCCAGCGTGGGGACGTATGGCCTTAACCCTCTTCTGAGAGGAGTCTCCAGTCCAGCAGTGGGACGTTATGGATGATTTGATACCAACCTCAAAAACTTGATAAGATCCATTTTTAGATTTGCTAATTTCACACGATAGTGTAACAGTCTGCGCCAGGTATGGGCTTGCATATTTTGAAAGCTCTTCATCATTTGCATCTATTGGAAACTGAAATTAAATATTATGGGTTAGTTTCTAATGTGTGTTGGCTGATGATGACAGGTGGCCATCTGACCTTGAAATTCTTCTTGAAATTGTATATTTAAATACTCTCTACTAATTGGCTTCCTTGCGGCTGCTGATCAAGAGGTCTCGGGGTCGATTTCCTGGTCAGACCAAATGTTTGTATGATCGGCAAATATTTGTTTCAGAGACTGGGTGTTTTCTATATATAAATAAATAATAAATATTTCGGACATTTTACACACAACGCCATCTAGTCCCAAACTAAGCAGAGCTTGTATTATGAGTAACTAGACAACTGATATAATTACATAAACATACTTTTTTTTTGTAAATACCTACATATTATAAATAGAAAACACCCAAACTCGGAATCAAATATTTGCGGATCACACAAACATTTAGTCCGACCTTGAAATCAAAGACCTCTTGATCAGCAGTCACATACTCTAACCACTAGACCAACAAAGCAGTCATTTAAGACAAGCTCTGCTTAATTTGGGACTGGATGATGTTGTGTGACGGTACTAGACAACTGATAGGCACAGCAATCACATACACTACCCGTGCCACAGAGTCAGTACAACGTTCTAAGTATTTAGTGAAAAGCTGTTAACTTGAAATTACAAACACGCTTATATTTTATTTATTGGGATAGATTTATTCAATTAGATTAATAAAAAAACATCGTTTTAAAAAACTAAACAAACACGCTTTTAAATTAAAAAGTAGAAAATAATTTTAATGTCACAAAGCGTGGGGTGCTTTCTGGAAATATTTGAATAACGTCGCCCCACGCTATGTTACATTTAAATTATTATTATTATTTTTTCTAGACTAAAAAAGACTATTTTTTTTAAACATTTATTTTTGTTTTTTTTTCGAATTAGTGTATTGTCATTGGTCCTCGATAAATCTACTAAGTTTGGACGAAATCTAGCTGTTTCAAGTTGGTTAAAATCGCGCCCAAAGGAGTCGGTTACAAACATACAGGTGAAGCTAATATAAAGTGTGTAATAATAATAATTTAACTAGGTCGTTGTCACGTTTTGCACAAATGGGCAGGCTTGACCAGGGCACTGCCGGTCTCTCACAGAATTCCAACCTAAAAAGGACAGCATTAATGCTGTCGTATTTCTGCATTTCGTTGGTCACTTCGAGATCTGAGGTCCATCATCATCATCATCAACAGACTTCAACAGTCTACTGCTGGACATAGGCCTCTGCTTAGAAAGGAGGTTTTGGCCTACTATAACACGCTGGCCAGACGGGTTGGTATAGGGTTGGTTTCAAGTTTTCCTTCTCTTTGCATTGATGTTGTCTTGCATAGTCTTATCCCTTAGTCGCCTTTTACGACACATACGGGATGAATAGGGGTGGTGACACTGTATTCTTAATCCGTCACCACATGGACAGTGTGAGATTGAAGGTCCAATTATAATAATGTTTCTGTATGATTCTCCCGACCTCAGATATTTCTCACTAGGCTACCATCGTATGGGTCACATGCACTATGCAATGCACTCACAATATATTAAATAAATATTTTGGACATCTTACACACAACATCATCTAGTCCCAAACTAAGCAGAGCTTGTGTTATGGGTTCTAAACAACTGATATAAATACATAAACATACTTTTCTTTTTGTAAATACATACATATTATACATAGGAAAACACCCAGACTCTGAAACAAATATTTGTGAATCACACTTATATTTGGTCTGACCTGGGAATCGAACCAGAGACTTCTTGATCAGCAGCCGCATACGCTAACGACTAGACCAACAAGGCAGTCAACAAGCAAAAATGAAGATGGTGACCACTACTCTTGGATTCTACTCATGCTTTCCATCAGGCAGAGTTGTCACTTTGGTCGGTTTAAATATATCATAACGCAATAAAACTTACCGGTGCACATCTTGTTAAATATTGATACAGAATGTTATGTGCGTTCAACATCTTACGTTGAAACTTAACGGACTTAGTGAGCAACGCTGAACATTCATAACACAGCCATTGTGGAAGTCCATCTGATTCTGTCACCTGGAAAGACAAATTTCTTTTTTAGTCGTTTACCTGTGTGGCTTCTGCAACTTTATAAAGAAATCCTAAACTTTTGATATATTTTACATCATAGAGCAAATCAGGCCAGTAGACCTAAGGTCCTAGCATCTTTTTCTTATAAAAAAGCGGCCAAGTGCGAGTTGGACTCGCCCATGAAGGGTTCAGTAGCAAGTAACATCATATAAAGTTTGTTATAACTGATCAATGTTTTATTAATAGTGTATTGATTGAATGAAAGTTAAATTGCAATTTATGATTTATGATGTATTAAAAAAAACTACTTACTAGATCTCATTCAAACTAATTTTTGGTTGAAGTTTGTATGGTAATGTATATCATATATTGTTTTTAGTCATTCTCTTATTTTAGAAATTACAGGGAAAGGACACACATTTTACCCCTTAGGAAATGTCTCTCTCACAAACTATTCAGTTTAGAAAAAAATGATATTAGAAACCTCAATATCATTTTTGAAGACCTATCCATAGATACCACACACATATGGTTTTGATGAAAAAAAAAACTTTTGAGTTTCAGTTCCGAGCCCCCAAAAATTACAGTTTTTTTTCTATTTTTGTGTGAAAATCTTAATGCAGTTTACAGAATACATCTACTTATTAAGTTTCAACAGTTTAGTTCTTATAGTTTTGGAAAAAAGTGGTTGTGACATGTGGTGTGTGGTTCAAATTGTCTGGGGGGACCGGGCAAACCTAGTCACTAATAAAACCTCTTTTTGTTAAGTCTACGAACAAACCTGACTAGTTATTACTACTATATAGACAGGTGGAAAGTTGAAACAGATGAAAAAACCCCAAGTGGTTCCAATAAGCTGTATTTTTATTTCTTTTTCCTTGGATTAGTAATAATTTGTAACTGTTTTTTAGAAGTTTAGTAAACTAAGAAGGGAGTGACGTTAGCAGTTGTTCATATTTATTGGCCTTGGGTCTAAAAATTAGATTTTTCTACTTCTAAAACTAAAAACAATGCACTAATGTGTTGATTTTAGACCTAATTTAAATCTATTACACCAAATGGTTTTACGTAAACGTAACGAATAATATTAATGACATCCTTATATAGTATGTTTACGGTCTTTACTTACAATAATTCCAGTTAAATCTTTAAATAAAGAGCCGAAGACAGCCGCACTAATCATTTTGCGATTCGTAGTCAAACAACCCCTGCAAATAGCGTTTGCCGGCTCAAAACTATGTTTCACATCTTCTTCGGTACCTATACTAGTTGTAGCCATTGTATTTATTGTAGTTTCTTACAAGTAAAGAATTATTTTTCAGCAAATATTGCCGTGTACAGTATTGTAAACAATGATACAATATGGCTGAAAAGTTGAAAAGACGACTGTCTGTCAATCACTAGCAGCGTTTAGTTTTCTAGCCCTTTGAATCATTTAACGTCAGTTGGTCAGTCTTTTCGGCATAAAGTGTTGTTGGCACATAAAAAAGATGGAATGTATTTTTTTGTAATAAAAATGTGATGATGGAAAATATTACGGCTGTGTGATGAAATGATGTATGATTTATATAAATCCGATCAGGAGTTTTTTCATGAAGCATAAGTAGGTAAATACATCTATTTATTCAAATACATACAATATTAATAGGATTGGCATTAACATTGTAACTCAAACAATTTTTGCCTGCTAGGTGGTGTTGAAATAAAACCTATCAAAACCACATGATGCTCCAGGTAGATTGACGGTCACTGGGCCCCACAAGTGTTCGAGATCGCGATTAGGCATAGGTACGTAATGTAGCGTGCCCTGCGGCTTCCTCAAGGTACAAAGCAGTTGAATTAATTAATAAATAAATAAAGTGTCACCTTGCCAAAAATTAAATCGAAATCGGTGTAGCAGGGTAGTTGTAAAAGCGTAACAGATAATTAAAATTGGAGTGTTTTAATTAATATCAAATGAACAGTTTTTTATTTCACATTAATTTATAACAACATAACATAAAAAAACTATTTTTTTTTGTTATTTGTTGTCGGTCTGTCTGTTTGTTCCATTTTGACGGAACTTCCATTAGCAGAAAGCTGATGTCACAAGAATTAACTTAATATGCTATTTTTTTTTTAAAGTAGATTACTGTTGACAACACCGCGGGACTCAGCTATTTATGGTAGGCAATAAAAATTAACTATAAAACAAAAGATAATGTAAAAGAGTAAGAAGTATTATGTTGCTTGAGCTAAACTTTATCATCACTAGCTGAGCCATACACCCTGTCTGTGACTTCTATAGCCCGTAGCGTGATGTTATACCGCGGAAGCAAATTTGTTTCCCAAAAAATCGGCCAAGTGCGTGTCAGGCCACGCACAGGAAAGGGTTCCTCAGTCACCCACAATGGTACGTGGATTTAAAATCGTATCCAATAGATCATCATCATCATCATCAACAGCCTTTTACAGTCCACTGCTGCACATAGGCCTCTCCTTGAAAAGGAGGTATTGGCCTACTATACCACGCTGACCAGGCGGGTTGGTATAGGGTTGGTTTCAAGTTTTCCTTCTCTTATCATCGATGTTGTCTTGCGTAGTTTATCCCTTAGTCGCCTTTTACGACACCCGCGTGGGATGAATAAAGGTGGTGACACTCTGTATTCTTAATCCGTCACCACACTGACGGACAATTATCCAATAGATATATAATTGTTATGTTTACCTTGCTTTAATTATATGACGTTTTCCAAGGAAGCGCATTTTACAAGTTAGGCCGAAATAACTCCTGAAGTAACAAAGTCATCTAATTCGTTATAGTTTTCCTTTAAAGTTCATTATATGGACCATCATCACGAATTTTCCCAGATTTTTTGAGCCAGCCGTTTAGCTTTTAGAAGAGGGACCACCCGTTTTTACAAAAAAGTGCCCTTTAAAGTGAAATTTCTCGCAAACGGATACTTTAATCAAAAAATTGTCTTTGAAACCCTTCAATGTTTTTAAAAGATGGGGTAGTCGTGTGGAGAAAATATCATCCCCACTTTACGTGTAAAATGTAAATATTTTACATAATTTTATTGCAGCACTTACACAGAATAACACATTTTACAGTTACTATTTAACACTGACACACAACGCCATCTAGTCCCAAACTAATGAGAGCTTGTATTATGGGTACTAGACAACTGATATAAATACATAAACATTCATATTTTTGTAAAAGTATACATAGAAAACACACAAACTCCAAAACAAATATTTGCGGATCACACAAATAAACATTTGGTGTACCACTAGTTTATATTGTACACTACTTGTAAATTGACAATTTAGGATGAAGTTTGTCTGAATTTACTTCCGTAAATTTTCTGGTGGTGAGTTATATTCCTGCGTCATATATTGTTTGAAGTAATTGATGGAATTTATACAGAGATATGCCTGGTCAGCATATTTCAGGTAGGAGTCTATTATCGAGTACGTAGAATTCGAGCAGTCTTTCCTCGTTAAGTACGAGACGTGATTATATGCAGTGAAGCGATAGGTTTTAGAATATTTAATGTAGCTGTAAGAGCAAAACATATCCATACCTAATATATACCTTAGTAAGAAACGTTAGAATAATAAACCAGTACTTAAAAAATAAACATGGCTACACTGTAATTGTTATTCGCTATCCACCTAGAAGTTCGCCATAATTGTTGACACCTACGACGGAACAAGTCTGAAGAGATATACCTAAGCTCGCTATAACCAACAAGGCTGTCAATCATGAGGTATACTTTGGCAAATATTTTCTAAAAACTTTCTCCCAATATTCAATTTCTTCTTTTTCAGGTATCGTCCCCATCGTCAATGTGTTCCCAATCTTCAAACACTCTTGATTTTCAATAGAGTACGGCTGCCACTCCACTCCAAGGTCTTCATCGTCTGGATTTGGTGTGGGGTTCCTATAAGTTAACTTGATTAATATTTTTTTTCGGACGTCTCACACACAACATCATCTAGTCCCAAACTAAGAAGATCTTGTATTATGGGTACTAGACAACTGATATAAATACATAAACAAACTTTATTTTGGAAATACATACATATTATATGGAAAACATCTAAACTCGGAAAAAAATATTTGCGGATTACACAAACATTTGGTCCGACCCGAGAATCGAACCCGAGACCTCTTGATCAGAAGTCACATACGACAATCACCAGACCAACAAGGCAGTCAAAAGTTGTGTTTTAAACTGGCATAATAAAGGTCATATCAATATTTAAGGTTGGAGAGCAATTGACAGGAATTGTCACCTTGTTAAACCGACTTCAAAAAAGGAGGAGAACCTCAGAACTCTCGATTGGGTGAACCGATTTTGATAATTCTTCTTTCATTTGAAATCTGGTTCATTTGGACTCAAACTGGAACAAGGATCTGATTATTCAGGATCCTGGAGAAATCGAGGTAACTCCTCAAATATCATAGGCATACTTGTCGCAACTTGGGTACTGGGAATAGTTTTTCTATGAAGTCAGTTTTTTTTTCAGTTCATTGATGTTTGAAAGAAAGTTGCTGGAAAGGAAATCGCTGGGCGAGTTCCGGATGCCTTAATAACAGTGGTAACCAGACCTTTCCTATTAAACGCGCAGATTAACACACCGTGTGGTTTTAATTGGTCCTCGTTCCTCGCTGCAAGCCCCGGTGGGATGACGATCCATGGGATTTCACACGTTACAAAACTTAGCACACTTCCTTCTCCCCCCCTTGTTTTAAAATACAAAATAGTTACATTCAGGCAGTCACTTCATATCATGTGAATTAGAAGACTCTCGCAATCCTACTAATATTATAAACGCAAGAGTTTGTGAGTATGTATGTATGTGTGTTTGTATGTTTGTTCGTCTGTCACGCAAAAACTACCGAACGGATTTGGCTGAAACATTACAGTAATTTAACTGATGTATCAGAATAACACATAGGCTACTTTTTACTGCAATTATCGAGATACATGGGTGAAAGCTAAGTGATTATAAAAATACATAAATCGTAGATCTCAAAATGTATCACTGTTTATCTCCTGTCAAAACTTCACAGGTTGCTATGCATAACACACTTGCATAGCAACCATAATGATATACGCGGGTAACACCGAGGGGCGTAGCTAGTAGTTTTATAAAACTCACCCGTATTTAGCGAAATTCGTCCAAAGTTTGGTCACCATATTTATCGCCTTGAACTCCTCAGACTCCTCATTAACCTTCCCAAACAGGATCCTAAGCGGGAACAGGTAAGACAAATCGTCACCATGTGCCACTATGTCCCTGTCTTCAATCGACTCTGAAAGATCAACTTTAGCAAAAATATTTCTCTCAGTTACACAATTGAATTTATAAAAATACACTTTACTTTTTCTAGCAAGTAGCTTAGCAAAGAGGATGATGCTATAGAAAAATATATCTGTCGAAATGAATCTCATTAGCTGATCTCGATCTTCGATATAATCATTGCTCTTTAAGTAAAACCTTTTTATTAAACTGCCGACTTGTAACTGGTCAGTAACCGAGCAGTGGTATTTTATCCATCCTGGTACAAAAAACTCATTAAAATATTTAGCTTCGTATAACAATTCTTTTAGGCTGACTCCCAATCCTAAAGCCATAAGGCCATCATCTTTGGTGTACCCAGTCATTACTTCCACACCTCGATGGGCACCTTTACGAAAAACATCCATTACATCACCATAAAAATACCTCTCCTGTCCAAAATCCTCTTCACTCACTATTGCATAATACAAGTCGTATAGCTTTTCAGCTTTCCATACCTTTGATTTTGTGTTAACTAATTTCTCAATCGGTTGTTCCTTAAAAAAATCATACAGAGTTTTGTTGTCTTCTGAAAAGCAACCCAATTGTTTGGCTAACAGAAGGGCTTTGTCTCGTGAACCGAATTGTCCCGGCCAGGCCGTACCAACACCACTCTGAAGAATAACTCTACGAAAGAGCCCTTCCGTCATCGGTGATACCAAATGATAGGAAACACACACCGAACCAGAACTCTCCCCAAATATCGTAACGTTCTCAGGATCCCCGCCGAATTTACTGACGTTTTCCCTCAGCCATCTAAAAGCGGCTACCTGGTCTTTCATTCCAAGGTTACCAGGAACATCTGCTGATTGAAGACATAGAAAACCAATAACTTCAAGTCTGTAGTTGAAGGTAACTAAAACAACCCCATGTCTGATGAGGAACTGGGGTCCGTAGTAGTTATCGTTTCCGCTGCCGCAAACGTGTCCTCCTCCATGGATGAATATCATGACGGGTAAGAGTTTCCTGGGGCTTGTGTCAGGCGTGTAAACGTTCAAATACAGGCAGTCTTCGCTCATGGTGTATTCAGGTTCGTCCCATACGTCCTTTGGCTCCCATAAATCATACTGATAGCACATTGGACCAAATTTAGTTGCCTTGCGTACTCCTGTCCAAGGTACAACTGGCTGTGCTACCTGAAATTACAAAACGAAAATGGAATTTAATTTAAAATACGAAAGTTTTGAGTCGCTGTAAAGTTGCCAGTTAGAAATAGGTAATATTGGGATGAAAAATGATATCTTCTTCTTTGAAATTTTGAAATGAATACTCAGTCATACCATACCTGTAAGTTGGAAAGAGATGACGACAGGAGGTATAACACCCACATTATGACAATTTTTTTTTTTCCTTTTTTCAAAAAGACAACTCCCGCATTAGAAATATATATTCCTGTGTCGCGGGGGACTTTACAAACATACATGAAACGGACACAAAAGACACCCAGACTCAGAACAACAAATTGTGAATCACACAAAGTGTTGTCCTACGTGGGATTTGAACCCACGACACTTGGCGTAGTAGGAAGCGGCGTGGCGACCGCTTAAGGCCAACCGTGCAGTCTAAAATTATTCAATTAGTACCTGGGCGACCGAGCTTCTTATGATAACACCCGATACCGACTGCGTAACGTTACCTCCGAATCACGGACACTCTCATAATGATGCATGCCACAAGCAGTCACCTATATAGGCCTGACAGCGCCATCGTTGAAACTTAAATATTTGATGTAAAAAAATCATACTGCGCTATGACACAGTAGCATCAACTAGGCCGCCATAGTGTGGGTCACCATGCTTTATTGTCTGCATTCACAATGAGAATGCTGACCCCTACTCTTGAATTCTACTCATGCTTTCCATCAGGCAAAGTAGAGCCACTTCGCAGGTTAGTATCCTACTAATATTATAAACGTGAAAGTTTGTGAGCATGTGTGTATGTATGTATATTTGTTGCTCTTTCACGCAAAAACTACTGAACGGATTTGGATGAAACTTTACAGTGATTTAGGTTATATATATCAGAATAACACAGGCTACTTTTTACTGCAATAATCGAGATAAACGGGCGAAAGCTTGGTGATTATAAAAATACATAAATCGTAGATGTCAAAATGTATCACTGTTTATCTCCTGTCAAATTTTCACAGGTTGCTATGCATAACAAACTTGCATAGCAACCATAATGATGCGCGGGTAACACCGCGGGGCGCAGCTAGTAATACGTATTATAAATAACACTTCAACATAAACGATAGTTAATGACTGCACGGTTGGCCTAGTGGCTTAAGCGGTCGCCACGCCGCTTCCTACTACGCCAAGTGTCGTGGGTTCAAATCCCACGTAGGACAACACTTTGTGTGATTCACAATTTGTTATTCTGAGTCTGGGTGTTCTTAGTGTCCGTTTCATGTATGTTTGTAAAGTCCCCGCGACACAGGAATTTATATTCCTAATGCGGGAGTTGTCTTTTAAAAAGAGAGAAAGAAGAGTTAAACTTTACCTGAAACCTAAGATCTCCAACTGGAGGCTGAGCATACGGGATACCTTTGAAGCTATAGAAAGTCCCTCCGTACTCATTCTGGACCTCCTCCCCCTCCAATAATCCCTCATTTACTCGAACTAGCACCATGATTAACTCCTGAACTGTAAATTTATACTATTATGCAAAGGTTTCATCTACAGAAATACATTGAAGTGTCGTTTTTCATATCAAATGATACGTTTTTAGGGTTTCTTATACCTTAGTGTAGTATACCTTAGTACCTATAGTCTTATAGTTTCGTCATGTCAGTCCGTCTGTCCTAGTCCGTGTGGTGACGGATTAAGAATACAGAGTGTCACCACCCCTATTCATCCCGCGGGTGTCGTAAAAGGCGACTAAGGGCCACAGCACACTAGCTACTTTTAGCATCGGCGATCGGCGATTTGGCGACTGCATCGATGCTGCATCGCGTTTTAGCGAATTCCTGCGTTCGATCGCGATATCGGAAACGCGCGTTTTAGCGACTGCTCAGATGCCAAATCGATGCTACCGGCATCCGAATGTGTACGGAGAGTAGCGTTCAACTGCTGTGTCGCGCTTCTAAAAAGCGACTTAATCTCCGCGTTTGGCGTTTGTAAGTGTGCGGTGTAGAGCGTTCGGTCGCCGTATTTAGCTTCTAAAAAGCGACTAGTTGCCGATCGTCGATGCTAAAAGTAGCTAGTGTGCTGTGGCCCTAAGGAATAAACTACGCAAGACAACATCAATACAAAGAGAAGGAAAACTTGAAACCAACACTATACCAACCCGTCTGGCCAGTGTGGTATAGTAGGCCAAATCCTCCTTCTAAGGAGAGGCCTATGTCCAGCAGTGGACTGGAAGCAGTGGATAGGCTGTTAATGATGATGATTGATGATGTCCGTCTGTCCTTGACTTACCTTTGAAACGGTTCGTTAGATTAAACTTTGCGTGTCTATCTGTTTTTATCAGAACGAAAAATGCTAAAATAAAATCATATAAAACAGGGATGATTTTTTTTTCTCGTTAATATCATCATTAGATAACATTAAGAGGTTTCTAAGAAGATTACTTTAAGGGGTATTTTTTTTGGTAAAATAGGGCGTCCCCCCTCCTCTAAAATTTAACGAATGTCTCGAAAATCTGAAAAAAATAATGATAATAGTCCATATATTAAAGTTTCAAGGAAAACTATAGCGGTTTTTGTGTTAGGGATTGGAACTCATAACGCGGACTACTACCAGGACCATACAGCGTGTAATGTTCGTCAGGGGTTACAAGTTTTTATGAATGTTTATTCTTTTAGTTTATGGGAATATGACCATCCCTGTACAATTAAAAAATTGTTACTTTTGTCACACCTATGCCTGTGTAAACTTCTACCTACCTTCAATTTAACCAACCCTACTGCGAAACGTGATGGTTCGTATTTGGCCGACCTGTTGACATTGAGTTCTATTTTTATCATGAGGAAAGGCATATTCAAACTAAAAATAATTGATGAAAAGTATTATAAAAAAAACATCCGAGTCTTATTGTTGACTTGTTCAATTGTGTGTTTAAGATCTCAAAGAGGTGATATTGATAATAGTTTGTTTACATTTCTTTCAAAACTCACTCTTATAGCTATATTATTTAAGAATAACTTACGTGTAAAGATATTATTGCATACTAAGGTGGATTTAAATGATGTTAACCGCCAACGTAGAAAAACTAATAGCACTTCAAATTATCAAATGGTACCCATTATTTGCTTATGTTTATTACAAGAACGATTTTATCTGTCAATAAGCAATACGCTTAAAAAATTTGACCTTATAATTAGTAAATGTTTTTTTAGAAGCCTGTCAATTATGAACATATATTTTTTATATACAGAGTCATGATGGGTGATAAGCGGGTTTTTGAGGATATTGATAGCACTACTCTAATTTCTTGTTTTGAAGTAGATAATCCAGAACTTTGTCAACGGCATCTTGACACCAATAAGGGCCGACTTACAGTAGTCTCGCAAAACATACGTAGCATATATAAAAACTTTGACACATTGTTGGTTTATTTGTCACGATTAAATTTTAAACCAGATATCATTATTTTAACTGAGTGTTGGATTGACGACACGTTTAACGCTATACAATTAAGTGACTACATATGTAACTATTCAAAGACATATTATAATAAGAGTGACGGAATAGTCGTATACTACAGGTCGGACCTCGAAGTATCGGTAAAAGAACCTATTTTTCGGGAGGCAAGCTGTTTACTTATACAGATCGCACAGACTTACACCATAATAGCAATCTATCGGTCACCATCTTTTCATAATATAAATAATTTTCTTCTGTCACTTGAACAAGTTCTCAGTACTTGTAAAAATCCACATTGTGTGATAATAGGTGATATAAATCTAGATATTAAAGATAACAGTGTAGACAAAAGAGCTCAAGAATATCTTAATTTGACAGCTCATTTTGGTTATATTCCCGGACACACTGTACCAACTAGAGGTTCGAACTGCCTGGATCATTGTTTGATAAAGTCTAGCTTAGCCTCCAATGTAGTCATATGCCACTCGGATATAACCGATCACAGCACTATTCTATGTAGTATGGGTAAATTGCCGACAAAAGAGAAAACAAATATAACATACACAAAAATTGATATAGATGCCCTAACTAAAATCCTAAAAAAATACGAATGGACTGAATTATACAGAATCGGTGATGTTAACTTGGCTACTGATTTTTTCCTTGAAAAATTTAATCAAGCTATTGATTGTTGTAAAACTAGCTGTAAGATAAAGAGTTCACAGACTATCACACAAAAATGGATAACACCAGGTCTTTTAAAATGTATCAGACGAAGAGACAAATTACATTCTAAAGCTAGAAAAAACCCGAACGATTTACAAATTCAACAACAATATAAGACTTACAGAAACTACTGCGTAAATATTCTACATAATCAAAAAATTAAATATAAACAGCAAAAACTAATTGATAACAAAAATAATATCAAAAAGACTTGGGATGCCATTAAAGATATATGTAACCTTAAAACTACAAAAGAAAAGTGTAACAAATTATTGTTAAATGACACTGAACCAAAAGTTTCACTAAATCGAGTCAATCAATATTTTGGTACTGTGGGTGAACAGCTTGCCCGAAATACGTTAAATAAATTAGAAGTGACCGAATCTGATCTAGCGACTAACTTAAAATCCGCAACGATTAATAACTCATATGAATCCTTTTTCCTTACCCCAACTGACGAAATTGAGATTTTGAAAATTATATCTATGCTCAAATCCAGCTCTGCTACAGGTCATGATAATCTAAATAATAATGTGATGAGAAATATTAGGTTGTCTATAGTAAGTCCAGTTACTTATATATGCAACCTCAGCATGTCTCATGTCTACTGGCATCGTTCCAGATGCTTTAAAAATTGCCACTGTAATACCCCTATTAAAAGCTGGTGACCCATATGAGCCGGCAAACTACAGACCAATCTCTCTTCTTAGTCCCTTGTCCAAAGTGTTGGAGAAAGTCATAAATATTAGACTTCTTAAATATCTTGAGAGTAACAGTTTATTGGCTGGGAATCAATTCGGATTTCGTTGCAACAGGTCCACGGAGGACGCAGTTACTGGCCTTGTCGACTTTGTGATGGGCAAGATCAATGAGGGTAAAAGGTGTCTCGGTGTCTTCCTGGATCTTGCCAAAGCGTTTGATACGGTATCCCGGCCAATATTGCTCAAAAAGTTGGAGCTGCTTGGAATCAGGGGTCTGGCTTTGAAATGGTTCCAGTCTTATTTACACAAGCGCAAACAACGCGTTCAGGTAGACAGTTACTTCAGTGATTACACCGATATAAATTTCGGCGTGCCGCAGGGCAGTATATTAGGACCGTCACTCTTTCTGGTATATATAAACGACTTCTGTTCCATCAATCTGGTTAACGCAAATATTTTCACATTTGCTGATGATACTGCAATAATTTTTTATGGAAACACGTGGAGCGATGTCGTTTGTATAGCCCAGAATGGGCTCACAGAAATTAGTACTTGGCTAGAGAAAAACCTCTTGACTTTAAACATTGCTAAATCAAAATATATGGTTTTTAGAATATCTGAGCGAACTGCACTTGACCGACCCATTCAAATCAAATTGCACTCATGTAACAGCATACATCGACGTATTAAAACTTGTGAATGCCCTGATTTAGAACAAGTTCAAACCATTAGATACTTGGGTGTCGTAATTGATCAACATCTAGATTGGGCGGCGCAGGTGGACGCTCTGTGCAAACGTATGAAAAAGTTATCACATGTTTTTAAAAAATTGAGGTCAGTTGCCGATACAAATGTTCTAAGATTGGTATATTTAGCTATTTGCCAATCAGTATTAAACTACTGTATAGTGGTATGGGGGGCAACATTTAAATCTAATTTGCTTAAATTAGAACGGGCTCAACGAGCTGTATTAAAAATAGCTTACGGGAAACCATGGCGTTACTCAAGTGACTTATTATATAAAGATTGCGGATTCCTCAGAATAAGGCAGCTTTACATTGCCTCGGTGGTTTTTAGGTTTCATAAGAATGCGAAAGAAAAGGGTCGTGCTTCATATCGATCAATTAAATGGGACAGACCAAAAGTACGCACATCGTTCTCGCGCAAAAGTTTCAATTTTATGGGTCCCTACTTGTACACAAAATTATTTACTTTCAATAACAGAGTGGTTGACATGAACAGGACAATTTAAAAAAAAACAATATACCAGTGGTTACAGCACAAAAACTACACTGACACTGAGAATATTGTGCAATTCTTGCAATAAATGCCAATAAACACACGCACCATACAAACACATCACACACACACACACACGCAAGCACGCACACACACACACACACACACACACACACGCACACACACACACACACACACACACACACACACACACACACACACACACACACACACACACACACACACACACACACACACACACACACACACACACACACACACACACACACACACACACACACACACAAACCACATAAACCACATAAACATTACGCATGCACAGAGCACACATATACCGTCTTGTTTTCTTTTGTTACTTACATATATGGAAGCTACTATTCCCCACGACACAGGGAATCCTAGTGTGGGGTATAGTGTATATTATAATTGTAAACTGTATTAAGGAAACAATAAATGATTATTTTTATTATTATTATTATTATTTTTATAACTTTATTTCAGGAGTTATACCTAACTTGTAAAATCGGAAAACTTCGTAGAAAAATAAATAAATAATAATAAATAAATAAATATTTGGGACATCTTACACACAACGCCATCTAGTCCCAAACTAAGCAGAGCTTGTATTATGGGTACTAAACAACTGATATAAATACATAAACATACTTTTTTTTTGTAAATACATACATATTATGCATAGAAAAACACCCAGACTCCGAAACAAATATTTGTGGATCACACAAACATTTGGTCCGATCCGGGAATCGAACCTGAGACCTCTTGATCAGCAGCCGCATACGCTGACCACTAGACCAACAAGGCAGTCATAAAGTCAATAAAGAGACAAGATTTTATATATACCTATAATTATGGGTGACTACGGATCCCTAGTCTATGCGTGGCTTGACACGCACTTGGCCAATTTTTTTACTAAATGCATATCAAAGTTTATAAGGTACTGACATTAAAAAAAACAAGTTTTAAAACATTAGCCTGTTTGTTTCGGCTAATCTCTACTGAACTCATTTTGATAGATCTTTCATTAGCATATAGCTTATGACACAATGTGTAACTTAGGCTATTTTTACAAGCTTTATATTAGCTTCACCTGTATGTTTGTTTGTAACCGACTCCTTTGGGTGCGATTTTGACCCACTTTAAACGGCCAGAGTTCGTTCAAACTTTGTAGATTTATCGAGGACCGATGACAATACACTAATTTGAAAAAAAAAATGTTTAAACAAATGTAATAAAAAAAAATAGTTTTCAAAGCGTGAGGTTCTTTCTGAAAATATTTCAATAACGTCGCCCTACGCTTTGTTTCATTAAAATTATTTTCTACCTTTTAGTTTCAAAGAGTGTTTGTTTAGTTTTTTAAAACTATTTCTGTTTACACTAGCTTCACTTCGCGGCGTTACTTGCGGTTAACAACAATAACGACAAGGCTTGGCTAATCTCAAATAGATATGTATTTAAACATGTTTACGTTAATTTACTGCTTACCATGGCACAGATTTAGTATAATTGAAAATTAAATAGCCATTTGTGAGATTTCTAGATTTCTTGACTAGGGTTAAAAGCTAAAAGATAACTAATATTAAACTAGCTGATTCACACAGCGTTGCCCGCGGTTATTAAAGTATCTTATGGAGAAAAAACTAAAATCTCCATCTTCCGAGCCTTTATTTCCAATTTTATTTGGGGTCGGCTACTAGTTTACCCGGTTTTACCAGAATTTCAGCTTTTTCACAGAGCGACTGGCATCGGACCTCCGCAACCCAAAGAGAAAACTGAAATTCGAAGATTGAACTAGTTGTCAGTATATTTGAGGGCACTGACTTCCCAATAACGATTACCATAGATGTTCATGATAACTGGGGCCGACGGTTTTACGTGCTCTCCGAGGCACGGGTGTGAATCACCGCCAAACTTCCAAACTCCGAGTTGCTATTAAGAATTTCCTAAGAACAGGGTCGGGCCAAAAAACACAGGACTTGTACCCGAGACCTCTTGATTAGTAGTAAAAAGCAGTAACAATAAAAGTAAATAATTTAAATAAATAAATATTTCGGACATCTTACATAAATGACACAACATCATCTAGTCCCAAACTAAGCACAGCTTGTGTTATGCGTACTAAACAACTAATATAAATACATAAACATACTTTTTTTTGTTAATACATACACATTATACATAGAAAAACACACAGACTCCGAAGCAAATATGGATCACACAAATTTATGGTCTGACCTGGGAATCGAACCCGAGACCTCCTGATCAGCAGCCGCATACGCTAACCACTAGACCAACAAGGCCGTCTTGCATTTTGAAACATACTTCATTGTTGATACGCTCCTCGATAAATCGTTTATCTAACACTGAAGGAATTATTCCAATTGGATCAGTAGTTCCTGAGATTAGCGCTTTCAACGAAATAAACAAACTTTACAGCTTTATAAGATTACTATTTGACCCAGCGAACTTCGTACCGCCCAACTTTAAAATTCCAGAACTTGAACAGCGCCACCTACCGGGTCCAATTGCGAATCTAAACCATTCCCAGATCCCCTTGAACACACACAAAAAATTTCATCAAAATCGGTCTGATCAAGAGGTCTCGGGTTCGATTCCCGGGTCAGACCAAATATTTGTGTGATCCACAAATATTTGTTTTGGAGTCTGGGTGTTTTCCTATGTATAATATGTATGTATTTACAAAAAAAAAAGTATGTTTATGTATTTATATCAATTGTTTAGTACCCATAACACAAGCTCTGCTTACTTTGGGATTAGATGATGTTGTGTGTTAGATGTCCAAAATATTTATTTTATTTATTTATATGCATTTAGTAAAAAACTATTCAATTGATATTACACACAGACAATTTCATTTACTTGTATATATTAAATTAGACTCAACAGGGGTTCAAGGTGAGACGATAAGTTATAATAAATGTCTCCATTTATGGACAAATTATACTACTTACAACCTAATAGCTTTAAATGAGCAATTATTTATATATATTATTTATATATGGTACACTATTGTATATTATCCTCTTTAATGTAAATATCGCCGCCTACTGAGACGTCTATTCATCATAATTATACATTAAAATTAAAATACATTTTTTTTCGTGTGGAAAATCCTCACTGACCGTCACCCTGCCGGGGTTTTCGATTTGCCTGGGCGGTGTGTCGGACTCGAACCGCCTTAAAACCGCACGGTGTGCCCTTTTTCCGCTTCTCTTTTTAGGAGGAGGAGAATTCCAGGGTGAGATCGCCATCTGGAATCCGCCCAGTGCCTACCCGCTCCTGTTGCGGGCTCCGTCTCTTATAGACCCTCTGTTGGTTGGCCAAATTAGTGCGGATGTAGGGAAAAACCCGTCCCGTCCACCCGCGGCCACACTCAAGGTGGCATGAGGCGCAGATGTTCGAGCCTCCGCCACACGGTTCGCCGGCGGCGAATCAGGTCCGAGTGGAGATCGTCCTCCCGGGTCTTCTCCGCCGCCTCCTTCTGTGAGATTACATCCTCGCAGAAGGTTGCGACCGCAGTAAAACAACTGTCGCTACCGGTCATGGAGCGTACTACGACCGGTAGAGAGAGATCCACTGACTGCAGTGAGGACCCGAGAGTTTACAATAGGATTATAGAAAAGCAAGGAATAAGAATCTAGAATGACTGCGTTGTCAACGGCCGGTGGCGGCAGCACGCATGCGCTAATCTGCCTATAGAGCACGGAGCCGCCACATCTTTGTCGCACTGCAGCTAAAATCATATTCTCTATCCTTTTTTAGGTTTACTATTATGTTCTCTGTTTGGTTTTCATTGTTTTTAGAAAAAAGTGTCCTTTAAAATCATCCCCACTTTACGTGTAGGAGAGGTACCCCAAATTCCCCCCCCCCCTCTCTAAAAGCTAAATGGCTGGCTCAAAAAATCTGGAGTTCGTGGTGGAGGTCCATATAATGAAATTTAAAGGAAAACTATTACGGATTAGATGACTTTGTTAGTTCAGGAGTTATAGAGGCTTAAATTGTAAAATGCGCTTACTTGGAAAACGTCATACAAAATTAACGCATCAAATAATACGGAAACATAACAATTATCAGTTGGATACGATTTTATACTGGACCAGTATGTCAGGCCATACTGGTCCAGTATGGCCTGACACGTACTCGACAGATTTTTTTTTTTTGTAAATACATACATGTTATACATAAAAAACACCCAGACTCCGAAACAAATATTTGTGGATCACACAAATACTTGGTCCAACCCGAGAATCGAACCCGAGACCTCTTGATCAGAAACCGCATACGCTAACCACTAGTACAACAAGGCAGTTAATTGTATCTAATTTTCGTTGTGTGTGACTAAAATGGTTTGTTTTTAACTTAAGTTATGTAAAATTATGTCACCTCAATAATAATAGGTTGTATTGTGTAAGAACCATTATTTTAACTCTGTACAAATGAATAAAAATAGAGTGTTTGTTTGTAATCCCTACTAATAAATGCGAAAGTAACTCTGTCTGTCTGTCTGTTACGCTTTCACGCCTAAGCCTTGATGAAATTTAGTATGAAGATAGAACTGAACTTGAGAAAGGACATAGGCTACTTTTTACCGCGATAACCGACATACACGCGGGCGGAGCCGCGGGCGGAAGCTAGTGGGGGTTGGGTTTCGAAACGAGTCACCTGAATTTGAGGGTTTTGGTGGTGTAGGGGGCTTAAGGGAGTTAGTCTTATCTTAATCCCCCCAAAGTAATTTTGGCTGCCGGAGTTGCGTCTAAATATTTTTAAACAGTTTCCAAAAATTCTTAAATACAATTGCAATTATGCAAAACGGAACGTATTTTTATGCTTTAGTACAGTTTTTCAAATGTAATTTTTAGGTTTTATATGAAAAACGTGAAACGAAACGCAACCGCCATCTTGGATGGATGATTTTGACACTAATTGACAGCAAATTTCAAGTTTATGCGTCATTCCTTTGCTTTCGAGATATAGTGAATGTGTTCTTCCGTATCGATTTGTGTTTTTTCTACGACTTGGCTACGTTCTTGGATTCTGTTTAGATTGCTTTACTATAATTAATTAATCAAGGTAATTATATTTTATATATTATGTGCTAAAGGAAATGTATAAGAACAGGATATAATTATTAGGTAATTAATAGCAATGTATTACTCCGAATTGGCACAATCCGACTTCATTGGGTTAGGTTAGATGGGTAAGGCGGGAGCGTAGCGCAGCGAAGCTGCCGCCTTAGCCATCGTGGTTATTTTTTTTTTAAACCACCCAGAAATAGGAGCCACGCGTAGCGGGGCTCCGTCGACTATAATGCATAAAGTAATAAAACATGTATATAAAGTGGTATAAATAATGTTTGTACAAATTTCTGTTTTTGAGTTTTTCAAAGGGAATCAACTATTTTCGGCGGGTAAAAATGGTGAGGCAGGGTTCAGAGGGTTCAGACCCCTCCCCCATCCCCTCAAAAACTCACAACCCCTTAAAATGGCGACGTATTTCGAAATTTTTACTATTTCTGTTTTTAATTTTTTCTAAGGGAACCAAGTATTTCCGGCAGGTAAAAATGGTGAGGGGGGGTTCCGACACCTCCCCCCCCCCTCCCCCCAACCACTCACAACCCCAGAATCAGGTGACGTATTTCGAAACTTTAACCAGCTAGTAGTAAAATAACCGCTTTTTACTTATTATACACGGTACATATGGCAAAAAAAAATTTTTTACAATTTTTGTCCGTCTGTCTGTTTGTTCCGGGTAATCTCTAGAACGGGATATCTGATGTATAAGGAGTAACTTACATAACTACTTTTTAAGGTTCCGTAGCCAAATGGCAAAAAACGGAACCCTTATAGATTCGTCATGTCTGACTGTCTGTCTCTGAACCGCATTAATATTTCCACATAAAAAAAGAAAAAAAGCAATAAATGTTGGGGGTTCCCCATACTTAGAACTGAAACTCAAATATATTTTTTTCATCGAACCCATACGTGTCGCGTGTGTCTTCAAAAGTGATATTGAGGTTTTTAACATCATTTTTTTCTAAACTGAATAGTTTGCGCTAGAGGCACTTTCAAAGTGGTAAAATGTGAGTCCCTCCCCCTGTAACTTCTAAAATAAGAGAATTTTAAAACCAAAACAAGATATGATGTTGTGCGGTGCTGGTTCAATTAAATAAAAGGTCGCACAAAAGAAACGTAATCGTGTCTATTTCCATATCACAAACACTTTATTATATGATAGCTCAGTAGGTAAATACAATAAATATTAATATTTGGCACAATGGCTGCCTTTGAAATAGTTTTTATTAATATTAGTGACAATAGCTCACTCCGTTAGACAGAAGGTCGAAACCAAAAGTGAAAAAGTTCTGTGGAGGGGTCAACTCGCCCTTTTATTCATGTTCGAATACATCGTTTAGTTAACTCTTATGTTTGGATACATTGTGTATCGAACAGATGTACATTACCATGCAAACTTCCAATGAAAATTGGTTTGAACGAGATCGAGTAAGTTGTTTTTTATAATACGTCATAAATCATAAACTGCAATTTACATTTCATTCATTCAATACACTATTAATAAAACATCGATCAAAGTTACAAGGAACTACAAAAACTTTTATATCATGTTATTTGCTGCTAAGGAAACCCATCATGAGCGAATCCGACTCGCACTGGGCCGCTTTTTTAGACTAGCTTCCCACCGCGGCGTTGCCCGCAACAACAAACGCGGGTAACACCGAGGGGCTCAGCTAGTAATAACTGAATCGTCACTATATAATTAATCTTACATCTATCTACATCAACTTCTAATGACCGTTTTCCGACATCTGTCGGACAATCTCATCCACTCAGAGATCACTGAATAGTTTTAATATCAGCACCGACTTCTTGAAGTGTGTTATTGAATTTATAACATAAAAGTAAGTTGAGTTTTATATATATATATATATATATATAGTTAAGCCTACCAAAGTGACTCTACTCTGCCTGATGGAAAGCATGAGAAGAATCCAGGAGTAGGGGTCACCATCCTCATTCGAAGGGTGTGCAATTTTCATTCTCCCGGCCCCCGGAGACCGGGAGAAAGATGCAGAATGGTTGTGCCTCCGGTCTCACACTCACTAACGAAATACGACAGCAAGAATGCTGTCATTATTGGGATGGTCTTCTGTGTGAGGGTAGTACTTGCCGGGTCGAGTCGTCCAATTCGTGCTGTAATCATTTTTACACATTTAATTGTTTCTTGTAGTGTAGTAAATTGTAAAATAATTTAATAAAAATATTAAAAGAAATCCATGGTTGACGCAATAAGAACACAATATAAGGTTCACTCTTATTCATCCCGTGGATGTCGTCAGAGTCTACTAAGAGAGCAAAAGAATGTCATAGTAAAGCATAAATTTACTATGACAAATATTTTATTGATTTGAGTAAATATTTAACCGACTTCAAAAACAGGAGGAGGTTCTCAATTCGTCGGAATCTTTATTTTATGTATGTTCAAAGATAATTTCGTCGTTTATGAACCGATTTCAAAAATTATTTTTGCATCGGAATGGGCTTAGCTTACAGGTGGTCCTCTCGTTACCATATCGGGATCTGATGATGGGATCCCAAGGAAATCGAGGGAACTCCTTATATATCATAGCCTTAATTGGTTGGGTACTCGGAATAGTTTTTCTTTGAAGTCGGTTCCTTTTTGTTAAAATTATATTTATATTAAAGCCTTCCGAAATGACTACTACATGAAAAACATGAGTACAATCTAAGAGTGACCCACACTACTGTGGCTCAGTGAGATGTCTCTGCATCCTCCTCTGGTCCTCCAGTCTCACACTTGCCAACGAAATACGACAGCAAGAATGCTGTCATTATTAGGTTAGTCTTCTGTGTGAGTGTAGCACGGTCGAGTGAACCCATCCGTTCTGAAACCAGCATGACTCTGCTACCTCGAATTCTTATTCCATCACCACATTTAATAAGACCTCTGGTATTAAAATACTATTTTAAAAAAGTCGTGTGGCACTCGGGGACTGCCGCGGTAAAGCTATTGCATAGCATTTTTTATCAACTTATGCAAGTAAAGCAAGGAAGAAGAATCTAGAATGACTGTGTTGTCAAGACAACGGATAACGGCCGGTGACGGCAGCACGCATGCGCTAATCTGCCTATAGAGCACGGAGCCGCCACATCCTTGTCGCATTGCAGTTAAAATCATATTTTCTATCTTTTTTCTAGGGTGTTAGGTTTTTTCGTTACGGAATTTCTTGATTCGGTCTCCGCGCTCAAAGCCCGCGATAAAAGCTATAAGTACATTAGCTTAAAAACATGCCAACTACAGACGCCTTACATTAATACAGATCTTCTGAATTCTTCAACCAAAACTATTGTCCTATAGCAAAAAATATCCAGTTCAAGAATAAATCATGGTGCAAGTCCGAGTAAATGAGGGTATATTGGAGGGGGAGGAGGTCCAGAATGAGTACGGAGGGACTTTCTACAGCTTCAAAGGTGTCCCATATGCTCAACCACCGGTTGGAGATCTTAGGTTTAAGGTAACGATTCAGGAAAGTTGATAGAATTTAAAATAGGAGGTAATAGTTTGGTAATCTAGGTATTTGTATGTTACAATGTATCTACTGCTACTGAAACTATTTTAATAAATAACGTGCGTTTTTATTTTTTCTTGTTCCAACTTATATTCTTGAAAGGTTATAAAGTGGCCTTTTAATTTGATGACTATTGTTATAGTCATCAAATTAAAAGGCCGTACCGTACCGTACCGTACTCTCTGAAAATAAAAGGCAAGTTAATCACGCACAGTAAAGTGATTGATAACATGTATCAGACAAGAATAAATCATTTTCCGCCAAGAATTTCTTGACTTAAAAACTTGACAGAAAATTTGGTGAGCATGTAAAAGAATACGGCCATCTCTTCACTCACTTTTAATTTGTTATTTTTAACTTTGTATTCACTGCCTGCTGTAGCAGCTCGGAGTTTGGAAGTTTGGCGATGATTCACGTCCGTGCCTCGGAGAGCACGTAAAGCCGTCGGTCCCGGTTGTCATGAGCATATATGGCAATCGTTATTGGGAAGTCAGTGCCCTCAAATATACTGACAACTAGTTCAATCTTCGAATTTCAGTTCTCCCTTAGGGTTGCGGAGGTCCGATGCCAGTCGCTCCGTGGAAAAACTGAAATTCAGGTAAAACCGATTGAACTATTAAGGTGCGCGTCCATTAGCCCGCGCCGGACGCACCGCACGCATTTCTGAGTAAGGCAAATCCGTTCAATCCTTAGCGTGCCGTGCGTGCGGTGCGTCCGGCGCGGGTCAATGGACGCGTACCTTTAGCCGACCCCAAATAAACTTGGGAATAAAGGCTAGGAAGTTGATCTATTCACATGAACTATTAAAAATTTTTATTCACAGGCACCACAACCTGCACAATCATGGATTGGCGTCAGAGATGCCACCAAATTCGGACCAGTATCCTACCAATTTAACTTATGGGATCCTGACCAACCACAGAACATGAGCGAAGACTGTCTATATCTGAACGTATACACACCAGAAATAAAACCAAACAGTCTCCTCCCAGTCATGCTCTTCATACACGGAGGTGGATTCCTAGCAGGAAGTGGCGACGATGATCTTTACGGTCCAGAATTTCTAGTAAGACATGGCGTCATTCTCGTCACGATCAATTATAGACTTCAAGGTCCTGGCTTTCTTTGTCTCCACACTACAGAAATACCTGGTAACGCAGGAATGAAAGATATGGTGGAAGCTCTGAGGTGGGTGAAGAAGAATATCCGGAATTTTGGCGGAGATCCTGATAACGTCACTATATTTGGTGAAAGTGCTGGAGCTGTTGCCGTTTCCTACATTTTAGTATCACCTATGACTAAAGGTCTCTTTCGGAGGGCCATTGTTCAGAGTGGAGTAGCTACACTCTATCTACTAGTGGAATTTGAAGTACGTGAAAAAGCTATTTTACTTGCGAGACGATTAGGCTGTTTCTCTGAAGATGATAAAATTCTGTACGATTTTTTCAAGAAGCAACCTGTCGAGGCATTAATTGACGCTGATTTAAAGATATGGGGATCCCAGAAGCCCATTGAACTTCCTTTCGCAGTAGTTCAAGAAAAAGATTTTGGACAAGAAAGATTCTTCTACGGTGACATAATGGATGCAATACGAAAAAATGTTCATGAAGGAGTTGAAATAATGATGGGATATACAAAAGACGAAGGTATTACAGCGATGGTATTGCGTTACTCCCAGGAGCGAATGATCAACGATGCAAAATATTTCACAGAGTTCTTCGTTCCAGGAGATATCAAAAGACATTGTGTGGTAGCTGACCAGATGGAAGTTGGGAGGAGAATGCGCCAATATTACGTCAAGAATGGTGAAATTGTATTTGAGGAGCTGTTGAGATACATGGGCACTGATATTTATCATTATGGAATGGTCTTCGCGGCGAGACTCCATTCTGTGACGAACAAAGTCTATTTTTATAAATTTAACTGCATTTCAGAAATAAATATCTTCGCTCTTGTAGATCCTCCAGAGCCTTACGAAGCTGAGAATCTTGTGTGTCATGGCGATGATCTTGCGTATTTGTTTCCGTTAAAACGTTATCTGGGGAAAAGACAAATCAGTTCTGAAACATTTAATATGATAAACAAAGTGTGTAAGCTTTGGACAAACTTTGCGAAAAATGGGTGAGTTGAAATCAATAGTTCAATTGGTTTTACGTTTTTAGGGTTCCGTATTTTAGGACTCGGAATACTCATGGGTTCATCATATCCGTCCGTCCGTCCTCGACATACTGTCCTAACAGTTGGTGATAGAAAGATGAAATTTGCATGTTTCTTTTACTACGTCGACAAAATTTATTTTATGAAAAGAAATATATTTTAATTTGGGAATATATAGTCTGTTTTAGATGTTTCTGACAACAGTGTTGTGCAGGGACGGGTGTCGGATCCCTCCAACACAAAGGGAGGATCCTCCGATCATGCCTGGTGGGCCACTGCCCAACGGTTGATGTTAGGATGTTGTTTAAGTGCTAATCAGGGCGAGAATTTCTATATCGCGATTCAGGATTAGTAGCTACTCCGTGTACTTTTATTCCGTGTTTCTTCGTAGTTCAGTATTCCTTCGGTAGATGGCGCTGTTGTATGTATTTAGCTAGCGTTGTATGTGGAAGTTGCCACAGGTGTGACAGTCATAAAACTTCTTGAACATAACACTACCGAGAAATGTAAATATCCAATATAAATTCATATTGGATCTTACTTTCATATGGTAACTAGCTGGGCCCCGCGGTGTTACCCGCGTATTTTAGCCATTTACAAACTACCATTATGGTTGCTATGCAAGTGTGTTACGCATAGCAACCTGTGAAGTTTTGACAGGAGATATAACTCGTGCGAGCTAAGATGGCACCTGGCTTAAAACGAAACATGGTATCGTTCCCCCGCGTGATACCCCTCTGTCATCTTGCGAGTAGCGTTAGCATGACTATTACCGTTGCACGAATCTTTCCATAATAATTTTAGTTTATTAGGTATTACCTAATGAGTAATGTCATATAAATCACTCCACGAATTTATTTTATTAATACAGTCATACCTCGACTTACGCTACCCCGTTTTACGCGAATTCGGAGATACGCGGTTTTTCATTTCATTATTTTCGACCCACGGTTGGAAGTTGTATTTTTGCCATTAAAATAATTATAACATTTAAAGCTTACTACACAAAGCGATCATTTGTACATTTTAATGAAGCTATGAGACTAAATAACGATCTTTCTGTCAAAGACTTTTGGAAACAATTCAATGTTTTAGATGCTTTAAGAATTATTGGACAATCTTAGAATGGAGTCTGGAAAAATCCGTGTCCATTTTTTTACCATAGAAACCCAAGAAGAATCAGTCTCAAATCCTAAAAAAATTGATGGTATTGAAGAAGAAGTCGATATTGCCAAACAATTAAATTTTCTGGATTCACACAATCAAGAGCTAACATTGGCGAGCTTATGGAAATACGTGAGCAAGGTGAAGACATTGCACAACCTGATTCGTTAGACCCTGTTGGATCAGAAAATTAAATGGTGATTTCAAACTAACAGAAGGACTCAGTACAATTGAAAAGGGGTTACAAATTTTGTAGAAATCTGGTTTGATTTCACAAACTTTATACGTATTTATAAGTAAAATTTAATCCCGACCTACGCGAATTCGACTTGCACGCCTATCGCTTGTCCCACCAATCGCGAAAAACCAGGGTATTACTGTATTCGAGGGCCTATTCCCGCAGCGGGCGGAACACACACCCCCGTCGATGGCCCGTCGTGGTCGTCGTCGGGGCAGCGTGGGTGATGTTCCGCCTGTTAGGGAATCTGAGGTAGGGGCGGCTGTTCTACGGATTCGGTCCAAGAACACCGCCCCCGGGCCGGACGGGGTTCCAGCCCGAGTGATGGCCCGTGCCCTCGACTACATGTCGGACCACCTCAGGGGAGTGTTGGACGCTAGCCTGGCGTCCGGACGCTTCCCTGAGCGTTGGAAGTGCGGGAAGCTGGCATTGATCCAGAAACATGGACGGCCTGCCGATTCGGTCGCGGCCTACAGGCCCATCGTGTTGCTGGACGAGGCGGGCAAGTTGTTTGAAAGGGTTCTCTCTGCCCGCATCGTCCGGCACCTCAGCGAGGTGGGGCCCGACCTGTCGGACGCCCAATTCGGCTTCCGAGAAGGGCGTTCGACGGTCGACGCGATCCTGCGCCTGAGGGCCGTGACCGAAGAGGCGGTGAGAGGCGGCGAAGTGGTGTTGGCGGTGTCCTTGGACATCGCCAACGCCTTCAATAGTCTGCCATTCGGCTGCATCAGGGCTGCACTCCAATACCACGGAGTGCCAGGGTACCTGAGGCGGCTGGTGGCAGACTATTTAGAGGAGCGTACCGTCGAGTACGAGGACCGAGATGGCGCCTTGAGACGCAGGGCCATGTCGTGCGGTGTTCCACAGGGGTCTGTCCTAGGACCACTCCTGTGGAACATGGGATACGACTGGGCTCTACGAGGGCGTCTCCCCCCCCGGGCTGGGTGTAATCTGTTACGCAGACGACACCCTGGTCACGGCCCGGGGAGCAAACTTTGAGGAGGCGGCGCGCCTGGCCACCACAGGAGTATCCCGGGTGGTCGGGCGCATCGAGGCGCTGGGTCTGCGGGTGGCCCTGGACAAGACGGAGGCCCTATTATTTCATGGGCCCCGTCGTGGTCCGCCCGCCGGCGCTTCGATCGAGGTCAACTCGGTCCTCGTACCGGTCCGGGCCCAGATGAGGTACCTGGATCTGGTCCTCGACGGTAGGTGGCTCTTCGACGAGCACTTCCGACAGCTTGGTCCTAAGCTGGTGGGCACTGCCTCCGCCCTAGGGCGACTTCTGCCCAATTTGGGCGGGGCCAGTGTCCCCACTAGGCAGCTGTACACGGGGGTTGTCCGGTCAATGGCACTTTACGGTGCACCGGTGTGGGCGGCGGCTCTGTCCGCCCAGAACAGGGCGCGCCTCTGGCGCTCCCAGCGGATACTGGCGGTCAGAGCCATACGCGGATACCGCACCGTGTCCACAGAGGCGGCGTGTGCCTTGGCCGGAACACCCCCGTGGGATTTGGAGGCGGAAGTGCTCGCCAAAGTTTATCGGCGAGTGGCTGACTTCCGGGCGGAGAGCGGATTTCGCCCTCCGCCCGAGGACGTGCGCGAGTGGCGCGAAGCCGCTCGCCGAGCCACCATGCTGAGATGGTCGCTCCGGCTGGAGACCCCACGCGCTGGCTTAGCCGCCGTGGAGACTCTTTAGCCGGTCATCGAGGAGTGGGCAGGGCGGCAGCACGGGACCCTTTCCTTCCGGCTTCCGGTTGCTTCGGAAAGTACCTGCACTCGGTCGCTAGGAGGGAACCGAGTCCCGCCTGCCACCACTGCGACTGCAGTGAGGACACGGCCCAGCACACGCTGGCGGTCTGCCCCGCTTGGGCGGCGCAGCGCTGGGTCCTCACTGCAGTCATCGGAGGGGATCTCTCGCTGCCGGCCGTCATAAGATCTGTGGTGTAACCACTTAACTTACTTTAAGTTACTAATGTACAATAATTTAAGTAAATAAAAAAAATGTAAATATACAGTAAATAATTTTGTATGTTGCGCGGACAAGCAGACCGAGTTTCAGTATAGATATCGTGCACCACGACATCGCCGCGTGCGCCCCGCCGGTCAGCTGGCCGGCGGCCGCCTGCGCCCGCGCCAGTGCTCTTGAAACCTCGGTACCAAACGCACGCCGCGCGGATACAAAATTATTGCTACTCGTAATACGCGACTTTATACATAAGTTCTTTGTTTATTCGCTGTGAATGTTTTTGTGCTTGTTACATCCTCTTGCTATCTGACTTTCTTACTCTCAACTCTTGAACTCTTTCTGGCTATAATAACTTTCTCCTTCTATTGTATATACTGTGCTTTGCTTAAGACATTAAATCGTGCAGTGTTGTTTACTCGGTCGTTTAATTTATTTCCGAAGAGTACGGA
Organism: Phragmatobia fuliginosa; assembly: GCA_932526445.1. NCBI lineage: Eukaryota > Metazoa > Arthropoda > Insecta > Lepidoptera > Erebidae > Phragmatobia > Phragmatobia fuliginosa. The sequence continues at coordinate 9,675,115 of OW052084.1, read as the reverse complement.
GACCCCACAAACGACTTCATTGGTGACCCCGATAAGAATACATCATGCCAGATAACGTGAACGCAAACGAGTTAGAAGTGAACAAAGTTGGCGTGAGGGTACCGCCATTTTACGCAGATAAGCCAGCGTTATGGTTCGTACAACTCGAGAGCCAATTTGTACTAGCCGGAATAACGACGGATTCCACGAAGTTCCACTACGCGTTGGCCCAGCTGGATTCGGCAACGGCGTCAATCGTGGAAGACATAATTACCGGACCCGCAACGGCAAATAGGTACGAGGTGTTAAAAACCGAACTGGTTAAGCGGTTATCAGTTTCGCGTGAAAAACGCATAAGCCAGCTGCTGACTAACGAGGAATTGGGAGATAGGAAGCCGTCGCAATTCCTCAGGCATTTGAAAAGCCTGGCTGGAGCTGGTGTTCCTGAGGAGTTCCTGCGATCAATATGGACCAGCAGACTCCCCACCAGTACGCAGAGCATCATAGCTTCGCAAGCGAAACTACCGTTAGACGAGGTTGCAGAGCTAGCCGACCGCATCCACGAGGTAGTACCGTCAGGACCCCAGATAGCGGCAACATCAAGGTCATCGGCACCACATTCCTTAAGCCAGGAGGTCGCAGCATTGACCCAGCAGGTGAAGGCACTCACGACGAAGGTTGACCAGATGTCACGCCAGCGTGGGCGGTCCAGAACCCCTGCTGCGCAGCGGGGACGCAGCCGCTCATCATCATCAGCACGAAGGTCGAACTCCAACTACAGGAAGTTTCCGACGTGTTGGTACCACTACAAATTTGGGGACAAAGCTAATAGGTGCGTACAACCTTGTGATTTCGCGGGAAACGGCCAGGGCATTCGGTAATGGCGACCGACGATTGCCCGGGTACCGGTCGCCTGTTTGTGACTGATCAGCGATCTAAAACACAATTTTTAGTGGACACCGGCAGTGATTTATGTGTTTTTCCCAAAAAGTTAATGCACGGTAGATGTGTAAAAACCGATTTAGTTTTAAGTGCCGCTAACGGTACAACTATTTGTACATACGGTTTTGTTAATTTTATTTTAAACCTAGGCTTACGCCGTGACTATGCTTGGCGATTTATTATTGCAGATGTAACGAGGGCGATAATAGGAGTGGATTTTTTATCGCACTATGGGCTCGTCGTCGATGTGAGGAATCGACGCCTCATCGATGGTATGACATCGCTCGCTGCCCCGGCGTTGCTCGCGCGTAAGTCTGAAGACGTCACTTCGGTTAAGGTAATGTCTGGTGATTCTACTTATCACACCATACTCGAACACTACCCCGAAATAACACGTCCACCCGGTATACACCGTACACCCACACACAGTACTGTACACCACATACGGACTACACCTGGGCCGCCAGTATCAAGTACACCGCGTCGCCTGGCCCCGGACAAACTTAAAATAGCCAAAGCAGAATTTGACGCCATGCTAAAGAGCGGCATCTGCAGGCCATCAGAGTCCCCATGGTCTTCCCCCCTCCACCTGGCTCCAAAAAAGAACGACGGATGGCGTCCGTGCGGCGATTACCGCATGTTGAACGCCCGGACCGTGCCGGATATGTACCCGATCCGACACATACAGGACTTTGCACACAGCCTATCCGGCTGTACTATTTTTTCTACCATAGACCTGGTAAAGGCGTACAACCAAATCCCTCTGAACCCTGAGGACATCGCGAAGACCGCTATTACAACGCCGTTCGGTTTATTCGAATTCCCTTACATGACGTTTGGGCTTCGAAATGCCGGACAGACGTTCCAGCGCTTCGTCGATGAAATGCTCAGGGGGCTTGACTTCGTGTACGCCTATCTCGACGATTTCTTGGTATTTTCTCGGGACCAGAAGACGCACGAACAACACCTACACCAACTGTTTCGTAGACTGAAGGAGTTCGGTATGGTGGTAAATACTGCTAAGTGTGTCTTTGGCGTAACCGAGGTTACTTTCCTCGGGTACCGCATCACAGCTGAGGGAACTACGCCACTACCCTCCAAGGTCGAAGCCATCCAGAGCTTCCCGGTGCCGAAGACGGTCAAGGAGTTACGTCGCTTTTTAGGGATGCTTAACTTTTACCGCAGGTTCATTCCGAACGCAGCGCAGCATCAAGCACCCCTTAACGCTCTACTGACCGGCTCGGTAAAAGGTTCTCATCCTGTACACTTTTCCTCACAGGAAGCCGAGGCGTTCCAGGCTTGCAAAGATAGTCTTTGCCAAGCTGCAATGCTGGCGCACCCAGACTGCCACGCGAAACTCGCACTTGTGACAGATGCGTCAGACAAAGCCATCGGTGCCGCACTCCAACAGCTGAAGCACAACGAGTGGCAGCCCTTGGCATTCTTCTCGCGCAAGCTCAGTCCCGCTCAGGTAAAATACTCCCCCTATGATCGCGAACTTCTAGCAATATACGAGAGTGTGAAGTATTTTAGACACATGCTGGAAGCTCGGGTCTTTACGATCTATACAGACCACAAGCCCCTAACCTATGCTTTCCACTCTCGTAAAGACAATTGTTCCCCACGCCAGTTCAGACACCTTGACCTGATAGCCCAGTTTTCGTCTGACATCAGGCACATATCGGGGAAAAATAACATCGTTGCTGATACCCTTTCGCGCATAGAGGAGATAGCCCAACCTGTCACTGCCGAGAGAATAGCCTTCGCTCAACAGGCTGACCAAGAGCTGGAGCAACTGCTCAAAGCCGGTTCATCGTTGCAGTTGGACAAGGTAAAGATTCCTGGTTCGCAGAATTACCTGTACTGCGATACAAGTGGCTCCACCCAGCGGCCATTTATCCCCAAACAGCTTCGCAAGCCAGTGTTTGACAGCCTGCACTCCTTCAGCCACCCTGGTGCCAACGCTACAGCCAAACTAGTGGCAGAGCGGTATGTCTGGCCCGGTGTCAAAAAGGACTGCAGAGAGTGGGTACGTACCTGCCTGGCTTGCCAGAAGTCTAAAATCACCCGTCACGTTTCTAGCCCGTTAGGTAACTTTAAACTACCCCAGGCTAGACTCTCATTTATCCACATAGACCTAGTGGGTCCGTTGCCATTGTGTCAAGAGTACCGCTATTGTCTCACAGCTGTCGATAGGTTTACGCGATGGCCAGAGGCGATACCATTGACGGACATAACAGCTGAAACAGTGGCACGGGCATTGCTGAATGGCTGGATAGCCCGCTTTGGTTGCCCGGCGGATATAGTCACCGACCGAGGACGCCAATTTGAATCGGCCCTATTTCAGCAGTTGTCTGTCATGGCCGGTTACCACCACCGTAGGACAACAGCGTACCACCCGGCTTGCAATGGACTCGTGGAAAGGTTTCATCGGCAACTAAAGGCTGCCATAACCTGCCACGGAAATACCAGTTGGGTAGAAGCCTTGCCCCTCGTCTTATTAGGTATAAGAAGCGCCTATAAAGAAGATATTCAGGCATCAGCGGCTGAATTACTTTACGGGCAACCCCTGCGCCTACCGGGAGATTTTTTCAACCCCCCAACTGACGAGACGACTGACATGACAGATTACTTGTCAAGACTTCGTAAGTTCGTAAGGGACTTACACCCATCACCAGCCGCACGGCACATTGGAAAGCGCAACACCTTTATTTTCAAGGATCTCTCCACAACAGCACACGTCTTCCTTCGAGATGACACTGTAGGAGGGTCCCTAAAACCAGCGTACACCGGGCCGTACGAAGTTATCACCAGAGATAACAAATTCTTTACGATTCTTGTTAACGGTAAGAAGACAACAGTATCGATAGACCGCCTTAAGCCGGCCTTCATACTACACGACAGTCTAGACACCACACTACACACACCAAACAACCACACTCACCTTCACAATCCAAATTCACCCAGGAGTCATCAGCCATTACCTGATCCCAAGAATGACTGCAGAAGAACGCGATCGGGACGTACCGTCCGATTTCCCGACTATTATCGCCCTTGACGGTCTCTGGGGAGGGGTGATGTGGTGTAACCACTTAACTTACTTTAAGTTACTAATGTACAATAATTTAAGTAAATAAAAAAAATGTAAATATACAGTAAATAATTTTGTATGTTGCGCGGACAAGCAGACCGAGTTTCAGTATAGATATCGTGCACCACGACATCGCCGCGTGCGCCCCGCCGGTCAGCTGGCCGGCGGCCGCCAGTGCTCTTGAAACCTCGGTACCAAACGCACGCCGCGCGGATACAAAATTATTGCTACTCGTAATACGCGACTTTATACATAAGTTCTTTGTTTATTCGCTGTGAATGTTTTTGTGCTTGTTACATCCTCTTGCTATCTGACTTTCTTACTCTCAACTCTTGAACTCTTTCTGGCTATAATAACTTTCTCCTTCTATTGTATATACTGTGCTTTGCTTAAGACATTAAATCGTGCAGTGTTGTTTACTCGGTCGTTTAATTTATTTCCGAAGAGTACGGAGACCCCACAAACGACTTCAGATCGATGGCCGGCAGCGACAGTTGTTTTACCGCGGTCGCAACCTTCTGCGAGGACGTAATCTTGCAGAAGGAGGTGGCGGAGAAGGCCCGGGAGGATTCCATCCAATCGGACCCGATCCGCCGCCGGCGCCCCGGGCGGCGGAGGCGCGCATACCTGCGTCTCATGCCGCCCTGAGAGTGGCCGCGGATGGGCGGGACGGGTTTCCCGTCCGTCCGCAGTAGAGGCCAACCGCGAGGGGGCGACGTCCGCGTGTGACCGGACGTTGCCTAATTAGAGAGTAAATTTTGAGATGGTGCCCGCAACAGTGCGGGCAGGCGCCGGTTGGAGTCCAGAAGGAAATCCCCTCCCTGGACTCCTTCCAATACAAAGGCGCAGAGAGGGTCACACCGTGTGGTTTTAGTCGGTTCGAGTCCGACACACCACCCCGCCGTAACCCCCGACGGGGTGACGGTCCGCGGGGATTTCCACACGTTAAAAAAAAAAAAAAATGGGTATTACTGTATATAATTAGATTCGTCTGGATAACCCAATTGTTTTAAAAAAGGTCACACGAAAAAAAACCAGCATGACGACTATGAGACGCAATATTTAAAAATAAAGAATATCCATATACATATGATGTTTAGAGACTACGACTAAAAGGCTTATCATGACAATTTAAAATTGTATTTTATAAACATATTTCAGTTCCCAATTTCATTTAAAATGATATTAGGTATTACCTAATATTATTTAAATCACTACACAAAAATTACATTCGGGTAAATAATTAAAGAGGCCTGCTTCCTATTGGTATGCATATGTATTTTTTTTAACTCAGGTAGTAAAGTACCACTTAAGATAAAGTAGTATGTTATGAGAAACTACTTGAAGTTAAATAAATGTTGAAATTTAAAAAAACTTTAATAAATTATATTCTTCTTGCACTCAGTACTTTAAACGACTGACATTTGAGCCAGGTGCCATCTTAGGTCGCACGAGTTATAAACAGTGATACATTTTGACATCTACGAGCATCTACGGTTTAATGTATTTTTGATCTCAATGATTACTTACATTATTAGAGTATTGTACCGCCGAAGTGCCTCTCTGCTTTTCTCGAATATTTGTGTCTGCGAATAATCAAATATTCGATTTGTGACAATAATTTTGAAATAACTACTTACTGATTTCGCGAACTTATGGTCTCCAGGAATCCTACGCCAACTTCTGATGAAAGCATCGAAGTGGAATGGAAGCCGTTCACCTTGGACAAGCAGGAGTACATGGATATAGGCGCCACGCTGAAGATGGACTCCGCACCTGAAAAGGAAGAACTGGAACTTTGGGAGAGCATCTTTAGAAAATATTTACCGAAATATACTGTTTGACGGCCTCATTGCCTCAGTGTTAATAGGTGCGTTTGTTGTGCTGAGGTCTCGGGTTCGATTCCCGGTGTTTGTATGATCTATAAATGTTTGTAATTAGTTTGGGTGTGTTCTGTATTTAATATATTTGTATTAATAAAAAACTAGCTGACCCGGGGAACTTCGTACCGCCTTAGAATATTAATTCTTTTTAAAGTATTGTGTTTAGTTATTAACGGATAGTGACAAATCGACAACAGTGTCAACTAACGGGCCCCGGCCGGTACCGCCACAATCGCTTTGATCCTGCATTTTAGATCTGTAATATGATTTAAGCTATATTACTGTAAAGTTTCATCCAAATCCGTTCCATAGTTTTTGCGTGAAAGAGCAACAAACATACATATTTGACTGCATGGTTGGTCTAGTGGTTAGCGTATGCGGCTGCTGATCAAGAGGTCTCGGGTTTGATTCCCGGGTCGGACCAAATATTTGTGTGATCCACAAGTATTTGTTTCGGAGTCTGGGTGTTTTCTATGTATAATATGTATGTTTTTCCAAACAAAGTATGTTTATGTATTTATATCAGTTGTTTAGTACCCATAATACAAGCTCTACTTGGGACTAGATGATGTGTGTAAAATGTCCGAAATATTTATTTATTTATATACACATACATACTCACAAACTTTCGCGTTTATAATATTCGTAAGATTGAAGTGCAAAAATATTTTTCAATGTAAGTATAGTGTGGTATGGTATTTTTCTAGTGGTTGGATGTTCCCAATTCCTACCCGAATGTTCAGCTGGTGGTAATGTCATGCCTCGAGTCGTTAGTCCCTACTTATACGGTTAGGTAACACAATGGCTGGGGCCCGTATGCCGGCTGTAAGGACATACTGACTCAAAACTATAGTGTTTCCTTCAAAAGCTTAACCCAGACCCTATACAATTTTAAATCAATCATTGTTCACGGACTTTTAAAAAAAGCGCCCAAGTGCGAGTCGGACTCGCCCATGAAGGGTTCCGTAGCATCATATAAAAGTTTTTGTAGTTCGTTGTAACTTTCATCAGTGTTTTAATAATAGTGTTTTGATTGAAAGAAATGTAAATTGCGGTTTATGATTTATGACGTATTAAAAAAAACTACTTACTAGATCTCGTTCAAACCAATTTTCGTTGGAAGTTTGCACGGTAATGTACATCATATATTTTTTTTAGTTTTATCACTCTCTTATTTTAGAAGTTACAGGGGGGGACCAACATTTTACCACTTTGGAAGTGTCTCTCACGCAAACTATTCAGTTTAGAAAAAAAAGATATTAGAAACCTCATCAAATATCATTTTTAAAGACCTATCCATAGACACGTATGGTTTTGATGAAAAAAAAAAATTTTGAGTTTCAGTTCGAGTATGGGGACCCCAAAAATTTATTTATAATTATTCTATTTTTGTGTAAAAATATTAATGCGGTTCACAGAATACATCTATTGACCAAGTTTCAACAGTATAGCTCTTATAGTTTCGGAAAAAAGTGGCTGTGACATACGGACGGACAGACAGACAGACAGACATGACGAATCTATAAGGGTTCCGATTTTTGCCATTAGGCAACGGAACCCTAAAAAGACACTTTGGTTTGTTTCGGCATTACTTCCCAGAGTCTTAGGAAATGTTGGCACCCTATAGCTATGAATTCAAACGTGTAAAATATCTGTAAGAGATTTACTTAAAGAAATAAATATAATTTATCATGAAACGGACAAAAACTCAATGTGTTATCTTATAGAGGGTTTGAACCCACAATTCAAACCTATTTTTCAACCCACAATTATCCGTGTGGTGACCGATTATGAATACAAAGTGTCACCACCCCTATTCATTCCATGGGTGTCGTAAGAGGCGACCAAAGGAACAAAATAAGCAGCTAACATCACTGCCAAGAGAAGGAAAACTTGAAACAAACCATTTACCAATCCGTTTGGCCAGCGTGGTATAGTAGGCCTCCTTTCTAAGGAAAGGCTTATGTCCAGCAGTGGACTGTTGAAGGCTGTTGATGAGGATGATGAACCCACAATACTCAGCGTAGCACAAAGCGGTGTGGTTATTGCTTAAACCACTTGACCATCAATGCTCTGAAAAATTAAAGGTGAGGACGCCGTTTTGAAAACAAAATGCTCTTTAAAGTTGAATAACTCGCAAACAGATACCCAAGGCAAAAATCGTCTGAGCAACCCTTCAATATTTTTAAAAGATCTATCTAATGATACACTATTAAATGGGCTAGACGTGAGAAAAAAAAATATCCCCACTTTACGTGTAAGTCGAGGACGGACGGACGGACATGACAAATCTATAAGGTTTCCGAGTCATTACTACGGAACCCTAAAAAAAATGTTTTTGCTATTTGACATCTAACATCTTTGCACGAGAAAAAGACGTTACACATTAAAAAAAATTGCAATTTAAATAATTAGATATTTTTATTTATTATTTGCAGTAATTTAAAAACAAATTATAAATAATAAACAGAGCTGGCGACTTTATAAACTTACAAATATAAATATATTTATATCCATTGACTACATCTATAAGAAGAGAGTTACTTTAAAGTCTGATATTAAAAAACTGAAGTTTGTTTATTGAAACTACTTCAAATCAGTCCACCCGTGACCACGAGCGGTATAACCCGTTCGAAACGTCGGAAAGTGGAAGGTATCGTAACCTTTTTAATTATATCGCGTATAAGTCCCGTATACAGAAAAAAACTTGAGTATGTGTGAGATGTCGTGTGGTGACGGAATAAGAATACAGAGTGTCACCACCCCTATTCATCCCGCGGGTGTCGTAAAAGGCGACTTAAGGTGCACCGGGCGCACCGCACGCACGGCACGCAACGGATTTTATTTTGCTTTGTATGATTTCACATAGTGCTGCGTCCACTATCCGCGCCGCCCGCACCCAACGCCGGCATTTCTAAGCAAGGCAAATCCGTTCAATCCGTTGCGTGCCGTGCGTCCGACCGGGCTAATGGACGCGCACCTTAAGGGATAAACTACGCAAGACAACATCAATGCAAAGAGAAGGAAAACTTGAAACCAAAACTATACCAACCCGTCTGGCCAGAGTGGTATAGTAGGCCACAACCTCCTTTTAAAGGAGAGGCTTATGTCCAGCAGTGGAATTTTAAAGGCTGTTGATGATGTAAAAGTCGCGAAAGTCTATAAATAAAAAAAAAAGTATAATATCGGGCCTATTACTCTAGTGATGGTTAGTGGAATGTAATGAACATGATCATTTGTCGTATAAATGTAATTTATCTAATCCAATAAATAGAATTGAAGTCTCTGTTTGTAATATCAAATAAGGTTTTCACTAAATGCGTATGAAAGTGTGGCGTCTTCCATATACAGCGTGACGTAAATACACAACAGCGCCTTCTAGCGAACAAACACTGAACTACGAAGAAAACAGGGAATGAACTAAAACGGACTAATCCTGACTCGCGAAAGTGACATTCTCGCGCCGATTAACATATATACAACATGCCAACATCAACGTTGGGCAGTGGCCCGCCAGGCATGATCACCTCGCCTGGTCGGAGGATCCTCCCTTTGTGTTGGAGGAACACGATACCCGTTCCTCCACAGTGGTGACCCCGACGTGATTGGAAAGCAGCCTTCAAGGTATTTACGGTACGCGATTTACGGTAGGTACAATTTCTTAGTTTTTTGTCTGTTTGTTTCGGCTGATCTCTGGAAAGGTTGGACCGATTTTGACGGAACTTTCATTGGCAGATGATATATCGGAGAGGTTTCATTTATAAGTTACGCAAAACTTTAGTAGTGAGCATATTATTATTATTATCTGAGAATTAATGAGCGCTTCAGCAGACCGCGAATATTCTGTCCGTCTGTAGCGCTTTCAAGTCAAAAATACTGAACCGACCCTGCTTCATTGCACATGTGTGCATAAAATGCAGCATGGTGACCCACACCATGGCGGCTTAGCGAGATGTTTCGGCATTATTCTTCCGGTCCCCGGAGGTCGAGAGAATAATGCTGAAACACAATTAGGATGGTGGCCCCTACTCCTGGATTCTACTCATGCTTTCCATCACGCAGTCCATTGGTAGGCTTCATAAACATGTTACTCGCGTTCTACAACAATAAATGCGGGTACTTAATAAAATGCCTTAAACAATGTAACCAAAAATTGTAAAAACAATGTTGGAAAAGAGTGTCCATGGAGTTTCTTGTCTGTTCTTCTCCATAGGATCTACGAATTGGATCAGACAATTAGCTTCACGACTGACTACTTGACGTTTGAAAAGTGTCGTTGTATTATTTGAAATAAAAATGGTTCGATTTGATTTGATACTACCGAGGGACTCGGCTAATATAAGTTTACCTGCCTGCAAAAAAATAAGTCACGTGCCATTATGGGTGACTACGGAACCTTATTCTATGCGTTGCCTAACTGGCACTGTCACACTGTATTGAATTAACCCGTGACCTTGGGGTCACCAGTTTGGCTACCTGACATTTGATTAAATGAAATCAAACTGTCGGGTTACCTGGACACGATGCATGCAATTTATAAAAAAATATACTTTAACGCCATCTACCGGTAGCACACCGAACTACATCGCATTTTAAATCCTGTATCGCACAATGGAAAAGTTCATACCTCCACCATACCATTAGTATATGAGAACCTAACCTGGATGGGTGATCTTCCCTTGGTTTTACGAAGACCTATTATCAATAACCATACTTAAAACGTCTCCTTTATTAGCCCCTAAATTTAAGAGACGTTGGTGAAAACGGCCTTTCCTCCCAAATTACCCTTTTTAGCCGAGGTCCAACCATGTAGAACACCTGGGTGGACTCATTTAGTGAGGTCAGAGGGTCACGAACGGACTCAATAAAGGCCACTATTCTGTGTTATTATAGAAACATCCAGTGTTGCAAATGAAAAAATAGGAATTTAAATTCTAGTATGTATGCAGTTTAAAAGCATTTTGTTACGTACGTTTGGCAAAAAAAACGCCGAAATCAATTTAAATAAATAAAATCGAAGTGTCTTTATAAAATATCAAAGTTTTTTACAAAGTTCATAAGAAAAAAACATTTTTTGAAAAAATATTGTGTGTCTGTGCCGGGTAATCTCAGGAACGGCTGGGCCGATTTTGACGGGACTTTCACTGGCAGATAGATGATGACATAAGGAGTAACTTAGGCTAATAGTTTGTAGACTAGCTGCGCCCCACGGCGTTACACGCGATTTACAAAGATAACCGCTGGCAACTTCGCGGGACTCAGCTATTTTTTTAAATATTTTTAGTCTATAACACTCTTCTTATATCTGCATTCGTGAAATTCAACAAAAAAAAAAAACAATTCTATCTATATTTTACCTAATAATATGTATTTAATAAGAAACTATGCATTTTATAATAATAACACAATATATCTTATATATACATTAAATACTTGTAAATAATATTAATATGTATATGTAACTATAATCTTTAGTAAAAAGATCTCTGTGGACTATCAAACGATGTGTGTAACCCCTCTGGGGGGTGAGGGAAGTGAGGAGGGAGGGGTGGCGACTGGAATACAGCCCCCATAGCCAAGTTACAAACTATTGTATTCCCTTGTTTGATTGGCTAATATTTTTGATCACGTGAATGATTGACATTAGCCAATAAAACAAGAGAATGGAGACGTCAGCGATTTCTGAACGAAAAACGTTTGCGAGTTGGATAAAGAGGGTAGTTTCGATATAGTCGTAGAATATAATATTAGATCATGCATCATCTATAATAGATCTAGCCACTGGATATTCTGAGATTGACGCACTTGGACTGCCTCGTTGGTGTAGCAGTTAGCTCCCGAAAGAGGTCCCGGGTTCAATTCTCGGGTCGAGTTTTCTTACGAGAAATTCTTAATAGCAGCTAGGAGTATGAAAGTTAGCGGTGTTTGAAGCTCGTGCCTCGGAAATCTTTCTAGAAAGAGATCAAATATATATATTAAAATACTCTGAAATGAACTACCCACAAACTGCAAAAAAAATTCAAACTGCGCACATTTCGTTTGATTGTCCAAATCGATCTTAACCGTGAGCCCTATTTTGTACAGTATCAATCTTTTCCCTTTAAATCACCAAAACCCTAGCTTCTAATAAACAACTGTAGCTTTGACGATTCTTGTTAAATATTTACTTAATTCTAAAATTACTGACCCCAAATAGATAACATTTAAAGTATGGCAACACTGGATTCAACGGATAGAGAAGTATTTAAACTACAATATTTAAAACTGTTTCGTTTCTGACTGACAGACAACGCACAGCCGAAACTAGGTACTGTGTGTGTGTGTCTTCAGGAGTATAGGCGAGCACTATGAGAGAAATTTGAAAATGGGTTAAAAGGTGATTTAAGTTAAATATCAGAATAACACGTGGATGAAGACGCGGGCTAAAGCTAGTTTTCTTATATAACAATAATAAACATGCAGAGATCAGCCTGTATTTAAATATCTACCCACATCTATTCACACCTGCAACTGAAGAGATAAGTGCGTTACCGCCTCTGAAGTGCTTCCCCTCCCTTGTAAAAGAGGGGGGTCCGTACTGTGGTATCTACTCTAAGAAAGTTTTGTTATTGTCCTGAAATCTATAATGTAATGTTGGTCACAATGAACACCTTTTTTTTTTCTTTTTAAAAGACAACTCCTGCATAAGGAATATTCATCTTGTGTCGCGGAGATCTTCACGAGCATAAATAAAACTGACACAATGAACACCCAGACTCAGTACTACAATGTGTTAATAACACAAAGTGTTTTCCTATATGGCATTTGAACCCACAACACTCGGCGCAGTAGAAAGCCACTTGGCAACCGCTAAAACCACTAGGTCAAAAGTGCTGTCATTCGACTTCGAAATAGTCTAGCCGATTTCTTTTTTTTAATTGTTTCGCTAGCGTGCCTAAGATAGGATAGTTAAGATCACGCTTAGGACAATAATGATTGAAAAAGGCGAAGTTGCGTGGGGTTAGCTTGTAGTAAATAAATATATATAGAAGTATAACAATGAAAGATTTACAATAACACCATTGTTACTGCCTTTGACTGCCTCGTTGGACTATATACGACTGCTTTGCTTAAGGCCTCGGGTTCAAATTCTGGGTAAAAGATATTTGTTTTTGAGTTTGGGTGTTTTCTATGTATAATATGTGTGTATTTATCTACGTATTCTATCATTCAATCTAACTTTCATAGTACGAGCTCTGCTTAGTTTGAAAATGTATTTATTTTCTTTTTTCAGCGCCATCAATTGTTTATTTTCTTCACTTTCTACATTCTTTCCTCATACCACAATTACAGTGTTGCCATACCAATTATAAATCTAAGATAAAAGAAACATTTATTTAAAAATATTAAAGATTGAAAAGTTACTATCAACATCTCCAACCCACCCCTTACATCTAATATATAATCTCGAGCAATGACGTCACAAGTCAAAAAGTTATACTTAACTTGACCAATAAGCCTAGACAACTTCCGTCACTGTCACATGACATCATCTTGGTCCTTCGAATTTTGCATCTCCTACTGCACCTATTTATGGTCCTTCGAACTGCAACTTCTTTACTTATAGCGTCATTGCTCTGAAGAAAATACAACTCGATTAAACTATTCTTTAACGCTTTAAAATTGCAAGCATTATTTAATAAAGATAAATTTTAATAATAAGTATTTCTTGCGGCTTTGCTTAGTGACAAAATGTATAGTGCTTAGTCTTGCTACCAATTATGAGATCATCAATGTATGAATTTTTAACGGTATTAAATTTAGCTGTCCTTGCAGCCGTGAACAGCCCCCTTAGCCAAGATTCAAATGTTTCGCGTTTATTTCTACAATCGATAACGCCTCTATCCTCTTATACGAGTATATTGGGTATTAGATAGATGTCTCATTCCCACATATTTATTAGTTTTCTATTAACGATTACGTTTATAGAATGCGAATTGGCTAGGAGGCAATTTATATAGATCAAAACTACATAATAACATATAATAAGATCATTATAATATGTTAAACATTAATTTAGTTTATTCAAACATTGATAAATATATGAAAAGTTATCTCATATAAATCCACTAACACATACTTAAAATAATCTTTTGTTGATTATTTAAGTATTTTCACCCAACTACGGTGAAGCCAAAAGTTTGTATTTGCAGTCTATGAATATTTGAATCTGCCACCATCGCATCTAAATTACTAACCAATTTTAAATAATACGATGTCAATAGATTCAAATATTAACGTGGGTTACAAAATCTATATAAATTTTATCAGTATCGTTGTTAAGCGCGGGTAGAATGAAACTTAATGTTTTGTCACACAAGCCTTTACAAGTCCGATTTTCATAGCTCCAAAATCACAACTAAATACGATTTTTTGAAAGACAATCATCACAAAACAAGATCGATAATTTAAACACCAAAGAAATATTATATTTGCACATATCTATAACGGTATGTCACACGAAATAAACGCTGTTTAAAACACTATCTTGAGAAACTTCACTCCGAATCACTCGCCGATTCACCCGATTCAGAATCGGAACTCGAAACTGGCTCACACTTAATAAACTCTATCTCCTCTCTCGTTTTCTTCGGTCTCCCTTTCTTCTTCAGCCCCTCATCCTCAGCATTGTCTTCTTTTTTTCCCATAACGGTTTTAACCATCTTCGATATCATTTTGAGATGTTGCTGTTCGTGTCTCTGAATATGATTGTTCAAGTATTTCTTTAGTTTAAACTTCTTGCCGCACTGTTCGCACTCATGGGGGTAGTTCGTTTCGTCTATCTCCAGATGTACAGCGTTGTTGTGGCGTCTCAAATAATGTGCATGAGCAAACTCTTTATCGCACTTATCGCAACGGAGTTTCGGTTTTGTTGGGTGAACAATCTTTTTGTGCTTCTTCAAACGTACGGCGGAATGGAAAACTTTTTCGCAAATTTCACAAGTAACTTTAGACTCTGCTGAGGAATGAACCTGCATGTGTTCTTTGAGATATTGATCGTTTTTGAACTCTTTTAAGCATTCGGGACACTGCACCTTAGATTCAAGAGGGGGATGAATATTTAAAACGTGTCTTTTCATGTGGTGTCTGGATTTGAAAGTCTGATCGCAGAATACGCAAGGGTGCCTTTCGACTGGAGCGTGTTGGAATTGCAAATGTCTGTTTAAATTCAGCATGTTCTTATATAGCTTCTGGCAAATATGACACTTGTATTTCTCTCTATCGTTCCTGTGAACAGCATCAATATGATATTTCAGCTTGTACGGCACAGAAAACTCCTTGCCACATTCGTTGCATTTGATTTCGGGAAGTGTGTTTGGATGAATCCGTTTTACGTGCATATGCAAAGCTCTTCGGGTACGAAACTCTTGAAGACAGAACTGGCAGTAACACTTCTCCATCTCCGAGTAATGCTTGTTCATTCTGTGCATATAAAGGTAGTGTTTATTCTTAAAGGTTTTGTCGCATATATCACAAAGGACTGCGGACTCTTCAGAGGAATGTACTCTCGTTGTGTGAAGATACAGATTTTGGTAGTTTTTGAATTCTTTATTGCACTTATTGCAGATGTATCGCTTGATCCTCTTGGGGAACATCACTGGTTTCCAAGTAGTCAGCACAGATTCGTACATCTGTCTCTGTTCTTCGGTTAGGATCTCACTGGTGACGCTTATAAACTTCATGACTGGTTGAGGCGGTTTCTCTTCTTTTACTTCTTCCATTTTGATCTGTAAATAAAATTAAAAACATTTAGAGTCTTCTAACAAGGGATAGTTAATATCTTTATGGATAAAAAACCAAGACACTTGTCGTTCGTTTGATGAGACCTTAGTTCAGTAATAGCTGCCGATAGCGGTAGAAAACTCTGAATGTGCAATGTATTCGTAAGTTGAATTACCTAGTTGTCAGAATATTTGAGAGCACTGAGTTCCCAATTACGATTGCCATAGATATTCATGTCAACCGAGACCGACAGCTTACATGCTCTCCGAGGTACGGGAGTGTAATACGGCCATATTCATTACTCGCACTGCTATTAAGAATTTATCTTAAGAAAAACTCAACAGCTGCCTAATCAAGAATCGAACCTGAGACCTCTTGACCAGGATTATTACGATTTTATCCCCAATCTATAAAATAAGTTAGTAGTATTATATGAAGTGCAAAAAAAAATAACCACAATTTCCTCTATTGCACAGCTCGGTGGAATAGTACATACTACATGAGAAATAAATAAAAAAAAGTAAAATCTAGTACCTATAATTACGAGTAAGAACGACACTGAAAAAGTATGAAACAATATATAAACATCGTAGTCTACAATTATCAGTGTGCAGTAATTCGTAAACGTGTCGTAATAATTGGGATTTTACTTACTTTTTTTTTTAACCAACTTCAAAAAAGGATGAGGTTCTCAATTCGTCGGAATCTTTTTTTTTAAGTATGTTAAGCGATACTTTCGTCGTTTATGAACCGATTTCCAAAATTATTTTTGTAATGGATGTGGCATAGCTCACAGGTGATCCCATTGTCACCATGTCGGGATCTGGTGATGAGATTCCAAGGAAATCGAGGGAACTCCTCAAATATCATAGGCACAACTGTCGCGATTTGGGTACTCGGAATATCTTCTCGGAATTTTTGAAGTCGGTTTTTTTTTGTAAAAATTATAGATGTTTTGGTGTCGTTATAATATTAATTTATTTGCAAGGTATATTTGAAATCACGAACCAAATCGACCGTAACCAATTGTCTCAACAGACAAGCAAACCATGGAAATATTACAATTATCGAATAAATACAGACAAAGTAACGAGCAAATAATAATAATGTTTTTGAAATATACAGGTAACGCCCCTTCCTATCACCGCTAGAGGGCGCCACACTAGTTTCGTGAATGTTGTGTGTTCATCTGAATGGTATTAAATTTGAGAAGTTCCCTCGATTTCTCTAAGATTCTATCATTAGATCCTGGTTACCTCATCATGGGACCACATGGGAGGCAAGGCAACAGCTTTCAATTAAAAAAAGAAATATCAAAACTGGTTCACCCAATCCAGTTCCGAGGTAACAAACACAAAAAAATACTGACAAATTGAGAACTTCCCCCCTTTTTTGAAGTCAGTTAAAAATGTGAAATAATGTTTGATAATTCTATTTAATTTGGAGGTCACGTTCAGCAGTTGGTCCCAGTTGTTATCATAAGACAGCAATCGTCAAAGCTTAGTTGGAGTCCTTCGGAGTAAGATTTCGTAGCCACAACGTGTCTTGCCAGGCCCCAACCCATAGACCAGCGTGGGGATATATGGCCTTAACCCTCTCCTGAGAGGAGACCCGAGCCCAGCAGTGGGACATTATGGGTTGTTGATGATGAGACATTCTGTTACATACCTATATCCGTTGTTAAAATAAATATTTGCAAAACGTATTTTTGAGACAGTTTTCATGCTTTTATTGCATTGTGCTATGGTACAATAACACCCACATATAATAAGGTAAAATGTTAAAAAAAAAAAAAAAAACTTAAAATAATGTAAAGCAAATACCCGTTTTTATAAAAAAATTTCAATGTCAAAAATCAAATTCTCACTATGTTACCCATACACTATCACAACGCGTATCATAAAAATAAGCATCAAGTTTAACTTTATATTGAAAAATGATTCGTGTGGTGATGGATTTAGAATACAGAGTGTCACCACTCCTATTCACCCCACGGGTGTCGCAAAAGGCGACTTAGGGATTAGCTACGCAAGACAACATCAATGCAAAGAGAAGGAAAACTTGAAACCAACACGTCTGGCCAGCGTGGTATAGTAGGCCAAAACCTGCTTTCTAAGGAGAGGCCTATGTCCAGCAGTGGACTGTTGAAGGCTGTTGATGATCATGATGAAAAAATACACTCAAAAACACGAATTAATCGTTGATTAAAAAACATGATGACAAATGTCAAAACGGGCTTCTTATTTTGTGACGACTTTAAGGAGTATGTATTTTCTTTTTATATATAAGCTGCGAAAACAACTCTGCTCTGTCTGATGGTAAGCATGAACAGAGGCTATATACATGAATTAAGGTGACCATTGGAATTGCTATCTTCAGGTCAGGGCTATTATAGATAATCTTACACACAAGGTCATTTAGTCCCAAACTAAGCAGAGCTTATATAATAGGTATTAGACAACTGATTTAAATACATAAACATACCTTTTTTTGTAAATACATATATATTATACATAGGCAACAAATATTTGGTCCGACCCGGGAATCAAACCAGACCTCTTTATCAGCAGCCGCATACGCTAACCACGAAACCAACAAAACAGTCAAATGATCATCACAATTAAATGAACATTTATTTGTTCTGGGTGGAAATCAAATCCACAACCTTTCTATCAGCAGTCAGGGTCCCAAAACACCAATGGACCCTAGAAAATTTCAAACTTTTTTTGAAATGTTTAATAATTACAGTCTTACTGTGTTGCATAGCTTCAAGGTAAGAAATAATAAATTATCTACATACATACTTTGTCTGTCTGTCAGTAAACACACTTTACATGTGTATAAGTTTATTTTAATTTTTGGATTTTTGGTTCAATTCCTGGTTCAGACCAAATGTTTGTATGATCTGCAAATTTTTAAGTATGTTTAAGTATTTATATCAGTTGTTCAGTACCCATAATACAAGCTCTGCTTAGTTTGGGACTAGATGTTGTCAGATGTCCAAAATGAAAATATTTATTTATTGTAAAGCAAATTGTATTCCTAATAAAATTAATTATTTCCGATTTCAGAACATCAAATACATACAATGATAAGATATATTTTTTTAATTTACGAAAAACAATCTCTCTATGGCAATAAATAAACAAAATTGCTTGTTTTCACAAGATTAACAGAGGCACTGACAACAACCAATCTGCCAAACGTTATCAACCTACAATAAGCATATTTTTGTAGACATCTTTGTTTATTGCGAAAAGTTAACGTAATATTCAGTAATTCACACGATTTTTACTAAAATTACACCGCGGCGTACTTCGTCAATCGATAAATATGTATTACGGTACAATATTACTTACATTTTTATTACAAACGGCGTAAAATCTAACAGCAACACGTCACTACTTTATCAATGTCTCGGCTCACAAAAGACTCGAAACACTAGCTAGAACGATAAAATGGCTTTTAGCCTCTGGGCATCTCAATTCAACATGGTGAATTGTAGTGTCTACACTTTTTACACGCCTAAGTATCGCACATCTAAGCACGAGAAATGTTTTTGGGATAGTTCGGAAACGATATACAACGAGAAATGCTGATTTTAGCACGGTATCAATCGGTGTTAAAATTAATGGATAATTGACATTAGGCTCTACAATACGTCAAATTCTTGCAATGCGGGCCGTGAAGGCGTTTCGTTCCAAGCATTGTTTAATAAATTGTTTCAATCCGATTTCTATATTTTAATTAAAATAATATATCTAATTAGACTTATGTAACAAATTTATATTATATTGTATAGTTACATTTATGTCTATTATATAATTCTATGTGTCACGTTGTTGCTGACGATGAACTCCGAAACCATATAATATCTCATCGATTTTCACGTTTTATATGTGTATTTTGCTGACATACATAAAATAGATAACTATACTATCATCACGTTTCGCAGCCAAGCATGATTCATAAGAGACGCAGACAAAGTTGCGTGGGATAGCTAGTTTGATAAAGTTAAATAATACACAACAGAAATAAAAGATGGCGTTATTCGAAATTTAATATTTCACTTTCCCATTTTCCACGAGTTGCAGCAACATGATTTTCTTTTACAGATTTTATAGACATTATAAAGTTAATCATTGTTTTAGATGATTGTGTTATACTATCGTTATTTTATCAAGTAAATATCTCACACATTAGTGTTACAATACGTCCCACGTGCCTAGAACTTCGGCAGTCGTGTCGTTCTTAAAATAGTATACCACTAGTATTGAAACATTTGCTAAGATTGGTGGTTTATAAAGTGAAAACATTGAAAATGAGAGAAATAGTGCATTTACAGGCGGGACAGTGCGGCAACCAAATAGGTTCTAAGGCTAGTAAACACACTAATATTTATTTTTACAATAAAAAAAATATTTTTGCAAATTAAATGGTCTATTTTTATATCACTGACGGACAACTGAATGTAGTTCATGAAGAATAGCGTGTATAAACTATAATAAGATATGACTTTTCCGTTGATTGATCTGATTTCATAAATATCTAATTTCTTTTTTGCGATCGTAGATTTCTAGACGAAGTATTAATGCTTAATCTTTTAGCTCATGTCTTGAGTATAAAAAATCACTTAACTTTTTAATTTGAACGTTTTTAAATCTTATCAAATAAATACAACTTTTACCCGATTACGGAGAGCCAATAAGAAAGGTATTTGGCAGTTAGTGTATGTTCCACCGTATCATTTAAACTAGATACTAAACTGATTTTATTGAATGAGGTATCAATAGATTCGTAATAATGACTCGGATGACATAGGCTATTTAAATATTATCAAAAGCTTAAAATAGTCGGGTTATATCCTTTTAAACTTAGCCGAAAATCTGATTTTGAAAATAAATGTATAGGTATTTATATAAACAAGGACGTTTAAAAATTCAAATTGTAATTTTTCGAATGTAAACAATGAATTTAGTACTTAGCGATATTAAAAGAAAAACAAATCTATATAAAAGAATCAGGCTTCAGTATTCGGTCATTCGGCTTTTTTATACTATCAAAAAAGCTGATAGTTTCTTAAAGGTTATTTTGAATTCGTCGATTTCCAATAATTTTCTTAAATAAATGTAAATAATCATACCTACATATCTATAGCTTCGACAGTCCACTCGTAAACATAGCTCTCTCCTTAGGAAAGAGGTTTTTATCCTCTATACCACGCTGTCCAGACGGGTTGGTATTGGGTTTGTTGTCTGCTGTTGTCCTGGTAGTTTGGTCCCATAGTCGGCTCCTATGACACCCACGGGATAAATAGGGGTAGTGACTGGTAGTGGTGATCCATACTTAAATCGTAATATTATACTTTTAAGTACACAAATCGCGACAATTGTGCCTATGATATTTGAGCAGTTCTCCCATCCCACCATCAGAGCCCGATATGGTGACGATGGGACCACCGGTAAGCTATGCTGAATCGAATGCAGAAATAATTTTTGAAATCGGTTCATAAACAACAACGAAATTATCGCTGAACATATGTACATAAAAAAAAAGATTCCTACGAATTGAGAACCTCCTCCTTTTTTTTGAAGTCGGTTAATAAATAAGAATGTAAATGTCTGTCTATGCGTAATACTTGCAGAATAGACATTGTTTTAATTGTGGAGAAGATAACATACTACTTTTTATTAAGATAGGTAACTGACTTACACGCAGGCGGAGCCGCGGATTGAAGATAGTATATACCTTTTAACTATACCGGTTGAACTAGTTATATAATAAAAGCCTTTATTAACGTAATTAAATGCTACTGCCTTGTTGGTCTAGTGGTTAGCGTATGCGGCTGGTGATCAAGAGGTCTCGGGTTCGATTCCCGGGTCGGACCAAATGTTTGTATGATCTGCAAATATTTGTTTCGGAGTTTGGGTGTTTTCTATGTATACTTAAACATACTTTTCTTTTGTAAATACATACATAATGTATTTACCAAAACAATATAATTAAGTATTTATATCAGTTGTCTCGTACCCATAATACAAGCTCTGCTTAGTTTGGGACTAGATGGCGTTGTGTGTAAGATGTCAGAAATATTTATTATTATTATTTACTACTAGCTTTCGCCACGAGTATGTCAGTTATCGCGGTAAAAAGTAGCCTACGTCCTTTCCCAAGTTCAGATCTATCTTCATACCAAGTTTCATCAAAATCGGTTCAGTGGTTTAGGCGTGAAAGCGTAACAGACAGACAGACAGAGTTACTTTCGCATTTATAATATTAATAATAAGTAGGGATTTATATTACACACCGGTATCGTGATTCTCTTGCTCTTTGGAATAGGGCTCCCCAAATGTTCTCCACAATGATCTATCCCTTGCTATCCTTATCCAGCATGGTCCTGCTACCTTAATATCAAGTTGAACTACACTCGGTTCCAAAAATAACGGGTCAGTCACATAAACCCGAATATCTCCCGAACTACGTATGCCATCCTAATGAAACGAAGACTGTTCAATTGAGAATTTAATTATACAGATAAAAAATAAAATAAAACTTAGTTACACCCACAATATTAATCATAAATTAAAAAAAAACTAAAGTAGTCATATTTTTCTTAAGATTACATTTTTTTTATGATTGTTTTTTTGCTGTTTTTCATCACTGGAGGCTTCATCACGTGGAGGCAATACAAAGTATTAAATGAAGAAAGTGATGAAAAACAGCAAAAAAACAATCATAAAAAAAATGTAATCTTAAGAAAAATATGACTACTTTAGTTTTTTTTTAATTTAAGATTAATATTGTGGGTGTAACTAAGTTTTATTTTATTTTTTATCTGTATAATTAAATTCTCAATTGAACAGTCTTCGTTTCATTAGGATGGCATACGTAGTTCGGGAGATATTCGGGTTTATGTGACTGACCCGTTATTGGTTTATGTGACTGACCCGTTATTTTTGGAACCGGCTATAGAAGCCCACCCTAAATAATCTAGGATATAAGACGAGGAAGATGATAAAATAATTATATTTATTAGTTTTGGGAGATCATTTCGGATGAGCACGGCATCGACCAGACGGGCCACTATCGTGGAGACAGTGACCTTCAACTTGAGAGGATCCAGGTCTATTACAATGAAGCGGAAGATGGTAAGTTGAGCTCTTTCTTTGAAGAAAATTGACTCCTATATTAGAACTACCTGGAAAGTTGGCCTGGAAGGGATTGCGTTTAGCAATAAGGCCTATAAACATACTGCCTTGTTGGTCTAGTATGCGACTGCTGATCAAGACGTCTCGGATTCGATTCCCGGGTCGGTCCAAATGTTTGTGTGATGCGCAAATATTTGTTTCGGAGTGTGGTGGTGGTGCTTTTTAGGGTTCCGTAGCCAAATGGCAAAAAACGGAAACCTTATAGATTCGTCAAGTCTGTCTGTCTGTCTGTCTGTCCGTCCGTATGTCACAGCCAATTATTTCCGAAACTATACGAGCTATACTGTTGAAATTTGGTCAGTCGATGTATTCTGTGAACCGCATTAAGATTTTTACAAAAAATTAGAAAAAAAAACAATACATTTTGGGGGTCCCCATACTTGGAACTGAAACTCAAAATTTCTTTTTTCATCAAACCTATACGTGTGGGGTATCTATGGATAGGTGCTCAAAAATGATGTTGAGGTTTCTGATATCATTTTTTTCTAAACTGAATAGTTTGCGCGAGAGACACTTCCAAAGTGGAAAAATGTGTCCCCCCCCCCCCTCTAACTTCTAAAATGAGAGAGTGATAAAACTAGAAAAAATATATGTTATACATTACCATGTAAACTACCAACGAAAATTGGTTTGAACAAGATCTAGTGAGTAGTTTTATTTTAATACGTCATAAATCGTTACACGCAATTTACCTTTCACCCAGTCAATACACTAGTATAAAAACATCGATTAAAGTTACAACGAACTACAAGAACTTTTATATGATGTTACTTGCTGATACGGAACCCTTCATGGGCGAGTCCGACTCGCACTTGGTTATGTATAATATTGTATATATTAAGAAAAAAAGTTTGTTTATGTATTTAAATCAGTTTTCTAGTACCCAATACAAGCTCGTTGTGTGCAAGGTATCCGAAATAAAAAAAAATTGGCCAAGTGCGTGTCAGGCCACGCATAGACTAGGGTTCCGTAGTTACCCATAATTATAGGTATATATAAAATCTTGTCTCTTTATTGACTTTATGACTGCCTTGTTGGTCTAGTGGTCAGCGTATGCGGCTGCTGATCAAGAGGTCTCAGGTTCGATTCCCGGGTCGGACCAAATGTTTGTGTGATCCACAAATATTTGTTTCGGAGTCTGGGTGTTTTTCTATGTATATTAAGTATGTATTTACAAAAAAAAAAGTATGTTTATGTATTTATATCAGTTGTTTAGTACCCATAATACAAGCTCTGCTTAGTTTGGGACTAGATGGCGTTGTGGGTAAGATGTCCCAAATATTTATTTATTTATTATTATTTATTTATTTTTCTACGAAGTTTTCCGAGTACAGTTTTACAAGTTAGGCCCCTATAACTCCTGAAATAAAGTTATAAAAATAGGCCAAGTGCGTGTCAGGCCACGCACAGGAAAGGGTTCCTCAGTCACACATAATGGTACGTGGATTAGAAATCGTATCCAATGGATAATTATTATGTTTACGTATTAATGCGTTGATTTTGTATGACTTTTCCAAGTAAGCGCATTGTAAAAGTTAAGCCTCTATAACTCCTGAACTAACAAAGTCATCTAATTCGTTATAGTTTTCATTTAAAGTTCATTA
Source organism: Phragmatobia fuliginosa (assembly GCA_932526445.1). Taxonomy (NCBI): domain Eukaryota; kingdom Metazoa; phylum Arthropoda; class Insecta; order Lepidoptera; family Erebidae; genus Phragmatobia; species Phragmatobia fuliginosa. The sequence goes on along the minus strand of OW052084.1, from coordinate 9,650,646 downwards.
AATGGACCACTATCACAAATTTTTCGGCGGGCGGGACGGCCTGTTTTTACAAAAAGTGGCCTTTAAAGTGGAATTTCTAGCAAACGGATACCTAAATCAAAAAATCGTCTTAACAACCCCTCAATGTTTTTAAAAGACCTATATAATGATACCCTACATGATGGGGTAGCCGTGAGAAAAAAAAACATCCCCACTTTACGTGTAGGGGAGGTACCCTAAATAAAAATATATTTCATAATTTTATTGTAGCACTTTGTCGACGTAATTACAATACATATTCATGCAAAGTTTCATCTTTCTAGCACTTACTGTTTGGACGATAAGTCGAGGACGGACGGACGGACGGAAGGACAGACGGACATGACATATCTATAAGGGTTCGAAGTCATAAACTTCGGAACCCTAAAAAGTTGTAGATCTTTTAATTACCTACAACTTTGCCATTTAACTTTTTTCCTTGTAGTTTTGCCGGAAATCGAGATAAACCGTTTTTTACCCTTTGTTGTATATATTTAGCCATCCAATCTGACTCTACCCTGCCTGATGGAAAGCATGAGCAGAATCCAAGAGTCGGGGCTACCATACTTGCTGCGAATGCGGACAATAATGTATGGCGGCCCACACTATGGCGGCTTAATGAGATGCTTTTTCACGCCCCGGTTAAAGGACCCGAAAACCCCCCTACCCCTTCCCGACCTCAGATCGCCCGTAAATTATTTTTCCTTTCATTTTTATAATATTCTCCTCCTTTTCCAATACGTTTCATTCTACTATAATTTTATTTGTTTTCAAAAATTATCTACTCTAGTCTACTGGTCTATATGTCATTTACAAACTATCATTATGGTTGCCATGCAAGTGTGTTATTCCTAGCAACCTGTGAAGTTTTGACAGGAGGTAAACAGTGATACATTTTGTATTTTGTATTTTTATAATCACCTAGCTTTGGTCTTTGTATCTCGATTATTGCAGTAAAAAGTAGCCTATGTCCTTTCCCAAGTTCAGTTCTATCGTCATACCGAATTTCATCAAAATCGGTACAGTGGTTTAGGCGTGAAAGCGTAACAGACAGACAGACAGAGGTACTTTCGCATTTATAATATTAAGTAGGGATTAAAAAAAAACTACTCACTAGATCTCGTTCAAACCAATTTTCGTTGGTAGTTTGCATGTTTAATGTACAACATATATTTTTTTTAGTTTTATCACTCTCTTATTTTAGAAGTTAGAGGGGGGGGGACACACATTTTTCCACTTTGGAAGTGTCTCTCGCGCAAACTATTCAGTTTAGAAAAAAATGATATTAGAAACCTCAACATCATTTTTGAACACCTATCCATAGATACCCCACACGTATAGGTTTGATGAAAAAAAAATTTTTGAGTTTCAGTTCCAAGTATGGAGACCCCCAAAATGTATTGTTTTTTTTTCTTTTTTTATGTAAAAATCTTAATGCGGTTCACAGAATACATCGACTGACCAAATTTCAACAGTATAGCTCTTATAGTTTCGGAAATAATTGGCTGTGACATACGGACGGACAGACAGACAGACAGACAGACAGACAGACAGACAGACTTGACGAATCTATAAGGGTTCCGTTTTTTGCCATTTGGCTACGGAACCCTAAAAAGCGGCCAAGTGCGAGTCGGACTCGCCCATGAAGGGTTCCGTATAGGTTTGATGAAAAAAAAATTTTTGAGTTTCAGTTCCAAGTATGGGGACCCCCAAAATGTATTGTTTTTTTTCTATTTTTATGTAGAAATCTTAATGCGGTTCACAGAATACATCGACTGACCAAATTTCAACAGTATAGCTCTTATAGTTTCGAAAATAATTGGCTGTGACATACGGACGGACAGACAGACAGACAGACAGACAGACAGACAGACAGACAGACAGACAGACTTGACGAATCTATAAGGGTTCCGTTTTTTGCCATTTGGCTACGGAACCCTAAAAAGGAGACTATAGAGTAGTTTAAGAGTTTCCGGGTGGTGGGATGTCATGTCATAACGTCCCACTGCTGGGCTTCGATCTCCTGTCAAGAGAGGGTTAAGGCCATACGTCCCCACGCCGGCCGAGTGCGGGTTGGGGACTGACAAGACACGTTGTGGCTACGTAATCTTGCCGCCTACAAGGCCTACAACAAAGCTTCACGACTGCTATCTTATAATAACAAGTGGGACCGACTGCATAACGTGAAAGCCGAATCACGGAAATGCTCACAATATATCATGCCACATACGGCCACCCATCTAAGTTTGACCGCGCGGTCGTTGCTTCCCCTCGGTGATTGTATCCAATCACCTAAGACCGCTCGGCTATCACCTCATTACTGTTTAAATATCCTACAAATTTCCAGGCAAACGCTTCGTTCCTCGAGCAGTTCTGGTCGACTTGGAACCAGGTACGATGGACGCCATCAGATCATCCACGTATGGACAGCTCTTTCGACCTGATAACTATGTGTTCGGACAGAGTGGCGCTGGTAAGAAAATAGAGAATAACGTATTTATATAAATGAATCTAAATTTTTGTAGGTAGTAGAGTCACGCTGATGTCAGCACTCGTGGTCCGGCTCGACCGGGACAGTACTACCCTCACACAGAAGACCATCCTATTTTAATTTAAGCAGAATAAAAACATCAAAAACAAAAATTTACTCCTTCTTTGATGACAATTAATTTGAATCCTATTTACGTACGAAAATATTCTTTAAATTTTCGTCTCGGAAACACTCACAAAAATCTTTTTTTTAATAAAACTCCCACATTAGTATATATTCCTGTGTCGCGAGGACTTTACAAACATACAAGAAACGGACACAAATAACACCCAGACTCGGAATAACAATTTGAGAATCACGTAAAGTGTTATCCCGTGTAGTATTTGAACCCACAGCACTTGGCGCAATAGGAAGCGGCGAGGCAACTGCTTAAACCACTTTTTTCTCTTGCGTGTGGAAGCTCTCGAGCCGTCACCGCGCCGGAGTTTGCGGCGAGGCGGCGTGTCGGAATCTATCCGACTAAAACCACACGGAGGGGTTCAGGTGCAGTCTAAAGTAAAGTGCAGTTAAAAATAATGATATTTTTGTACAGGTAATAACTGGGCAAAGGGCCACTATACCGAAGGAGCTGAGCTGGTGGAATCTGTCATGGACGTCGTGAGAAAAGAGGCTGAACCGTGCGACTGCCTACAAGGTACCACATCAACATCAACAACCCATAATGTCCCATTGCCGGGCTCGGCTGGTCTCATTTCAGAAATGGGTTAGGCCATACGTCCTCTGCTGACCGAGGGTGGGTTGGGGATTGGCAAGACAACGCTGTGGTTTCGTAAAATTGCTATTGTCGCCCCAACCTAATTTATGAAAAATCTTGTAGGAAATACTGACAAATTCATTGTTGGATTCCTTAAAGATTAAAAAAGGTGTACTTCATTTAGAATTGCTCCCACAATACAAATTATTACAATGACCTTAGCCTAACTAACGCTATCTACATTCAAAAACTAGAAACTAATTGTACGGTTTTAATCAGGGTTCCAGTTGACACACTCGCTGGGAGGTGGCACAGGGTCCGGACTTGGAACCCTGCTGCTGAGCAAGCTCCGCGAGGAATACCCTGACAGGATCGTCAATACATTCAGTGTTATGCCTTCTCCTAAGGTTTGTCTGTTTTAAATACAACTAGTTTTTGCTCGGGACTCCGCCCGTGTGTGTCGTTTATAGCGGTTAAAAGTAGCCTATGTCCTTTCCTAAGTTTCATCTACCAAAATTCATCAAAAAAGTTTAGCGGTTTAAACGTGAAAACGTAACAAACAGAGTTACTTTCAAATTATTTTTAAAATTAGTAGGGACTAGTGGTCCGCCCCGGCTTTGCACGGGTACATATAGATATTTAACGTACATTTTAAACTTTTCAAATTATATACTAAAACCTTTCTCGAGAACCAACCTATTAATTGCTGAAAACAGCACTAATAGCGGTGTTGTAGCTATTGAGATTACCGCGAACTGACAGACAGAGGCGGCGGAAGACTTTCATTTTATTATATGGAGTAATATGCTCAATGATATCAAACCAGGGTTTTTAATTGAGAAATAATTGAGAATGAAGATTTTGAATTGGACTCACAGAAAATTATCTATTTTAAACGATGTATTTCTCCTCCCCCTAGTTTTTGGCAAGGAAGGAAGAAGTTTAGAAATGCTCTTATAACTCTGTCAATGTTTCTTATTATAAAAAAAAAGTGTGTGTCAGCTCCATCGCACAACTGGAGTTAACGTCACAAGCGCGCCGAACGGCTGACAGCTTTATACTGCAAGTTAAGGAAACCGTTTTCATTGAGAAGGTAGAAGAGCCACGCTGATTTCAGCGCCGGGGCAGTACTACCCTCACACAGAAGACCATCCTAATAATGATAGCATTCTTGCTATAATATTTCGTTGGTATATGTGAGACAGGAGGCCCAACAGTAGAAACATCTGTTCAGGCCGCCATGGTATGGGTCACTATGCTGCATTGTTTACCCTCACAGTGAGGATGGTGACCCCTACTCCTGAATTCTACTCATGCTTTCCATCAGGCAGAGTAGAGTCACTTTGGTAGGCTTTAATCTATTTTAAAAAATCTTTTAATAACATTTGACTTCCTTGTTGGTCTAGTGGTTAGCGTATGCGGCTGCTGATCAAGAGGTCTCGGGTTTGATTCCCGGGTCAGACCAAATATTTGTGTGATCCACAAATATTTGTTTCGGAGTCTGGGTGTTTTTCTATGTATAATATGTATATATTTACAAAAAAAAAAGTATGTTTATATATTTACATATATCAGTTGTTTAGTACCCATAACACAAGCTCTGCTTACTTTGGGACTAGAAGATGTCCGAAAATATTTAAAAAAAAAAAACATCTTTTCAGGTATCAGATACAGTTGTGGAGCCCTACAACGCTACACTCTCAGTCCACCAGCTGGTGGAAAACACAGATGAGACTTTCTGCATCGACAATGAGGCCTTGTATGACATCTGCTTCAGAACACTTCGGTTATCATCACCCACTTATGGTGATCTGAACCATCTTGTGTCGGTAAGTTTCAATAAAAATTGTCATCATCATCATCCATTATCAACAGACTTAAAGCAATACCTTCTTTCTTACAATATCGTTAGGAAGGAGGCAATGATCAGTTAGAAGAACGGACGTCGTGCTCTGGCAGAACCTCCGACCACGCGAGGTGATCACGCCTTTCGGGCCACTGCCCAACGGTTGATATTGGAACGTTGTATATATGCTAATTGGCGCGAGAATTTCTCTATCGCGATTCAGGATTAGTGATTACTCCGTATAGTTCATGCCGTGTTTTCTTCTCAGTTCAGTGTTCCTTTTTGTTAGAACTAGTATAAACCAAACAATCAATTACTATTCTATAGTTGTCTAAATAGCTCACTAGTTGGAGCTACTGTGCCCGCATGATTGTCATTCGGTCCTGTCATACAAATACTCTCTCTCTTGTGTCAACTGCTCATGTAATGTACTGTGCTTACTGGATTGCAAATATATCTCAGTATACCAATATAATCCTCTATTATTTTCGCCCAATTCCAACACTTTTCATCACTAGCCATTAGGGCTGTTAATGGATTTGTATCAAGGGTCCAGATGAAGTAATAACAGCTGTTCCCGGATCCCACCTATTTCAGGAGCAGAGTGGCACGCTGTGTGATTTTAGTCGGTCCGATTCCGACATACCGCCGTAAAAATTTCACCAGCAGGACTATCTTGACCTGTTTGCTGGAGCTATTTCTTAATCTTTCTGTTCTGAACATCCTCTTCTCATTTCCTGCTAATAAAAAGAAAGAAACAAAAGTTACAATCTTGGAGGACTTATTATTGACTGCCTTGTTGGTGTAGCTGTTTGCGGATGCGGCTGTTGATTAATAGGTCTCGGTATCGGGTTTGATACCCGGGTCGGACCAAATGTTTGATTGATCTGAATATATATTTGTTTCGGAGTTTGGGTGTTTTCTATGTACATTAAACATTAAAAACCATTCGTTAACATATTATTTTGTAAATACACACGTGTTTACGAAAAAAAATGTAATGTCAGTTGTCTAGAGCCCATATTACAAGCTCTGCTTAGTTTAGGACTAGATGAAATTGTGTGCCAAAGGTCCGAAATATTTATTTATTTATTATTCTAGTTACCAGAACACGACCAAAAAGCTAATTTGAACTTTGTTACCAACGTCTTATGGTATAATTTTAGTTGACAATGTCGGGAGTGACAACATGTCTCCGATTCCCTGGTCAGTTGAACGCAGACCTGAGGAAATTGGCCGTCAACATGGTACCTTTCCCGAGGCTGCATTTCTTCATGCCTGGTAAGGATCCTAAATTATATAATACACTAGCTTTTGCCCGCGTCTCCGCCCGCGCGTAGGTCCGTCATGGCGGTAAATAATGTGTTGTTCAGATATGCGAGCTATATTATTGTGAAGTTTCATCAAAATCCATTAAGTAGTATTTGCATGAAAGAACACCAAACATACATACTCACAAATTTTCGCGATTATAAAATTACTAGGATAATCTTTGACAGGAGTTTTTGTATAGAAGTCAATTGAAAAAAAAAATGTTGTTCTGAGTCTGAGTGTTCTTTGTGTCCGTTTCATTTATGTTTGTAAAGCTGGCGACACAGGAAAGAAGTCATTATTCGTATTAAAATTACTGCAGGCTTCGCTCCTCTGACGGCTCGAAACAGTCAAGTATATAGAGCATTGACTGTACCTGAGCTGACTCAACAGATGTTCAGCCCTATCAACATGATGGCGGCTTGCGACCCTCGGCATGGCAGGTAAAGGGAAAAACCTTGTTACTTTCTTCTCCTCTTCTCATAGGCATCTCCTCTTCTTATAGGCATCGCAATTATTCAAAAAAGGTTTTTTTGATAAAACAAATTAAATTAGTGTTTTCTTTAATTGTTATAAAGCGCCATCTGGTATTAAATAGCGGAATTATTAAAAACTATTTTTAGGGTTCCGTAATTCAGGACTCGGAACCCTTACGGATTCGTCATGTCCGTTCGTCCGTTCGTCCTCGACGTACCGCTTAAACGGTTTGTGCCAGAAAGATGAAACTTTGCAAGAATATGTGTTTCTATTTCGTCGGCAAAGTGCTAGAATAAAATCATGAAAAATATAGTTTCGGAAAAAAGACATATGTACGGACAGACAGAAATGACGAATCTTTAGGGGTTTCGTTTTTTTTTTCATTTTGCTATTGAACCCTAATAAGTAAACATAATAATTATTATCTATTGAGGATGACTTGAATGTACGAAACCCTATTCTATGCGTGGCCTGACTCGCACTAGCCAATTATTATTTTTGTTTTATTCTGAGACGCACGGCGCCGTCTGTTATCAAATAACGGAACTAGTAAAATATTCGAGAAAAGGTCGTTAGTAAATTCAATATTACATAAAACAGACAGACTGACAGATAGACCGATAAACAAAAAATCTAAAATAAGTTTTTTATGTATAAATATCGTATACTTTCACTTGAAATTACATTTATATAATGTTTAAATATTGATTACTTACAGGTATTTGACAGTAGCAGCCATCTTCCGAGGGAGAATGTCCATGAAAGAAGTAGATGAGCAAATGCTGACGGTGCAAGATAAGAACTCGAGGTGAGATCTCTATCTCTTGTTCTCTACCTTCCTTTACCGAGCAGTCAAAAACTGGAACTCCTTGCCAGCTCATGTGTTTCCTTCCCACTATAATCCCGGGTCCTACGAGTCGGGCTTGAAAAAGCATCTCACTAGGTCGTCATAGTACGGGTCACCTTAGGTACCTACTGCATTGTCCACATTCGTAGTGAGGACGGGGTCCCCCGCTCTTTGATTTTGCTCGTGCTTTCAATCAGGCTGAGCAGTCATTTTGGTACTCTTGGTACTCTCAAACTTACTTATATAAAATAATTGGATCGTCCTAATTCGACGCTGCAGTCGCTTTGCAGCAGCTGCCTCTTTCTTAGGCATTGCAAAGAGAAGAAGAGAGAGCGAGAGACACAGACATTCCTCCAATTATCCCCCACTTGACAGCGGTACAATTCTTAAGGTCTGCGCTTCTATACACCTCTGTATTCATTGCTACGGAAGCATTAATGAGGGACACCGTTCTTGTGCTCGCCAGTGGGCGCCACTGTAGAGTGAGGTCCTAGCTGTCAAAGTTTGACCGCTTAATTTTGCTCCTCTTTTTCTTAGCTCCGCTTTTGAAGCACAGATATTAATTGAGCCGTAATTTTGTAAATTTTATAATTAATTTCGCGTATGGCAAATATTCACAATTTTTTTTTTTTAATTTCACAAATAATTAGAGAGTTAATTTTCATTTTAAATTAAACTCTCGCCTACAGAAACAATCTAATTCGACATTTCAAACTCCATATTTGGCGGGTTTCTAAGCTGAAGAAATAGATAAGCAGATGAATCACCTGACAGAAAGTGATCACCACCGGCAATGTATCATCATCAACAGCCTTTAACAGTCCAATACTGGACATAGGCCTCTCCTTAGAAAGGAGGTTTTGGCCTACTATACCACGCTGGCCAGACGGGTTGGTATAGGGTTGGTTTCAAGTTTTCCTTCTCTTTGCATTGATGTTGTCTTGCGTAGTTTATCCCTTAGTCGCCCTTTACGACACCCGCGGGATGAATAGGGGTGGTGACACTCTGTATTCTTAATCCGTCAATGTAACTAAGCGTTTAATTATTATTATTTATAGTTACTTCGTGGAATGGATCCCGAACAACGTGAAAGTAGCTGTGTGCGATGTCCCACCACGCGGTTTGAAGATGGCCGCGACATTCGTTGGCAACTCTACCGCTATTCAGGAGATATTTAAACGCATCTCTGAACAATTCACTGTCATGTTCCGGAGAAAGGTATGACAGTTACGTGGAGTAGGTTCTTGTAGATGTAGCAAAAAAAATTTAATTTATTTCCAGCAATTTTATTTATTTTCAAAAATTGTATTACAACATCACTTACATACACCAATAATGAATATTCAGGGTACAAGTGGTAGAAGAACTCTGGTACCCATGATAAGATTTATTTTTGTTTTAAGGTTATAGGACAAGGTAACAACATTTTCTGTATAGGTATATATGTTTACATGGGTTAAAGTAAAAAAAAATAAGCATTGGGATACAGATTTGTACATATTATGTTTATTTACATTCCATTTACGTTACCAACCCAGGAATCGAACCCGAGAACTCTTGACCGGCAGTCTTAAACGCTAACCACTTGACCAACGAGGGATTCTAATTTCATATAAAGCGTTTTTTGGTAATGAAGAAAATTTAATTGAATTTAACCGTCAACGTCATGCGTACCTTGATTATTTTCCAGGCATTCCTCCACTGGTACACAGGCGAGGGTATGGATGAACTGGAGTTCACGGAAGCGGAGAGCAATATGAATGACCTGGTTTCAGAATACCAACAATACGAGGTGACTGATCATTTTTATTATCATCATCAACAGCCTTTAACAGTCTACTGCTGGAGATGGGCCGCTCCTTAAAAAGGAAGTATTGGCCTATTTTTATTATACATATGTTTATATTAACTTCTATTATAACTATGCATGGCATAGCACAGAAGTGCTCATAGCGGCCGTAAGTGGTTGGAAGCAATCACGGCGCGGTCAGACCTAGATGGGTGACCGTATCTGGCACGATACATTATTTGTGTTTCCGTGATTCGGAGGTCACGTTAGGCAGTCGGTCCCGGGGCGGTGTCCGTGTGTGCTGGACGCCGCCTAAGAGAGGGTCATCGAACAGAGACGGTGCCCGCATCAGGAGCGGGCAGGCGCTGGGAGGAGTCCAGAAGTAGATCTCACCCTGAACTCCTCCTCCTAAAAGAGAATCACAGAGAGTGCACACCGTGTGGTTTTAAGTCGGTTCGAGTCCGACACAGCGCCCCGCCGAAGAAAACCCCGGCGGGGTGACGGTCCATGATGATTTTCCACACGAAAAAGGCAGTCGGTCCCGATTGTTGCCATAAGATAGCAGTCGTGAAGCTTAGTTGGAGACCTTCGGGCGGCTTAAAAACATCCAAAGGCAAGAATTACGTAGCCATAACGTGCCTTGCCAGTCCCCAACCCGCAATCAACCAACGTGGTTCCGTATGGCCTTAACCCTCTCCTGAGAGGAGACCCGAGCCCAGCAGTGGGACGTTATGGGTTGTTGATGATGACTGTGCAATTCATACCAATAAATAAAATTGCAGTGTCTGTGTCTAATTTAAAATTTACAGTTTTTTTTAATTCATATGAAAGTAAATACATTACGTATATTAAAAAGGTGTGTGTGTGCGATTCACACACGATAGAAGTGAAACTTCAGTAAATCGACAAAAGAATGAGATAAATATATTAAGTAAAAAGGTGTAATACGCAGCTGCATACAGTGTACAGTATAGTATTAGCTCACATACTTTTCACATACGTTAAATGCTTAAATACATGCAAGTATTAAACAGTGTGCAATATACATACACACCGACATTTGCTCTCTCGCTCTGGCTCACTAATTTTGTATTTGTGTCTCTTATCTGTCGTTTTTCCGTTGCATCCGGTTTGAAATCGCAACGATTCTAAACAGGTTTCATTTCAAAAATCAATTGGTAAAATTTTTGTCATTCTGTCATTCTGTTTGTTCGGTGTAATCCCTGGAACGGCTGGACCTATTTTACCTAAGGAGTATCTCAGGCTATTTTTTTAGACTAGCTTCGATTTGCGGTGTTTCTCGAGGTTTACATCATCTAATTATTTTATGGTGTTTGCAGGAGGTGGGAGTCGATGATGTAGAATTCGATGAACAAGAAGAATTGGCAGAGGAGTATGCTGAAGAGGAGTAGTTTCTAAGTCTAGCTATTACTATAATCATGTAAAATATATGTTGAACTCTCTCTCTTTCTTTTTAATTTTAACTTCTTCCTCCAAGCCACGTACATCTATGGTCAGTAATGTAACGTTTCGAAACTGCCTAAAAAGTGCAACTTGAAATAATAACTTTATGATTTTGAACCTTTTCCCAATCTACCTACTGTTTAACTCACAAAAATTGGCCAAGTGCGTGTCAGGCCACGCATAGAATACGGTTCCGTAGTAATCCATAATGGTCGTACATTTTAAATCTCGTCCTATGGATAATTGTTATGTGTATCATCAACAGCCCCCAACAGTCCACAGCTGGACATAGGCCTATGTTTGCACTCCTGAAATTTAAAAGGTATCAAAACCGCTATATAGTTTTCCTATAAAGTTCAATATATGGGTCTACTATCATGATTTTTTTAGCCACTTTTTAGCTTTTAAAGGTGGGGGATGCCGTTTTTACAAAAAAAAATGCGCTTTAAAGTTGAATAACTCGCAAACGGATACCTAAATCGAAAAATGATTTTAAAATGCCTATCCAATGATACCTCACAATTGAGGTAGACCTAAATATCACCAACGGGTATGCGCGAAAAAATATCATCCCCACTTTACGTGTAGGGGAGGTAATTACAACACATATTCATGCAGTTTCATCTTTCTAGCACTAGCCGTTTTGGCGGTAGGTCGAGGACGGGCGGACGGACATGACGAATCTATAATGGTTCCGAGTCTTGAACTACGGAACCCTAAAATCGAGTTTTGTATTAAGAAGTTTTAAATAATAATAATAAATATTATTATTATAAATAAATAATAATTATTATTCATTAATCAGCAATAGGTTTTGGCTTACTATACATATCACGCTGGCGAGATAGGTTGCTTTGTTTTGAGTTTCCCTTCTCTGTGCAGTTATGTTGTCCTTAGTGGTTTGCTGCCTTAGTCTTCTTTTGCAAAAAGCAGGGTATGCTTTAAAAATTAATAAAAAAAAACAACCACAATAAAGGTGCAGACACATTATCGGACGCGACTGACGGATGCGGCTGACACTGAGCTGTGCACACTATCTGACGTAAGTCGCGGACGTGACCTTTGACTGACCTTAAGCGTTCGGACGTCCGAAAGAAATCTAATGTTGCCAAATGTACGATTTAAATCGTATTCATAAAAATGAAATAATAGCTACTAATGTTATCTAACATGCAGGCACTGGAATAGTCGCAACTTTGAGACTCTTCATTTTACATTTAATTAGATTAAAACTGATAATTACAGGATTTTTCTTGTTTTTAATGCCCTCCCTACAATGTATTCTATTCATTACTATCATTAAATTATACAAACTATAATATAAAGACAAAATGTAGGTTTACTGTTTTTAAATTTGAAATTTACAGTTTTCTACAGTGTTTTTGAAGCCTATATACAGTTTTGCTTCATGCTGGGGTTGGCAACCCTGCGCGTCCGCAAGCTACGTCCGAAAAGACTGTCACATTATCAGTCGCGGCTGTTAGCCGCATCCATCTGCCGCGTCCGATAATGTGTCTGCACCTTTATGCATTAACTCTCAAACATCAAAAACATTAAAAATTTAATCAAGATTTTTTATTCACATTAAACTTAATTCTATTGACAGGTTTATAAGGCACTTTTTTTATTATTTCTGTACCAAAATTATTGTAATTTAATGCTTCATTTATATTTGATAAAACTTCCGTTTGAGGCGAAGTGAAATCTATAACCTCTACATCGTTTGGTCTTTTATCTATGGCACTAGGGCCCGCGATATTCAAAATGGCCGCCTCTGTATTAACGTCACTAATATTAATTGGTAAAATATCATTCGTATTAGTATATTTTACTTCAGAATTACTTATACTTTTATTATTAGTTTTATGTTTTTTGAAACTATATTTATTTTTAATATCATCCATTTTTCGTTTACCAAAAACTATCGTGTTTTCTCTCCCCATATTCATCTTCACAATATTTCTTTCATTATCTCCACTCTCTTCTGCTATATCTTCTGCTAAATCATGTAGTCTTTCTTCAATCTTCTTCTCTATCACTTGTTTAGACAACTCAGCTTCCTTTTCCAAATTTTTCAATCTTCCAATGACTTCTTTTCTACGTAATGACAATTTTTCTCTTACATCTTCAACCGTCTCCATCTCTGGTGCATAGCATACATGTAAGCTACCTCCATAGTAATTTTTCGTGTCCAACATCTTCTTTGCTAATCTAGCAGAGTGGATGCTATCGTAAACAGCATGGTATGTCTCCGTAAACTGTTCTGATGGGTAATCTGTTTTGTTGAATTGAAGAATTTTGCCAAATTTCATGAATAATGCCTTTGTTTCTTGACGTAGATTCAAAGATGGTACTCCAAATATTAGTAGGTGTCTTGATTCATTGTTGATTGTGTATACCTGGGAATATAATTGTATTCCTTTTAAATGAAATAGAATACTACATGATTTTTAATACATTTTTTAACTTTCTAATTTTCTACAGAGGGGTAAAAATGTAAGCATTTCTTTATATATATTCTAGCTGTGCCAGCGGCTCTGCTCGCGTCCTAGGGGGTATGAAAAATAGATGTTGTCTGATTCTCAGATCTACCCAATATACACACAAAATTTCATGAGAATCGGTCAAGCCGTTTTGGAGGAGTATGGGAACGAAAATAGTGACAGGAAAATCTTAAATATAAGATATTTTTATGGCCTATCCTGTCTCCAGAGTAGAATCCAAGAGTGAGGGGCCACCACACTTGCTGCGAATGCACACAATAAAGTATGGCAATATCATCATCATCAGCCTATCCAGTCCACAGCTGGACATAGGCCTCTCTAATTGTACACCACTTGGTTCGATCCTCTGCAATATAGTGATGCGCTTTATCATGCTCCATTTAAATACCCAGGATCATAGTAGGAAGGAAACATGTTAGCTGGTAGTAAGTTTCAGTTTTTGGAACACAGGACAGGAAGAAACTGCAAAGCGTTTTCAAACAAAAATTTTTTTTTATTTTTTATTTAATTTATGATTTTACACCTACAACTTACACTACCTTTTTAAATATCAGTGCAGTTTATTTGATTGCCTATCTTCTTCCTAGCCTTATTCCCAATATTATTTGTGGTCGGCTACTAGTTCAACCGGTTTTATCTGATTTTTCACAGAATGACTGGTATCGAACCTCCGCAACCCTGAGGGAGAACTGAAATTCGTAAGTTGAACTAGTTGTCAGTATATTTGAGGGCACTGACTTCCCAATAACAATTGTCATAGATGTTCATGACAACCGGGACCGACTTCTTTACGTACTCTCCGAGGCACGGGCGTGAATCACCGCCATACTTCCAAACTCTGGGCTGCTATTAGGAATTTCTTAAGAAAAACCATTTGAACCCGAAACCTCTTGATTAGCATTCGCATACGCTAGTCACTAGACCAACGATTAATTAAAGATCTTACATAAGATTGCTTAAATATAAAAAGATATAAACTAGTTCCATAATTTCCAGGAATTTGATGATTAGTCTAAAATTAAAAGTCAATATTTATAAATATAATTATCAATTTTAGATATCACCATTTAAGTAATTGGAGTAACACAAAAGTCCGAGTTAATTTTAAAAGCATAAAAACTATTTTACTTTCAAAAAGCAAATGACTGTCACGTCAGAAGTTTGGCGGGCAATTTCTCAATAAATTCAAATTTAGAATAATTTTTACTTTTTTATATGAAAGGCAAAGACAACTTTTACTTACTTTAACCGCGGTTAGTTTACGACCCTGACGGTAAGGCGCTCTAGAAGTACATAACTCCTTCTGTACATGATGGGGAAGCAATTTAGGCTGATCATCCTCATTCGACATTTCACAATTCTGTGTTATTACGAATGTTTACTAAAAATAAATATCCTGTTACACGATTTTAAGATTAACTATAAGAGAGAATAGATATCCATTCACAGAAAAGAAATTTAAAGAAGATACAGTTAATAAACTAACAACATTAACAAAAATATTAGACGTCCCTTGATGACAAATTTTATGACATCTGACATTTTGACAGTGACAATTACAGGAACAGAGTGCTCGTTATATCTTTCAAAAATTCTACTATTTAACCTAACATAAGAAATTATGGTGGCAAAAAATATCTACCAGAGAAAACATAACAGCATTGATGGAAATTAATAAAAAACGCAAGTACCTTTCATTAATTCCCAATATTTTTAGTAAAATGCGTAAAAATATTCAAAAACAATTACGTTTATTACATGGAGTAGACTTCTTCTACCAATACTCAGGTTTTTTACGAAACTATCTCGTGATAAAATTAAAAAGGTTACCCTTTATCCCCTTTATCCCAAGATTATTTGGGGTCGGCTAGTTCATAGCTATACATAAAGTAAATTAAAACATAAAATAAAAGGAAAACAAAATAGAAAAGTAATTTATTTACTAAAACTAGTCAAAAAATACGTGGAATATAAATAGAGTTAGTTTTGATTGTGGTTGCAGGCCAACACATAAACAGGTGGAGCAGGCAGAAGGTATACCTGAGAATCTGAAAAGACAAAATAATTATTTCAGAAACAACAAGCCCGACTGGTTCAAAGTACTAAAAAGAGTAACACAATATTTAAATATAATTCGACGGAATAATACCTCATTTTGTAAGCTTACTAAATACTTTAAGGTGCCACATTCAGTGACAAAGGTAATTTTGATATAATTTTCTTTCTTTTTGATTAGAACGTAAAAAATATCTCTAATTCCATATTTACCACAAATATTATTGTTGAGCGTCTTCAAGTTATCCAGCGAGCCATGCTGTTCATGTTTGCTGTAACAAAGAAATAACAACAATAAGTTTACTACACTCGAAACAAATCAATTACGACCTACGGTGCAGTAGGAGTACCTGCTCAGATAAATGTAAAACAATAATAATATATATTTAGGACATATTACACACTACGCCATCTAGTCACAAACTAAGGAGAACTTGTATTAGGGGTTACTAGACAACTGCTATAAATACATAAACATACTTTTTTTGTAAATACATACATACTATACATAGAAAAAGCGGCCAAGTGCGAGTCGGACTCGCCCATGAAGGGTTCCGTATTAGCAAGTAACATCATTTAAAAGTTCTTGTAGTTCGTTGTAAATTTCATCGATGTTTTTATACTAGTGTATTGATTGGATGAAAGGTAAATTGCGTGTTACGATTTATGACGTATTAAAAAAAAACTACTCACTAGATCTCGTTCAAACCAATTTTCGTTGGTAGTTTGAATGGTAATGTACAACATATATTTTTTTTAGTTTTATCACTGTCTTATTTTAGAAGTTAGAGGGGGGGGGACACACATTTTTCCACTTTGGAAATGTATCTCGCGCAAACTATTCAGTTTAGAAGAAAATGGTTTTAGAAACCTCAACATCATTTTTGAACACCTATCCATAGATACCCCACACGTATAGGTTTGATGAAAAAAAAAATTTTGAGCTTCAGTTCCAAGTATGGGGACCCCCAAAATGTATTTTTTTTTTCTATTTTTATGTAAAAATCTTAATGCGGTTCACAGAATACATCGACTGACCAAATTTCAACAGTATAGCTCTTATAGTTTCGGAAAAAATTGGCTGTGACATACGGACGGACAGACAGACAGACTTGACGAATCTATAAGGGTTCCGTTTTTTGCCATTTGGCTACGGAACCCTAAAAACACCCAAATTCCGAAAGAAAAATTTACGGATCACACAAACACTGGGTCCGACCCGGGAATCGAACCTAAGACCTCTTGATCAGCAGCCACATACGCTGACAACTAGACCAACAAGGCAGTCAAAAGCATCAAAAGCATATCCATCACCACAAATTAATAGCAGTAAGAATGGAATCTACGATGAATTTGTAAATTTGAATTATTTTAAACTGCATTTTATTTTCAACTTACCAATGATCACCCAAGCTATTCAATGACCTTGACAGTGGGCACTGTACAGCAACATTCTGCAAATCAGCGAGTGAGCACGCTTGCCTCAACCTCGCAACAAGCTTGTGAGGAATTGTCAAACTTTGACAGCTTGAAGAACAGTCATCATTATTAGCTTGACCAGTTTTACTCCCGTCTTCTGTATTTTCAACTTTAATATGTGGAACGTTTTTAATTATATTTTCTTTATCACATTGACAACCACAATTCCCGCTCTTGCTTGAATTGCCTGTACAAGATTTTTCTACCAAAATAGTAGAATTAGTAGCTTGATCTGTTTGCACAGATCTGTGTATATTGGGATCAGAAGCATACGTTTGTCTGAATCTTTCGGGGAAATGAACTGTTTTCTTGTGTCTCATCATAGAGTGTTGATATTGGCCTCTTCTGTTTGGTGATGGTGATGAGTTTGGTGAGCGATTAGGTGATGAGTAAGCCGAAGTAGTTTGAGTGAGAGGTTTTGGTCTGGGATTTTTCAGTTCGTATTCTGTTGCTATCGCCTCAAAAACCTGAAACAGCAGTAAAGTTTAAGAACTTTTTCTAAATCGCTTTTGTCCGAGACACGGGCTATCATTTTCAAAGACGCACATATAGCCCATTCTACATTTTTTAATTAAATATTCTCGCTCTCTCTATGGGATAAATATGGGTACCTGTTCCGCGACTAAATTTCTTGCGTAAGGCGATGTTTTAGAAGGCAGTGCCTCTCGGCACAATGCACACCGCTCCAGTCTCATCCAGCAAGCTGAGAAAAAAAATACGAGTGTCAAAACAGTTTTGCTTTTTGTGTTATGTCAAATCAAAGTTTGATAGTTTGGTACAATGACTTTTGTCTTTTTTTTTATTATCCGGTTTGTTGCCAGAGACTCACTTTACAAATTTATATATGAATGTTTTTCTGATAGCTTAGAACTCGATACACGAGTCCTAAGTAGTAATCGCTTTTTTTAAATCTGATTGTTTTTTTTTTCATTTTGAACCGACTTCAAAAAGGAGAACATTCATCAATTAGTCCCGCCATTGTGCACAGATTTGATAATAATATTTTTATTAAGAGAGCTTCAACCCTTTCATGAGAGTAGACCCTAGTCCAGCAGTGGGACTTTAAGGGTTGTTGACACTTACGTTCACAATATATATGCGATCTGCCACATGTCAACGGTTTGGTAGCAGTTGATGCGCACACAGAACAAGCCAGGGCTTTGACTACTCCAGCAAGTGCTCTTCTGGACTTCTCACCCCTGACTCCTCCGCCACAACTCCAGAGAAGCTGAAAGAAGATAGTTGGGTGAAGAACATGATGAATACCTTTGCTACTTTGAGTGCCTTGTTGGTCTAGTGGTTAGTGTATGCGAATGCTGATCAAGAGGTCTCGGGTTCGATTCCCGGGTTGGACCAAATATTTGTGTGATCCACAAATATTTGTTTCGGAGTTCGGGTGTTTTCTATGTATGTACTACAAAAAAAAAGTATGCATGTATTTATATCAGTTGTTTAGTACCCATAATACAGGCTCTGCTTAGTTTGGGACTAGATGATGTTGTGTGTAAGATGTCCGAAAAAAAAATGACCTAAAATATTATAAACCAGCTGAGCCCCGCGGTGTTACCCGCATTTGTTGTTGTAACCCCGGGCAACGCCGCGGGACGAGGATAGTCTAAAAAAGTAGCCTCGGTTACTCCTTATATCATCATCTATCTGCCAGTGAAAGTCCCGTCGAAATCGGTCCAGACGTTCCAGAGATTACCCGGAGCAAACAGACAGACAGACAGATAAAAATTGTAAAAAAATATTTTGACATATGTACCGTGTATACATACATATGCATTTAGTATAAAGCCTTCGTCCGTGTGGTGACGCATTAAGGATACAGACTGTCACCACCCCTATTCACCCCGCGGGTGTCGTAAAGGGCGACTAAGGGATAAATTACGCAAGACAACGTCAATGCAAAGAGAAGGAAAACTTGAAACCAACCCTATACCAACCCGTCTGACCTGCGTGGTATAGTAGGCCAAAACCTCCTTTCTAAGGAGAGGCCTATGTCCAGCAGTGGACTGTTGTAGGCTGTTGATGATGATGATAAAGCGGTTATTTTAAAATTTCAAACATACACTCCAATTTTATTTATTTGTATAACCCGGTCACATTATCTCGAGACCTCGCTGGAATGCGAACCTCCCGCCCCGTTCTCCTTTCACCTCCCCGCGCTCGCCACGGCGCATCAGTACGGTTAGCACTTTCGTTGCCGATACGCGTCGACTTGTTTTAAAGAATTGAGAACCTCCTCCTTTTTTTGAAGTCGGTTAAAAAGTAAATATTAGAAATCGATACCTCAGGGTCATCTCTAGGGTCCACTCCGCAGTTCCAAACAAGGAGGGACACGGCACGACCAGCACCGTCTCCTCTAATCAACCCGGCGATTTGTCCCACCTAGACAACAAACAATAAATTAATAAATATTTAAACTCCGAAACAAATACTTGCTGATCATATAAACATTTGGTCTACACTCTACAGGAATCGAGCCCGAAACCTCAAGCACATCAAACGCATCCGGTACACTGCGCTACCGAGGCAGTCATAGATGGCGTTGGATTACGTTTTTGTTTCAATGTATTTTGTGAAATTTGCCACAATATTATAACTAGGTCTTTGCGGTGTATATGTCACTCAGTCATTCATTCACAGTTAGTACAGTGAGCGAGTGAATGAATGACTGAGTGACAGATACACTACAGTCTTGTTGAAACTCACCGGCAATCCTAAAAGATCCTTGCCATCAGCTTGGAGAAGACAGTCTCCTGTTTTTAAGCCGGCTGTGTCTGCTCTGGAGTTGGAGATCACGTCACGGACCTGCGTTAAAGAGAATGTTCTATTTATAACATTTACCTCAGAACAGATAGGTTGTATTATGACATTGCGTTGCTTGCCTTCGGTGATCGTTTCCTATCACCTACGGCCAGTTCAGTTCCAATTTTCTCTCGCACTTTGTGAAAAGTATGGTATTAATTAGTCTAAATAAGAAATAACTTACCCATGGATAAGGATCCCAGAGGGTACGAGTGAGCCGGAATCCAAGACCTTCGCCCTCATCTTCAGGTAGATTTAACTGAAAACACATTCAAATATAAGTTTTCTTACAAAAGACATCCGAACCTAGGAATATTCTATATTTTTAGTACCTACAAAGAATCTTATTTAGAAAAAAATGATACACTTGATATATTATTACACCCCCCTCCGCTTCGAGCCTCATGTACGGAGTGTCACCACCGCCTTTTTAACAGTCACTTGGTCGCTTTATATTTGGGAAATCTTACACACAACATCATCTAGCCCCAAACTAAGCAGAGCTTGTATTATGGGTACTAAACAACTGATATAAATACATAAACATACTTTTTTTTTGTAAATACATACATATTATACATAGGAAACACCCAGACTCCGAAACAAATATTTGTGGAACACACAAATATTTGGTTTGACCTGGGAATCGAATCCGAGACATCTTGATCAGCAGCCGCATACGCAAACCACTAGACCAACAAGGCAATGGTAAGTATTAAATATTCGAATACTGTTTAATTCTTAAAATAGTTATTACGGTATAACCATGTCTGTCTGTGTTTTCTTTCTCTTCGTTTCATGTACGACCATGTATCATCAAGGGGGAGGGGGGAGGGGGGTTACAAAATGCAAAAAAAAGATAACGTGATTAATTGTCGGCCCCATACGGATATCCTGATTTACATGAAGACCTTGGCGATGATTATATGAAGCTGTATTTTCCTTATTTCTCTGGCACACTGTCAGAATTTACTTTGACTAGAAGGTTATTTAATATATTAATCATAAGATTCATGAGAGAGCTCATTAGGTTTTTAGGGTTCCGTAGTTCATGACTCGGAACTCTTATGGATTCGCCATGACCTACCGCCCAAACGGTTGTTACTAGAAAGATGAAACTTTGCATGAATATGTGTTCTAATTACTTGGACAAGTGCTACAATAAAATTATGAAAAATATTTTATTTGGGGAACATCCCCTACACGTAAAGTGGGGATGTTTTATTTTCCCGCGGCTACTCCATCGAGTGGGGTATAATTAGATAGGTCTTTTAAAAAAATAAAAGGTTTCTAAGACGATTTTTTGATTTAGGTATACGTTTGCGAGAAATTCTAGTTTAAAGGATATTTTTTTGTAAAAATAGGGCGTCCCCCCCCCCCCCCCTTTAAAAGCTAAACGGCTGGCTCAAAAAATCTGGAAAAATGCGGGATAGTGGTCCATCATATTGAACTTTAAAGGAAAACAAAACGGATTAGATGACGTTGTTAGTTCAGGAGTTATAGAGGCTTAACTTTTAAAATGCGCTTACTTGTAAAAAGTCATACAAAATTATATTTAATTCTAGTTTAAAGGACACTTGGCTCAAGAAAATCCAGAAAAATTCGTGATGTTGGTCCACTGACTTTGTTGACAGATGACTTTGTTAGTTCAGGAGTTATAGAGACTTAACTTGTAAGAAGCGCTTACTTAGAAAACGTCATACGATTTTAAATCCACGTACCATTATGGGTGACTGAGGAACCCTTTCCTGTGCGTGGCCTGACACGCACTTGGCCGATTTTTTTTACATTATATGGGTAATTCAAATTTAAAATTCTTTATTCACTTAGGATGCAATACATCTATTGTGACAGGTCAAGATTCTACATGTACATTTATGCCATGTTCGCAAACAATAGGTAAAGCCGGAGAAAAGAACATGGCAATAAAAACTCGCGGCCACTCCTTTCAAATCGCCTATGTTTACATAGTTTTAATGTTTATAAACCTGATATGGGGGTAAGGTGCTACCACTAATATACTATACACCATGTTAGAGGACTGATGCAAATTATAGTGATTAAAAATTAGAACTTAAGCTAATTTAAAAAAAAAAAACAACAGCGTCAGTGGGTATACTCAGCCTAAACACACGTAAATTAATACATACCTACTCTCTAGATATAAATAATTAATATTTGAATGTCTGTATGTAATAATGTAACATCAATAGATATTTTTTTACTAAATGCATATCAAAGTGTATTAACATCAAAAAGCAATTTTTTAAATTTTTGTCTGTCAGTCTATCTGTTTGTTCCGGCTAATCTCTAGAACGTCTAGACCAATTTTGACGGTACTATCACTGGCAGAAAGCTGATGAAACATGGAGTAACTGAGGCTATTTTTTTTTATACTAGCTTCTCTCTGCGTCCTTACTCGCGATTGACAACAACAACTGCGAGTAACACCTCGGAACATAACTTGCTTATTACAAAGAACGTGTCTCAGGAGGGACATAACTATAGCCGGTTCCAAAAATAACGGGTCAGTCACATAAACCAATAACGGGTCAGTCACATAAACCCGAATATCTCCCGAACTACGTATGCCATCCTAATGAAACGAAGACTGTTCAATTGAGAATTTAATTATACAGATAAAAAATAAAATAAAACTTAGTTACACCCACAATATTAATCTTAAATTAAAAAAAAACTAAAGTAGTCATATTTTTCTTAAGATTACATTTTTTTTATGATTGTTTTTTTGCTGTTTTTCATCACTTTCTTCATTTAATACTTTGTATTGCCTCCACGTGATGAAGCCTCCAGTGATGAAAAACAGCAAAAAAACAATCATAAAAAAAATGTAATCTTAAGAAAAATATGACTACTTTAGTTTTTTTTTAATTTAAGATTAATATTGTGGGTGTAACTAAGTTTTATTTTATTTTTTATCTGTATAATTAAATTCTCAATTGAACAGTCTTCGTTTCATTAGGATGGCATACGTAGTTCGGGAGATATTCGGGTTTATGTGACTGACCCGTTATTTTTGGAACCGAGTGTAGTTTATTATAAAGAACGTGTCTCATATCACGAGGTCATTTCTTGAACATCATGATAGAACACATGACTGTATGTATAAAAGCTTGGCTTTCGCGCGTTCAAGGCTCGATGCCTGGAGCTATTGAAATGTCAAGGTGACATTCAATGTCAAATGTATGTCAATAGGAACTAAATAATAATAAATATTTTGTTTGTATGTACTTAACTGTTATTCTTTTAAATTCCTGTTATGAATTTGAATGAAATCTTACACACGCACACACTGACACACATAGCGCGCGTGTGTGTATATATGTGTTAATATCTGTTTACCTCAAGTGGACTGTCTTTTTGAGACATTGTCTTTGCTTTGTTGTCCTTATTTTATTGTTTTAATAGTATTATTTTGTTAAAATTTAAAGTCTTTTACATGGTTATTATTATCCTCCCCATTATTATCTTACCGTGCAGAGGGCCAGGTGACCTGTAACTTCTATGCTGTAAGACAGGTTATCTTTTTTTTAACCTATATCAGGCACCAGCCTTTCACAAAGGTGGAATCCGGAAGCCAAACCATAACTGTACCTTTATTTCTTAAAGCAAACGTTTGTGAAAAGAGAAAAAATGTTTCTTACTATAATGTATTTATTAATTAAATCATTGTATTTTATAGCCTCGGTGGCGCAGTTGTTACATATTCGACTGCTGTGTGTGAGGTCTCGGGTTCAATTGACGGGTTGAAATTTTTTTTGAGTGTTTTTTATGTATTTAGGTATGGTATTTAAAATTAAATAAAAATAAAAGAAAACGTGTGGCACTCTATAACTCCTGAATTAACAAAGAATCTAAACCGTTATAGTTTTCCCTTAAATTTCATTAAATGGACCACCATCACGAATTTTTCCAGATTTTTTGAGCCAGCCGTTTAGCTTTTAGGAGGAGGTACCCCGAATAAAAATATTTTTCATAATTTTATTTTAGCACATTGTCGACGTAATTACAACAGATATTCATGCAAAATTTCACCTTTCTAGCAGTTACCGTTTGAACGGTAAGTTGAGGACGGACGGACGGACGGACATGACGAATCTATAAGGATTCCGAGTCATAAATTTCGGAACCCTAAAAAACCAAACATAAACTCATGGTATCATCCCGCAAACGGTCACTCATCTAGGTGCTGACCGCGCCTTCGTTGCTTACCTTACCTTACGATTGTTTCCAGTCACCTAGGGCAAATTAGCTACGAATGCTTTATAATAAATTAAAATCTGTTTAAACACAAATTACCACAATCATTCTGACTCCTTCTGTATATTCTTCATCAGGGTTCGTTGTTGAAACTTCAGCCATTTTGAAACACTTTTCACTTAGGTACACTTTTAAAACAGTTTTTTTGTGATTTTCCTCAGTTCTTCTCCACTGTCTATTGTGAGTCAGTAGTGGTACTGTATTGGCGACCTTTATATAATATATTGTAGATTCAAACAATTAATTTCTTACTTTTCACTAATACTTACTAATATTATAAACGCAAAATTTGTGAGAATGTATGTAAGTTTGTTGCTCTTTCACCTAAAAACTACTTAATGAATTTGGATGAAACTTTACAGTAACATAGCGTATATATCAGAATAACACATAGGCTACTTTTTACTGCAATAATCAAGATACACGCGGGCGGAACCACGGACGAAAGCTAGTACACTATAAAAGTGAAAGTTTGCAAGGATCAATATTTGTTATTCGCCAGAAGGGCTTCAACTTAAACTTCACGGCTGTTAATCCTAGACGCTTATGAATGGTCACCCATCCAGGTACCGGCAACACCGTCGTTGCTTAGTTTTGTATTTGGTTCTAATTACTTAGGGCAATTTGATCTGCGCTTCTGTTGCTGTACGAACTTGTATAATAAATAATTTGAATAACACTGACACAATTTTAGTATCACTGTTGAGATAACATGTATATCGAGTAAGAGATCGATTTAAACTGATGGCAATTATCGAATCATTTTGTGTTGTAGTGTTGTGTACAAAATATTGTTATCGATAAAAGAATAATTATTTTATCGATAATAATATTTACTTACTACTACTACTAAGACTAAGGGATAAACTACGCAAGAGAACATCAATGCAAAGAGAAGGAAAACTTGAAACCAACCCTTTTTTTTTTTTTTTTTTTTTTTTTTTTTATGTGTGGAAAATCATCATGGACCGTCACCCCACCGGGGGTTACGGCGGGGTGGTGTGTCGGACTTGAACCGACTAAAAACCACACAGTGTGCCCTCTCCGCGCTTCTCCGTTTAGGAGGAGGAGAAGTCCAGGGTGAGATCTCCTTCTGAACTTCTCCAGCGCCTGCCCGCTCCTGATGCGGGCACCGTCTCGGTTTGACGACCCTCTCTTAGGCGGCGTCCGGCACACACCGACGCCGCCTCCTCGCGGCTGGCCACATAGGGCGGGTGGAGGGAAAACCCATCCCGTCCACCCACGGCCACACTCAAGGCGGCATGAGGCGCAGATGTTCGCGCCTCCGCCGCCCGAGTCGCCGGCGGCGAATCTGGTCCGATTGGATGTCGTCCTCCCGGGCCTTCTCCGCCGCCTCCTTCTGCGTGATTACGTCCTCGCAGAAGGTTGCGACCGCGGTAAATGAGCTCTCGCTGCCGGCCATGGAACGAACGACGGCCGGAAGCGAGAGATCCTCTCCGATGACTGCAGTGAGGACCCGGCGCTGCGTCTCCCATGCGGGGCAGACCGCCAGCGTGTGATGAGCCTCAATTCCCTCCTGGCAACCGAGTGCAGGTACTTTCCGAAGCAACCATGCCCGGAAAGAACCTGCGTCAGTCGGAAGGTAAGGGTCCCGTGCTGCCGCACTGCCCATTCGCCGATGACCGGCTGAAGCGCCTCTACGGTGGCGAGGCCAGCACGTGGAGTCTCCAGCCGGACCGACCAGCGATCCATCGTGGCTCGGTGAGCGGCTTCGCGCCACTCGCGCACGTCCTCGGGCGGAGGTCCAACTCCACCACTCTCCGCCCGGTAGTTAGCCACTCGCCGATAAACGTCGGCGAGCACTTCCGCCTCCAAATCCCACGGGGGTGTTCCGGCCAGGGCGCACGCCGCCTCCGTCGATACGGTGCGGTAACCCCGTATGGCTCTGACCGCCAGAGTTCTCTGCGGCCGCCTGAGGCGCGCCCTATTCTGCTCGGTCAGAGCCGCCGCCCACACCGGTGCACCATAGAGTGCCATAGACCGGACAACCCCCGTGTACAGCTGCCTCGTGGCGACACTGGCTCCTCCCAGATTGGGCAAAAGACGCCCAAGGAAGGAGGCAGTGCCGATCAGCTTCGGAGCAAGCTGTTGGAAGTGCTCGTCGAAGAGCCACCTACCGTCTAGGACCAGACCCAGATACTTCAAGTGGGCCCGGACCGGTACGAGGACCGAGTTGACCTCGATGGAGGCGCCGGCGGGTGGACCACGACGGGGCCCATGGAAAAGTAGGGCTTCCGTCTTTTCTAGGGCCACCCGCAAACCCAGCGCCTCAATGCGCCCGACCACCAGGGAGACTCCTGTGGTGGCCAGGCGTGCCGCCTCTTCGAAGGTCGCCCCCCGGGCTGTCACAAGAGTGTCGTCGGCGTAGCAAATTACACCGACCCCGGGGGGGAGACGCCCTCGCAGGACCCAGTCGTATCCCATGTTCCACAGGAGTGGTCCGAGGACAGACCCCTGTGGAACACCGCACGACATGGCCCGACGTCTCAAGACTCCTTCTCGGTCCTCGTACATGACAGTACGCTCCGTCAGATAGTCTGCCACTAGCCGCCTCAGGTACTGTGGCACTCCGTGGTACTGGAGTGCGGCCCTGATGCAGCTGAATGGCAGACTATTGAATGCGTTGGCGATGTCCAACGACACCGCCAACAGCACGTCGCCGCAGCCCACCGCCTGTTCGGTCGCGGCCTTCAGACGCAGAATTGCGTCGACCGTCGAAAACTTGAAACCAACCCTATACCAACCCATCTGGCCAGCGTGGTATAGTAGGCCGAAACCTCCTTTCTAAGGAGAGGCCTATGTCCATCAGTGGACTGTTAAAGGCTGTTGATGATTGATGATGATGACATACATATTATTCATAGAAATCACTCAAATTCGAAACAAATTCTTACAGTACCTACATATAAAATTTTGTCTGATTAGGGAATCGAACCCGAGACCTGTTGATCAGAAGCAGTCAAAATCGATATCGATAAAAACATCAACACACAATCCCATCACTAACAAACCCGTTCGCCTTCATTCACGGCCGTAGCGAGGTCTGATATTCAGGTTAATATGTGTACTTGTTAATGTCGTAACTTTAACATCACGACTTACTATTGAAAAGCACCTTAGCGACATAACTTGCTTATATAATAGTTCCCATGAGCTTTGCCTGCGTTCTTATTTATTTAATTATATTTTTATGCACCTCTGTAAATCGACCGACTTAATACCTAGAGTATTCTCTTAACTGCCTTGTTGGTCTAGTGGTTAGCGTATGCGGCTGTCGATCTAGAGGTCTATGGTTCGATTCCCGGGTCAGACCAAATGTTTGCATGATCTGCAAATATTTGTTTCGGAGTTTGGGTGTTTTCTATATATAATATGTATGTATTTACATTTATATTTTTAGGGTTCCGAAGTTTATGACTCGGAACCCTTATAGATTCGTCATGTCCGTCTGTCCGTCCGTCCGTCCTCGACTTACCTTACCTTACAAACGGTGAGTGCTAGAAAGATAAAACCTTGCGTGAATATGTGTTGTAATTACGTCGACAAAGTACTACAATAAAGTTATGAAAAATATTTTTATTTATGGTACCTCCCCTAGACGTAAAGTAGGGATGATTTTTTTCTCGCAGCTACCCCATCATGTGGGGTATCATTAGATAGGTCTTTTAAAAACAATAAAGAGTTTCTAAGACGATTTTTTGATTTAGGTATCCGTTTGATAAATTCCACTTTAAAGCGCACTTTTTTGTAAAAACAGGGCGCCCCCCCCTTCTCTAAAAGCTAAACGGCTGTCTCAAAAAATCTGGGAAAATTCGTGATTGTGGTCCATATAACGAAGGTCCATCTTTGAAGGAAAACTTAAACGGATTAGATAACTTTGTTAGTTCAAGAGTTATAGAAGCTTAACTTGTAAAATGCGCTTACTTGGAAAACGTCATACACAATTAACGCATTATTACGTAAACATAACAATTATCTATTGGAAATGATTTTAAATCCACGTACCAATATGGGTGACTGAGGAACCCTTTCCTGTGCGTGGCCTGACATGCACTTGGCCTAATTTTTTAAAGACAACTCCCGCATTAGGAACATACATCCTGTGTCACGGGGGACTTTACAAACATACATGAAACCGATTCAAAGAACACCGAGACTCAGAACAAAAATTTCTGTATCATACAAAGTATTGTCCCACTCGGGATTTGAACCCACGACACTTAGCGAAGTAGAAAGCGGCGTGGCGAGTACATAAACTACTAGGCCAAAAGTGCAGTCAAATATTTTGCCCCAAAGTAACCCGCGAGGCATCCATACTAATATTATAATTGTGAGTCTGTCTGTTACGTTTTCACGCCTAAGCCGCTCAACTGATTTTGATGAATTTTTGTATAGAGATAAATGGAACCTTGGTAGAAAACATAGGCTACTATTTACTGCGATTAACGAAATTACACGCGGGCGGAGCCGCGGGCAATGGCTAGTACTAAATAAAACAATTATCTAGTACATTGTATATATTTATTTAAAAAAATCTACATTATATTTTATTTTGTTACGCTCGGAGAAGTCATTCCTATCAATCTTCTCCGTACCTTAGAGAGTATGTTAAACCGTCGGTCCCGGTTGTCATGAACATCTATAGCAATGGTTGGAGTCCTACAAACACTGACGACAGTATTTTCATAGAAATCCTAGATCCTACCAAAGTGACTCTCCTTCACCTGATGGAAAGCATGAGTAGAATCCAGGAGTAGGGGTCACCATCCTCATTGTGAATGCAGTATGGTGACCCACACTCCGTACCAATCACGGCAGTAGCCGGGGAACCAGGTTTACCCTATAAAGGTAAGTCCTGGACCTCCGACGTACCTCCATGTGTTGCTTGAAGATGACTTCGTCCTGAGAGGGGAACTCTGGTCACTCCCGTGTGCAAACTACCATCCTGTCCACTTGATGGTAGGTGATTACCGTCGCCTATGGACACCCGAAACACCAGAGGAGTCACAGGTGTGTTGCCGGCCTTTCCGAAGGGAGTACGCTCCTCTTTTGAAGGTTCGAAGGTCGTATCGATCCAGAAACACCGCAGGCGACAGTTCATTCCACAATTTAGATGTGCGAGCCAGAGAATTTCAGGAAAAACGCCCTGATGTGGACTGCCAACCATCTAAGTGATGGGGATGGAAATGCTGTCGCGTGGGACCATGACGGAAAGAAACGGCAGGGATCAATTCGAACAATTCCTCGGAGCACTCTCTAGAAGATACAGAGACCTACATTTGCTAGAGTGACAGATGCCTTCACCTGTCACCCTCAGGCTTGTGCTTATGGAAGACAGTAGATAGAAGAGTCACGCTGATTTCAGCACGAATGGTCCGACGACCGGGGCAGTACTACCCTCACACAGAAGACCATCCTAATAATGACAGCATTCTTGCCCAATCATTCAGTCAATTATCAAACACAAACATCTGACCCAGGCCGCCATGGTGAATTGCTTACACTCACACTGAGGATTGTGACCCCTACTCCTGGATTCTACTCATGCTTTCCATCAGGCAGAATGGAGTCACTTTGGTAAGCTTCGATATATAAAAAAAGAAGGAGATCGTTCTGCGACCACCGGTGCCTAAGTCTGCAGTGAAGAGGCTATTCCCAGGCGAGTTCTAAGCTTCTTCTAATTCCGCTCCGACATCTCCTTCTCAACCATAACATGCTCACAGAAGAAGACAGGGATGTCCAGCCATGGCAGTGGTGGCACGCAGGCGTTGGTTTCTTTCGGATCAGACATAGGTGACCTCAGAAGCATCCTTTTCCAGTGATCTCTTGCGTCAGACATCAGTATGAGAGGGTTTTTTGATTCCTCTCGAGGCAATTCTCTATAACGGATCTTAATAAAGGTATTCCGAACATTTCTTTTACTCCTCCACGAAGATCTGATGAAGTTGGGATTCCATCTTCGATTTCTTGAGGAACCGAATTTTGGCCCGAATCCAGCGCCTCTAACAAAGAGCTACAAGATTTCTCATATTCAGATCCCATGGTCAAGTTTCTTTTTATCTTATTAGGCCAAAGTGACTCTACATCACCTGATGGAAAGCATGAGTAGAATCCACGACTAGTGGTCACCATCGTCATTGGGAATGATAATGTAGCATGATAACCCTCACTATGGCCACAAAGGGTCACCCATCCAGGAACTAACCACGCCATGCTTACCCGGCTATGAGTGTCTTTTGACTGGCGACTTTATTGATTATTCTATTTTATTATTACGCCTGTTCCTGTAGGGGGCTGGCATTTTAAGGTGAACAGTTCTAACGTGGAGTTTCATGGAATTTGATTGTGAGAATGATTTGGAACAATGGGAGCACTGGTATGGTTTTATTCCTGTGTGTACCTGGAAAGAAAATAAACTTTTAGAAAATAGGCACGTAAAGTTATCGGTCTCGGTTATCATGAACATCTATGGCAACAGGGCCAACAAATTTACTGACAACTAGTTCTTCGATTTTCAGTTCTCCCTTAGGGTTGCGGAGGTCCGATGCCAGTCGCTCCGTGAACAACTGATATTCAGGTAAAACCGGTTGAACTAGTAGCCAACCACAAATAATATTGGGAATAAAGGTTCGGAAGAAGAATAAATAGGATTTAAAAAAAAAAGTCTGTACCAGGCTCAAAAGTTTCGTTTAGATGTTGGCATTGTGGCGACTTCCACATACAGTGCGACGTAAACATACAACAGCGCCATCTAGCGAAGAAACACTGAACTACGAAGAAAACACAATGAACTATACGGAGTTACTACTAATCCTGAATCGCGATAGAGAAATTCTGGCGCCGATTAGCATATATACAACATTCCAATATCAACTAATGGGCAGTGGCCCACCAGGCATGATCACCTCGCCTGGTCGGAGACCCTTTGTGTTGGAGGAATAAGGCACCCGTTCCTCTACAGCATCTAAACGAAGCTTTAGTATTTTATAAATTATTTGGGTAACATTTTTTCTAAAAACAATATATTAGCCAAATCGTTCAGAAAAACGGCTAATTTGAAAATGAATTTAACTTTAATTTCGAATAACTTTTGAATGAGTTGATTCATAGAAAAATAATATCAGACCTTTCTTGTAGAGCGTTCAATTCTCTACAAAGCGACTCCTTCCCTCCCTAGTATGACGTCACATATTTTGCAAATTTACATTTAAAAATTATTGAATGAAAACAGCGGTTCTGAAAACAGTTTTATTTCCATTTAAATAATTTATTAATAAAAGTAATATCAAATCAAACAAGAAAACAAAAAGCGATTAATTATAAAAAAAAAGTGAGCCGTCACGGGACGCCTGGCAGATGTGAAACATCGCCATTATTTTGTAAAAGTAATATGCAGAAAAGAACATATTGTAATAGGAACTAAATATGTCATAATGATAAAATAAAATATTACTAATTATTAAAATAGTACGGTGTGGCGTATAATTATAATTATAATAATTATAATTAAATAATTATATTATAAGTATAATTATAATTTACGCCACACCGTACACACTACTGCATATAGACTGTATATATATACCATCGTATAGCGTGCCGTGGCGACGCGTCGCCAGTCGCCAGGCCAGAAATCTATTTTACGTGCGCCTATAGATGTTTCGCATCAATAATTAAAGAAGTTAACAAAACTAAAAACGATTAAATTTATAAATGTAAAGTAATTTTTTTTTAGCTTAACTCGGCTAAGCTAAACAACATCGTTCTTGCAAACTAAGTACGACTTTGTTTCTTCAGTGAAATAGTCATGAAATAGAAACAAAGAAATCGTCGCAACACGCAATGCATTTGGCTGCATTTATCAAAGGGCTTCTTCTCGTAAAGTACCTTCCTTACAGTTTAAAGTTCGTGTTTTAGTACTTAGATTATAATATATTTTTAAATGTGACGTCACAAAATTTAGGACTTCCTCCCACCCCCTTGTCACACAATGTCACACTTCGTCGACCCTCCCTCCCCGTAAACGTGTGACGTAATTTATGGATGGTCCCTTATAAGAAATCGACAAGTGTGAGGCGCACACCTTAATATTAAGGGCTCATATTTACAGAGGTCTATTTTGGCACCAAACGAAACTTTGATTCTGGTTCCGAGAATTTTTTTTTTGTAAGTACACTGTAACATATTTTATTTTTTACATTTAATCCTACCAAAGTGACGATGGAAAGCATCAATAGAATCCAAGAGTCCCATCGTACTCTCTGCGAATTCAGACAGTATGGATAATTCATCGGTCGGGCATCGAACTCGAGACCTCAACAGCAGTAAAAATACTTACCCTATCATGTCTATTCAAAGCGGCCTTGTGTTTGAAAGCCTTCGGACAGTGAGAACATTTGAAGGGTCTCTCACCGGTGTGGGTCCTGATGTGGATCTGAGAACAATACACTCGGATTAATTTCAAAATGACTTCAGTATAGTATATAATATTAGCTGCGCCCCGCGATGTTACCCGCGTATATAATTATGGTTGCTATGCAAGTGTGTTATGCATAGCATCCTGTGAAGTTTTGACAGGAGATAAACAGTGATACATTTTGACATCTACGATTTATGTATGTTTATAATCACCTAGTTTTTGCCCGTTTATCTCGATAATTGCAGTAAAAAGTAGCCTATGTGTTATTCTGATATATAAGCTATATTACTGTAAAGTTTCATCCAAAACCGTTCAGTAGTTTTTGGTGAAAGAGCAACAAACATACATACTCACAAACTTTCGCGTTTTAAATATCATTAGGATGATAGTTATGTGACAGGAATTTTTCTTTTCTTACCTGAAGTCTTTGGTAGACGCTGAACTTCTTAGGACACTGGTTGCATTGGAAGGGCTTCTCACCTGTGTGTATTCTTTGATGGTATATTAAGGTCGCATTTGACTGAAAACAATTTTATTTTCATGTTAATAATAATAAAATAAATATTTCAGACTGTGACTGCCTTGTTGGTCTAGTGGTTAGCGTATGCGGCTGCTGATCCAGAGGTCTTTCGCTCGATTCCCGGGTCGGACCAAATATTTGTTTCGGAGTTTGGGTGTTTTCTATGAATAATATGTATGTATTCCAAAAAAAGTATGTTTATATATTTATATCAGTTGTTTAGTAGCAAAGCCGCGGGCGAAAGGTGTGCGCCGCATGAAATGGTCACATACAATAAATGAGAACGTCATGCGGGCATATTTTCGGGCTACAGAGTTGGGAACAAACCTTACTGCGTACCGTGTTCGACTAGTCTCTCTGTTTCAGGAGCTTGAGCCAGCCGTCAACGTATCAGCACAACGATTGTCGGATCAAGTGCGGGCAATACAGCGATGCCATCTGCTAGATGAGGCCGTACTTGAGAGGATACGCTCGGACGTACGGAATACCTTGGCTATCCCTTCTTCGTCACATGCTGTGGATTTGGGAGTGAATGGTACACCAATTCTAACACATAGTAATAATGTTGATGAACAAGAGGAGAGTGAAGTTATATCCGTGAGTACCCAATATAATGATAGAATAAGGAGCGCTTTGGAGGATGCGATTCAGAAATACCGGTATTTTGATTATCATAACAGACCCCGGTTACCCCGTTTGCCCATTCATAAACGAAATTTAGCACTGGTGAGTGCCCTGAATCCGTTATTATCAGATTATTTTGATAATAGCGAGGATCTTAGTGATACACATTCTATTCTTTACTGTGCGGCTATTGCAGTTTGTCGAGTAGCTGGTATTAATTTTGCTGAAGACAGAATTGCTACTCGACCCAAAAATACTTTACCAGCTTGGCAATATAGAATAGAACGTCGTATTACTGAGACTAGGACACTCATCGGTAAATTAATTGCTTTTCAGGCAGGTAATACGCGACCGAGAGTCATGCGCTTTGTGAAACAAGCATTCTTGGGGACTACCATCAGTCCTCAACAGTACTTGTCTAGTGTCACAGAGCGCATAGACTTCTTGAAGCAAAAAGTTTATGCATGGGCAAATAGGATAAGACGGTACAAAAAACGTGGAAATCGGTATTATCAGAATCGCATGTTCCAAAGAAATGAGAAGTGGGTGTACCGGAAATGGGAAGAACCGAATCCATGTGAGCGCGATGGGTACTTGCCAGATGAAACTGCCACAAATGAATTTTGGCGTAGTATCTGGTCGGTGCCTGTCACCCATGCAGATGGTGACTGGATGCGAGATGTCAGACACTCATGTGAGTCCATAACAACTATGGAACCAATCATTATTGACAAAGATGATGTAAGTTGTGCAGTCCGTTCATTACCAAATTGGAAATCACCTGGTCCAGACGGTCTGCACAACTTTTGGCTTAAGTGGTTCCGAAGCTCGCATGGGTGTTTGGCGTCTCAATTCCAGGCAGCATTGGATTCTGGTTCATTACCACAATTTTTAACAACTGGTATAACCCATTTACTCCATAAATCTGGTAGTGCCATGGATCCCAAAAACTTTAGGCCTATTACATGTTTACCAACTGTATATAAACTTCTTACATCTATTCTGAGACTCAAAATTACTACACATGTAAATAATAATTCGATACTTTCCGTTTCTCAGAATGGATGTAGAAGTGGGACTCGTGGCACTAAAGAGCTCCTTATCGTTGATATGACCATTAGCCAACAAGTACGTCGTAATCGTAAGGGTTTGGCGACATGTTGGATAGATTATAAGAAGGCTTACGACTCGGTTCCCCATTCATGGCTTTTGAGGGTGCTGGAGTTGTATAAAATTGATACAACTCTGTGCACCTTCTTGAAGTCGTGTATGGGGCAATGGAGGACAGTCCTTCGCTATCCTGGATGCCGCCAAACTGCGGTAAGCGACGTATTTGTAAAGATCGAGAGGGGTATCTTTCAAGGTGACAGTCTGAGTCCCTTGTGGTTTTGTCTGGCCTTGAACCCTCTTAGCACTCTCTTAGAGGGTTCAGGGTTAGGCTATAGGTTGCAGAGAGGTAGCCGGGCTATATCTCACCTTCTTTACATGGATGATTTGAAACTACTGGCTCCCACTAAATTACAATTGATGGAGTTACTAAAGGTTACTGAAAACTTTAGTAATTCTATCAAAATGGAATTTGGTTTGGACAAGTGTGCAGTCATGTATGTAAAGAAAGGTGTTATTGTGGAATCTGAAGGATTAGAACTTTCAGATTCAACAAAACTTAGGTCTCTCTCTGCCACCGAAACCTACAAATATCTAGGCTTTTCACAATCCTTGGGAATACCAGAATCTGATGTGAAGCAAACGTTGCGGGAACGCTTCTTCGGCCGCCTGAAAAAAGTCCTTAAAAGTCTTTTGTCAAGGGGTAACAAGGTGCGAGCCTACAACGGTTGGGTCATGCCGGTTCTGATGTATTCCTTTGGTATACTTAGATGGACTCAGACCGAACTAGATGCCCTTGACAGGCGAGTTCGTACCTTACTGACTGCATTCCGAATGCACCACCCACGTTCATCGGTTATGAGATTGTACATCCCGCGAAAGTTTGGGGGTCGTGGATTTTTAAATATCAAGACCCTACATAATCGCGAGATATACAATCTCAGAGAATATTTTCTTAATACCGAAATGGAGGTGCATCGCAATGTAGTTGCAGTGGATAACGGACTCACTCCACTCGCTCTGGCTAAAGAGAATTGGCGCAAACCTGTAGTACTTAGTACTGATGATCGCAAGGAGGTATGGAAGGGCAAAGAGCTTCATGGTCGGTTTTATCGGGCTTTGAACGGGCCCGATATAGACTTTAAAGCCTCGACTTCCTGGCTACGGTATGGTGATCTCTTTGGAGAAACCGAAGGTTTTGTTTGTGCAATTATGGACGAAGTTATCATGACGAATAACTATCGGAAATATATACTGAAGGACGGTACGGTTGACATATGTCGGGCATGTCACCGACCCGGGGAATCTATCAGGCATATTATTTCTGGTTGTTCTCGTCTTGCTAACGGTGAATATTTGCACAGACACAACCAAGTAGCCAGGATTGTACATCAGCAACTTGCCCTTAAATACCAACTTGTAAATTTGGAGGTGCCATACTACAGGTATGTGCCCGACCCAGTTCTCGAGAATGGTCGTGCTACATTATATTGGGATCGATCTATTATCACAGACAGGACTATTGTCGCCAATAAACCTGATATTGTGATGATGGATCGATCACAGCGCCGCGCAATGATTATCGATATCGCTGTTCCTCATGACGAGAATCTCGTGAAGGTTGAAAAAGAAAAGCAAATAAAATATTTGGATTTATCTCACGAGATTGTCGATATGTGGAATGTCGATTCGGCGATCATTGTTCCGATAGTCGTTTCTGTTCATGGTTTGATAGCCAAGAGCCTCGACCAACACCTTAAGAGGCTCGCGTTGGACGGCTGGATTAAGGGTCTGATGCAGAAGGCGGTCCTCCTTGACACGGCACGTATAGTGAGGAGGTTCCTGTCTTTGGAGCCCTAACCACCGGTTTCTTGGTCCCTGTACTCGAAGTCGGTGGTCTACTATTTTTTATATTTTTAAATGTATTTTTTATATTTATATTTAAAAATGTAATTTATATGTAAATATTATCAAATAAAGAGAATAATAATAATAATAATAAAGCCATTTATTCCCAAAATAATATTCAATTAATTTAACTTTGCATGCATAATTTTGACAACAGTATTATTAGCAATGTTTATTCACATTTCATTGGTTCATTGCTATTACTAATCTAAACAATAAATATTTGAATAAAAACATAATATGTATTTACAAAATTGGCATTCCGTAAAAGTATTAAATTTATTTTTCCTTCATTTCAAAATTTATGAAAATTAATATAATTTATAATAGAATTAAAAAAAATCTAGCAATAAAATATTCCATTTTGAAAACATAACACAATCAAATTATAATAAAATAAAATCATCATTGTCTGGTCTCTATTTTGGGTACCCAAATTTGAGTAAAGGCCTCCTCCATATATCTCCATCGTTTTCTATCTTTGGCAAGTCTAGTCCAAGAGCAACCCGCTGTCCGCACTATGTCATCGCTCCAGCGTCTTCTAGGTCGTCCGCGGCGACGTTTTTCTTCCCGCGGCCACCAATGTAGGACGCGTTCGCTCCAGCGACCATCATTTACCCGTGACACATGACCTGCCCAACGCCATTTTAGTCTACAGACTGTCTCTGCTACATCTGCAAGGTTAGTATTTCTTCTGATTTCTGAGTTTCTTATTTTTTGTTTTAATTTCAGTCCCAGCATACTTCTTTCGGCTGCTCGCTGAAAGACTCGAAGTTTATTTATAATTTGTTTCGTTAGCGCCCAGCTCTGACAGCCGTAGAGTAGTACGGGAACTACTACGGTTTCAAAAGCTTTTTTCTTCAATTTCATCGGTAGTTTAGATTTAAAAATATGTTTAAGTGCCCAGTATCGTTTCCAGGCAAGTTTTATTCTACGCTCTACCTCGCCCAGTGTCTGCTCTCGGAATGAGATTCTCTGGCCCAAGTAATTATACTCATCAACATATTTTAACAAACTTGACTGTATTTGTAGTGGTATTTGTACTCCGTTGGTCATTGCACATGTTTTTTCCAGATTCATAGTTAATCCGCATTTTCGGCTTTCGTGGTCTAATGTTTGTAACATGTATTCCAAATGTAAGTGGTTTTCACAGACAAGTATGATGTCATCAGCAAAGCGCAAGTGGTTCAGTAACTCTCCATTCACATTTATTCCTAGAGAGTTCCACTTTAAGTTTCGAAATATGTCTTCGAGAAGGGCGGTAAATAGATTCGCAGATATTGGATCTCCTTGTCGCACTCCTCGCTGTACATTAAATGGCCTACCTTGTCTCTCCAGCTTTACCTTAGCCTTACTCCTTTTATATATTTCTTGTAATATTTTAATAAACTTGTTAGGCACTCCTTGCCGATCCAGAGCTCTCCACAGAGCCGGGTGAGCTATTGAATCGAATGCCTTCTGATAATCGACAAATGCAATATAGAGCGTTTTACCATATTCTTCATATTTTTCGATAATTTGTGTAACAGTAAATATGTGATCAATTGTGGAGTACCCTGGACGAAAACCCGCCTGTTCTCTTGATTGATTTTGTTCAAGAATCGGCATAATCCTTTTAAGTATTATTCGAGTAAACACTTTGTAGGTTGTTTGCAATAAACTTATTGGTCTATAGTTTTGAATATCTTTCGGGTCACCTTTCTTGTATAACAGTGTAATAATTGATGTTTCCCACTGTGATGGTATTATTTCCGATCTCAGAATTTGATTAAACAAGTTTGTAAGAGGACAAGACAGAGGTTCAATCAGGCATTTTAGAATGTCATTTGTAATTCCATCAGTACCTGGGCTTTTGAATGTCTTTAGTGAGCTTATAGCGTTGTGTACTTCAGCTTCCATAAATAAGGGTTCCACTGCACTTAAGCTGTCCAATCTTATCGCAACGGAGTATTCACTTACATCTCTACTTCGATACAACTCTTCATAAAATTGTGTAGCGACCTCTACCAACTCCACTCTGTTTGAGACAGTTGGTCCCTCCCTTGTTGATAGCGAAGGGATCCATTTTTGAGTATTATTAAGGCGTTGTTGTCCTTTTTTAATTGAATTATTAATTATTAGCTCTTCTTCAATTATCTTTATTCTATAAGAGTGTTTTTCTCTACTTATTTTCCTCTTGATTGTTTTGTAGAGCTTAGTAAGCTCTTCCTTTTCAGATTTTGTTTTGTTTCTCTTTTGTTTTAAGATAGTTCTTCTTTCTATGAGTCTGGCTATATCTGGTGTGACATGTTTATGTAATTGTTTTATAGTAGATTTCTGTCTTGATAGTAAGGTTTGGTCTTGGATAGTTTCAATTATAGTTGAATATAATTCTTGAACGTTTTCAATTTTGGTGAGAGTAGCAGAAGCCTCCGCAAATCCTTTTTTGAGTGTTTCTTTTTCTTGTGGTGTTAAGGGGTTAGTTCTGCCCTTGAAGGTTTTCCTTGACTTGATTTGTTTTTTTAATGATAATTTCGCTTGAAGAAGCCTGTGATCTGTAGGGTATGTTGTGTTTATTACATTTACGTCTTTGATTTTATTCTTATAGTTTGTGATAATAAAATCGATTTCATTATATGTCTTACCATCAGGGGAGCACCACGTCCACTTCTTTTTTCTATTTTTTTTGAAGTATGTGTTCATGATATGTAATTGATTCTCCATACAAAATTCCTTGAGCATTTTTCCTCTCTTACTAACATTAGTAGCGTAGTGCCAAGGGCCCATTATACTCTTGTCTTCAGGTTTAGTGGCTCCTATTTTGGCGTTAAAATCGCCCATAATTACAATGTTTGGGCTTGCATTGTTCAGAGCTGATATCAAATCTATGTAAAATTGTTCTATGATATGGTCTGGCGCTTTTTCTGTTGGTGCATACACTTGAATTATGCTAATTTTGAAATTATTAATGTCAAGGTTAAGTCTCGCCACTCTATCCGAGATTGGGTTAAACTCCATCACATATGTTTTCATGTGGCTTTTTAATATAAAGCCAACACCACTGTACCTGCTGTGTTCATTTCCTGAGTACATATAAATTAAATTATCCTTTTGAAAAATATCAGTTGACCTTTGTCTTGTCTCAGATAAGCCTAGTATGTCCCAATTTATCTTATTCATAACATGAGTAAGTTCTATTTGTCTTGTTTCACAAACTATAGACCTAACATTAAGGGTACAGATATAGAGATATGGAGGGTTGTAGTCTTTATCCCCCGCGGTGACTAGCCGTATTGGGGGATCGAGAGGGGCTGTATTTAATTGCTATTCAGTTGTCTGTATCTCTGGTCGCTCACTGAAACAACGTTCATTGTCATAAGCTAATTTCGGTTTAGGTACCACGTATCTTTTCATATTAGTTGTTTTATTTCTCTTTACAGACTGATTTGTGTTGTTGTTTGGTTTTTTGCTACAGATTTCTTTCCCTTCAGGTGACTCAGACATAGTTCTCTTATTTGTTTGTGAACAGGGTTCTTTATTGTTAGGGAGTACAATAAGTTTGTCATATCTAATAAAAGCTGAAATAGAACTGTATTAGCAGCTTGTAAATGTTTATAGTTCGGTGTTTCAAAGGTAAGGAACATGTAAAAAAATCAAAACTAAACCGGTAAAATTCAAACCCGGTTTAACTTAAGTGGTTGTAACAGCTCCATATTATGTCCCGCTGCAAAATTTAGGTATTTTCACACACCCAATTCCGATCTCTGCATATTACACATAGAAAACACCCAGACTCGAAAACAAATTTTAATATTTGTGGATCACACAAATATTTGGTCCGAACCGGGAATCGAATCCGAGACCTCTTGACCAGCAGCCGCATACGCTAACCACTAAACCAACAAGGGCGTCAGACTGACAATGGAATCTTGTAGTCATTTTCAACTATTGTAAGCATAGGGTCCCTACAAACTTAGGTAATGATGTCTGACCATATTATTAAATGCCGTCAGTGTTTGGGCACGTCTAATGGATATCGGCAAAGCGTTCTACGGCAACTACGGAACCCTAAAAATACCCCCTCCTTTTTTGAAGTCAGTTAATAAAACGCATGTCCGTGTGGTGATGGATTAAGAATACAGAGTGTCACCACCCCTATTCATCCCGCGGGTGTCGTAAAAGGCGACTAAGGGATAAACTACGCAAGACAACATCAATGCAAAGAGAAGGAAAACTTGAAACCAACCCTATACCAACCCGTCTGGCCACAGTGGTATATACAGCGCAAGCTTATTACATAAAACAGCGCCATCTACCGAAGAAACATGGAACTACGAAGAAAACACATAAAGATCTATACGGAGTAACTACTAATCCTGAATCGCGAAAGTGACATTCTCGCGCCGATTAACATAATATACAACATTCCAACTGTTGGGCAGTGGCCCGCCAGGCATGATCACCTCGCCTGGTCGGAGGATCCTCCCTTTGTGTTGGACGAACACGACACGCGTTCCTCCACATAGTAGGCCAAAACCTCCTTTCTAAGGAGAGACCTATGTCCAGAAGTGGACTGTTGAAGGCTGTTGATGATGATGAATAAAACGCTTGGTATACTCACGATGCACTTCATGCCGCAAATCTCGCAGACGACGTGTGGTCTAAGGCAGGTCTGGTGGGAGGAGGGGCGGAGCTTGAGGCCGAGGTGGACGCGCTGGTAGTGGACTCCGAACGAACGCTCGTTGGCGAACGTGCGGTTACACTGACGGACAGACATACCTTTATATATTTTTATACTAGCTCAGTAACGCGGTGTTACCCGCTAGTAATGCTGGTGTGTGAAGATCAAAAAAGAGTTACTCCTTATGTTACTTTGGGTAATCAGTTTTCTGCCTGTGGAATTCCTATTAAAATCGGTAAAGCCGTTTTGGCCTATCCATAAATTACGTCACACGTTAAGGGGGAGGGAGGGGGTCGACGAAGTGTGACATTGTGTGACAAGGGGGTGGGAGGGGTCCTAAATAATTTGACGTCACATTTCAAAATCTATTGTAATCTAAGTGTTAAAACACGAACTTTAAACTATTACTTTACGAAAACCTCAAAAACATATACAACTACATATATCTTTGTAAATATAAGCTGTGTATTTATACCAATTGTTTTGTGGACCACTCACTTTACTAGTATATATTATGCCTACAATCATTTTTTCTTTGTAATTTTTGTTTTTAATTTTTCATAGAAATAAAACAGGTTTCGGAACCGCTGTTTTCATTAAATAATTTCTAAATGTAAATTTGCTAAATATGTGACGTCACTGTCCGTGTGGTGACGGATTAAGAATACAGAGTGTCACCACCCCTATTCATCCCGCGGGAGTCGTAAAAGGCGACTAAGGGATAAACTACGCAAGACAACATCGATGCGAAGAGAAGGAAAACTTGAAACCA
Organism: Phragmatobia fuliginosa; assembly: GCA_932526445.1. Lineage (NCBI taxonomy): Eukaryota > Metazoa > Arthropoda > Insecta > Lepidoptera > Erebidae > Phragmatobia > Phragmatobia fuliginosa. The sequence goes on along the minus strand of OW052084.1, from coordinate 9,608,488 downwards.
ACCCTATACCAACCCGTCTGGCCAGCGTGGTATAGTAGGCCAATACCTCCTTTCTAAGGAGAGGCCTATGTCCAGCAGTGGACTGTTAAAGGCTGTTGATGATGATGATGTGACGTCACACTAGGAAGAGCGGGTCTCACAAATGTGACCAGCTGTGACAAGGACGGGGGAGGAGCAAAAATCATAATAATCGTGTGACGTAATTTATGGATGACCCCTTTCAGGGATTACCCAAAACAAACAGATGGACAAAAATTTTCAAATTACATTTTGGATGTCAGTACATATAACTTTGATATACATTTATTAAAAATCTGTTCATTTGATATTACATACAGACACATTCAATTTATTTATTTGTACGGATATTCAATAAATAATGTACATTAGTTTCGTTTGAGCTCGATAGATGGCGTTGTACCGATGTTCTGTATCGCGATATTAAGAGACCACGGGCTTATGTATAAATACCAGCTAAATCAATAAAAAATATCATCGCTTGGGTGAGTGTTAAATTTCCAACCGCGTTCCTAAGGGCGATTTTTAGGATTACGATCCCATGGATGTATGGATTAACTTAACTCAATAACAGCAGGCAATACCGGGGTACTCAGCTAGTATTACTTGAACTTTTATAACCAACCTCATCACATTTGACAGTCTCTTCTTTCTGGTGGGTCTTGTGATGCTCCTTCAGGAGTTGCGGAGTGGACAAGTTTTGCCCACAGTAGATGCAAGGACTACAAGAAATTTAAAAAAAATTAGGTCATCTTCCTAGCCTTATTCCCAATACTATTTGTGGTCGGCTACTAGTTCAACCGGTTTTACCTGAATATCAGTTTTTAGACGGAGCGACTGGCATCGGACCTCCGCAACCCTAAGGGAGAACTGAAATTCGAAGGTTGAACTAGTTGTCAGTAAATTTGAAGGCAGTGCCTTCAAATTTACTGACAACTAGTTCAACCTTCAAACTTCCTAATAACGATTGTCATAGATGATAATGACAACCGGGACCGAAGGCTTAGTGCTATCTGTCAAGCTATTTTTTTTAATTGTTTTCTCATAATACAGGATATTTTTATTAAAATAAATCACATCTAAGCGTTAAATAAGATAGTTGAAAAGTTGTGATTGTTTAAATATGACCCTTAAAAGCTTAAATAAATAACACATGTCAAACAAATTTTATAATATATTATAATTTTTATTTTATTAATACTTTTTTGTTATTTTGTAAAAAAGATATTGAATAAAATGTATCATGAATATTAATATCTACATTGTTAGCTTTCAAATGACTTCAAATCAAATCAAACGATTTTTATTTCAAATAAACCAATACAACGGCACTTTTGAAACGTCAAGTAGTCAGTCAGTAGTCAGTCGTGAAGCTAATTGTCTGTTCCAATATGTAGATCCTATGGAGAAGAACAGACAAGAAACTCCATGGACACTCTTTTCCAACATTGTTTTTACAATTTTTGGTTACATTGTTTAAAGCATTTTATTAAATGTGAGGACAATGTAACGATGCTGATATTTACACAGGTAGTGTCCAAAAATAATTAAACAATAATATTCTAAGACGTCTACATCAATAGCAATGATGAAATCAGTGCAGGCGCCTGAGCTGTGAAGTAAAAATACAAAATGGCTGCCATTCTAATATGGAGGGGCCAAGAGAAAATTGGGTTTGTAATATGTCGATATTTTACCCCCCTTTAAGTCTCCGATTGTGGTGCACGGACACATTATATATAGGACCAAGTTCCATAAACAACTCACCATAGACTATTGTCGCATATTCCATTTTTCGATGTATCCGTATGTTTCTTCAAAGCTTCTTTACTTTTAAAATAAATATTACATATACTGCATATAAGTTCTTTGTCCATTTTTGATTCCTGAAAAAATTAATAATATCATCACAGGTACACCTGACTAGGAACAATCACCGAGGGTAAACAACGGCGTCGCGGTCAGTACCTGGATGGGTGACCGTTAGTGTCAAATGTTGAGCGTTTCCATGATTCGGAGGTCACAAGTCGTGAATCTTAGTCAGAACGGACGTTGGACGGTTTAAAAACATCCAGTGTTAGGTTTTTTCGTTACGGAATTTCTTGATTCGGTCGCCGCGCTCGAAGCGCGCAATAAAAGCTATGCAATCGCTTAATAACAAACCTTACCTTTAACAATTTATGTGCTTTCTTCTTATGCATATTCAAACCATTCTGTCCTATAAAACTTTCTCCGCACACATCACAGCAGTATTTCGAAGGATGCTGAAGTCTCACATGAGTCAAATGGCTCGTAGACTTGGAGAATGTAGCCCCACAGATTTTGCAGGTAAATTTGTGTCCTTTGTGCCACTTCAGATGTTCCTTAGCCCTGTGGAAGGACTTTGTAGTCTGGGCACAGATGTTGCATATGTATTTCCTTTCGTGGGCTGTGGTTGTATGGGCTTTTAAGGAACGCAGGTCTGGCCATCTTGTGTGGCATACCTCGCAGGCGTGGGGGCCTGTTGTCTGAAATTGGTGGATAGTTTTTTTTTTTGTAAATACATATATATATCTAATATCTTTAAATGGGCAATTCTTGTATATCCTACTAATATTATAAACGCGAAAGTTTGTATGTATGTATGTGTGTATACTGTGTATGTATGTTTGTTGCTCTTTCACGCAAAAACTACTGAACGGATTTAGATGAAACTTTACAGTAATATAGCTTATATTAGAGAATAACACATAGGCTACTTTTTACTGCAATAATCGAGATACACGGGCCAAAGCTAGGTGATTATAAAAATACATAAATCGTAAATGTCAAAACATTGTCAAAATGTATCACTGTTTATCTCCTGTTAAAACTTCAAAGGTTGCTATGCATAAGACACTTGCATAGCAACCATAATGATAGTTTGTAAATGGCTAACATTTAAAAAAGTGGACAAGTGCGAGTCAGACTCGTCCATGAAGGGTTCCGTAGCAGCAAGTAACATCATATAAAAGTTCTTGTAGTTCGTTGTAACTTTGATCGATGTTTGATTGAATGAAAGGCAAATTGCGGTTTACGATTTATGACGAATAAAAAAAAACTACTTACTAGATCTCGTTCAAACCAATTTTCGGTGGAAGTTTGCATGGTAATGTACATCATATATTTTTTTTTTTTAATTTTATCATTCTCTTATTTAAGAAATTACAGGTTTACACACACACATTTTACCACTTTGCAAGTGCCTCTTGCGCAAACTATTCAGTTTAGAAAAAAAAAATATTAGAAACCTCAATGCCATTTTTGAAGACCTATCTTCTATTTTAGTTTTTATAGTTTCGGAAAAAAGTGACTGTGACATCGGACGGACAGACAGACGACATGATGAATCCATAAGGGTTCCGTTTATTGCCATTTGGCTACGGAACCCTAAATAATATTTAGCATGGACCAATTAAAAATTATGTGCAAATAACTAACTCCATGCTTGTTTGTAAATATTGTAAATATTCTTTATGGTAATATTGTAAAAAGAACTTGAAAAACTTACTGGGTCATGTCTTATCATATGATTTTTGTAAGTTGAATCCGTCATAAATCCCTTATAACACAGCTCACACTTATAAAAAGAATTATTGTAGTTATAAGAACTTTTTCTTGCTAAAATCTCTTCTATCTGCTGTTCTTTACTCAATACTATCACTTCTATATCTTCTTTATTTAAAAAGTCAACACTCTCTTTTGCATTCGGCTCAATATCCTCTGTCTCAAATGTGTCAGCTTCAAATTCGAAATCTGAAAACACTTCATCCTTTTCTTTTTCGAATGTTCCATTTTCAAATTTCGAAAAATCAATATTCTTTGCCACCGTTTCGAAAGTGTCATCTCCAATTTCAAATTCAGAATATTCTATTTTTTTCTTTTTTCTTTTTCTCGCTTTCTTAACTAAAGGTTCTTCGTCACTGTGGTCAGATTCTTCTTTTAAAACGATGTCGAATGCTTCTGCCTTAATATGTGTTACGAGTTCGGGGTACATTATTGTGGCAGTATCGACAGTAGAAGTGGAGAGGGAGTGTGTAGGAGAGAAAGATAGAGATAGAGTGTGGATCTGATCGAGTGTTACCTGTGGAAAAAAGTATTTAATAAATATAAATTAGGGGGGTAAGGGGAGAACGGTACCATCAGCCTTTCCGGCCCAAATGTCAACCTCACCTGCACGCACCGGATGGTGGGAGCACCACAGAGGCCAAGTGGCTTCTGTGGTGCTCCCTGCTAGATAACAAACGAGGCAATGGCGACCGAGCAATGGCGGTATAACCATACACCTTTCAGGCAACTGAATAGAAGAGGCTACAGCGAGCCTTGGGTACTGAATATCCCCAAAAATGTCTGGAAATTGTAGAAGAAGCAAATCACATGACAGAAGTAGTATTGAAAAAGAATCTACCCCAGGAGGGTACCTGCATTGCTGGAGAATCCCTCCCTGAGTCTAAGTCAGGCTGCCCCACGTATTCTCGGGGGCACAATCCTACAGTGTGATACCGAAGAAGATGAAAGGAGACTCTCAAAACCAAAAAAGTTAATCCAACAGGCCTTCCACCCCAGTTTGTTTATGTCACGTTCACGAATTGTCTCACTAGGAGACAGGACGAAACATAATGAGAAAAATGAACAAGATGCTGCAACAGACTCGATCACACAAAGTCCACTCGAGTGGCAAAGAATACCCACATCTAACCAAGGCAATAAAAAGAGAAAAATAGCACAAATTTCATCTCCAGAAGCAGTCATAACATCTAATCGATACAGTGGACTTGTAGTTGATAACCTTGAAAAAGATGATCCAACTGCAAAAAAGATCAATAAACCCCCACCTACAGTGCTCTATGATGTGGAAATTGTGGGGAAACTTACTGACCTTCTTGAACCGGTGGCAAAAAAGGATGATTTCTCCTACAAGATAGTCAACCGAAACCAGATGCGAATTAGTTGTACCCAAGTTGAAGTATATAAAAACATAATAACTTTAGTTCAAGAGGGGCTTATTGGTCATACCTTCAACCGTAAGATCAAAGAAACTACAGACTTGTGATCAAGAATTTACACCATTCAACACCAATATTTGAAATAACAGAAGCTATTGAAAACACGGGAAATTCCATAGCCGGTGAAATAATCAACGTGAAGTATGGTCCGGAAAAGAAGCCAACTTCAACATTTTTTGTTAATCTGATTCCTAGGCCAAATAACAACACAGTCATAGAACTTAAATACATATATCACCAATCCATTAAAATAGACGAACCAAAAAAGCGGAAATCAATAGTACAGTGTCAGAAATGCCAACAATATGGTCACACCAAGAACTACTGTATGCGCCCATACAGATGTGTGAAATGTGGGCAATCACATAAAACATCTGAATGTCCAAAACGTGATCGCAACACTCCTGCCCTGTGCGCATTATGCAATGGCCCTCACTCAGCCAACTATAAAAGATATGAGGTGTACAAAGAAATACTCTCAAAAGAAATGTCTAAAGCCCCAGGAACACTTAACATTAGAAGTAGCACAACAGTCAACACGTCTCAAAAGAAAACCAGATACACTAAAAATACAGAGCCAGCACAACAAACTCAAAAACCACTTTATGCTGAAATTGTAAAACAACATCCACAAAACAACTGCACCTTGAATATCCATAACATAGATGGCCTAAGTAAAACACTAGAAGACATACTCGTAATGCAAACTGCTAAATTTGATATCATCCTACAATAAATGAGCACTCTTATGAGTCTCATAGCTAAACTTGTAGACAAGTTAACAAAATGACTGCATTAAGAATAGGGACATGAAACATAAACGGTCTATCACCTAACAACCTAGAAGTGGATCTACTTATGGATCACCACAAACTGGACATTGTACATGTATCTGAGGCTCACTGCACAACAACATCACTGGTGAGATTCTCAGATTATGTCTGTTATCACACTAATCACCCTGACGGAACAGGTCATGCTGGAACAGCGGTGATTATAAGAAAAACAATCAAGCATCACCCAATGCCACACTATACAACTGCCCGCCTTCAAGCCATTTCTGTGGAGGACAAGACTGGGTATTTCATCATCTCTGCAGTATACTGTCCACCAAGACATAAAATTACCGAAGCTATGTTTTCCGACTTCCTCAGTACCCTGGGACATCGCTTTATAGCAGGAGGAATGCTAAGAATGAGCATTGGGGTAGTAGACTGACTACCACTAGAGGACGGCAACTAAAATGCAGTATAGACAAAAATCATATGACAGCCATTTCCTCTTGTGAACCAACCTATTGGCCAGCTGATCCTAAGAAAATCCCTGATCTCTTGGACTTCTTTATTACGAAAGGATTCTGTAAGTACTACATGAAATTCCAATTCTGTTATGATGGCTCATCTGACCACAGTTCTGTACTGCTAACTGTCAGCACAATGCTTGTGGAGCCTGCAGTTGCAGAAAAACTATGCAATAGTTAATTCCTCGAAGATAGAATAGAACTGAAAGTAGCTCTAAAAACATGTGAAGATATTGAATCTGCTACTGGCTATATCACGACCTTTATCCAAGAAGCTGGCTCAGTACCCCAGCTCTGAACACTGGAATTGCACAGAACAATTACCCTGAGGAAGTCGAAAGGGCGGTACTCGAAAAACGGAGATTCAGAAGAATTTGGCAGGATACTAGACTAAGTGTTAACAGAACAAGATTTGACACAGCAGCCGAGAATTAAAGGAAATACTATCTAACTGGCAAAATAACACTCTCGAATCACAACTCCAGTCACTCTCTGCCTCAGCTACAAATAATTATTCTTTCTGGAAGTTTACAAAAAACTATGACAGACCCCAAAGAGCCAATCCTCCTTTAAAATCCAATGGTGTACTCCAAGGATCAGTTTTAGGATTGGTACTTTATTTCCTATACACATCTGACCTACCGGAAGAGAAAGATGCCACTACGGCCACATTCGCAGACCACACCGCTATTTTGGCTAGTGACAAGAACCCAGACGTAACAACACAAAAACTACAAAAGTCCCTAAACAACATCACTAAGTGGCTCGACAAATGGAGGATTAAGGCCAATACATTTAAATCCATTCATGTTACCTTCACGCTGCGTGAGGGGAACTATCCTGCTGTGCAGCTGGGAGATACTATACTCCCTCACCAAGACACAGGATTACATCTTGATTGATGCTTAACATGGAGACCACACATTGCGACCAAGAGACATGAACTCAAGCTCCGTTACAACAGTCTGTCTTGGTTACTGGGCAGAAATAGCAAGCTGTCTATAGACAACAAACTGCTAATCTACGAGAGAGTGCTTAAGCCTGTGTGGATGTATGACTTACAACTATGGGGCAGCGCTAGCAACTCCAACATTATCATACTTTTTTTTTTTTTTATATATTTAAGCCCGCCAAAGTGACTCTACTCTGCCTGATGGAAAGCATGAGTAGAATCCAGGAGTGGGGGCCACCATCCTCATTGTGAGTGTAGGCAATGCAGCATGGTGACCCTTACCATGGCAGCTTGGTTAGATTATTCTGCATCATTCTCCCGGATTTCGAAGGGCGGGAGACTGATGCAGAATGATTAGGCCTCCGGTCTCACACTCACCAACGAAATACGACAGCAAGAATGCTGTCATTATTAGGATGGTCTTCTGTGTGAGGGTAGTACTGGCCGGGTCGAGCCGGCCCATTCGTGCTGAAATCAGCGTGGCTCTACTACCTATACTACAACGAGTACAAAATATGATACTCAGAAACCTATGTAATGCCCCATGGTACACTACCAATAAAGAAATTCACCAATATCTCGAGATCAGTACTGTACAGGAGGAAATTGGGAAATGTACAGAGACATATATAAAGGTAGACTTGAAAAGCATCCCAATTCACTAGCTGCCCAGCTGGCAACATGTAGCTATAGTAAAAGACTGAAGCGACAGGACATATTGGCTCTATAAACATATTGTTTGTGCAGTGGTCTAAGGATGAGTAGATTTCTTTACTGAAAGATACACTCAAAGATAGTATTCACTGAACACACCTGCTTATAGCTACAGCTGATTGCAGATTAACAATGAAAAAAAAAAAATTAAACAAATATAAATAGTTGTAATAATTTTTTGTAATTTTATGAATATAAAAAAGATTATTTTTTTATTGCAAATAACCCCTCATTAATCATCAACAGCCTTTAATAGTCCACTGCTGGAGATAGGCCTCTCCTTAGAAAGGAGGTTTTGGCCTACTATACCAGGCTGGCCAGACAGGTTGGTTTCAAGTTTTCCTTCTGTTTGCTTTGATGTTGTCTTGCATAGTTTATCCCTTAGTCGCCTTTTACGACACCCGCAGGATGAATAGGGGTGGTGACACTCTGCATTCTTAATCCGTCACCACACTGAAATAAACCCTAAGAGACTTGAAAACATAATATAAACTGATATTTGAGGTATCCCTAATCCTACCTAATACCTGCCTCTACCTTAATTCTAAGGTAGAAGAGCATTCTTAGATTCTGAGGGAGTGCATTCTGAGATCTTAAGAAATCCTTTTCCTTAATTTATTATACGGCAAATGTTAGAGGGTCTTACATGTCTTAGATTCTGCGGGAAGGTTATTTCTGTTGTTTTGAGAAGGAAATGCCCCCCCGCATTTTGTGGTTGTAAAGAAGGGAGTGCATTCTAAAGTTTGGATGGGAAAATGGATTTACAGATTTTGAGGGAATCGTTGAATACAGGGATCCTGACGGAAGGTACTCAATTGTTAACTTTTAGATACAATAAAAATTAAATTACCATTGGTAGTTCGGTAGCCGCTTGCTTCAGAAGTTTCTGAGTTTCTATACATCTCTCTTTAAACTTATTACTCTTTATAAGAAGACTTTTGCAGAAACTGCACAGGTATTGTGGAAATACATCAGGTATTATCACCTGAAATAATAATAGTAATATGTAATATTAATTAATACCTTTTCTGTCTGTGTAGTGACTGATGAGTGATGTGGAGTCACCAGCTCAGTCCATGGGAGTCATAAAAGCCTAATATAGGAAGCAAACGGTGTAGGATAACATTACTGCATAGAGGAAAACTTGTCCAACAGACTATGTTATAGGCTGTTGAAGTGATATGGCTTCATATAAGAAGATCATCATTTATTTATGAGCTTAACTCTTAGAAATTGAGCCGTAACAAGATATTTACACATTCAAAAACCAATTGACTAATTAGTGTAATATAAAAACCTCTTCCTTGTTACATTCGGTTAAAAATGATAACTAGATACTTTTAATAAGGCACAGGAAATTATTAAAAACATTTAAATTAGTTACTTTTAAGAGTTAATTAAATTATACTAACATTGTTCCCTGTAAGGTTTTCGTAAGCTTTTTTAAGATTGCAATTGTGTATATTATACAATTTCACTTCTGTAGCGAGACATACTCTGCAAGCCAATATATCTTCCATCCTTATTTACAGAGTTTTCACACATAAGAAAATTTATTTTACGAAACCAAACAAATCGTTTCATTGGCCATTGAATTGAACTATAAAAAATAATAAACAGTGGTTAAGATTAGTACAGAATGTAGAGATAAAATTTAAAATAGTTCAGTTTAAAAATAATACAAAATGATTTATAATAAAAATATATTTGAGTATCTTTATAAACATTTTATATAATTAAATATTTCAAATTAAATTTTTATTAGTAATAAATTCTAAAAAAATACTAAAACGATTTTTAGTTATATAGTCAACTAACGCAACTGTCAAACTCAAAACCATGAATCGTCACTTCACTGTTCACAGAAAACAGAAAAACAAGATGGCTACGGCATAGAAAATTAATAACGTTTCGCAATAAATTACTAATCTGTGCTTGAAAATATAGCAATGTCGGACGATATGTTCTATTGCTCATTTGTAAGCATTCACTATATTATCTGTGAATGCGGAGAAACATTTCCCACTGAAGAAGAATTAAAAAATCATTTGGAGAAAGAACATGCTCAAAAAAAAGAAAAGAAGGAATACAAATGCGGCATCGTAAGTTCAATACAACTAATTTTTAAGCGTACTTATAGAAACCAATATTGATTATACAGACTGATCGATAAGAGTTATCAAAAATTATAACTAGAATTTTATATGTAAATAATTGCATCAGCTTTGCCTGGAAAGAATTCAAAATTATTAGGACCAATTTTTCATTACTAACCTTAGCTTTCAGCTTAACTTAAATGATTAAATTCAAAAAGTCTATTGGAAGCGAAAATTAGTGCATCTATCAATAATAATTAGGTGAACGATTTGCGCGGGACGGTTGGCAGGAGCTGGATGCGAGAAGCCCTAATCGAGCGAGAGGCCTATGTCCAGCTGTGGACTGCGATAGACTGACGATGTGATAGTGTATGCCTATTTGAACTTAGTTTTTCAAAATACTTTTTCAATATAGTCTATATTACTTTTTCTTATCCTTAGTGACTTGGTTGATAAATATAAATTTCGGACGGATACAATACATTTTTGTGTAAATACATACACATCATAGAAAGAAAACCCAAACTCTGTATAAGTATTATGTAAAATTTAGTCATCATAAACAGCCTTTAGCTGATAACTGCTGGACATGGTAACTTGCCCTTTAAGTTGTCCCTTAGTACAGTCACTTTTACAACACCCACGGTATGAATAGGGGTGACGAGACTGTACTCACTACCCTGTTCGCACAACCCAATAATCAAACCCAAGACCTCAATCACAGCAGTTTCTTAAACTGAAAAAAAAAGTTAATTAAAATAAATATTTTTGACATTTTACACAAAACACCATCTAGTCCCTAAACTAAGCGGAGCTTGTATTATGGGTACTAGACAACTGATATAAATTCATAAACTTACTTTTTTTTGTAAATACGTACATATTATACATAGAAAAACACCCAAACTCTGAAACAAATATTTGTGAATCACACAGACATTTGGTCCGACCCTGGAATCGAACCCGAGACCTCTTGACCAGCAGTTGCATATGCTAACCACTAAACCAACGAGGCAGTCACATATATGTTGCTTTTTGAGTCTTCTGTCATTCATTTGTTCACAGAAGTCTGTTGCTAGGTTGCAAGTAATAGCTCCTAGACGGTGCCTGTACACTCTGTTCCACTTCCTCCCTGACAGTTTTCGTTTCTGTGTACACATGCAATTTGCAGATTTTAATCAAAACATGTATTAAAAACATCAATTTTCCTTGTTACAGTGTGAACAACTCTTCAGTACGGAGGAAGCATGCATACAGCATTATGAAGAGACTCACATTGAAGTGAAAATAGAGAACCCCGACGAGTATGAAACTGAGGAGGTTGTGTATGAAGATGTTCAAGATGGAAATGTTATCATACAGGTATTAAAATATCTTCTATTAGCATCTATCTAACTGCCTCGTTAGTCTACTGGTTCTAATCCCGGGTCAGGCCAAAAAGTGTTTTTGGGTTTTTCTTAGGAAATTCCTAATGGCAGCCCAGAGTTTGTAAGTTTGGCTCGGAGAGCATGTAAAACTTTCAGTCCCGGTTGTCATGAAAATCTATGGCAATCGTTATTCAGCAGTCGGTGCCCTCAAATATACTGACAACTAGTTCAATCTTCGAATTTCAGTTCTCACTTAGGGTTACGGAGGTCCGATGCCAGTTGCTCTGTGGCAAAACTGATATTCAGGTAAAACCGGTTGAAGTAGTAGCTGACTACAAATAAATTTAGGAATAAAGGCTATTCCCTAGGGTTGACATTGTATGTTTACAATGAAAAAAATAATAATTTCAGGAGATCTATGAAGATTCCTCTATCCCTCACGGTATCACTATTAAGAAAGAAGAGACTGAATGCAAGAAGGAGAGGAGAACAAAGCCTTATTATAACGTGAAGAATATTGTTTGTGAAGTATGCGGCAAGAGATATGCTGTGAGTACCTCTATCTTCTTCTTCTCTATATTTGAGTACTATGGTGTTATCCGCGTTTATTAATGTAAAAGCAGATCGAAGCTAGCCTTGAAAAAAATTAATAGTTTTAAAAAACTAAACAAACACGCTTTTGAACTAAAACGTAGAAAATATTTTTTATGTAACGAAGCATGGGGCGAAGTTATTGAAATATTTTCATAAAGCATGGGGTGCTTTCTTGCATGGGATGATCTTCTGTGTAAGGGTTGTACTGCCCCGGTAGAGCCGGACTACGAGCAGGGGGGTGTCACTCCGCAGTTTAGGTATAGTCGGCCGGCTGCCTGCCGGGTCAGACACACCGGTCGAACCGACATCGTCAGAACAGTTAAGAGTTACACGATAGAAAGAGACGCAACTGTAGGTAAATATAATCGTAGTGATTCGGCGCTGTGCGATCTGAATTGAACTTAATCTTTTGACACCGAGGGTATCTATAACTTTAATTTACTTTTCGGAGTGAGTCTTCTGTACTGGTACTATTATGTATTCTGTGCTACGAGTGCTGAAATCAGTGTGGCTCTACTATCTACTTGTATTATATCTATGTATTTATATCAGTTGTCTAGTACACATAATACATGCTCTGCTTAGTTTGAGACTAGATGATGTTGTGTGTAAGATGTCCGATATATTTGTATGTATTGTTTAAATGTTTTATTTAAACAATTTTGTTTCTTGTTCACAGTCAAACGCAGCACTAAGATATCACCAGCGAGTCCACACTGGTGAGCGTCCGTACAAGTGTACTCAGTGTACCAAGAGCTTTACAATGCCTTTGTTCCTACAGGTCAGTAAATATAGACAACTCATCATCTTCCTAGCCCTCCCAAGATAATTTGAGGTCGGCTACTAGTTCAACCGGCTTCATTTGAATTGCAGCTTTTCCATGGCCAGGCTGTTATGTTATGGGTCACCATACTGCTTTGTCATACTCCTGGATTCCATCTGGCAGAGTAGAAACTTTGGTCTAAACATAAAAAATCTAAATATCAAAAAACAAATCAAAAAAATATTTAATAAAAAATGTGCTTTAAAGTTGAATAACTCAAACCGATACCTAAATCGAAAATCATCCCCACTTTACATGTACGGGACGTACCCCAAATAAAATTATTTTTCATAATTTTATTGTAGCACTTTGTCGATGTAATTACAACACATATCCATGCAAAGTTTCATCTTTCTAGCACTAACCGTTTCGACAGTAAGTCAAGCACGGACGGACATGACGAATTTATAAGGGTTTAGAGTCATGAACTTCGGAACCCTAAAAAACCAAACGTAGTGTGGAGCGCCTTCTGACCAGATGACGAGATGACTTCCGTCGATTACTGGATGTAACAAATCGGCCGGGACCGGACTCTGTAATGTGCCTTGGGAGAGGCCTATTTCCTTGTCTTGGCAATAAATGCTAGAAAGAAATAAAAATTGTTCTGTAATTAAGAGTATTTGTATGAATAGGGTATTACGCCTTTTTTAGGGTTCCGTAGCCAAATCGCAAAACGGAACCCTTATAGATTCTTCATGTCTGTCTGTCTGTCTGTCTGTCTGTCTGTCCGTCCGTATGTCACAGCCACTTTTTTCCGAAACTATAAGAACTGTACTGTTGAAACTTGGTAAGCAAATAAATAAATAAATATTTGGACAATAAGTAGATGTATTCTGTGAACCGCATTAAGAATTTCACATAAAAATAGAAAAAAAACAATAAATTTTGGGGGCCATACTTGGAACTGAAACTAAAAAAAAATTTTTTCATCAAACCCATTCGTGTGGGGTATCTATGGATAGGTCTTCTAAAATTATATTGGGGTTTCTAACATCATTTTTTTCTAAACTGAATAGTTTGCGCGAGAGACACTTCCAAAATGGTAAAATGTGTCGTCGTCGTCCCCCCCCCTGTAACTTCTAAAATAAGAGAGTGATAATACAAAAAAAAATTCACATTACGGTGAAAACTATCAGCTAAAAGTGGTTTGAACGAGATCTAGTTAGTAGTTTTTTTTTAATACGTCATAAATGTAAACCGAAATTGTGACTCCATTCTGCCTGATGGTAAGCATGAATGGAATCCAAGAGTGGGGGCCACCACACTTCCCGCGATGCAGGAAGTATGGCGATGCTGACCCAGACTATGGCGGCTTTGTTAGATGCTTTTTCACACCCCTCTTAAAGGACTCAATTTTATAAAACCGAAAAATGCCATTAAAAACTATTTTTTATTTATGATCTTAAATTTTCGCGCGGAAACGCTAGCCGCCATTCTGTTTCGGCTCGTGACGTCACTTCGTTAGTAAACAATACGACTGCGAAAGAGCAAGTAACAAGATTTGTGATAATAATGAGTTATAATGCTTATCATTGGTGTCTTGGACCTGAATGCAATAACATAAGTGTAAAAACGCTACAAAATTGTGGATTCATGTGCCAGGTCATATTAAAATAAGGGATGTTATGGATTTGATATTTCGGATCTGGATACGGATATAAGAATAAAATTATATCAGTTTCGGATATGGTGACGGATATCTAATTATTTCGGATTATCCATAAGTTTCGAATAGTTTTGGTTCCGGATATTATATGGAAGTAAAACATAAACACAAATAGTATGTAATAATTTTGATTTAAGAGTTTCAGTGAAGTTGTGCCATTTTCGGGAAAAGTTTTTAACACCCTGTTTACATTTTGCAGAATTTACTACATACAAAACTTGACTACTTCGAAACTTGAAAAAACGGATAACGGTTACGGATATATTTTTATTTCGAATATCTGATAGTTTCGGTTACGGAGCTCCTTAACATCCCTGAATGAGAAACCCTTGGTTGAAACTGGCAAGAAGAGACCCAAAATCATTTTCCACAAAGACTAGGCTGTATTTCTGTGTGTTATTTACTTAACTATTAAATAAATGTTTCAGATCCACACCCGCACACATACCGGTGAGCGTCCGTACGAATGTTCCCTGTGTCCGAAGGCTTTCAGCAACAAGGCAGCGCTTCTAAGACATGATAGGGTGAGTAATCCAATTATTTTTTAACAGACTTCAAAAAAGGAGGTTCTCAATTCGTCGGTTTTTTTTATGTATGTTCAGCGTTAACTTCGTCGTTTATGAACCGGTTTCAAAAATTCTTTTTGTATTGGAATGGGCGTAGCTTACAGATGGTCCCATCGTCACCATATCGGGATCTGATGATGGGATCCCAAGGAAATCGAGGGAACTCCTCAAATATCATAGGCACAATTGTCGCGATTTGGGTACTCGGAATAGTTTTTGTTTGAATTCTCGTCCTTTTTGTTAAAATTATCGTATATATAAACCTACCAAAGTGACTCCACTATGCCTGTTGAAGAATCCAAGAGTATGGTCACCATCAGCAATATAGCATAGTGACATATACCATGGAGGCCTGGTCAGATGTTACTGTTGCATGTTTTTTTGCAGTATTTTGGTTGATATTAATAACGGCAATAGGACGCTTGAAATGTATATACGGAACCATTCATTGAACGTTGACATAAAGTCACTAATCCATTCGAATTTCGAAAATAATAAATAATTCGGACTAATTACATTACAAACTCCAAATAAGTAGAAGGTATTTTGTACTTGCGCTGTATGTAGAAATCGTTAATGTACAACATCCCAACATCAATCGTTGTGTAGAGGCTCGCCAGCCACGATCACCACGTCTGGTCGAAGGATCAACCCTCAGTGATTCTTCTTCTTCTTGTTCTTCTCCAATTACTGGAGGCTGGACATCAGCCCTGAAAACCTCGCTTTGTCCCTAGCGAAGTGATCAGCGGCGCTCTTGACTCCACTCGCGGATGTTTCGAAGCCACGATTTTTTCCCCGCAATTTTGCCCATCATCATCCCTCTGTGATGGAGGGACACAATACCCGTTCCTCTACATCCTTTCCTTGCGTCGTTTTCCTCAACTCTGAGGGTCGTCACCCCTACTTATTGGAGTTCTACGAATGGCGGTTCGTCATTTGTCTCGGTTTTGAGCTGTATGCAGGGCATGGATCGTACTTCTGAGAAAGGAACTAATTTGGTCTGTCCAGCGCAACGGGCTGCGGCCTCTGGGTCTTTTCCCCTCGATTTTACCATTAACTTTTCGAGGCTATCGTCAGCCCTCCTCGCAATATAACCGAAGTATCCGAGGGTCCTACGGAGACGCAGGGATGACAGGTGATCACGAATGTCAAGCTCCTTAAGGATAGAGGTATTGGTGCCGTGAGCTGTCCAGGGTATCCGCAGTAGCCTCCTTCCAGCACCACATCTCGTCCACGCCTTGACACCAATAATGGAATATTCCTCTACATACACTATCAAATAATTTACCGCATATAAGTTCCGTTATACAACTAAAACTATCTATTTTATTTGTCAACGCCATCTGGCGGAAGCAAGATCAAACTACTTTGTAAATATTAATCTTGTATCTCATCATCATCAACAGGCTCTAACAGTCCACTGCTTGACATAGGCCTCTCCTTAGATAGGAGGTATTGGCCTACTATACCACGCTGGCCAGACAGGTTGGTATAGGGTTGGTTTCAAGTTTTCCTTCTCTTTGCATTGATGTTGTCTTGCGTAGTTTATCCCTTAGTCGCCTTTTACGTCACCTGCAGGATGAATAGGGGTGGTGACACTCTGTATACTTAATCCGTCACCACATCCGTCTTGTATCTCGCTATGAAATATTACCTACACCCAGTTACTAGTAACTGACCCTCCAGTATTCTTCTCCAGGTCCACACCGGTGTAAAACCCTACGAGTGTCCGGAGTGTGGCAAGTTCTTCACTCAATCCAACTCGATGAAACTCCACGTGAACACGGTCCATCTGAAGATGCCAGCTCCATACAAGAGCAAGAATAGGAAGATCAAGGCCAAAGAACGGGAGATGATGAGAAATGCTATAGTCATCACCAGACCGAGGGACACTGAAGATAGTGCTGCGGGTAAGATTACTGTATATTCCTCTGGGTTTTTACGAAGCTGGGTTGGGGTTAGTGAAGTGTACTATAAATAAAATAATAATATAATAAATATTTTCGACATCTTTGCACACAACGTTATCTAGTCCAAAAGTAAGCAGCAGTACGGTTACTAGACTACTGATATAAATACATAAAAATACTTTTTTTAAATACATAGAAAAACACCCTGACTCCGAAACAAATGTTTGCGGACACATTTTGGAAACATTTTGGTCCGACCCGGGAATCGAGCCCGAGACCTCTTGATCAGCAGCCGCAAACGCTTACCACTAGAGCAACAAGGCAGTGAGTAGCCGAGGCCCATGGTGTTACCCGCTAGTAACGCCGCGTAGCGAAGCTAGTGTTAAATTTTTTTTTGCCTAAGTTACTCCTTAGATCATCAGCTTTCCGCCAGTGAAAGTCCCGTTAAAATCGGACAAACCGTGCAAATTCACACACACACACCCACACATACGCACACGCACAAACACACACACACACACACAAGTACACGCGCACGCACACACACATACGCACACGCTAACACGCGCCCACATACACACACACACACGCACGCACTACACTCAGACCGTAATGTTTAAACCCTCTGGTATCCTGAATTACAGGTCTTGAACATTTTTTTTGTTGTCGTGGTGATATCCCTTAGAATCTTTGGCTCCCTGGTGACTCAGGAGCCAAGTGTGGTCACACACATGTGGTTTGTGACCACAAGAAACTACCAGGACGGCCGTTCTCAGGCGCCCTTTTGTATTTTTAGTTCAAACAGATACTTCAATTTTACTTACAACTCACCATCATTGTAGCCTGATTGTTTACATATCTGGATATATTATAATTATTACACAATAAAATTTTTACCCTGAAATTCACAAAGTAGATAATAATATATATTATGTCCGTTACACGTTTACGTTACAGTTTAAGGTTCTTGAATATACGCGATGAGTTTTTTTTTTACATATCATTAATTATATATTTATCTTTGTTACAGTAGAAAGTATCAGCCAGGAGTCGAACCTCACAGAAACGGAACTGGATTCCCTTCACTTCGTCGTCAAATCAGAAGTAGAAGATTTGTACCAGCAGGAGGTGGAAGAAACTGAGATTATGTACGAGGATGTTGACTCTAGAGAGATCACGTATGAAGTTGTGTACGAATAGTTGTAATTGTTTAAGTAGGAAAAAGATAGAGAGGGAGTAGGAGAAAGAGATAGAGAGAGTAGGAGAAAGAGCGAGGAAGTAGGAAAGGGTAATTCACAATTTCCTTCAGAATTCCTAATTTTCAGACCATAGAGGGACTTAGCGTTAAAATTATTTAAAAGGTTACGATACCTTCAATAACATATGTCTCTATATACTACAAAAACTATGTTTAAAAGTCGCGAAAGTCAGAAAACAGTTACTGTAACTTTTTAATTTTTATTTAGTATATTTTAATACATCAGTACTCCATTCTCCACTAAAATCATACAACTTCCTAACTCAGATAGGAATCTACCCTTTTCTTATCGCATTTGATCATGTTATTTAGGTTGTCTTGAGCAGTTTTACCATTTACTTCCATCACGTAACTTTTCCTCAGATTTCCTTTCGTCTACAAAGTTGAATAGCAATCACACACATATATATCCGACCGATGTCGGCCATGGCGACCACTTCGACCTTATAAGGCTGGCGCTCGGAGATGGCTTATTTAACCGATGTTCGCAGCAAACTCCCTTGCACAAAGCGGGCAAGTGAGCTTACCGCTCTCATAATTATAGTGAATGGCAGCGAGTGGACGGGCTTTAAGCTCATCGCGCTTGGCGCCGAGCTCAGCTAAACGCTGTTCCTCAAATTCGCGGATTCGCTTCTTCACAGTCTGGCGCCATTTCGGTCGCTGTGCTGCCAAACTCTCCCAGCGAGAAGGCTCTATATTGCATCTGTTCATGTGACGCTTCAGAACATCTTTATATCTGAGGAGTTGTCCACAGTTCCAAATGCATGGGGTTAGAAACAGCCCCCCTAACCTATAACCTAACTAAATCACGTGATCAAAACAAAATATTAGCCAATGAAAGGAGAATAGAGAACTACAATAGAAAACGAAGAACGATTGTAACTTGCTAGGGGGTCTGGTTAGAAATGTTTCGCTTATTCACACAACCAACCCGTCTGGCCAGCGTGGTATAGTAGGCCAAAACCTCCTGTCTAAGGAGAGGCCTATGTCCAGCAGTGGACTGTGGATGATGATAATGATTCACACAACTAAATAACAATTTGTCTGAGTGAAAAATATAAATTTTGCCTGCTTTTTTTCGACATATTATTTATAGACACTTGGCTTCAAAAAAAAAATATTCTCCCCATTGAATGCCTCAGAAACAGTAGGAGAATAGGAGAAAGAGTAGGAGATAGAATGAAAGAGTGGGCAGAGAGTGAGTAAGAGAATGACAGATACGGCTAGAAGGAATGAGTTTGAAAATGAAATATCGAAAATAAACTCCTATATTATATATGTTTAAACTAATATAGTTTTAAATTAAATTATTATCAACTGCATCTTATTTGTATTCAAATAAAATATTTGGCAAGCGATGTTTACATAAACAATTACTTACTTATAGATTACTTTAAACAATTGTGTTATTACTTATTTAGTTGGTTTTGTGTTGCCTTTAGTCAAGATCCTCTTAGAAATGACCTTCCATTTGACCCGTTTCGACCAGGATCCTCTGCCTCTAATCACAGGCTGACATAGTCACTACGAGGGTACACAGGGTAAAATCATAGGCTTCCGTCAGTGGGTCACGTATCCGTGTGGTGACGGATTAAGAATACAGAGTGTCACCACCCCTATTCATCCCGAGGGTGTCGTAAAAGGCGACTAAGGGATAAACTACGCAAGACAACATCAATGCAAAGAGAAGGAAAACTTGAAACCAACCCGTCTGGCCAGCGTGGTATAGTAGGCCAATACCTCCTTTTCAAGGTGACGCCTATGTCCAGCAGTGGACTGTTAAAGGCTGTTGATGATTGATGATGATGAGTGGGTCACTTCGATTAGGTTACACTGGCTCTAATCGCAGGCTTAATGAGTCATTTAGACACTCACGATCTAATCACGGGATTAGTAAGTCATTCGACCAGGTTACACGGACTCATTCAATGTAATCTACAAATTGTACGAGTGAAGCTATTCTTTGTGTGTTTAAGGGTGACTGAGGAACCCTTTCCTGTGCGTGGCCTGACATGCACTTGCCCGTTTTTTTTTATATGTAGGCCGTCCAAACTGACTTTACTCTGCCTGCTGGAAAGCATAAGTACAACCCAGGAAAAGGATCACCATCCTCACTGTGAGGGTTGGCAATGCAACATAGTGACCCATACCATGGCGGTCTGATCGGATGTTACTGCATCATTCTCCCGGCCTCCGGCAATCCCACGTGGGATAAAACTTTGTGTGATCAACAAATTGTTCTCATGAGTCTGAGTGTTTATTGTGTCTGTTTCATATGTGGAGGAACGGGTGTCGTGTACCTCCAACACAATGGGAGGATCCTCCGACCAGGCGAGGTATCATGCCTGACGGGCCACTGCCCAACAGTTGATGTTGGGATGTTGTATATATGTTAATCGGCGCGAGAATTTCACTTTCGCGATTCAGGATTAGTAGTTAGTATAGATCATTCCGTGTTTCCTTCGTGGTTCAATGTTTCTTCGGTAGATGGCGCTGACGTAAGTTTTCGTCGCGCTGTATGTGGAAGTCGCCACACATATGTGTTTGTAAAGTGCCCCGATTTATATTGATAATGAGGAAATTGTCTTTAAAACACAAAGAAAATAAAAATTCTGTTTAGCAATAAATGAATCATTTTCTTTCTTCAAACTACCAGGCCAACAGCAATGCAAAGTTGGCTTAGTGGTTTAAGCGGTCGCCACGCCGCTTGCTACTGCGCCAAGTTTCGTGGGTTCAAACCCCACGTAGGATAACACTTTGTGTGATTCACAATTTGTTGTTCTGAGTCTGGGTGTTCTTTGTGTCCGTTTCATGTATGTTTTTAAAGTCCACCGCGACACAGGAATTTATATTCCTAATGCAAGTTGTCTATTAAATAAAAAGAGGGAAAACTTGACACAAACCTCTTGTGTAATGACATACCTATGTCCAGCTGTGGACTAGAAAAGGCGATGATTCAAACAACATTATATTTAAATATTTTTTTATTATTGTTATATTTTCTTATTAATAGAATTCTTTTGTACACCGGAATGTATCTGAAAATTAAAAATAAAATCATTAAAACATTCTTAAATAGGTATAAAACTACCCACAAATATATCTACATTCTATTCATTCAATGGGTCAGCTAGTGCCTATTTATTAAATAAATATTTCGGACATCATACACACAACATCATCTAGTCCCAAACTAAGCAGAGCTTGTATTATGGGTACTAAACAACTGATAGAAATACATAAACATACGATTTAAGCTATTGCATAGCTTTAAGCGCGACGACCGAATCAGGAAATTGCGTAACGAAAAAACCTAACAACCTATGTCTTAGAATAATTACACTATTCTAAGCCCCGTGTTAAAAAAGGATAGAGAGTATGATTGTAACTGCAGTGCGACAATACCGTCTAATTGAATCTTAGTGTTCTTTTATTCCATAGATCTGCTCATATTACTATTATGTTCCCTGTTTAGTTGTCATTGTCTTTCGGTTAATAGGATGATTATATTGTTTGGCAATAATAGTGTTAGAATGTATGTTGGTAAAAAGACAGTGTATATTGTTTTGTAAACTTGAATTAATATCAAATAAAAAAAAACTGCATAAATAAAAAATAAATAATTATAATTGCATAAGTTGATAAAAAATGCTATGCAATAGCTTAACCGCGGCAGTCCACGAGTGCCACACGACTTTTTTTGTAAATACATACATATTATACATAGAAAACACCCAGCCTCCGAAACGAATATTTGTGGATCACACAAACACTTGGTTCGGGAATTGAACCCGAGACCTCAAGCACTGCAGTCGCATACGCTCCCACTCCGCCACCGAAGCAGTCAAACATTATCTTATTGCAATTTTTAATAATGTGACAAAGTCAGTAACATGTTTTACAAATGAGAAAGTTAGTATGTCTGTCTGTCTGTCCGTCCGGCTTTTACGGCAAAACTGCTGAACCGATTTACTATATATACTTACACTATGAGTAATTTCTATTACGCGATTTTGTATCGGTATTGTACTATGTAGTTCGGCTTGCCATCACTAGATGGCGTTTATATAAAATTATATTTATAAGCACATAGATGTCGCTACAAGTTACGATAATCGTATGTTTTATTACTTACATATTGAAAACTGCCCTCTAGCCAATTTGTATTCTACAAACGTAAACATTATAACAAAACTAACTAACAAATATATTGGAATTTCGGCTCTCAACGTTAATTCTCGTAATCAAAAAAACATTAGCCAATAATACAACGGAATAGAGGCATTGGCATTAGTAGAAAGGGAATCGAGGCGAAGCACTTGCATCTTGCCTAAGGGCCTGACCTCTATAGGCCGAACGTTTATCTGAGTCCTCGCCTGCGGTAACAGGGGCGCGGGGGTATGACGACAAAGGGGACTGAGACAGGTGCGGGCGGCGGGGGCGCTTAGTGAGATACACACGAGATGTCCGCCCGCACCTGTCTCAGTCCCCTTTGTCGTCATACCCCTGCGCCCCTGTTACCGCAGGCGAGGACTCAGATAAACGGTCGGCGTTGTAAATGTTTTCTATTATATTCTCTTGTTTCATTGGCTAATAAATTGTTTTGATTACGTGACTGAGTGACATTAGCCAATGATACAAGAGAATACAAAACAGAAAACGAAAAATTCGGCTGTTCTGTTAAACGAATTACTTACTTGTTCGTGTGAACGTAAAGCTGATAATCCTTTGAACGTTTTTGGGCACAGTTTACACGCATACGGACGGTCGGTTGTGTGCACTCGGAGATGAGACTGTAACAGTAAGCGATTGACATATACCAGAGGTCGTCTACATATTAAAATTGATCAAATTTCTGATCACGAAAATGCGTGGAAAAGATTAAAATTGTCTGTAGTCTGTTTACTGACGATAATTTTTAACCGACTTCAAAAAAAAGGAGGAGGTTCTCAATTCGTCGGAATCTTTTTTTTTTTTATGGCATGGTCAGCGATAATTTCGTCGTTTATGAACCGATTTCAAAAATTCTTTTTGCATTGGAATGGGCATAGCTTACAGGTAGTCCCAACGTCACCATATCGGGATCTGATAATGGGATCCCTAGAAAATCGAGGGAACTCCTCAAATATCATAGGCACAATTGTCGTGATTTGGGTACTCGGAATAGCTTTTCTTTGAAGTCGGTTTATTTTTGTTAAAATTATTTTAGCAATTGTAGACATGAATTCGTTCAACCAGATTTAGGGGATTGTTTGAGAAACCATGTTAAAAGTAAGTACCTATATATTTACTCAGTTTATCTAATCTTCGCCTTAACACTTTTACTTGAAAATGTTCTAAGAAAACTTTTCACTTTATAAACAGTTGTCAAAAATTCCATGTGTAGTTTATGTAATGTCGCTGTCTTTCTTCTACTAGGACGTATCGGCCAATGGAGTGAAAGAGAAAAAGATGCGTCTCAAGCTAAACGCTTAGGCTGGTCAATAGCTTATTCCGCGCTCTCGCTTGCACGCTCGGCTGACAATGAGTCATGTTCGTTCGTGCGTGCAGCCAGCGTTCTTCGATTTATAATACAAAAACCAAAATTGTTCTATAAGCCTGCGAATGCCAGGCTTACGTTACAACCATGCCACCAGGGCACCAGTCCATCATCAGGTGATTCTTCTGCCTTTTTGATACTACATTATCTAGCATAACACTGAATAATTACAGTTGATGATGAGATGATGATGAATTTATTAATGATGATATGATGCTATAAAACTTACTACCACAACTCCCAAAAGACATTAACTTTTGAATTGCACTTATTGCAAATCGTGAAGCAAACACTTTGTACCCCTTTTTAAGAAAATTGCATGGACGGAGGAGTATGTCGCACACATATAGTTTATATGGCAAAAGAGTGCAGGATGGTAATTTTATTTAAATATTGATAAAAAATACATTAAACCAATAAATAAAACGTCACACATACTACCTGTATTTGACACATACTACATGTATTTGACACACACACACGCATAGAAACTCTTTTGACAAATTAACATTGTAGCGTAGCGTTATAGAAGTTATTGTCTTTGACAATAGAACCTTCATAATGTTGATACTTATAATTCAATTTATTGTACCACTGGTGTATTCTAATTTCATTCATTCATCCTTGGTTCGATGTTCTAGCTAAGGTCGTGGAAAGTCATTATATGCGGGCAGCACTGATTGGTTTTAGTGACAAATCACCAGCAGTAAAAGCTTTTTGGCTGAGTTGATGTCCATCTTTCTTACATTCATTCTCGTTAAACCATTCACTCATTCGTTCATACAATACCTGTAGCAGTTTCCTCATGGTGAATGATTTGCTGCACTGCAGACACTGGTAGGGTCTTTCTCCGGTGTGGTTCCGCTGGTGGTACAAAAGAACGCATTTGTTCTGGAAGATAGGTGATATACAGAGTGTTACGTAAAGCTTTGGTGAGATTTTTATATACAGGCTGTTGTGAAATTAGTAATCAGTATAAATATTTTTTTACTAAATGCATACGAAAGATATACTTACGGTACTTGCATGAAAATAAATTAAAATGTGTGTTAGTTTCGGCTAATCTCTGGATTGGCTGGTCTGATTCTGATGGGACTTTCACTGGCCGATAGCTTATATTATCGAGAATAACAATACCCACATCAGACAGCACTTTATGTGAACCACAAATAGTTGTTCTGAGTTTGGGTGTTCTTTGTGTCCGTTTCATTTGTCGACACAGGATTTATATATAGTTTGAGGTATTTTTAAAGATAAATTTGTAACTTACCGGAAGTATTTTCCCACAGATCTCGCAAACCCAAGGTTTTTGTACCTTGTTTTTATCTTTAGGGTCTACGTGGGCCCGTCTGTAGTGGGCCGAGTTTAGGGACTGACGGGAAAATGTTTTGGGGCACTAAAAAGAAATAAATAGAATCTGTAGGCAGTGGAGTCAAGCTGATTTCAGCACGAATGTACCTTGACTGGGTCAGTACTACCCTCACACAGAAGACCAACCTAATAATGACAGCATTCTTGATGTCGTATTTCGTTGGTGAGTGTGAGACCGGAGGGCCAATGACGCCTATCATAGCCATAGTGTGGGTCACCATGCTGCATTGCCTACCCTCACAGAGAGGATGGTGTCCTCTACTTCTGGATTCTACTCATGCTTAACATCAGGCAGAATAGTCACACAGAAAAATATATTTCATTCAAATTGAAATGGGACAAAAACGGGATACCCCTCAGATATAATAAAATAAATCAAATCAGTTAATGACAGTTAGAGGTTACAGTACTTAAAGCCCCCCCCCCCCCTCCCTAAAGAATTATAATCATGGAATCACTTATATTTGGATCTACCAAAGCGACTACACTGCCTGATCAAAAGCATGAGTCATTTCAGCAGGAATGAGGCTGGACCGGGGCAGTACTACCCTCACACAGAAGACCATCAGACAGGGGAGGTACAGCAAATAAAAATATTGTATAATAATTTTATTGCAGCTCTTTGTCGACGTAATTACAACACATATTCATGCAAAGTTTCATCTTTCTAGAACTTACCGTTTGGACGGTAAGTCGAGGACGGACGGACGGACGGACATGACAAAACTATAAGGGTTCGGAGTCATAAACTTCGGAACCCTAAAAACCAAGAGTAGAGCTCACCATGCAGCATTGTGAGTGCACACAATGCTACATGGTGACCCACACTATGGCGATTAGTGAGATGCTTATGATGATGAATGACCTTTGGCCTTCCGGTCTCACACTCACCAACGAAATACGACAGCAACAATGCTGTCATTATTAGGTTGGTCTTCTTTATGCCAAAGCATGGTTCATCGAAAGCTCTTTCTATATACCTTCTCACACTGATAGACCTTGGAGCTCTTATGATTTCCTAGAAGATGATCTCTCAATTCCATGGGTTTTTCGAATGGATCTCCACAATGCACGCAGTTTAATGTAGAACAGGTAGCAAACGATGTATGGAGAGTCAGCGCTGGTTCGGAAGCGAAATGAACATCGCAGGAAACGCAGTGGAATGGAAGATTTAGCTGTTGACAAGGAAAACTATAGTATTATGTAGAAAAAACTAGTTTTGCCTGATTTTAATCTACTTTTGACTGGATAAATTCTAGTTTTTCCTAGACCAGGAAATATTAGACGTTATGGAATTATATATTACTTTAGAGTAGTTATTTTTTATTTAAGTAATTAAGACTGAAATATTATCTACTAACTTGTAGAAAAAACAAAAGTTAAATGATTTTTTCTGGTTTTCAGGTAATTGTATCAGGTTAGCCTGTGTTAGTCAACTGATATAATAAATAGATACCATATATTTTATTTTATAATATTGGCGTAGTCAACGAGATAATGAATTCAGTTTAAACGAATTTTGCCTGATAGCAAAAGTAATCCTGGATAAAGTAGATTTTCTTAACTGTTTTTATTGGTAACTAGTCCTAAATGTAAAATACAAGAATTAATATACCCAGGTAAAACTAGTTTTGCCTAAGCATTTCATACATACATGCCTGTGTGCCCTTTTCTTATGCGCATTTAGTCCAAATTCTCCAATGAAAGCTTCTCCACAGATATCACACCAGATGAAATCTGACGGATGCTGCATTCTCAAGTGTGTAAGGTGACTTGAGAGTTTTCTGTGAAGAAAAATATTTAAGACTAGCTTTCCGCCCGCGGCTTCGCCCGCGTAGAATTCGTTTATATCACGTGACACGGTAAGGGTAGATTAAACAATCTTACATGATTTCATGTTTGATAATAAGGAACTCTGACACAAACTTTCGTCCCCTATTCCAAACCCTTCTACCTTTATTTTCGCGATAAAAAGTATCCTATATCCTTTCCCAAGTTCAGTTCTATCTTCATACCAAATTTCATCAAAATCGGTTCAGTGGTTTAGGCGTGAAAGCGTAACAGACAGACAGACAGACAGAGTTACTTTCGTATTTATAATATTAGTAGAGATAATAATATTCTCACACTTGGCCTTTAGATCCCAAACCAGGGGGGTATCACTCCGCAATTTAGGTATAGTCGGCCGCCTGCCTGCCCGGGCAGGCTTACCGGCGGGGCTGTCGCTTACGCACGATACGCGTCACATTCGTCGCCGCGTCGCTCTCGCGAATTATTGAATTTTTTGTTTTACTTATCGATATATACAATGGCATCTAAAGACAAACCTCAATCTTCTAATCAATGTAAAGTATATAGTTCTGTTTACGGATGTCTGAATAAGAGGTGTTAGGTAGAATATACCGATGTGATATCATTTAAAACGTCATTTATTGACAAAGTACCTACAGTAATATTATAACAACTATGTTATGTTTATTTGGAAAGTAATTTAATCACTAAAGTAAAGTACAAGAGAAAAAGTATTTATTAAACATTTAAATTATTTTTAAAAGGAGACAAACCTGATTACGTCAGAACAGAAAGAGTTACACGATAGAAAGAGACACAATTGTAAGTAAATATAATCGTAGGTGATTCGGTATTGTGTGATCTGAATTGAACTTAATCTTTTGGCGCCAAGGGTCTTTATTTCTTTACTTTTCAGAGTGAGTCTTCTGTAGTAGTAGTACTACTACAGACAGGTAGGTAGACAAAAAAATGATGTGATTTTTTTTGTCCACGTAATTACAACACATTACACATTATACAGAAAGTTTCATCTTTCTAGCACTTATCGTTTGGACAGTAAGTCTAGGATGGACGGACGGACGGACATGACGAATCTATAAATAAAACTTCGTAACCCTAAATAATGGTTCATAATAACCGACATGAATTTTTACATCAATTTTAGGTGAAAACCAAACTTCTTGGTGTAATTACGTCATAATAGGCAGTTAGCCAATATAGGCGGATTCTACTGGTATGTTTGTATGTATGATACTTACTCGTAAGTCTTGCCACAATGTCGACATTTATGTGTGTGTCCAGTGTGCATCTTAAAATGCTCTTTTGCATTAAAACTGAAAACATACACAAATACATAAATTTAAATCCGCACTCGGTCAGAGGATACGTATGACCTTAACCCTCTCCTGAGACCCAGTTTTACTTCAAGGTCGTAGAGCAACAGAATGGGCCGTCTTGACCGGGGCAGTACTACCCTCACACAGAAGAACATCCTAATAATGACAGCATTCTTGCTGTCGTATATCGTTAGCTATTGCGAGACCAGATGACCCTTGATTCGGAGGCATCTTACTAGACCTATGAGAGGCCTGGAGGCGTGACTGGGCCGTTTTTTTCGAAGATGAGGCTGGAAATGCGGTAATCAATGGAACGCTATCGCCAGATGTTAACAATTTAATTTTGGCCTATTGTTGATGAAGTGTATATCACTGACGTGTGGTTTCGGACGGTGCCACATGACACACAGTCATTATTGCAAACGAAATTTCATGAGCGCATAATTTCGCGTAATTCAGCGGGTTACGTCGCCAGCCAGATCGTGTGATTTAACATAACTGGATTATTTTATTTGGGGCTATGTTAATGCTAAGGACTCTGAAAACCTTAAAACAGCAGCAGCCTTAAAACTCAAAATCCGTGATGTGATTAACGAAATGGACCCGCCATTTTGGCAAAAAGTGATTAAAAACTTTGATGAAAGAATCGATATCTGTCAGCGTGCTCGTGGTGGACATTTGTCAGATATAATTTTCATTCATAATTACCAAACTTTTCTTTTTTTAATACAATAAAAATTAGAATCATCTTCACATAATTTTTTTGTTTTAAAAAACAAAGTTCTTGTTGAAAAACCCATTAGATGACGTGCGACCTCATTCTGTGTGGGAACCCCGATATTCCCTCGTTTGTTCACAACCACAACAGGGGACGCGCACGCTCCGTAACGCTTACGCCGCCAGTGGGTAATCATACTACATTGTCTGTATTCACAATGAGGATGGTGACCCCTACTCCTGGATTCTACTCATGCTTTCCATCAGGCAGAGTAGAGTCACTTTGGTAGGCTTAAATATATAATACTAGCTTTCCGCCCGCGTGGAATTCGTTTATATCGCGCGACACGGTAAGGGTAGATTAAACAATCTTACATGATTTTATGTTTGATTATAAGGAACTTCGACGCAAACTTTCGTTCCCTATTTCAAACCCTTCTACCTTTATTTTCGCGATAAAAAGTATCCTATGTCCTTTCCCAAGTTCAGTTCTATCTTCATACCAAATTTCATCAAAATCGGTTCAGTGGTTTAGGCGTGAAAGCGTAACAGACAGAGTTACTTTCGCATTTATAATATTATAGTAGGGATAATAACAAATATTAGAAATACTTACGTAGTTCTGGACACATAAGAGCATTGTTTACAAGCAAATTTCAATCTGTGGCTCTTGAGATGCTGATTCAAACCTCTCTTATCCTTGTAACGGAAGCTGCAGTACTCGCAGACGATGGAGCCCCTACTCTGGCAAAAGAAATATACTTTTAGAACGATATTCATTGATAGAGGGTAGACGGAGATAGTAGAGAGGGGCAGAGAGTTCGAGAGACGCCCTTCTTCTGACTCTCAAGTTTTGTAGAGAGGGAGCAGAGAAAGTCAAATAGAGAGAGAATGAGCTTTGAAGGGGTCTGTAAAGAGGGAAGAACGACAGGAGGGAAATAGGTATAAAAAAAAGAGAGGATGTCAGAGTGAAAGAAAAGTCAGATTGGGAGGGAGCAAAAGGAAGATAGGTATAGTGAGTGGAGAGAAGGAAAAGTAGAAAAAGAAGTGGGAGGCAGGGAGCAGAGGGAGATAGAGAGAAGATAGAGGTAGGTAAAGAGAGGTATATTTGTATTAAGATTTCTGATTACTTACAGGATCATGTTGATATAAAACATGCTTCTTCAAGCTATCTTCATCCATAACTCCTTTGTAACAGAGGTCACATTTGTATGGGCTGTGTAAATAATTACTACTCAATTTTCTACTTAAGACATCTTTTATTTGTTCTTCTGGATTTAAAACTATCACATCTACATTGTAATTCCTCTCAAAATCGCGTAATTTCTCATCGATCTCAAAATATTTACTATTTTTCTTAGTTGAGTTGGAGCGTTTGACCTTTTGAGTTGGTTTTGAGTTGTCTTCTTTGTGTATACTTGATTTTGAGTCGGTAGCGTTTGATGTTTTAGTTATTTGAGTTGTTTGTGGTTCTTCAATGTGTTTAATAAAGTCTGTAAATATTTTAGAATCTTCATTTTGTATATCAGTGTAGTCAAATTCTTGTGAAAATAAATCATTTAGTTGTTCATAGTCAGTTTTGAGTTCAGAAATGTCATTTGCATTGATATCAATAACTTTAGTTGTTGATTTTGTCAATGATATTAAGAAGTTAGTTGTTAAGTTTGATTTTGTCTGTAAAGAAAACTTTTTTAAGTGCGTTCTGTATTTCTGTACAAATAATATAACTAGTCCATATGGTGGTGGTGACGGATTAACAATACAGAGTGCCACCACCCCTATTCTTCCCGCGGGGTCGTAAAAGGCGACTAAGGGATAAACTACGCAAGACAACATCAATGCAAAGAGAAGGAAAACTTGAAACCAACCCTATACCAACCCGTCTGGCCAGCGTGGTATAGTAGGCCAAAACCTCCTTTTTAAGGAGAGGCCTATGTCCAGCAGTGGACTGTTGAAGCGCAAGTAACGTCGTGTAGTAAAGCTAGTCTAAAAAAATTGGACAAGTCACTCCTTATATCATCAGCTTTCTGTCAATAAAAGTTCGGTCAAAATCGGTCCAGCGTTCTAGAGATTAGCCGGAATAACAGACAAAAATTTAAGTAAGTAAGTCCCATATTTACTTTCAGAATGTGCCGGCTTGACCGGGGCAGTACTATCCTCACACAGAAGTCCAACCTAATAATGATAGCATTCCTGCTGACTTATTTCGCTGGTGAGTGTGAGACCAGAGACCCAATCATTCTGCATCTACAAGAATGATGCAGAATTATCTGACCAGGCCACCATAGTATGTCTCACCATGCTACATTGCCTACCCTTGACTGCCTTGTTGGTCTGGTGGTTAGCGTATGCAGCTGCTGATCAAGAGGTCTCGGGTTCGATTCCCGGGTCAGACCAAATGTGATCCACAAAATTTGTGTGATCCACAAATATTTGTTTCGGAGTCTGGGTGTTTTCCTATGTATAATATGTATGCATTTACAAAAAAAAAAATATGTTTATGTATTTATATCAGTTGTTTAGTACCCATAACACAAGCTCTGCTTACTTTGGGACTAGATGATGTTGTGTGTAAGATGTTAAAAAAAAAAAATATTTATACCCTCACAATAAGGACAGTGACCCCCACTCTTGGATTCTACTCATGCTTTCCATCAGGCAGAGTAGAGTCACTTTGGTAGGCTTCAGTGCAAAAAAAGAAAATCGAATACTCACAATCTTAGCCAGTTCTAGATAGCTCTGTGCCTGTTCAATGTTCCTTCTAAATGTGTAAAACTTAAGCAGTAATGTGCTGCAGAAGTTGCATATATACTGAGGAAGACCATCATACAGAGACACCTGGAATTAATAATTAAAACTAGCAGTTCGGTACTCAAAAGAAGAGCTCCACTACGCAAACCTAAAGTGCCCCAGAGACAGTTATTCGCAATTGTCAATTTTTACGTCATTGAAGTACCAAATGAATGTTTAAAGAGGCAATTGAAGCCATTGTCATTCGCAACTATGTGATTGAAGGTGAATAATGGAAGTTTTGATTGAAGCCCATAGACGATTGCAAATGATGTAAAAATTGAACATCTTGTTGTGCAATAGACCGACTTCGACCGAAAAACTTAGAGGAAATATTGCATCACGCTTCCAACCCGATTCCCGAGCAATTGACGATTCGTATAAAGCTCCATTATTCGCACCTTCAATTGAAACGGTCAATGACGTAAAAATTGGTCTCTAGTGGTTAGCGTATGCGGCTGCTGATCAACAGGTCTCGGGTTTGATTCCTGGATCGTACCAAATATTTGTGTGATTCACAAATATATGTGTCGCAGTCTGGGTGTTTTCTATGTATATATATATACAAATAAGTAAAAGTATGTTTATGTATATATATCAGTTGTTTAGTACCCATAATACAAGCTCTGCTTAGTTTGGGACTAGCTGACGTTGTGTGTAAGATGTCCGAAATATTTATTTATTTATTTTATTTCATTTATAATGCTGCGAAGAAGCTAAAAGGTATATAGGTATTAAGTATCAGGGATTATCACAATAATATTCATCTCATGGGTGTTATAAGAGCCAACTAATATAGCAAACTACCAGGACAGCAGCACAATTGTGCATTGTGCAACTGCAAATAGATGGAAATCTTGACACACGAGGTGTATAAGACCAAAACTTTCTATTTATGGAGAAGTCTATGCTTAGCTGTGGACTGATAAAGACTTTTGATTATGATACCATAGCCTTATTATTTTTTTCTCTACTCTAGATTTTTTTTCAGACTGTGGAATCAACACAAAGATTCCAAGAAACTTTAAATGAGTGTTTCCTAAGCCAGTTATTTTAAAAAAGTAGACTTACTTCATTTCCTATAAGAGTCTTATAAGCCTCAAAAAGATTGTGTTTGTAAATGTAATACAGTTTTCTTTCCGTAGCCAAACATGTTCTACATGCGAGTAAGTCTTTTACTTCGTTATTTGCTGTGAATGTTGTCGACATTTTTCTTTAGTATTTTCAATAAATTAATTTAAACTCAATATTTTCTGACAAGTTTATTTGTAATCATAATTAGTGATGCCTTTAAAATCTGAGTGAATTCTACTATATTCTGGTTAAACAAAAACTACCAAAAATTTCTGACTATGACGAAAATTTGCAAGGTTTTTGTTTCTAACTCATAAAATGTTCTGTATAGCAGTAAATGCAATTAGTGAGGAGTTATAGATTTCTAGTTGACTTAGATGTAATATAATCTGAATATCCCTTCTCTTTGTTTCGCCAATGTCAATGGGCATGTTCCCTGTGAACATTAATCCTTTACAGAGAGTTATACTTTCCAGAAGTGTATCGGTATATAATTAACTTACCGAATTTACAGGTGCTTTGATTTTCCAAATCACGAAACATAAATTTCTCCATAAAGTGACAAACAAAATTGGCCAATATTTTAGTATTATAAAGTATAACTGTTAAAGTCATATTCAACGGCACTAATATAATATGATTAAAAACTAATATTATTAGAGAGATACGTTGATAAAATGATACGATTTTGTTAACTTGATACTCAGATTTTTTATAAATTCTTGGTCCCCAAATCCTACCGCGTCAGTAAAAATTTATTTATCAGGTAAGCATTGTGATGAAACGTCAACTCAAGACAGTGACAACAAGTGTCAGTTAATTTGACATATATGTATACCCGCTATGAAAATTAATTTCCCCAAAAATTGTTCACAAACTTAGAATAATTACACACAGAAAGATAGTATACATCAAAGCGCTGTGTCAAAAGTGAAGCACTAAACCAATTCATACAGGCGTGACGATTACGTGCTTATGCTCGGCGACACGCACACATATACTTGAGTAATGTTGTCAGTGAAGGTATAGTTTCCGATTTATTTTTAAATTATTCGGCCGCTGATAATCACTTGTTTTTGGCAATAATGCATAAATAGCTATGTTTGGTAAAGTATGAGTATGGGTAATGTAGTTGTTATTTAATGAGAATGTTTATTTTTATAACGTTAAAATGTGTTGAACATATTCGTGTATTTTTGGTTGACTTCCAATATTCTACTCCACGAAGTGGGTGAAAAATATAAGGCTAAGCCGTATATTTTTCACCCACTTGTCGTCAATAACAGGGTCGATAGAAATCCTTTTAACAACAATACATAATACTTCTATCGGATGTCATTTAAAAAAATGTGAAAATAAAATTCGTTTTATCTTCTCATCTTTCAAGTAACACAAGTTTAGGTATACAATATCGCTAAATCTCATAAACACCTACATAAGTACAATATATACAATAAGTCTGAGCAATAAAGTTAGTTAAAATGCGAAAATATTTTCAAATTCTGTCAACACTCGGTGTTGAATCAAAATATTTCTATTTTGACCTAATTATCTACAATATACTATGAAATATTTAAAGCTTACTTGTGAAAAGTGATGTTATTACACTTTTTTTGTTTTTCAGATGTGTTGTGACACAATATAACTGCACAAATCGTCATAATAATTATTTTTTTCGCGATACACCTTCGGCGCGCTATGTCATTAAACACTACGAACGAAGCAGCCCGGCGGTTGGAGCCATTTCTGGCTCCAATTGAAGTGCTTCAAACTGGGTTTCTATATGTAATTATTCTAAATTTAAAAATGTAATGGAGGACTTTTATAGACTTCTAAGTGGCGTGAAATTAGAGAGGCCATATCTAGCTGTGGACGGCGATAAGCTGATGTTGACTTTTCATTTTCAGAACTCTTTCAAGCGCTGATGTTCTTTAAAAGCCTTTCTGTCACATTGGGTCCACCTGTAACGATAGTGAGGGTAATGTAACAGAAATAAATAAATAGGTTGTAATTCAAACTTTAACCTGTTGTCCTATAAACTATATTATTTTTTTCTTAAAAATTTAACAAAGGATTTTAATCAGTGCATTGACATCCTTCTTAGTATATTTTTTGTGTTTCGTAGAAAAGAGTTTCTCAATCATACATTTGACTTTGACAGAACGGTCGACATTGGCACAGATTGCCACCTCAAAAAAAAGTTTTTAAGTATGGAGACGGTAATCCATAATTATATTAAAAAACTATTTTTCTCAAAAAGGGAGAAAGTTGCAAAAAGTGAACAGCTGTATGATGAAAATAAATGTTCCAGTACCTGCATGATCCTTGTCTTTTGTACTATTATGAAGGAACGGTTGCCACGTCCCTCCAGCACTAAGGAAGACAGAACCTGTGAACAGCCTGGCAGCTCAACAGTTGATGTTGGGGTGTTGAACATCCCATGCAAATCCACGCGAAAATAATTCTATATTGTTTATTAGTTGTTTGTAATTTAGCGTGTCTTCGAGACTCTGCGCTGTAGTATGTTTTTGTTTTTCGCTGGATGTGGAAGTTACTTTAGTGATTTCAGCACGAAGGCAGTACTACCTTCACACAGAAAACCAACCTAATAATGACAGCATTCGTGCCTTCATATTTTGTTGGTGAGTGTGAGACCGGACGCCCAATCATTCTGTATCAATCTTCTGGCCTCTAGTGGTCGGGAAAAAGATGCAGAAACATATGACCATGCAGCCATGTGCCACTGTGTTGTCTATACTAACAGAGAGGATGCTAAACCCCTACTCTTGGATTCCACTCATGCTTTCCATCAGGCAGAGTGAAGTCACTTTCAAAATCACGTACGTTTATGTCTCCAAACAGATAGAGGGACTACCAGAATAACCACGAAATATTGGATTTGTTTTCCAAACATAGCCCTTGAAAGTAACACCACTGGATGAAAAGCAAAAAAAGTTATAGATTATCTTGGTATGGACATTATGGAGTGATGAGGATAACGTATCTAGGAAAATGTTTGACATGGAAATTGAAGGTTACATGGCAAGAGGAAGACCAAAGAAAAGGTGAATGGATTGTGTGAAAGAAGATATAGCTAGGAAGGGAGTTAACAGTGAAATGACGAGTGATAGAGTAGAATGGAAGGATAAAATATATTACGCCGACCACAAATAAGGATAAGGTCAGACAGATGACGAGGCCTTGATAGGAATTTCAATAAAACACACTTTATATAATAAACTTACACGTTTATTACTACATACAGGGTTCGATTTTGTTTTTTTTTCCAAATAAAAAGGAATTATTCTACAGCCCATCAAAATTTACAAGTCACTTTTACTATAATATATATATTTATTTTATATATACCAAGTATTTTGTCTAAAAAATTACGTCTAATCTTGTTTAAAAATTATTATGGCCGA
This sequence comes from Phragmatobia fuliginosa, assembly GCA_932526445.1. Classification (NCBI taxonomy): domain Eukaryota; kingdom Metazoa; phylum Arthropoda; class Insecta; order Lepidoptera; family Erebidae; genus Phragmatobia; species Phragmatobia fuliginosa. The sequence continues at coordinate 9,572,156 of OW052084.1, read as the reverse complement.
TAATTTTATTATATATCATTAATTTTATTATATTTTTAATAATGAATTCGAGAAATAATATCTTAAAATTAGTATAAAAAAGTTTTTGTGTAAAAATTGTATTATGGCAGTAGTTATATATGTTATTAAACACGCTACTTATTATAAACATATGACATGACAATAAAGCAAAAGAAGATTTATAAAAACTTTAGTGTTTAGTGAAAAAGTAATCATTTTATCCGAAAACTACAAAATAATTACAACAAAGATTATTTATTATTTAAAAAAAAAGTTTCAATTAGTTTTCATTTTTATCATCATCATCAGCCCATCGCAGTCCACTGCTGGATATAGGCACACCAATCTGATCGATTTTATTTCATTTTTAAATGTTCATAGCAGGATTTATTTGTTGGATTGGGAGTTGGTAACTAGCTAAGTCGCGCGGTTATTGTTGTCGCTCTCGAGTAACACCGTGTAGTGAAGCTAGTCAAAAAAAATTTTGTCAAGTTACTCCTGATCTCATCAGCCATCTGCCTGTGAAAGTCCCATTAAAATCCGTCAAGTCGTTCCAGACATTACAAGAAACAAACAGATGGACAGACACACAGATAAAACTATTAAATAATCAGTTTTGGATGTCAGTACCGTAAATACTTTGATATGCATTTAGTAAAAAACTGGTTATATGATATTACAAAGAGACACTCTAATTTTATTTATTTGTATAGAAAATTCATACGAATGATATCAATTTTAAAGTAACTCTGTATGTCCGTTGTTGTAACCGATTTCAATAAAAGAACAGCAATACTTTAATTTGATTTGAAAAATGTCATAGTGCTAGCTATCGCGATAACTAAAATATAAGCGGACCAAGTCGAACGCAAGAGGCACTAAAAGATAAATTCACTAAACACTAAAGAAAATTCTTGATAATAATAATAAAATATATTGCAGTAATATACCATTTACTTTCTTACGAGCAAAGCTACTGATGTGTCTCAAATATTGCTTTTGATTTTCATTTAAAATTAATATTGCACCTAAAATTACATAGAGGACTAATTTTTTTAGTACCGTAACATTGTTTAGGTCGATGGCAACATTTGATTCATTGAAAGTAGTTATTCCCGTTCCAAATTTAAAAAAATATTGACAACTTATTGACACCTTTAAAATTAATGTTATTTATTTATAGTGAAAAAGATAGTGACATATACCGAGAGAGAGAATGGTGATCTATTAGTCAACTTCGCCGACTTCTGGGATCTATAAATTTCCAAATCAATTGTTGCCATTGAAATAAAGTAAAATAAATATATAACAAAATAAATTCACATTTTTATCTCTAAAGCATTATCACTAACACATTTTATTGCTCAATTTAAAACGATTTGAGTACACAGTTTTTGTTGTTTTTTGGGTTTTCATCACGCTACGCAACCATAATTTGCTGGCAACACTCATCAACCATTATTCAAATTTATAGGATCATGAATACACGAAACTGCCTAGGTAGAAGGCCAAAATCTTCTATATAAAAAGAGACTTATGCCCAGATAATCAAATACCAGTACATCAAAAGAGAGATGAGCAGGTTCAAACTGTTGGATGTGGTTGCGTAGTGTGTGAAGACTTCCAGTTTAATAAGCTGATTTGTATCTAGCAATTAAATTATTCTACAAGTTGTAAGAGTGCGGCTTACGTATTAAAAAATGTCCAAAAAGTACACGCTTTTTCTGGTGGCTTATCTACTGTTAATTATTGCAGTTAATGGAGATAGTAATAGAAATGTGAGACTATGGGCGTCGACTATAGTTATGTGTGGGTGTGGTAGCCATATGACAAAAATGCCGAAAATGCGACCTGTAGTTATGGCTACAAGGGTTAAAAAGAGGTTGGAGAAAAGTAGCATCATGGTAGAAAAGTGAAATTGTTAATTTGGCAACTCTTGAGTGACACTAATGAATGTATGACGTTCGACTACAGCAACTAAATTACGTTCGATTTTTAAAAAAAAATCTAGTCTCTCCTTCATCTCATCCGTATTTTTATCATTACGTACGACGACGACTTGAAGACTTTAGAAATGAAATCATGAAAAGAACACATCTTTGTGGAATATTGAATTTAATGACGACTTTGCGTGAACCAATTCTATTTTTTAATACGAAAGCAGCAAACTTTGGACTTACTTCTTTGTGTAAATCGTGGGTAAGGTTTCCTTGGACAGACACTTAATTTTTAATTCATCAACGGGTTTTACAACTTAAAAATATATTGACTATGAACAGTCCGTTCTATTTGCTTTCCACTGGATATTAATATTAACTGAGTACGTATATTATTTATAAAGGCATGTTGCGGTTGTCATTGGTTTTCTACCATTTTTTAATATGGCAACCTACAGATTCATGGCAAATATATTAGCCGATAAAACGGATCGTCACTAGCCAACAGAAGCGTTTGGAGTTTGAAAACTTACATTAATTTATTAGCTACATATATTATTAATAAATTCACTTTATACGGATTTTGTTAATAAAAATATGATCAATAAGTAAAGTTGTTAGCAGCCCGTTATGCAAAGTTATGAGACATATATGAATCGTTAATGGTAGCTTTTTTTAGTGAGTTGCGGATTTTTGTGACTTGACTTGTTAAAGAGGACGAATAATTATTCTTTTGTAATAAATAATTCATTTGTTAAAGTTCCTCTAGACAGAGTGTGACAATGATTTATGACTTTAATGTATTATCCTAAGTTAAGTCTCAAAAATTCACAAACACAATAAATTGTCCAAGATTTCTAAAATTACTTTATCTCACAAAATAGTAGGTTCTTACAAGGTCGGGTAACACTAAGTTTAAGCTTTCCAAACTCTGTTTTTGACATTCAAATTTACGCGCGATTTAATGACAACTCAATTTTTTTGACAAATGATTTTTAATTTTTTTCTTGATACCCCACCCCAGTCTTAAAGTAGGCCATACATAGCTGAGTATGTAGTCTGACCTAGTATTTTATAATTTATGAATACAGATACATGTTTAAATTGCGCGTAAACTTCGCCGAAGCACAACAAAAACTCCAAACCAAAACGCATATATTACAAACAGTTCACAACTCTTAAAAAAGCTTACTCTATAACGTGTTGGTGTCTTATCGTTTTACGATTAAAAAATAAACAATTCGAAAAAGGAAACACGATTGGTCGTAAGTTCGAAATTCAAACGAGTTGTGCTAGAACGGTATATAAGGCGAGAGCTATGGCGGAATTTGTCAGTTCCTGTTGGGACGTCGACGAGAACATTGGCGTCAGTTCATCTGCGTGGGCAGTGTGTGTGCCGCCCAACGTGTGAAACTGGAATATGTCGCTGACCTGAAATAAATTAGATTACTGATTGAGAAAGCATCATTGCATTCATCACCACTGCACGGAAAAATATTTCTTTTTCTTGTAAATAATAAAGAGGGAGATGGGACCTCAGGACTATGAAGGTGTACTTTATTGCGAAACAGTAACCATCAAGACTTTTTAATGTTAACATATGTCTTTGCTCATACATGATTTTTGGTTCTACCACATTGTCTAGGCAGTTTGGTATAAGGTTATTCGCTTTGCAGTGCTGTAAATGGCCGACTGCTGGTGTTACTCTGGGTAGTTTTGCTAACAAACTACCCAGAATAATACCAGCAGTCAGCTGCAAGCAAGCAAAAATAGCAGTAGAAACACTCCAAATTCTTAATCTATAAAATTGAAAAATGATGATTAAATAGCTAGTTTGCTTTACCTCATTCCAGCCGTATCTATTCTTAGCCTGCACGATAGCTTCATAAACGGCTCCAGGTTCCAAGCTCTTAAGCTCGTGTGACACCTTATGCGTCAGAGAGCCAGCTGGCTCTGGCGCTGGTATTACCACGTCATGCCACCGGCCTGGCTGCTGGAATGTCTCATTTATCTGTGGAAGAGGAGTAATGCTATAAATCTGAGCCACTGTTTATTTAACTGTTATGCTTTCAATCCCCAACTAATAAAGATACCTCCTACTAGGAGGCCTACTCACGCTGTCTTCCAGTACGTTGTGGCCATTTCAAAACTTATTGTCCCCATTAGCCATCTTGTCAGCGAGTAATGTGCCCACCTTAAGTCAGGCAATTCTCCAAATAATGTGAGTGAAGTTGTTTGCGGATCTCCTCATTCCTGATGCGAGGGAAACTCGAAGCATTGACTTTTTTAGTATTTTGGGTACCAGTATAATTAAACATTATTATGGTCCTAAAATTGTACCCTGTGGTACCTCTGTGTATGTTACTATTTAATTACAGTAAGCTGAATCTGCAGTTAAAAAGTAATGCTTGCCGGCGTATCGATTATTTTAGCTGGCAACACTGTTAAGTGTCTGAAGGTAAGACACTGACGCAACACCGGGCACTGGCGCGTGCGACCGGTGACCGCAGGGATGGGAATCATTGTCACTTTAAAATAATAATAACGCGATTGAATGATTGATTTTAGTCGATTACTTTCATGTCATAAGTCATAGACAAGGATCACAGGTGACAATGATTTTATCCCTTCCCTAGATGATTATTGTTCGTTCATTCGTTCGTGAGTTCCTTTAAAGAGGGAACGTCGTCGTTGACGAGCAGAGTTGTCGCGGATCGTCTCGTGTGAGCACCACGTGTTCGGTGGAGTGTCTTATTTAAAATTATTAATCATGGGCTGCTATTCAATGTCCTAACTGTATTTCGTGATCGAGTGCTACAATAAAGTGAATGTACGAGAACATTCTCCTCACCCGCTAAACTCTCGTCTACCCTCAATTAGAAATATGAGGTCTACTAACGTTCCCAGTGGATCCAAGATTTAACATGCTTTTTTAGGTATTTGTCGAATAAAAATTAAAGGCATTATATAAATATGCTTTTCCCTTACTTTTTTTCTCTGTTATATATGTCAAAAGCTTTATCAAAATCTTCAATGAACTGAACTATCTTACCGCAAGTTGCCGGTACAGCAATCTGAGTTCATCCAGCGGAGGGTAGCTGTCTACTGCGAAGGCCAAGGTGTACCGTGTGTGTGATCTTGCAAGTGGGGGTGATGTGAACCTTGCAGGGCCCGGCCGGCCGGATACTTCAACGTGTTGTCGTGCTCGGCCTAAGCTGTTGTCGGCAACGCAGCTAGAATTTATATATATGAGAATGTAAGATTTTTGTTCGATTATTTTAAACTAAATACGGTGAAAACCTTATTGCATTAGGATTTTATTACCAACGACGTAAGATGTGCAACTTAGAGATTTTATTGACGAAAGGAGCTCCTCAATTATTTGACACGTTTAGGTTAGCTCTATCCGAGCGATAGCACATTATAAATTATTGCCGGCCAAATATAGGTGCTTAATCCTCCTCTTCGTTCCTTCGTTCGTGTACCCTTATATAGGTTGATATCATCATCTAGCTTCAATCATGTCTTACCTATAATTTCCGAAGTCCTCTGGCTGTACGTTGGCTATTAGAAGAGTGTGGTTGTTCCCCCTTGCTGACATGGTGATGCGCTCCGACGCGCTTAAGGGAAACGAATTCTGATACCACGTTACCTGGAAAAGAAGATGAAGTGTATGATATAGAGGTATTACAGAAATCTGAATACTAGAAATAGTTTTATCGAGGGTTTTGACAGGTGCCATTTAATTAAACAAGTCAAAAGAAGATGATAAATTATGGAAGGCAAATTGACGCTAAAAATTAACGCAAAATTACCTTTGCGTAAAATGACTCTGTTTGCAGCAGCTCCAAGGTCCATTGTAAATTTACTAACGTATTAAAAAGAATGAAAGATTCTTGGCATATTTTAGCCAACCTTTATTTCAAATGTGTGTTCTGAAGAATATTTTGATAGATTGATGAGAGATAGTATAGGGATACCCAAGAGTCTAGATGCTGTTTTAACTTTCGGCTCTTCGTTCTGGTGATAATAAATTACCAATTTAGTAAAGGCGCACATGTTTCCTTTTAATAAGGGTGTCAAAAAATAGTACAATGTGATGTGGGTAACCATTTTCCCTGTGGTGACGGATTAAGAATACAAAGTGTCACCCCTATTCATTCCACGGGTGTCGTAAGAGGCGAATAAAGGAACAAAATAAGCATCTAACATCACTGCGAAGAGAAGGAAAACTTGAAACAAAACCTTTACCAACCCGTCTGGCCAGCGTGGTATACTAGGCCAAAACCTCCTTTCAAAGGAGAGGCCTATGTCCAGCAGTGGACTGTTAAAGGCTGTTGATGATGATGATGATGGGTAACCATGTTGCAATGTCTACATGCGCAATGAGGATGGTGACTTCCGTTCTTGGATTCTACTTAAATAAAAATGTCTTTTCACCTCTGCTGGAGGATCTGCAAGGACGGTGCACAAGAGTTCAGCTCTGAACCCTTCTCCTGTATGCACCCAAGATCGTTCTACTGTGATTTCTGGTGGATCTGGATTGAAAGTAAATAAATTATTTCAGTAGAGTATCCTAAGTTTAGCGGTTGATTTTTGAAGGTTGTTACCGTTGATTGACTACCTCGTTGGTCTAGTGTTTAGTGTATGGAACTGCTGATCATGAGGTCTCGGTTCAAATCCCGGGTCAGGTCAAAAGTGTCGTTGGTACACAACATCATCTAGTCCCAAACTAAGTAGAGCTTGTACTATGGGTACTAGAGAACTGATATAAATACATCAACATACTTTTTTTGGAAATACATACGTATTCGACTGCACGGTTGGCCTAGTGGTTTAAGCGGTCGCTACGCCGCTCCCTACTGCGTCAAGTGTCGTGGGTTCAAATCCCACGTAGGATAACACTTTGTGTGATTCACAATTTGTTATTCTGAGTCTGGGTGTATTTTGTGTCCGTTTCATATATGATTGTAAAGTCCCACGCGACACAGGAATTAAAATTCTTAATACGGGAGTTGTCTTTAAAAAAAAAAGAAGGAAGAATAATTATACATAGAAAACACCAAGACTCTGAAACAAATATTTTCACACAAAAATTTTGGTCAGACCCGGGAATCAAACCCTAGAACCTCAAGAACAGTAGTTGCATTCGCTACCACTGCGCCATCGAGGCAGTTAATATGATCAGTATGGCTTCTTAAATAGCAAAGAGAAAATTTTCCAAAAGATACGATCTTAGAAACATATTTTATCTTTATAGTTCTCATGGCGTATAAAGATCTTTTTACATGTAAAAAACAAATTATTTTCAGTCTTATGCATGTGGGAACATAGCTCATTATACCGTTCTGTCCTATATTGTCTCTTTCCTGACGTTATTTTATTCTATGGTAAGACTCACATAGAACCTGCAACTGGAACTCTGCAACAAGCGGTGTGCCTACGCCATTGTCCACGGTGCAGGCGTACCGCCCACTATGCCCACGCTCCAGTCTCGACAACTGCAGCTGTGGTCCTTCCCCCAGACGAATGTTCGTGTCGTTCTGGAACATTGGGATCACCTACATCAGGATAGACAATCCTTTCCTCGCCAAATTATGTATTTGGGACAAATTATCTTATGGCCCCTATTGCATCAATTAAGGAATAGCAATGCCTTGCCTTTTCAATACTACCAAAGTCTCACAGAAAAATAAAAATATTTTTTGCACATCATCGATGATTTTTTTCCATATTTTCTTCCACTTTCAAAAACTCGCATTTCCCTAAATAAGACTAATCTAGATCGATTTTTAGCGAATTTAAAGTTTTTTTTTAATTTTAGCGAAATTTAAGCGAAATCGTAAGAGCTAATTCAGAGATCACAAACATATTATACAAGAACTAGCTGCGCCCCGCGGTTTTACCCGCTTATCATTAAGTGAAGTTTTGACAGGAGATAAACAGTGATACATTTTGACATCTACGCTTTAATAAACTCTTTTGCCAAAAAAATGGGCACTCAAGCAAAGAACTATTTTATAGTTACTATTTGTTTGTTTGACAAGTTTAGGTATTTTTATCCTCAGAATTTTATAAATTAATTAGGAAGGAATAGTTTTCATCAGTTTTATCATAACATTTTGATTAAATTATTGAGAAATAATGTTTAAGCTCAAAACACTATTATTGTACCTGCTCGCTTAATAAAGATGAAACGAGTTCATTTCTTTGTTTTTATTGAATACATTAAAAGCAGATAAAAGTTTAGTATTGAGTGTGACCCCCTCTTGCTGAAATCACGGCTTGCATTCGTCTGGGCATGCTAGCAAGTATATCTTTTATGGTTTCTTGGGGAATACGTTCCCACTCCGCGGTAATCACATTCTTTAGCTCTTTGATGGTCTGCGGAGCCGGTTGCACTGATCTCACTCGTCGCTTCAGAACGTCCCAGACATGCTCTATAGGATTGAGGTCCGGACTTCTAGCTGGCCAGTCCAAACGACGAATTCCGACTTCTAGCATATACGCTTACACATCGCCAGACCGGTGGGCGCGAGCGTTGTCGTCCATAAAAATTGAGTTTTCGCCAAGAGTGGTTAAAGCGGGTTGTGCATAAGGAATTAGAACTTCCGTTATGTATCGGTGTCCAGTCAGTGTACCGTTTTCTATGAAGACTAACTCCGTACGATCCATAGAATTTATTCCTACCCAAAACATAACAGAGCCCCCTCCATAAGGTGTGATTTCTTCAAAACATGCCTCTGCAAAGCGTTCTCGTCGTCTCTGTAGCACTCGCCGATGTCGGTCTTCACCATGCAGAGATATCCTGGCTTCATCGGAGAACAATACCCTATTTCAGTCTTCATGAGTCCATGACACACAATTTCGAGCGAAGCTAAGCCTGGCAACTCGATGTCCACGGAGTAATTTAGGGCCGCGTGCCGGGCGATAACTGTGTATATTAGCAGCGAGAAGCCTCCTTCTGACCGTCCATAGACTAATTTGCACATTTCTTACTTCTTCAAGTCTGTTCTTGAGGTCCACGTAAGAAGATTTGCGATTTCTCAACGCTTGACTAACTAGAAAACGATCATCCCGTGGTTCGGTACGTGTCTTTCTGCCAGTACCAGGCCTTCTCTTGACGGAACCGGTCTCTTGATAGCGCTGCCAGGTCCACTGAACTGTCGACCGACTCTCATTTAGCCTCTGAGCCACGAAGCATTGGCTGCAACATTCTTCAAGCAGCGCAATAATTTTGCTCGCTTTTATCACTTTATCTACCATTTTCGAGATTACTAAACAGCAATAACAATACTTTTAAATGTCAAGGACATCAGATAATTTAATAAAAATTGTCAAAAAGTTAATTAGAGTCGATATTAACTATAGGGAATTCGCGCCACAAAATGTAGTTAAAAGTTGTTTTCTTTGAAAACCAGGCTCAGTCAAAAATTTGAATTTGGAAGGTACTCTTATAAACATTAGGCACTTTTATAACTGGCCAGTAACATGTTCAAATGATTAAAAACCTATTTGGTATTTTATTTTTTTCAGCTAGGAAGAAAATCGAAACCGCCCGTTTTTTTTTGCAAATGAGTATAAATTTATAATCACCTAGCTTTCGCCCGTTTATCTCGATTATTGCAGCAAAAAGTAGCCTATGGATTATTCTGATATATCAGCTATATTACTGTAAAGTTTCATCCAATTCCGTTCAGTACTTTTTGTGTGAAAGAGCAACAAACATATGTACATACACACACACTCAGAAACTTTCGCGTTTATAATATTAGTAGAATTGCGCGTTTAAAGATATTAAGATATTATACATATGGTCGATAAATCTGAGAATGAAATTATTATTTATAGAGCATTTCATCCTAAAATTCAGCAGTATCCTCACCACTTTATGCCAAGTGACGGTCGGTACAGGGTTTCCGGCTGCCCTGCACTCCAGGACCGCCGCGCCCCCTCTCCTGGCTGCTGCGTGTCTGGACTCTGGAGACGCCCTGACGCTTGGAGGGACTAGTACCTCTACAGTGTGGACCTGATCTCTTGCCACTCGGTCTGAAATCTGGCAGACATAGTCGCCTGCGTCCTGTTGGGAAGAAAGAAATTTACATTAATAAAGGTTAATTCTCAGTAGATCCATTGTCTAGATCGTGAATATTTATTTATTTTATTTTAAAGAAGGCTTAGAGAAGATTAATACAAAATTAAATATCATAAATATATACTGGACTGTCTCGGTGGCACAGCGGTAGCGTATGCCACTGCTGTGCTTGAGGTCTCGGGTTCGATTCCCGGACCAAGTGTTTGTGTGATCCACAAATATTTGTTTCGGAGTTTGGGTGTTTTCTATGTATAACTAGCTGACCCGACAGACTTTGTCCTGTCTTAATTGTCCACGCAATTTTTTAAATATTTTCTGTCATTAGAACCTTTTGAAAATAACAAACACAAGAAACAAAAAAATACTGAAATCGGTCCAGCCGTTCACGCGTGATGGCGTGACCAAGGGAAATAGGGATTCATTTTTATATATACATTTATAGATATGTATGTATTTACAAAAAAAAGTATGTTGATGTATTTATATCAGTTGTTTAGTACCCATAATACAAGTTCTGCTTAGTTTGGCACTAGATGACGTTGTGAGTAAGATGTCTGTAACACAAATCTATCGACCTACCAGCTACTAGCAATAGTTAACCGTCCGAAGTTATCTCTGATGCGATTCGATTGTTATTCCGAATTGAAATAAACCTATTGTGAGATGTCTTCACATCCCACCTGCAAGATCTTCAGTTACTCCGTGATCATGGCGATTGCAACAGTGCCGAAATATTGGATACTTGTTAACAAATATTTCAACAGTGTAGCTCTTATAGTTTCGGAAAAAATTGGCTATGACAGACGGACGGACAGACAGACAGATCTGTCTGTCTGTCTGTCCGTCCGTATGTCATGGCAAAAAACCGAACCCTTATAGATTCGTCATGCAGCGGTTTTTTGCCATTTGGCTACGGAACCCTAAAAAGGTACATGGTAGCAGTCCCGCAGATTTCTATTTTAGTGTTATTGACCATGAAAGTTTAAAATAATGTTTTGTAGTTACGGACTTCCTTAAATAGGTCGAGTATTTTCAGAGAAGCGTATAAAAAAAGACTGCCTTGTTGGTCTAGTGGTTAGCATATGCGGCATTGATCAAGAGGTTTTGGGCTCGATTCCCGGGTCGACCAAATATTTGTGTGATTCACAAATAATTGTTTTGAAATCTGGGTGTTTTCTATTTATAATATGTATGTATTTACAAAAAAAAATATGTTGATGTATTTATATCAGTTGTCTAGTACCCATAATACAAGCTCTGCTTAGTTTGGGACTAGATGGCGTTGTGGGTAAGATTTCAGAATATATTTATTTATTTATAACACTATAGATACATATCAGCAATATTTTATTTTTTAGTATAGATAGATTCACAACTTTGCAGAATCAAATGACATAAAAAGCAATTCTGAACTAAATAATCGGCCAAGTGCGTGTCAGGCCACGCACATTAAAGGGTTCCTCAGTCACCTATAATGGTACGTGGATTTAAAATCGTATCCAATAGATAATTATTATGTTTACGTATTAATGCGGTAATTTTGTATGACGTTTTCCAAGTGAGCGCATTTCACAAGTTAAGCCTCTATAACTCCTGAACTAACAAAGTTATCTAATCCGTTATAGTTTTCCTTCAAAGTTCATTAAATGGACCACCATCACGAATTTTTTTAAAAAATTTGAGACAGCCGTTTAGCTTTTAGAAAGGGGGGGGGGACGCCCTGTTTTTACAAAAAAGTGTCCTTTAAAGTAGAATAACTCGCAAACGGATACCTAAATACCCTTTATTGTTTTTAAAAGACCTATCTAATGATACCCCACACAATGGGGTAACCGCGAGAAAAAAAGACATCCCCACTTTACGTGTTCCCTACACGGTAGGTACCCCAACTAAAAATATTTTTTATAATTTTATAATAGCACTGTCGACGTAATTACAACACATATTCATGCAAAGTTTCATCTTTCTAGCACTTACCGTTTTACAAACTTTTGGTAAGTCGAGGACGGACGGACGGACGGACGGATTCCGAGTCATAAACTTCGGAACCCTAAAAAGACACCGTGACATTCTTATAAACATGGCTCCCTTTTATAGGTACTATGATTACCAATAAACACGTATAGCGCCCTGCTTCGTCTGCAATCTACTGAAGTGGGCATAAAAATAATAATCCGGGCCCAAACTTATGGCCCTGAAGAATTGTGCCCTATAAAGATTTATGAAGTGTTCAGCTTGGGATGTTTCTCGTGATAGATCTGGATGGGACAATTATATTACGAGCTAAAGTCTGAATAGGCGTGATTATTCCTACTATCCCTACTAATATTATAAATGCGAAAGTAACTCTGTCTGTCTGTCTGTTACGCTTTCACGCCTAAACCACCAAACCGATTTTGATGAAATTTTGTAGAAAGATAGAACTGAACTTGGGAAAGGACATAGGCTACTTTTTACCGCGATATTCTTCATACACGCGGGCGGAGCCGCGGGCGAAAGTTAGTACTATATATCTCAATGGTGATTATTAAATAATTGTATTTCAAATAGATTTGATTTATCTAAACAAATCTATAAAAATATATAAAATAGGAGTGTCTGTTTGTAATATTAAAATAACCGTTTTTTACTAAATGTATACACGGTACATATGCCAAATTTTTTTTTTACAATTTTCGTTGGTCTATCTGTTTCATCATCATCACATCATCAGCCTATCGCAGTCCACTGCTGGACATAGGCCTCTCCAATTGCACGCCACTCAGTTCGATCCTCGGCTACTCGCATCCAGCTCCTGCCAGCCGTCTTGCGCAAATCATCACTCCACCTGGCCTGTGGACGTCCTACACTACGTTTGCCAAGACGCGGTCTCCACTCAAGAACACGTTTACCCCAACGGTTGTCGGTCCTGCGGCTAATATGGCCAGCCCATTGCCACTTCAGCTTGCTAATCCTGTGGGCTATGTCGATCACTTTAGTTCTCTATCTATTTGTGCCGGGTAATCTCTGGAGCTGCTGGACCGATTTCGACGGAACTTTCACTGGCAGATAGCTGATAACACAAGGAGTAGCTTAGGCTACTTTTTTTAGAGTAGTTTCGCCCCGCGGCGTTGCCCGCGGTTGCAAGAGCAAACGCGGGTAACACCACGGGGCTTAGATAGTACGTAAATAAAATTTAAGTTTCCGTTTGTTGTTTTTTTTATTTTGGACTAACAAAGTGACTCTACTCTGCCTGATGGAAAGCATGAGTAGAATCCAGGAGTAGAGGTCACTGTCCTTATTGTGAATATTTGTAAATAATAAATAAATATTTGGGACATCTTACACACAACATCATCTAGTCCCAAACTAAGCAGAGCTTGTATTATGTGTACTAAACCACTGATATAAATACATAAACATAGTTTATTTTTGGGTCATTCCATGCGAAATCAACCAATAAAAAAATAATTTTGGAAGTTGATGTTTCTAATTTTGTTCATTTTTGGAATATGTGTTGTACTATTTAAAAGGGTGAAAAATCCAACATTTTGAATTTTTTAAAACTAAACAACTGATATAAATACATAAACATACTTTTTTTTTATAAATACATACATATTATACATAGAAAACACCCAGACTCCGAAACAAATATTTGTGAATCACACATATAATATTTGGTTCGACCCGGGAATCGAACCCGAGACCTCTTGATCAGCAGCCGCATACGCTAACCACTAGACCAACAAGGCAGTCGTCGCAGATCCAACTGAGTCATTGAACCTCCGGTGTCACACTTATCAAATAAACTACGTCACGAACGCTGTAATATTCAAGTTGGTCTTTTGTGTGAGGGTAGTACTGCCTTGGTGGAGTCAGCTTGGCACTACTACCTTGAATTGAATTGTGTAGTTGACTGGTCTTTCTTGAAACGGGCTGCAAGCAACTGGCTCAAAGCAGGGTTATGAAGGGCTGATGGCATTCCACCAAATCGAAGTTCAACCGTCAAAACGACAACACAGTGCAAAAGAAAATTAACCACTTATTAAAAAACTTATGCGACTGCTAATCAAGAGGTCTCGGGTTCAAATCCCGGGTCCGTCCAAAGTGTTTTTGGGTTTTTCTTAGGAAATTCCTAATAGCAGCCCGGAGTTTTTAAGTTTGGCGGTGATTCATGCTCGTGCCTCGGAGAGCACGTAAAGCCGTCGGTCCCGGTTGTCATTAACATCTATGGGAATCGTTATTGGGAAATCAGTGCCCTCAAATATACTGACAACTAGTTCAACCTTCGAATTTCAGTTCTCCCTTAGGGTTGCGGTCCGATGTCAGTCGCTCCGTTGAAAAACTGATATTCAGGTAAAACCGGTTGAACTAGTAGCCGACCCCAAATAAACTTGGGAATAAGACTAGGGAGATGGAGAAAATTTACAAAAACTGACTATGAAGAGACTGAAAAACTTATATAACTAAATAATTAAGAAGTACATTAAAAACAGCCACAAATTCTTACACGTACATCTCTCCCCACCCACATAAACACCCACACAAACACACACATACATACACAAACACACAACACACACCAACTATATATTATTATAGATTATATGTATTTTAAAGTAATATAGTATAGTTATATGTAATCCATATGGAGTTCAGCGCTGATAGTCGAAATACAGGCTCTGCTTATTTTGACTGCAAAAGCTTATTCACTTAATTTGAAGAAATTTTAATATACCCATTCATAGATGTAACTATGAAATAAATATATTAATTCCTGTCTCTTCGTGATAAAAATTAAATTGCCTAACATGATTGATATGTTTACCTTGTAACTTTCTAACAAGACTTTAACTTCTGAAGACTATAATATTACAGCTGATGAAAATTTACCACAGATAAATTAATACTACAATACTAGAATTGTAGAATAAAAAAAAAAATCAAATGACCAATTTTAGGTATCTGTATTCAAAAGAAAAGGCTCAAGAAATAATTAAAACAAATTCCTTAAAGTTTGTCAGCTACAACGAAAACCACAAACATTTTAACATAATTTCAAAACTTCAAAACGAAAATTAAGAAAAATAAAACAAAGATGGCGTCGAAAAGCGCGGGCAGGGTACCTCAGTGTTGCAACACATAAAAAATAATGAGGGTGTGCACCACAAAGGTTTTTATACAGCCATTATCATATTTTTCTCAACCAATTACCGTTTAAGGCTCTATTTAGCATTTTTGACGGCGAAAATAATGTTCAGCAATTTGGGAGATTATAAAACCTATTTAAGCGACCGCTATGGCGGATTTTATTAGTCTGATTATTTTTAAAATACCATAGGAAGATAATACCTTATTATTGCCTATTATTGTTAGTAAATATGTACAATTTTTATTGTTTATGTTTATTCAAATATACCGTTATATAGACAGCATTTTAGTTCAGTGCTGGACATTAGCCTCCTTTTGAAAGAGTATATATAGAGTATGTTTCAAGTTTTCTTTTTTTTTTGAGGCTTTGGCGTGGGCTGGCTTTTTTTATCAGCCAAAATCCTCTTTCAGACCTTTCATTGTAAAATGGTTTTAATTCATAATCGAAATCTTCTTCATCCGAAGAAGATTATGACTTAAAACTCACTTTGGCCTATTCTATGCGTGTCAGGCCACGCGTAGAATAGGGTTTCGTTGTTATCCATAATAATTGTACGTGGCTTTCGTCGTGGCCAATAGATAATTGTTATGTTTACTTAGTATTTTGTTATTTTTATTTGAAGATTTCTAAGTAAGCGTATTTTATAAGTTAGGCCTTTATAAATCTTTATCTAACAACCGTAAGACATATCTATTGTTTTTAAAGTTCAGCACATGGATTAGGTACTACCTCTTTTTTTCAGAATTGAACCAGCGGTTAAGCTTTTAGGGAAGGGGGACGCCTTGTTTTGAGAAACAAATGCCCTTTAAAGTTGAATTATACAACAAACATCTCCACTTTACGTGAAGGGAGGGACCCCAAATAAAAATCTTTGATTTTGTTTTAGTACTATATCAACGTGAAAAAAAACATATAATATTTATGCAAAGTTTCATCTTTCTAGCAGTAACCGTTTGGGCGGTAAGTCGAGGACGGACGGACGGACATGGAGACTAAACTTTAAGGGTTCTCAGACGTGAACTACGGAAGCGTAAAAGGGACTTTTATAAGCTAACAAAAACGAAAATGTTTGTGTGATCCACAAATATTTGTTTCGGAGTTTGGGTTACAAAAAAAGGATGGTTAAGCATTTATATCAGTTGTCTAGTACCTATAATACAAGCTCTGCTTAATTTGGGACTAGATGGCGTTGTGTAAGATGTCCGAAATATTTATTCAAGTCAGTTGAACACACGCACATCACAAACGAATTCAATGACACAACTTTACTGGAGTAATTAAAACTGTTCTCGCTTTGCCGCCCACTTGCCAAAGTTCTAATTTGTCGTTTTTTCCGTCAAAAAAACCCACAGACTTTTATACCCAAGAGTATTTTTAATGAGACGTTTAAAAATAACTTTTATTAGGATACCGTAGTACATGACTCGGAACCCTTATAGGTTCGTCTTTCTATCCGTCCCTCCGTCCTCACTAAAAAGGTTGGTGCTAGAAATATGAAATTGAATATGATCACGTCGACAAAGTGCTATAACAAAATTTCGAAGAAATAATATTTGGTGTACCTCCCCTACACGTAAAGCGGTTATCTTATTATTTTGTCGAGTCTGCCCTATTGCATGGGGTATCATTAGAAAGGTCTTTTAAAAACATTGAGAGATTGCTTAGACCATTTTTTTATTTAGACATCCGTTTGTGAGTTACTTAACTTTAAAGAGTATTTTTTTTGTTAAAGCAGATTGTCCCCCCTTCTAAAAGCTAAACATCTGGCTCGAAAAAACTAAAAAAATCATACTTATAGCCCAGGCTATGAATTTTAGTGGAAAATAATAAAGGCTTAGATCACTTTATTAAATCAGGAGTTACAGAGGCCTAACTTGTAAAATTCGCAAACTAACAATTATCTATTCGACAAGATTTTAAATCCACCTACCATTACGTGTGA
Source organism: Phragmatobia fuliginosa (assembly GCA_932526445.1). Classification (NCBI taxonomy): domain Eukaryota; kingdom Metazoa; phylum Arthropoda; class Insecta; order Lepidoptera; family Erebidae; genus Phragmatobia; species Phragmatobia fuliginosa. The sequence continues at coordinate 9,555,048 of OW052084.1, read as the reverse complement.
CTACGGAACTCTATTCTATGAGTAGCCTGACACGAACTTGGCCAATTTTTAGGGTTCCGTAACCGAATGGCAGAAAACGGAACCCTTATAGATTCGTCATGTCTGTCTGTCTGTCTGTCCGTCCGTATGTCACAGCCACTTTTTTCCGAAACCATAAGAACTATACTTTTGAAACTTGGTAGGTAGATGTAATCTGTGAACCGCATTAAGATTTTCACATAAAAATAGAAAAATAACAATACATTTTGGGGGTCCCCATACTTGGAACTAAAACTCAAAAAATTTTTTTTCATCAAACCCATACGTGTGGGGTATCCATAGATAGGTGTTCAAAAATGATATTGAGGTTTCTAATATCATTTTTTTCTAAACTGAATAGTTTGCGCAAGAGACACTTTCAAAGTGCAAAAAAGTGTGTCCCCCCCCCTGTATGTTCTAAAATAAGAGAGTGATAAAACTAAAAAAAATATATGTTGTACATTACCATGTAAACTACCAACGAAAATTGTTTTGAATGAGATCTAGTAAGTAGTTTTTTTTAATACGTCATAAAGCGTAAACAGCAATTTACCTTCCATTCAATCAACGAACTACAAGAACTTTTATATAATGTTACTTGTTTATACGGAACCCTTCATGGGCGAGTCCGACTCGCACTTGGCCGCTTTTTTTAATCGCAGAACCGCAGTTGTCGTGAAGCGAAGATTACATTTCTAGATAAATTAAAAGATTTAGAGAATCTGATATTATTTAAATCGAATACTGCGTTTAAAGGAACGGTTAAATTATTTTTTTTCTGATAATGATTTGGGGGATTGAGGTTTGAGAGTCGTGACGAATTTGAGAGTATTTTTAGAGAAAATTGATTAGAAGAATGCTGAAATGGTTTGGTAATGTATACAGTACATAGTATATTGATAGCTTTGTAACTATTTGAGTTCGTTAATTGTTTTTTAGGAAGACCATTTCATCTCATTCACATTTTTAGGGTTTCGTAACCAAATGGCTGTGTGGTGACGGATTAAGAATACAAAGTGTCACCGCCCCTGTTAATTCCATGGGTGTCGTAAGAGGCGACTAAAAGAACAAAATAAGCAGCTAACATCACTGCCAAGAGAAGAAAACTTGAAACAAACCCTTTACTAACCCGTCTGGCCAGCGTGACATAGTAGGCCAAAACCTACTTTCATAGGAGAGGCCTATGTCCAGCAGTGGACTGTTAAAGGCTGTCGATGATGATGATGTAGCCAAATGGCAAAAAACGGAACCTTTTTAGATTCGTCATGTCTGTCTGTCTGTCCGCCTGTATGTCACAGCCCCAAATAAATATATTTTATTACAATACTTTGTCGACGTAATTACAACACATATTGATGCAAAGTTTCATCTTTAAAATCGGTTAATAAAACCAAAAACTGCATACTAACCCATCTAATCAACGTGTTATAATAAACTATTACCTCCCTTCTGAGAAAAGCAATTCAAAAGTGAACTATTCAAAGACTGGTGTGAATGTGGAGTTCAAAAATTTCTTACCTGTGGCCCAACATCTGTGATTTGCAAGTTATAGCCATCGACAAGTCGAAACCGTTCATCTCTAGTCACCATCAGACTCGCAGCTGTCAAGACTGCTGGACCCCGTCTCCAGAGAAGCACCAGAGACCCTGAAATGTGATAATAACTTTACACATCTTACACATGGCTTTCTGAATAGAAACTAGGCAGAGATTGTACTGCGGCAACAAGACTGCTGAATAAATAAATACGTCCTTACATATCTTCCGAGCCTTTATTCCCAAGTTTATTTGTGGTCGGCTACTAGTTCAACCGGTTTTACCTGAATTTCAGTTTTTCCACGGAGCGACTAGCATCGGACCTCCCGCAACCCTAAGGGAGAACTGAAATTCGAAGATTGAACTAGTTGTCAGTATATTTGAGGGCACTGACTTCCCAATAACGATTGCCATAGATGTTCATGACAACTGGGACCGACGGCTTTACGTGCTCTCCGAGGCACGGGCGTGAATAACCGCCGAACTTCCAAACTCCGGGCTGCTGTAAGGATTTCCTAAGAAAAACCTAAAAACACTTTTTGGCCCGACCCGGGATTTGAACCCGAGACCTCTTGATTAGCAGTCGCATACGCTAACCACTAGACCAACGAGGCAGTTTTATATTAATCAATAATACATACTTATATTTTAATAGTCGAACCACCCAACATTGTCTGTGTCTACCTATATCGCCTGTGGTCTCTGTTTTTTTTTTTAATATTTTGGACATCTGACACACAACATCATGTAGTCCCAAACTAAGCAGAGCTTGTATTATGGGTACTAAACAACTGATATAAACACATAAACATACTTTTTTTTGTAAATACATACATATCGACATAGAAAATACCCTAGCTCCGAAACAAATATTTACAGATAACACAGAAATTTAATCTGATTTGCGAATCGAACCTGGGTATATGTATGTATATGTATGTATATGGGTACTAAACAACTGATATAAATACATAAACATACTTTTTTTTTGTAAATACATACATATTATATATAGAAAAACAACCAGACTCGTTAAACTCGACAAATATTTGTGGATCACACAAATATTTGTTCTGACCTGGAAATCGAATCCGATACCTCATGATCAGCAGCCGCATACGCTAACCACTTGACCAAAAAGAATAAAGCAGAATGTGCTCTTCAGGCACGGGCGTGACAAACCAACCAAACTAATTGGATTTCTCCCAATCCAGTTTATTCGAAGAAAAATCTATTAACATTTTGGCGTCGGCGGAATCGATCCCGAGATCTCTAGACTGGTAGTCACACAAGCTAACCTATCTTAAGATCTCTACTTACCCAAGTTTTGTACTTGGCATGGTAACAGCAATGTGTCTCCAACTACTGTCCTGAAGGAGTGACCTCTAGACAGAAACCTTGGGCCGTCATCTGTGGACAAAATGATTCATTGATAAAGCAGTTGAAAATTAGGAGGAATTAATGTTCTCTTGTAAAGTGGGCACAAATGCTCCCCTCGCTCATTAATGACTAGCTGTGCTTCGTGGTTTTACTTGCAGTTTTTGTTGTAAAGAGCGAGTAACTAATAAATTAGCTAAATTACACCTTATATTATCAGCTGTATGTCACTGAAAGTGCCGTCAAAATCGGTCAGGCCATTCCAGAGAACAGAACTAAGACAAATAGAAAAAACAGAAAGATAAAATGGTCATTATGATATTTATTTGAATAAATTCCATTCAACATGATTGTAAACATAACCCTCGAATTTCAGTTCTCCCTTAGGGTTGCGGAGTTCCAATGCCAGTCGTTCCTTTAAAAAACTGATATTCAGGTAAAACCAGTTAAACTAGTAGCCGACCCCAAATAATATTGGGAATAAGGCTAGGAAGAAGATGATGATTGTAAACATTGCTAAAAAAAAATACTTTTAAAAATAAACATTAAAACCAGCTAAAGGAATGTTCAATTGTTGCTTTAGATTCTTACGTAATAAATATTAAATAGGAGGGAATGTTTCATGTATTCTTATTTTTTCTCATTAAGGGGGTAAAAACCTAGTAAAATTGCTTTTATTTAATAAATGAATGACTCCCAACTACATTTAAATGTTAACCTTTTTTTGCGTGGAAATCAATATTAAGTTCAATAGTAATACAATCGAAACAATCGAAAGTTCTGAAGTAATAATCACAAAAAGTAGTCAAATTTAAAACCTCCTCCATTTTCAGTCGTTTAAAAATACAGAAAAACGATTATCTTTACAAACAGTTTCAGAATTAAATGTTGCGTGTAAAAGGTTGAAATGATTTAGAATCGAGGCCAAGATTGATTCGAATATTGCGCAACTCCCATGGGCCTCTGAATATATCGGTACCTTAGGGGTGTACAACATTAAGAGGCTAAAGTCAAATTTTACAGGAGAGGCAAAAATGCGCGTAGTGAAGTTTAGAATGTAATTTTGAGAAAGTTATAATAAAGGCAGAGTAATTTACCTAGCTGTATTTTTAGGGTTCCGTAGCCAAATGGCAAAAATGGAACCCTTCGAGATTCGTCAAGTCTGTCTGTCTGTCTGTCCGTCCGTATGTCACAGCCAATTATTTCCGAAACTATAAGAGCTATACTGTTGAAATTTGGTCAGTCGATGTATTCTGTGAACCGCATTAAGATTTCTACATAAAATTGAAAAAAAAACAATACATTTTGGGGGTCCCGATACTTGGAACTGAAACTCAAAAATTTTTTTTTCATCAAACCTATACGTGTGGGGTATCTATGGATAGGTGTTCAAAAATTATGTTGAGGTTTCAAATATCATTTTTTTCTAGTTTGCGCGAGAGACACTTCCAAAGTGGAAAAATGTGTGTCCCCCCCTCTAACTTCTAAAATAAGAGAGTGATAAAACAAAAAAAATATATGTTGTACACTACCATGAAAACTACCAACGAAAATTGGTTTGAACGAGATCAAGTGAGTAGTTTTTTTTGATACATCATAAATCGTAATAACCAATCAATACACTAGTATCAAAACATCGATGAAAGTTACAACGAAGTACAAGAACTTTTATATGATCTTACTTGCTGATACGGAACCCTTCATGGGCGAGTCCGACTCGCACTTGGCCGCTTTTTAGGGTTCCGTTGCCAAATGGCAAAAAACGGAACCCTTATAGATTCGTTATGTCTGTCTGTCTGTCTGTCTGTCCGTCCGTATGTCACAGCCACTTTTTTCCGAAACCATAAGAGATATACTGTTGAAACTCGGTCAGTAGATGTATTCTGTGAACCGCATTAATATTTTTACACAAAAATAGAAAAAAAGCAATAAATTTTGGGGGTCCCCATACTTAGAACTGAAACTTATAAATTTTTTTTTCATCAAAACCATACGTGAGGGGTATCTATGGATAGGTCTTCAAAAATGATATTGAGGTTTCTGATATCATTTTTTTCTAAACTGAACAGTTTGCGCGAGAGACACTTTCAAAGTGGCAAAATGTTGGCCCCCCCCCCCCTGTAACTTCTAAAATAAGAGAATGATAAAAGTAAAAAAAATATGTAATGTACATTAACATGCAAACTTCCCATTAAAATTTTGATGGTTTGAACGAGATCTAGTAAGTAGTTTTTTTTATAATACGTCATAAACCGTAATTTACATTTCTTTCAATCAAAACACTATTAATAAAACATCGATGAAAGTTACAACGAACTACAATAACTTTTATATGATGTTACTTGCTGCTACGGAACCCTTCATGGGCGAGTCCGACTCGCACTTGGCCGCTTTTTTATATAAGAGCTGTATATATTTATATGGTAGTATCATGACAAGTGACGGGATTAAGAATACAAAGTGTCACCACCCCTATTCATTCCATGGGAGTCGTAAGAGGCGACTAAAGGAACAAAATAAGCAGCTAACATCACTGCCAAGAGAAGGAAAACTTGAAACAAACCCTTTACCAATCCGTCTGGCCAGCGTGGTATAGTAGGCCAAAACCGCCTTTCTAAGGAGAGGCCTATGTCCAGTAGTTGACTGTTTAAGGCTGTTTATGATGATGATGACGATAAATCTATCTATCTAAAGAATAAACCCTGTTAATATTTGTGCAATTAATACTTCTACAATTATGTATATCTCTTTTCATAGGCGACCTAGGGCTTAATGCTTTATACCATTATGTAGAACTGGTTCTTGCGATTTGAATGTTATAATAGACGTATTTTCGACAAAATGTGGAGTTACTATTGTCTGCCTCTGAGGTACAGATTTAATGGGGAAGAATGTTCTCGCTTCGTGAATTAAATTGAATGTATGGACTCTGTGTTGACCTAAATACTTTTAAAAAAGTAATTTGTCGTACATTTTGATAATATTTTTGTAATTTTTCTTCAGTTTTATTTGACGTTGACAGAATCTGTTACGTTGATAAAGATTTTGGCAGGTTTTAGTGTTTTTAGGGTTCCGTTGCCAAATGGCAAAAAAAGGAACCCTTATAGATTCGTCATGTCTGTCTGTCTGTCCGTCCGTATGTCACAGCCACTTTGCTCAGGAACTATAAGAGCTATACTGTTGAAACTTACTCAGTAGATGTATTCTGTGAACCGCGTTAATATTTTTACACCAAAATAGAAAAAAAGCAATAAATTTTGGGGGTCCCCATACTTGGAACTGAAACTCAAAAAATTTTTTATCACCAAACCTATACGTGCGGGGTATCTATAGATAGGTATTCAAAAATGATTTTGAGGTTTCTAATATCATTTTTTTCTAAAATGAATAGTTTGCGCGAGAGACACTTCCAAAGTGGAAAAATGTGTGTCCCCCCCCCCCTCTAACTTCTAAAATAAGAGAGTGATAAATCTAAAAAAAATGTATGTTGTACATTACCATGCAAACTACCGACGAAAATTGGTTTGAACGTGATCTAGTAAGTAGTTTCTTTTTAATACGTCATAAATCGTTAACCGCAATTTACCTTTCATTCAATCAATACACTAATAAAAAAACATCGATCAAAGTTACAACGAACTACAAGAACCTTTATATGATGTCTCTTGCTGATACGGAACCCTTCATGGGCGAGTCCGACTCGCACTTGGCCGCTTTTTTTTTGTAATGAAATAGGAGACAAATAAATATTTCGGACAGCTGACACACAACGCCATCTAGTCCCAAACTAAGCAGAGCTTGTATTATGGGTACTAGGCAACTGTTTTTTTTTGTAAATACATACATATTCATCATCATCATCATCAACAGCCTTTAACAGTCCACTGCTGGACATAGGCCTCTCCTTTGAAAGGAGGTTTTGGCCTACTATACCACGCTGGCCAGACGGGTTGGCCATACATATTATACATAGAAAACACCAAAATTTCGAAACAAATATTTGCAGATCATACAAATATTCGCTCCGACATGGGAATCGAATCCGAGACCTCTTGATCAACAGCCGCATACATTAACCACTAAACCAACAAGTCGTCATTCACAGAATTTTACCCTAAAATGATGGGGAAGCCACGAGTGTCGAAAATTTTCTGTGTGACGAATTAAGAATACAGAGTGTCACCACACCTATTCATCCCTTGAGGGTCGTTAGAGGCGATGAAGGGAGAAAACTACCAGAACAACAGAACTTGAACAAGGAAAAACTTGAAACGAATATTGAACCAAATTTAATAAAGTCTATATACATTACTGACTCGTTGGTCTAGTGGTTAGCGTACGCGACTGCTAATCGAGAGGTCTCGGGTTCAAATACCGGGTCGGGGCAAAAAGTGTTTGTGGGTTTTTCTTAGGAAATTCCTAATTTTGGCGGTGATTCACGCCCGTGCCTCGGAGAGCACGTTAAGCCGTCGGTCCCGGTTGTCATGAACATCTATGGCAATCGTTACTGGGAAGTCAGTGCCCTCAAATATACTGACAACTAGTTCAATCTTCGAATTTCAGTTCTCCCTTGGGGTTGCGGAGGTCCGATGCCAGTCGCTCCGTGGAAAAACTAAAATTCAGGTAAAACTGGTTGAACTAGTAGCCGACTCCAAATAAACTTGGGAATAAAGCTCGGTAGAAAAAAAATCAATATACCAAATCTAATATTATAAAGCTAAAAAGATTGTTTGTTTCATTAATCATCATCATCAACAGCCTTTAACAGTCCACTGCTGGACATAGGCCTCCTTAGAAAGGAGGTTTTGGCCTACTATACCACGCTGTCCAGACGGGTTGGTAAAGGGTTTGTTTCAAGTTTTCCTTCTCTTGGCAGTGATGTTAGCTGCTTATTTTGTTCCTTTAGTCGCCTCTTACGACACCCATGGAATGAATAGGGGTGGTGACTCTTTGCATTCTTAATCCGTCACCACACGTGTTGTCAACAAATCTCAGGAACTACTGATTCTATTTAAAAAATATTTAATTGTTAGAAAGTCCATTAAACGAAGAAAGCTATATATCATCATACCAAGACCAATAGAAGTGAAGTTCCGATGAATTTTTTTTCAAAAAAGCGGCCAAGTGCGAGTCGGACTCGCCCATGAAGGGTTCCGTATCAAAAAGTAACATTATATAAAAGTTCTTGTAGTTCGTTGATTGAATGAAAGGTAAATTGCTGTTTACGCTTTATGACGTATTAAAAAAATCGGTCAAGTGCGTGTCAGGCCACGCACAGGAAAGGGTTCCTCAGTCACCTATAATGGTATGTGGATTTAAAATCGTATCCAATAGATAATTGTTATGTTTACGTATTAATACGTTAATTTTGTATGACGTTTTCCAAGTGAGCACATTTTACCATATAAGCCTTTATAACTCCTGAACTAAGAAAGTCATCTAATCGGTTATAGTTTTCCTTCAAAGTTCATTAAATGGACCACCATCACGATTTTTTTCAGATTTTTTGAGCCAGCCGTTTAGCTTTTAGAGGGGGGGGGGACGCCCTGTTTTTACAAAAAAGTGCCCTTTAAAGTGAAATATCTCGCAAACGGATACCTAAATCAAAAAATCGTCTAGGAAACCCTTTATTGTTTTTAAAAGACCTATCTAATGATACCCCACACGATGGGGTAGCCTCGAGAAAAAAAAATCATCCCCACTTTACGTGTAGGGGAGGTACCCCAAATAAAATTATTTTTCATAATTTTATTGTAGCACTTTGTCGACGTAATTACAACACGTATTCATGCAAACTTTCATCTTTCTAGCACTTACCGTTTGGACGGTAAGTCGAGGACGGACGGACGGACGGACGGACGGACGGACGGACGGACGGACGGACGGACGGACGGACGGACGGACAGACGGACATGACGAATCTATAAGGGTTCCGAGTTATGAACTTCGGAACCCTAAAAAAGATACTAACTAGATCTCGTTCAAACCAATTTTCGTTGGTAGTTTTCATGGTAATGTACAACATATATTTTTTTTAGTTTTATCACTCTCTTATTTTAGAAGTTACAGGGGGGGGGGGGACACACATTTTTCCACTTTGAAAGTGTCTCTCTATTCACTATTCAGTTTAGAAAAAAATGATATTAGAAACCTCAACATCATTTTTGAAGACCTATCCATAGATACCCGACACGTATGAGTTTGATGAAAAAATTTTTTTTGAGTTTCAGTTCCAAGTATGGGGACCCCCAAAATGTATTGTTTTTTATCCATGTTTATGTGAAAATCTTAATGCGGTTCACAGATTACATCTAATTATCAAGTTTCAACAGTATAGCTCTTGTAGTTTCGGAAAAAAATGGCTGTGACATACGGACGGACAGACAGACAGACAGACAGACAGACATGACGAATCTATAAGGGTTCCGTTTTTTTGCCATTTAGCACCGGAACCCTAAAAACGGGAAAATTATTTATTTTGATAGCTTTTATGCGTGGTTGAAGATTCATGAAAATAATGTAGCAATGAATTGTTCCTTTTTCAAAGTGGAAGTGGGCCGGACATGTCTCCAGACGGTCTGATGGCCGCTGGAGTGTGGGGCGCCCTGCGGCACGATGGGCCGACGATTTGTGGATTGTGGCTGGCGGCGGATGGATGCGGACTGCCCAAGACCGGGATAGTTGGCGTTTCTTGGGGAGACCTTCGTCCAGCAGTGGACGGCGATAGGTTGACACTATATGTTGAGAAGCGCTCATAGCCGAGTGGCCTTAGGTGATTGGAAACAATCACCAAGGGTAAGCAACGACGGCGCGGTCGGACCTAGATGGGTGACCGTTTGTGGCATTATATGTAATGAGCGTTTCCGTGATTCGGAGGTCACGTTAAGCAGTCGGTCCCGGTTGTTATCATAAGATAGCAGTCGTGAAGCTCAGTTGGAGGCCTTCGGGCGGCTTAAAAACATCCAACAGCAAGATTACGTAGCCACAACGTGTCTTGCCTGTCCCCAACCCGCACTCGGCCAGCGTGGGGACGTATGGCCTTAACCCTCTCTTGAGAGGAGACCTGAGCCCAGCAGTGGGACGTTATGGGTTGTTGATGATATGTTGATATGTGTTTAATGTATGTTTTTAATTCTTATGTAAATCTTTTGATCGTAAAAACTGTGCACTCTTCCGTGAGGTTGGGCTTCAGCTGAAAATCAGCGCTGTGGTCACTCTCAGGACCGCAACACAAGCTGAGCTGAGGCCTTTTAGTCACATACTCACACAGATTATTTTATTTTATGTTTTTCTCATATTTTATTTATTTTTTTGTTTGTTTTGTATTAAGTATGTTTGTTAGTTGTTTAGTGTTGTTAGAATGTACATTGTTTTTCTCGTTCCCTTTGTTAGTGCCCCTAATAAACGTGTTCTATCTTTATTTCTTTCATTTTCTGTACTTTATAAGTTCTAAAAATAGTCCGAGACAGCATTATATCTATCTTTTAAGGTTGGCTCTCACTATAACCTTTATTTATGGGAAACAAATTTGTTTCCGCGGTTTATCATAATGCTACAGGCAATAGAAGAAGCAGAAGGGGCTGAGGGAGTCTCTAGCTAGTGTATACTGGATCATAAGAAACGCGATAAAAATAAATTATATAATAACAAGAGAAAACAATTAGTGGTATACGACACAATGACATTTTGGAAGGAAGTGACGTAACGGATTGTAGGTTCCGGTGCCGGCCGCCATATTTATTATATCCGCCGGAAAAGGGTACGTTTCGTTTTAATGGTTTTCGCGTCATGAACTACAAAATGTAAATATTATATTGGGCAATTTAATTTTTATCACGAAGAGACGGGAATTTCTTCTTCTTTCTATTCTTCCCAATATTATTTGTGGTCGGCTACTAGTTCAACCGGTTTTACCTGAATATCAGTTTTTCCACGGAGCGACTGGCATCGGACCTCCGCAACCCTAAGGCAGAACTGAAATTCGATGGTTGATTAGTTTTCAGTATATTTGAGGGCACTGACTTCCCAATAATGATTGCCATAGATGTTCATGACAACCGGGACCGACGGCATTACGTGCTTTCCGAGGCACGGGCGTAAATCACCGCCAAACTTCCAAACTCCTAGCTACTATTAAGAATTTCCTAAGAAAAATCCAAAAACATGTTTTGGCCCGACCCGGGTTTTGTACCCGAGACCTCTTCATTAGCAGTCGCATACGTTAACCACTAGACCAATGTAGCAGTCTCTTTGAATAACAATTCTACAAATTGTTTATCTTTATTCCTCCTTTCAAACTATGTAGCTTCGCTTAGTTTACCTAGAAACATATATAGGTACTAGTTGACCCAGCGAACTTCGTACCGCCCAACTTTAAAATTCCAGAACTTGATCGTAGCGCCACCCACCGGGTCCAATTGCGAATCTAAACCATTCCCAGATCCCCTTGAACACACACAAAAAATTTCATCAAAATCGGTCCAGTCGTTTGAGAGAAGTTCAGTGACATACACACTCACACAAGAATTATATATATAAAGATGTATATATTGTATACATTTAAATTTGTTAAATATATGTACGCCATGGATCAAAAATTACATTTCGTATGTGCATCTACCATGTTTGGCACTGCGTCGCCCTAAGGTTGACTATTAGAAAATGTCTATGGCATTAAGTCCGCCTTTGTACACTTGTGCATCTAACCTAAAATATTATAAACGCGAAAGTTTGTGAGTATGTATGTGTGTATGTATGTTTGTTGCTCTTTCACGCAAAAACTACTGAACGGATTTGGGTGAAACTTTACAATAATATTACGCTTTTTACGATTATTTATACGATATTTTTACTGCAATAATCTCGATCTTTCAGGCCTTTCAGGCTTTAAGGCTGCTTATTAAGAGGTCTCGGGTTCGATTCCCATGTCGGAGCAAATATTTGTATGATCTGCAAGCATTTGTTTCGGAATTGAGGTGTATCTCGATACACAGGTGAAAGCTAAGTGAATAAAAAAATACATAAATCGTAGATGTCAATATGTATCACTGTTTATCTCCTGTCAAAACTTCACAGGTTGCTATGCATAACACACTTACATAGCAACCATAATAATACACGCGGGTTTATTATCTTTTTGACAGTTCAACAAATTTCGAAATTAGTGACGCCCTCACACGACACCGATTATATTTGAAATCAAAATCAATCGATTTAATATACTTTAAGTCAGTATTGTAAATAAATAAAATGTGCACTATTATGATATATAATTGGTCCAGAACAAAGAAAACTTCCTAACACAATCACTTGAAGGTCGGTTTAGTAAGTATTATGTGTTTTTTCAAATGTATTTCCTCATAACTCTGGATTTAAACGTTATTAACCACGCGTTTCAAAGTTAAATTTTACTAACGCATGCATAGTTACATTATAAGTCAGTGGTTCAAAAATAAATTAATTAATGCTCAGAGTTATTGTTCTGTATTCTAGTTTAAACTATCGAATTTCAAGAACAGATATATAGTATGTTGTTTTTGGCAATGCACAAGCCACTTCCCAACCCGTCTATAAAGTACGACATTACTGTAGTACATTATTATGAAAAAAATACCGGTAATTTATAGGTGTGACCTGTCAAAAAGACAATAAACCTTAGACAACAATAAACGAATGGACAAAGTATAGTAATAAAATATAAAACCAACATAAAATGACGGCATTCGTCAAAGATGGCCGCAGGTCTGAATAAATTGTGTTATTTTTGAACAATCTGTTTTCAAGTTAAATAAAGCATAATCTACATGTATTTAAATTATACTTTTCCTGTTTTAATCTGTATTTTTATCCAAAAGACCATTTATCACACATCTCTATTCAAGAGAATTGAAGAAAAAATAATATACGGCCAAAGTTACCCGATAGAACTGAAGTTAGGCGCGAAGTTTTTCCAAGATGGCTGTTTAAGTGCATTTGGTACTGACAGATGTAGAAGCCATGCTTTACGTTACTTGGAACTTATTTTTCTTCTTTCAAAGAGATGAGAATCGAATAATCTATGCATGTATATAGATAAATAATACTGAAGTGTTTATTTGTAAATTAAAATTGCCAGTTTTCTAATAAATTCACTTGAAAGTTAATACGTTACGCACATCATCATCATCAACAGCCTTTAATAGTCCACTGCTGGACATAGACCTCTCCTTAGAAAGGAGGTTTTGGCCTACTATACCACGCTGGCCAGGCGGGTTGGTATAGGGTTGGTTTCAAGTTTTCCTTCTCTTTGCATTGATTTTGTCTTTCGTAGTTTATCCCTTAGTCGCCTTTTACGACACCCGCGGGATGATTAAGAGTGACACTCTGTATTCTTAATGCGTCACCACACGGACGTTACGCTCAACAAAAAACAATTTATAAAATTGAAGTTTCTCTGTCTGTCTGTCCATAGATCAGGTGGCGTGATGATTTGCGCAAGACGACTGGCAGGAGATGGATGCCAGAAGCCGAGGATCGAACTAAGTGGCGTGCAATTGGAGAGGCCTATGTCCAGCAGTGGATAGGCTGATGATAATGACGATGTCTTTTTGTTCCATTTAATCTCTGGAACGGCTTGACCGATTTCGACAAGACTTTCCTCGACAGATAGCTGATATTATAAGGAGTAATTTAAGGTACTTTTTTTGTAGACTAGCTTCGTTCCGCAGCGTTACTCGCGATTTATACACCAACCGCCTGTAGCACCGTGTGATTAAGCTACTTTTAAACAAGGTTATTATAGTTAAGAACATCAGTTAGCTAGAGAATAAGTATTTATTCAGTTCCACTTATAAAACTGCCTCATTGGTCTAGTGGTTAGCGTATGCGACTGCTAATCAAGAGGTCTCGGGTTCAAATCCCGGGTCGGCCCAAAAAGTGTTTTTGGGATTTTCTTATGTTCTTAAGTTTGGAAGTTTGGCGGGGATTCACGCCCGTGCCTCGGAGAGCACGTAAAGCCGTCGGTCCCGGTTGACATGAACATCTATGGCAATCGTTATTGGGAAGTCAGTGCCCTCAAATATACTGACCAGATCCGATGCCAGTCGCTCCGTGGAAAAACTGAAATTCAGTTAAAACTAGTTGAACTAGTAGCCGACCCCAAATAAACTTGGGAATAATGGCTAGGAGGATGACATATACTACCACCCTTCGATCCCTGTTTACATACTACCACCCTTAGACCCCTGTTTACATACAATCAATTGCAAATCGATTCCAATTTCACGCATTTTTACATCTCAACAACCCCGGCCATGTTGGTAAGGGTCTTAAATACAGCGCTAACACAACATCTGGTTAAGTGGATCCGATAAATTGAAAAGAAAATGTTAGAAAATTCTAAAGTGTACCCCTGTGGTGAGGGATTAAGAGTAAGGAGTGACGTAAGACTCACCTAAAGGGGCCAACTACCAGGAAAACATCACTGTGGTAGGTAGTAAAGTCTCGCTGATTTTAGCACGAATGGTCCGGCTCGATCGGGACGGTACTACCCTCACACAGAAGACCATCATAATAATGACAGCATTCTTGCTGTGGTTTTTCGTTGTTGAGTGTGAGACCGGAGGCCTAATTATTCTGTATGCAGAAACAACCAAACAGGCCGCCGATGGTGACCCCTACTCCTGGATTCTACTCATGCTTTCTATCAGGCAGTGCATAGTTACTTTGGTAGGCTTAAATACAAAAAAAAAACTGCAAAGAAAAAGATGTCTTGAAACAAACCATGTACTCATTTGGTAAGGTCGTAATAGTAGGTCAAAATCTCTTGTCTAAGAGGAATTAGTCCAGATGTTGACTGTCAAAAGGTTGTGTGGCAATGTATTAAGAATACAGAGTGTCACCACTCCTATGGGGTCGTAAGAGCCGACTAATGGTGATCGCACACTTATCCGCGCCGAATGAACCGAAGTCAAGGAGGCCTCGCACACTTATCCGCAGCGGAAGAATCGACCGCGCCGAAGAAATCATTTCAAGAAATAGTACTCGTGCGTTGCTCTGTCATATGATGATAGAATGCGAGCGCATCGATCGAGGCGGCCGCATCATCCGCGCTGAATTTTATGACGTCATCCGAATTCGTCTAGGATTTCTGGGGTTCTTCCAGATGCGGACGATTCGACGCGGGTAAGTGTGCGAAGTTTCATGAGATTTCATATAAAGGATTCTTAAATTCGTTTCGTTCGGCTCGTTCTACGCGTTCGCCTCTGATAAGTGTGCGATTACCTTTAGGGAGCAAACTGTCAGGACAACAGTACAACAAAGAGAAGGAAAATTTGACACAAACCATTTACCAACCCGTCTGGACAGCGTGTTATACTACGAGTAGACCAAAACCTTTTGTCTACATAAGAAGCTTATCTCTAGTCGTTGACTGTAAAAATAATAGTTTTAAAAAACTAAGCAAACACGTTTTTAAACTAAAAAGTTGAAAATAATTTTAATAACACAAAGCGTGTGGTTCTTTCTGAAAATATTTCAATAATGTCGCTCTACGCATTTACATTAAAATTATTCTCTTTATCTATTTTTTTTTTAGACTAAAAAATACTATTTTGTCGAAAAAAAATTTTTTTTTTGTGTCATCGGTCGTCGATAAATCTACAAAGTTTGAACGAAATCTGGCCGTTTAAAGTGGGTCAAAATCGCGCCCATAGGAATCGGTTACAAACATACAGGTGAAGCTAATAAAAAGCGTGTAAAAAGTTATGTGGTGTATGGTGGTGGATTAAGAATACAGTGTCATCACCCCTAGTCATTCGTGAGCAAGTCGACTAAGAAAGCAAGCTACCAGGACAACAGCAATACCAGGGTGCCATTGAAAACCAATTCTGCACGAAAACCGTCTAGTATTTTCCTGAGATGGTAACCCACCTCTGTTTCATGAATTGTGGACCAAGAATGAAACATTTCACTTCGCTGCAAAAAAAAAGGAAAACTTGATGCAAACCCTATATCAACTCGTCTGGTGGCGTGGTATACTAGACCAAAGACTAATAATAGCCCTATGTCATGCAGTGGACTATTTTAGCAAACTTTTAGGTGGTATCGAATGACAACGACGGTGTAGTCTTTTGCAGTCATGTTTATTATTCAAGCACTGATTTTCTACTCTATATAACTCACTAAGGTATATATTAGTTATGCCTTGTTTTGCTCTTACATCTACATTATATATTCTAAAATCTCGCTATACTGCACATAAACACGTCTTGTTCTCAACGAGGAAATGATTGTCCGAATTCCTAATTCCTGCTCGATAATAGGCACATACCTGAATGTGATGGTCAAGCATATCTTTATATAATTCCATCAATTATTCTAACAATATATGACGCAGGAATAGGAACTGCCTCGTTGGTCTAGTGGTTAGCGTATGTGACTGCTAATCAAGAGGTCTCGGGTTCAAATCCCGGGTCGGGCCAAAAAGTGTTTTTGGGATTTTCTTAGGAAATTCCTAATAGCTGCCCGGAGTTTGGAAGTTTGGCGGTGATTCACGCCCGTGCCTCGTAAAGCCGTCGGTCCCGGTTGTCATGAACATCTATGGCAATCGTTATTGGGAAGTCAGTGCCATCAAATATACTGACAACTAGTTCAATCTTCGAATTTCAGTTCTCCCTAAGGGCTGCGGAGGTCTGATGCCAGTCGCTCCGTGAAAAAACTGATATTCAGGTAAAACCGGTTGAACTAGTAGCCTACCCCAAATAAACTTGGGATAATGGGTAGGAGGATGATGACGCAGGAATAACTATTAAAAGCTTTTGATAATGGAAATAATACTCCTCCTCGCTATCGTCAGTACTGAGGGTCGTAATACCCTAGCTGTGGGATAATCCTACCACGATCTTATCCCGCCACCTGTTCCTCAAGATTGTGCAGGTATATGTCCAAGGCCGACTGGATCTGGCCAATCCACCTGATGGGACTACGTCTTCCTAGTCTTTTGCCGTCCACCTTTCTGGTGGCCATGAGTTGTTCGAGGTTATTCCCTTCGGATGGAATGGAAATAGTACTTACTTCTGTTATTTTGCCCACGGACAGCAATGAAGACGGCGGCGAGCACGATCCACGCCACTTCCATGATGACGTCAACCGCGACCGCGCCACTGGAATACAGTATCCCTCATCTGATGACAAGACAGACAAACATGTAATAAAATAAATATTTCGTACATCTTACACACAACGCCATCTAGTTTAAAACTAAACAGAGCTTGTATTGCTAGCTAGCTAGCTAAACAACTGACTACTTATTTGTAAATACATACATATTATTACATAGAAAACACCAAAATTTCGAAACGAATATTTACGGATTACAAAAAAATATGGTCCGACGCGGAAGTCGAAACTGAAACCTTAAGCACGGCAGTCGCATCAGTTACCACTGCGCCAGCGATGACATCTTTAATAAAAAAAAGCGGCCAAGTGCGAGTCGGACTCGCCCCTGAAGGGTTCCGTACCAGCAAGTAACATCATATAAAAGTTCTTGTAGTTCGTTGTAACTTTCATCGATGTTTTTATACTAGTGTATTGATTGGATGAAAGGTATATTGCGTGTTACGATTTATGACGTATTAAGAAAAAACTACTCACTAGATCTCGTTCAAACCAATTTTCGTTGGTAGTTTACATGGTAATGTACAACATATATTTTTTTTAGTTTTATCACTCTCTTATTTTAGAAGTTAGAGGGGGGGGGGACACACATTTTTCCACTTTGGAAGTGTCTCCCGCGCAAACTATTCAGTTTAGAAAAAAATGATATTAGAAACCTCAACATTATTTTTGAAGACCTATCCATAGATACCCCACACGTATAGGTTTGATGAAAAAAAAATTTTTGAGTTTCAGTTCCAAGTATGAGGACCCCCAAAATGTATTGTTTTTTTTCTATTTTTATGTAAAAATCTTAATGCGGTTCACAGAATACATCGACTGACCAAATTTCAACAGTATAGCTCTTATAGTTTCGGAAATAATTGGCTGTGACATACGGACGGACAGACAGACAGACAGACAGACAGACAGACTTGACGAATCTATTAGGGTTCCGTTTTTTGCCATTTGGCTACGGAACCCTAAAAAGCGGCCAAGTGCGAGTCGGACTCGCCCATGAAGGGTTCCGTATCAGCAAGTAACATCATATAAAAGTTCTTGTAGTTCGTTGTAACTTTCATCGATGTTTTTATACTAGTGTATTGATTGGATGAAAGGTAAATTGCGTGTAACGATTTATGACGTATTAAAAAAAAAACTACTCATTAGATTTCGTTCTAACCAATTTTTGTTGGTAGTTTGTATGGTAATGTATAACATATATTTTTTTCAGTTTTATCACTCCTTTATTTTAGAAGTTAGAGGGGGGGGACACACATTTTTCCACTTTGGAAGTGTCTCTCGCGCAAACTATTCAGTTTAGAAAAAAATAATGTTAGAAACCTCAATATCATTTTTGAACACCTATCCATAGATACCCCACACGTATAGGTTTGATGAAAAAAAAAATTTTGAGTTTCAGTTACAAGTATGGGGACCCCCAAAATGTATTGTTTTTTTTCTATTTTTATGTAAAAATCTTAATGCGGTTCACAAAATACATCGACTGACCAAATTTCAACAGTATAGTTCTTATAGTTTCGGAAATAATTGGCTGTGACATACGGACGGACAGACAGACAGACAGACAGACAGACCTGACGAATCTATAAGGGTTCCGTTTTTTGCCATTTGGCTACGGAACCCTAACAAGGAATCAGTGTACGAATTCAATTGTATACGAAAATAACCAGAGTTCGTGTTTGTGTGTGCATGTGTGTGATATACCTATACCGATTAATCTATTGAAATCAAGAGAAAACTTGCAGGAGTGATTGTTGTATGAGGTGTAGAAAGCGGGGTTCTAGGAATTTCCTTACGAGGGAACACCTGGTTCGACGTGATAGGAGAAGCTTTATCTCGTTAAGATAAAGACGTTATTAAACGCATATTAGCGATAGGCTTTAGGACATATAATATAGCTGTGTTTTTAGGGTTCCGTAGCCAAATGGCAAAAAACGGAACCCTTATAGATTCGTCAAGTCTGTCTGTCTGTCTGTCTGTCTGTCTGTCCGTCCGTATGTCACAGCCAATTATTTCCGAAACTATAAGAGCTATACTGTTGAAATTTGGTCAGTCGATGTATTCTGTGAACCGCATTAAGATTTTTACATAAAAATAGAAAAAAAACAATACATTTTGGGGGTCCCCATACTTGGAACTGAAATTCTAAATTTTTTTTTTCTTCAAACATATACGTGTGGGGTATCTATGGATAGGTGTTCAAAAATGATGTTGAGGTTTCTAATATCATTTTTTTCTAAACTGAATAGTTTGCGCGAGAGACACTTCCAAAGTGGAAAAATGTGTGTCCCCCCCCCTCTAACTTCTAAAATAAGAGAGTGATAAAACTAAAAGAAATATATGTTGTACATTACCATGCAAACTACCAACGAAAATTGGTTTGAACGAGATCTAGTGAGTAGTTTTTTTTTAAAACGTCATAAATCGTTACACGCAATTTACCTTTCATCCAATCAATACACTAGTATAAAAACATCGATGAAAGTTACAACGAACTACAAGAACTTTTATATGATGTTACTTGCTGATACGGAACCCTTCATTGGCGAGTCCGACTCGCACTTGGCCGCTTTTTTTTATTTTATTTTTTTATTTGATGCCTACTAATGTGACTCCACTCTGCCTGATGGTAAGCATGAATGGAATCCAAGAGTGGGGGCCACCACACTGCCCGCTATGCAGGAAGTATGGCGATGTTGACCCAAACTATGGCGGCTTTCACACCCGTCTTAAAGGACCCGGGATCATAATGGGAAGGAAACACGTGGGATGGTAGCGAGTTACATTTTTTAACCGCTCGGCACAGGAAAGAAGAGCCAAACCGTTTAGTTCTAGTGCGTATTTCTACCACTCTATAAATGGGTACCGATAAGTAATGTGAGTAAAATAATCCGATGCCTAAATAATAAATAAGGCTTCCATTGTGTACACCGCGGTGGTTATTCGTTTCCACCAATAAGTTCGCTATACTCGGCTAATAGTACCCACGACGGCGTGCGGTTTTAATCGGTTCGAGTCCGACATAGCTACTAATTGGTGGTACCCGGGGATTATCCTGGGAGAAAACAAAAAAAAGGTGCAAGATTATTTGTACTGAACCTGGGTATAATTTGTCTATAACTTATATTAGATCATCATCTTCCGAGCCCTATTCCCAAGTTTATTTTGGGGTCGGCTTCTAGTTCAACCGGATAAAAATGAATTTCAGTTTTTCAACGGAGCGACTGGCATCGGACCTCCGCAACCCTAAGGGAGAACTGAAATTCGAAGATTGAACTAGTTGTCAGTATATTTGAGGGCACTGACTTCCCAATAACGATTGCCATAGATGTTCATGACAACCGGGACCGACGGCTTTACGTGCTCTCCGAGGCACGGGCGTGAATCACCGTCAAACTTCCAAACTCCGGGGTGCTATTAGGAACATCCTAAGAAAATCCCAAAAACACTTTTTGGCCCGACCCGGGATTTGAACCTAACCACTAGACCAACAAGGCAGTCAACTTATATTATATCCTAAACTTATATTAGATCCAGCACTTTAATACTTTTCAATAATTCAAACTAGTAGTTTCTAAGAACTGCGCGTTGAACTGTTCAGCTTCTCTACATAGTATAAAACAAAGTCTCATAAGCTCTGTGCCTGTCTATAAAAACGCTTAGATCTTTAAAGGTAGAATGATTCAAGATAAAGGTTTAAATCTATAATACATGCATAATATAGTAGAGAAACATTAATAATTTTAGAGGTTTCTAATGTGATGTCGTAAAACAAGCCATTTTTTTACGGTTACATTGCAAACGCTATGAGAACCCTATGAGATAGATCAAAATAATGTACTACAGTATTGTACATCTTAAGAGGTCTCCAAAAAAGTCCGCAATGGTATATGTTAATCTTGGATAACCCACAATAATCATTATTTTATTTCATTCTTTTTACGAGATATAATGGCTTATTTACGAAGCGATTTTAAGCAAAACAGTATTAATCCTCATCCAATTAAGTACCTTAAATACATTGTGCATTTAATATTGATTAATATGGCCCTTTACAGTATGTAATTTAATTTAATATTTTTGAAGATATTACAGATTTAAAATGCAGGAACAAAGCGATTGTGGCGGTACCGGCCTGGGCCCGTTAGGTGGCGCTGCTGCCGATTTGTCACTATCAGTTAATAACTAAACACAATGCTTTAATAAGAATTAATATTCTAAGGCGGTACGAAGTTTGCCGGGTCAGCTAGTTATAATATAATCACACTTTCCGAAAGTATCTACAATAATGCCTCGCGTGTTCGCTTGGTTTTAAGCCTGGAATTAATGAAGCCATTTGTCTTGCAGATAGCTCAGATATGGCTGACTTTGATGTATTATATTTAACTTTATGCCGGCTCACTGACGCTTGCCCGCCATTTTGTAATTAAATTTTAAAAAGTTTTCTTTCGCGGTATTCGCAGGTGACAATTTTTGGAGGGTTAGGTTGTGCATGGTCTTTTTTTAGGGTTCCGAAGTTCATGACTCGGAACCCTTATAGATTCGACATGTCCGTCCGTCCTCAACTTACCGTCCAAACGGTAAGTGCTAGAAAGATGAAACTTTGCAGGAATATGTGCTGTAATTACGCCGACAAAGTGCTATAATAAAATCATGAAAAATATTTTTATTTGAGGTACCTCCCCTACATGTAAAGTGGGGATGTTTTTTTTTTCTCACGGCTACCCCATTGTGTTGGGTATCATTAGATAGATCTTCTAAAAACAATAGAAGGTTTCTTAGACGATTTTTTGATTTAGGTATCCGTTTGTGAGAAATTCCACTTTAAAAGGCACTTTTTTGTTAAAACAGGGCGTTCCCCCCTCTAAAAACTAAACGGCTTGCTCAAAAAATCTGGAAAAATTCGTGATGGTTGTCCATATAATGAACTTTAAAGGAAAACTATAACGGATTAGATGACGTTATTAGTTCAGGAGTTATAGAGGCTTAACTTGTAAAATGCGCTCACTTGGAAAGCGTCATACAAAATTAACGTATTAATACGTAAACTTAAAAATTATCCATTGGATACGATTTTAAATCCACGTACCATTATGAGTACCACCCTTCCCTTGCATGGCCTGACACGTACTATGCCGATTTTTTAGTGTACCGTTTACTGTTAGATTTTATTTAATGGCCTTTTCTTGGCGAAAGTGGTTTATAAAAGTACTATTATTATACTATCTAGCAGTGAAAATAATAATAATAATAGTTTATGCATGAAAGATTACAAAAATATTAAATTAAAAGAAATGTATGTAAAATTAATATGCATCAAAAACTTGATGTAGAGATAATCATTAGTCAGAGGTATTTAGTTGCAATGTGTATAAATTTTATGTCTATCTGCCTCTTAAACTAGGAAAACCCGTATCTTAAGAGACAGTGATAATCATGAAATCCCTTCTAAATGTGATTTAACCAGACAGACAGACGAAACATTTACAAATTAAGTTTTTAAATAATTTGATATGCATTTACTTAAATTATGTTCATTTGATATTATAGACATTCCAATTTTATTCTAAATAAATGATGATTAAATAAACGACAATCAAAACAGACCGAAGAATTTTTTTCTGCATCGCGCAATTAAGATTCTCAAATAACCTTTTATGTACATTAAAACTATTATCGTCGATCTGTTGATTCTTTTACTGACTACAAATTCACTGCTCTTATATCAATTAAACCACTTAAATTTAATACCAAGCTCAAATCTACCAGCCCCTAAGCAAACCTACCACTTTGGTAGCAATAATACCTATAATTTCGCGGTGGCGACTGTTGGAATGCAATATGTATATGTAGGGGTTTGTTCAAAGGACAATGGTGCACCCTCACCCTAAAGTAGGGGATGAAATCATGTGAAAATAACGCATTTAAGGCGACGACTATTATCACTACATATTATAAAATATAGTCCTCCGCCTGTCTGTCAGTCTGTTCACGATAAACTCAAAAACCACTGCATCGATTTAAATTAAATTTTGTACCCAGACAGCCTAAAGCCTGAGAAAAAACACAGGCAAAATTTATTTAAATTTTAAAATTTGTGGCTTCTTCCATATATAACAGCGCCATCTACCAAATAAACGCTGAACTACAAAAAAACATAGAATAAGCTATACGGAGTTACTACTAATCCTGAATCGCGATATTGAAATTCTCGCACCACAAATTGATTACATAGCGTTTTACCGCGATAGTCGACATAGACGTTATATATAAATCATGACATATATATATCGTTTTTTTTTTTCAATTGAATCAACATTTTGAGAAAAAAACTTCAGTAATATTCAATAGACGCAAGGTTTACATGCGTCTTTTGCTCGCATTCCACAACTGATGAAAGTTATTTCACTTGTGGAATGCACCCTTGTTTTTGGTTTCAAAGTCTTTGATATTCCAAGGGATGAAAGGGCCAATAGATCTTATGATTACCTAATACGTACTTTTATATCAGTTTTCTAGTTTTTGCCGACGACTCCGCCTTCGTGTAGGTCCGTCATGGCGGTAAATAGTAGCCTATGTGTTATTCCGATATGTAAGCTATATTATTGTAAAGTTTCATCAAAATCCATTCAGTAGTTTTTGCGTGAAAGAGCAACAAACATACATACTTAGAAACTCTCGCGGTTATAATATTAGTAGAATTTAGGGCCTGCCAAGGTAACTCTACTTTGCCTGATGGAAAGCATAAGTAGAATTCAAGAGTGGAGGCCATCACACCTTCTAAGAATGCAGGCAGTACAGTGGGATGTTTCTTGACGCCCCCACTTAAAGGACCCGGGATCATATAGACTGTTGTCGAACTCATACCCTTAATATGCTAAGAACGGTCACCCAGCCAAATTCTGACCTGACTAGGGTTGCTTGACTTTGCAATTTGTTAATCTACTCGGTTATCACAGAAAGAGGAAAATTATGGTATTAAATATTTTGAATTTTACCACAGTCATTTTAAATATTTTCAACCCCTTGTCAAGCTACCCCTTAAAGGGTAGTTGACAGCAGAAATCAATTGCTGTGTACAAGATTGTTTGAAAAGCAGTGATTATTCATTTATGAAAAGGGGTGAATTTTTAAGTAAAAGAAATGTTTTTCGCAGTTATTTAGCTTTTAAATACATATTTAAGGGTTGATAGATGGTGTTATGTTTTCTTTACTAGCCTTTAATTGCGGCTTTGCCTGCTTATAATAATATTAATGTTCACAGGCTATCTGTGTATCAAATTTCACTTAAATTGGTTCAGTAGTTTTTGAGTGAAATCGTGACAGACATACATACAGACAGAGTTACATTCGCATTTAAAATATTAATAGTCTTTTTATAGTCTAGAAAAAAAATAGTTTTAAAAATTAAACAAAAACACGTTTTTAAACTAAAAAGTAGAAAATTATTGTAATGTAACTAATAGTGGGGCGACGTTATTGAAATATTTTCAGAAAGCACCCCACGCTTTGTTACATTAAAATTATTTTCTACTTTTTAGTTTATAAGCGTTTATAAGTTTTAAAACTATTTTTTTTCTAGAACAAAAAATAATAATTTGTATAAACTTTTTTCTTTAGTTTTTTTTTCAAATTAATGTAATGCCATCGGTCCTCGATAAATTTACAAATTTTGAACATAATCTGGCTTTTTAAAATGGGTCAAAATCGCACCCAAAGGATTCGGTTACAAACAAACAAACATACAGGTGAAGCTAATATAAAGCGTGTAATAAAGAAGTAAGAATAACCGACATACACATGGGCGGAGTCGCGGGTGAAAGCTAGTCAACTTATAAAATTGTTATTGTTAGTAATAAATAAAAAAAATTGTGTCAAGTGGGAATCGAACCCGTGCCCATACCGCATAAAATAAACTTTTTATCCCACACATGAACCGTCTAATCTCAAAAGGGTTGATTACTTTCAGAAACATCCCCCTGTAGTTATTAATGGGGGTTGAAAAATCCCGCAAATGAGAAATATATTTTTATATTTTTGCAATTTTTTGGGCAATGAACATTTTAGGGTTAAATTGTAACCCTTGTAGATTTAATTTTCTAGCAAATTGGGACGAAACTTCGGGAGTATATCGAATTGGGGTACCATGATAGAGATGGAGGATTTGACTGCATCTGTGGCGCAGTGACAGCGTAGGTTTGATTCCCGGGTCGGACAAAATGTTTAGATGATCTGTAAATATTTGTTTCGTAGTTTGAGTGTTTTCTATGTTTAATAAGTATGTATTTACAAAACAAACCAAACCATTTTTATTTCAAATACACCAATACAACGGCACTTTTGAAACGTCGAGTAGTCAGTCAGTAGTCAGTTGTGAAGCTAATCGTCTGTTCCAATTCGTAGATCCTATGGAGAAGAACAGACAAGAAACTCCATGGACACTCTTTTCCAACATTGTTTTTACAATTTTTGGCTACATTGTTTAAGATATTTTATTAAAACAACAAAACTATTTATATCAGTTGTTTAGTACCCATAACACAAGCTCTGCTTAGTTTGGGACTAGATGGCATTGTGTGTCAGATGTCCGAAATATTTATTTGTGGCTAGCTGAGTCCCGCGGTGTTACCCGCTGTTATAATTGTAAATCGCGAGTAACGCCGTAGAACATAACTATTCTAAAAATAATGCCTAAATTACTCCTTAGGTCATCAGTTTTCTGTCAGTAAAAGTCCTGTCAAAAACGGTCAATCACTTTTAGGTAAGTATATACGTTTCTTACAACAAAAAAAGCGGCCAAGTGCGATTCGGATTCGCCCATGAAGGGTTCCGTAGCAGCAAGTAACACCATATAAAAGTTTTTGTAGTTCGTTGTAACTTTGATCGATGTTTTTATAACAGTGTATTGATTGAATGAAAGCTAAATTGCGGTTTACGATTTATGACGTATTAAAAAAAACTACTTACTAGATCTCGTTCAAACCAATTTTGGTGGAAGTTTACATGGTAATATACATCATATATTTTTTTTAGTTTTATCATTCTTTTATTTTAGAAGTTACAGGGGACAAACACACACACATTTTACCACTTTGAAAGTGTCTCTCGCGCAAACTACTTATTCAGTTTAGAAAAAAATATGTTAAAAACCTCAACATCATTGTTCTTTTAGTTTCGGAAAAAAGTGGCTGTGACATGCGGACGGACAGACAGACAGACAGACATGACGAATCTATAAGGGTTCCGTTTTTTGCCATTTAGCTACGGAACCCTAAAAAGCATATTTTTAAATAGATTTTTTTACTCGCGTCTACCCCATTGTGTGGGGTATCTTAAGATAGGTCTTTTAAAAACATTGACAGGTTAATAAGAAGATTTTTGTATTCAGGTATTCGTTTGCCTTTAAAGGATTGAATTTTTTGCAAAAACTGGGCGCCCTCCCTCTCTAAAAGCTAAACCGTTGACTCGATAAATCTAAAAAAATGTGGTGGTATTCCATGTGATGAACTTTAAAGGAAAACTATTACGGCTTAGATAGCTTTGTTAGTTCAGAAGTTATAGAAGCATAACTTGTAAAATACACCTACTTGGAAAACCTCGTACAAATAATATTTTTTATGTAAAAATAATAGTTTTAAAGAAGACTAATTCAAATTAGTGTATTGTCGTTGGTCCTCGATAAAACTGGCCGTTTAAAGTGGGTCAAAATCGCATCCAAAGGAGTCGGTTACAAACATACAAACAAACAGGTGAAACTAATAATAAGCGTGCAGTGACGAATTAATAAGTAAACAACAATTATCTATTGCACACGATTTTAAATCTACCTACCATTATGGGTGATTACGGAACCCTATTCTATGCGTGGCCCGACACCTATTGACCAATTTTTTAAACTGACACTAATGACATCTGTCAGATACATCAAGCTACATTTTAAAGGTTATAGTCAGCTTGTTTTAATTAGAATTCACATAATTTCTTGGTCAGTAAATAAATTCGTAACAGGGTGTGAGCCACCCTTATCTACAAGTTAATAAATAAAATAGATAATGATCGTGATATATCACATCCCTAAACAGCTGTTGTTTTAAACATATATATACAAATTGACTTGTATGTTTGTAGTTAATTAACAGCTTTTTACTAATCAATCAACAACCCATAACGTCTCAATGCTGGGCTTGGGTCGTGACCGCCGCTGGTCGGACCTTGAGCTTGCCACCTTGCAGCTCCGAGTAAAAGATGCGCTTGGTCACTCTTTGGTCAGGCATCCATGCAACATGACCACACCACCGCAACTGACGTTGTTGCCTCTATTCCGCCGACATTTGCTCGTCGTAGAACTTCCGTGTTTCGTACACGGTTTGACCAGTGAATGTTTAAAATTTCGCGTAGGCATTTAAGATGATTTCTATCTAGAGTGTGGACATGTTTGCGGTAAAGGCACAGAATACATAATAGTACCAGTACAGAAGCCTCACTCCGAAAAGTAAATTAAAGTTAAAGATACCCTCGGTGTCAAAAGATTAAGTTCAATTCAGATCGCACAGCGCCGAATCACTACGATTATATTTACCTACAATTGCGTCTCTTTCTATCGTGTAACTATTAACTGTTCTGACGATGTCTGTTCGACCGGCGTGTCTTACCCGGCAGGCAGCCGGCCGACTATACCTAAACTGCGGAGTGACACCCCCCTGGTAAAGGCACTACGACTCGGAGCCAGCTGTTTTTGACCACATATGCATCGTTTGAAAGCTTGAGGGTTCAGTAGGTACGTTACGTTACGTATCTAAGAAAGGTTCATGGCAAATGAAAAGAATAACAAGAATATAATTTAAGAGTACTTACTGTCTACAGTCCGTGTGGTGACGGATTAAGAATACAGAGTGTCACCACCCCTGTTCATCCCGTGGGTGTCGTAAAAGGCGACTAAGGGATAAACTACGCAAGACAACATCAATGCAAAGAGAAGGAAAACTTGAAACCAACCATATACCAACCCGTCTGGCTAGCGTGGTATAGTAGGCCAATACCTCCTTTCTTAGGAGAAGCCTATGTCCAGCAGTGGACTGTTAGAGGCTGTTGTTGTTAAATACAATATCTTATACCGAATATTGTAGCTGTAGTTGCTAATTACAGACATAGTCGCGGACGGGGCCGCGGGCAAAGCTAGTAAAACATAAAACACCATATTGGCTACGCCACAATCGCGAAAGAAAGGGGGTCCTAACTCAAAACCGCCCCCAAAAATCTGTTCGGGATGTCATTTTAATCGTTCAACATTTAAAAACATAATCCCTTTTAAATTAAAATTAGGCATGGGAAAGTATTAAGTACTGGTTCCCGAGATACACAAACAGTTAAGTAAATATTAGGGGGGATGAAAATTTGCATAAATTAACGATTAATTATATTTTTGGGGATGCGATAGGGAATTTAGATTTGCAACCCTTGAACCTTGAACGATTCTAATAATTGTTTGTTCTAGATTGAACTATTAATTTTCTTTTTTTAATGTTTCGAATATCTCACACACAACGCCATCTAGTCCCAAACTAAGCAGAGCTTGTATTATGGGTACTAGACAACTGATATTAATACATAAACATATTTTTTTTCTAAATACATACCTACATATCGACATAGAAAATACCCAAACTCCGAAACAAATATTTGCAGATCTTATAGACATTTTGTCCGACCCCGAAATTGAAGAGGTCTCGCTCTTAATCGACAGCCGCATACGCTAACCACTAGACCAACGAAACACTCAATTTGTCTATGATTTAATCGTGGGACAACGTAATTTAATTCATAAAATTGGAAAGTAACTATCTGTATGTCTGTTGACTCTTTCACAGCTAAACATCTGCACAGATTACAATTAAACTTGGCAAAGAGATACATTGATTCTTGAGCCGCAGATAAAAGTTTGTTTAAAATAAACATCATCATCATCATCAACAGTCTTTAACAGTCCACTGCATGACAGGAGGTTTTGGCCTACTATACCACGCTGGCTAGACGGGTTGGTAAAGGGTTTGTTTCAAGTTTTCCTTCTCTTGGCAGTGATGTTAGCTGCTTATTTTGTTCCTTTAGTCGCCTCTTACGACACCCATGGAATGAATAGGGGTGGTGACACTTTGTATTCTTAATCCGTCACCACACGGACTATATAAATATATGTATTAAGAAATCTATAATTATGTTTATCTTTGTTTATAAGTTTATTGAACTGGTCTAGTGGTTAGCGTATGCGACTGCTGTTTAAGAGGTCTCAGATTCAAATCCCGGGTCCAAATAAATTTTTAATAAGAGCACGGAGTGTGAAAGTTTGGCGGTGATTCACGGCCGCATCTCAGAAAGCACGTTAAGACGTCGGTCCCGGTTGTTATGAACATCTATGGTAATCGTTATTGGGAAGTCAGTGTCCTCAAATATACTGACAACTAGTTCAACCGTCGAATTTCATTTCTCCCTTAGGGATGCGGAGGTCCGATGCCAGTCGTTCCGTGGAAAAACTGATATTCAGGTAAAACCGGTTGAACTAGTAGCCAACCACAAATAATGTTGGGAATAAAGGCTAGGAAGAAGAAGTTTATTAACATGGCTGTCAATCACAAACTACGTACCAATTTTTAAGTCGATTATAAACATAAACACAAATCATAATATCAATTATGCTTCACCCCAGAATCGAATCCCAAACCGAATATACCGCGCCCCTCGACCACTCAATATGGCTTGTAGCGTCGAATTAGTACATCCTGTACTTTGACCCTTATACAGGCTGTTCTCACGAGGGGTCAAAATCAAATTTTACACGAGCACGTCAAACTATGATTTAAGATGGGGTGGCCGATGGCATGGGGTGGTTCTATACGCAATTTTTTCAAAAAGCTTTGTTTTTTTTTTAAATTGATATTTTAAAATTTATATGTGTTGTTATTCGTTTTGTTTTAGTAATATTTAGGCATGGTCACCCACACTACGGTGGCCAATTGAGGTGCTGTTCCATCATTGGAACAAAAAATGCCAAAGAAGGTTAGGTTTTTTCTGGAAACATTTTCTTTGAGTCATCATCTTCCTAGCCTTAATTCCCAAGATAATTTGTGATCGGCTACTAGTTCAACAGGTTTTACCTGAATATCAGTTTTTCCATGGAGCGACTATCATCGGGTCTCCGTAACCCTTAGGACTTATTATTGTAAATTCGAAGTACTAATTGTCACAAGGGTTTCCCAATAACGATTAACCGTTAAACGTTAACGTAGAACCGATTACCGTTGGGGTAAACGTGTGCTTGAGTGGAGACCGCGTCTCGGCAAACGTAGTGTAGGACGTCCACAGGCCAGGTGGAGTGATGATTTGCGCAAGACGGCTGGCAGGAGCTGGATGCGAGTAGCCGAGGATCGAACCAAGTGGTGTAGGATTGGAGAGGCCTATGTCCAGCAGTGGACTGTAATAGGCTGATAATGATGATGATGATGAATAACGATTGTCATAGATGTTCATGACAACCAAGACGAAGGCTTAACGTGCTCTCCTGGCGTGGAGCTCCATATGCATCCCCATACATTTTCTTTAAATTAAAAAAAAAAAAAAAATAAAAAAAAAAATCATTTTCTTTACTAAATCTTTTATTGATTTCAATTTATCGGCTCCACTTAACCAGATGTTGTGTTAGCGCTGTATTTATGACCCTTACCAACATGGCCGGGGTTGTTGAGATGTAAAAACGCGTGAAATTGCAATCGATTTGCAATTGATTGTATGTAAACAGGGGCCGAAGGGTGTTATTATATGTGGAACTGAATAAATACTATTTTATACCTAAAATTAAAAAAAACATGAGTACTTATGACATCGGATTTGACTGCCTTATAGGTCTAGTGGTTAGCGTATGCTACTCGACGTATCCAATAGATTGCTATGTTTATTTATTATTGCGTTAATTTTGTATGAAATTTTTCAGGTAAACGTATTTTACACGTAAGGCCTCTATTACTTTTGAACTAACAAAGTCATCTAGGCCGTTATAGTTTAGCTTAGTTATAGCCTTTAAAGTTCATATTATAGATTACCAACGTGATTTGTTTCAGATTTTTCTTTTAGGGATTTTTCGTTTAGCTTTTAGAAGGGGACGCCATGTTTTTACAAAAGAATGCCCGTTATAGTGATCTAACTCGCAAACGGATTCGTAAATCAAAAAACCTTCTTGACAACCTCTTAATATTTTTCAAAGACCTATTTATTTAAAGACCTACGATACCTCACACAATAGAGACAAAAATATCTTCCGTAGGGATGATACTTTTTACGTATAGGGGAGGTACCCCAAATAAAACTATTTTTGATGTTGATGTGATAGAAACACACATCCATGCAAAGTTTCATCTTTCTAGCACTAACCGTTTGGACGGTAAATCAAGGACGGACGGACATGACGAATCTATAAGGGTTCCGAACTTCCGATTCATAAACTTCGTAACCCTAACGAGTCATATTTTAAACTCAACGTGACAAGATGTTCGAAAATCAATTAATAATAAGTTCCAAACATCGTTAAAGCAATTTGTACATAAAGTGTAGAGGTACAAAGTTGCGAATTGCCAAACGACAGATGGTGCTAACGACTGTGAATTATGATTATTAATTAGTTGGAAACGCACGTGGAAATATTGTGGACAATTGCGATAATTGTTTTAAAATTTATGTTATTATAATAATAATAAATATTTCGGACATCTTACACAACGTCATCTAGTCCCCAATCTAAGCAGAGCTTGTATTATGGGTACTAGACAACTGATATAAATACATAAACATACTTTTTTTTGTAAATACATACATATTATACATAGAAAACACCCAGACTCCGAAACAAATATTTGTGGATCACACAAATAAATTTGATCATCATCAAGAGCCTGGAATAGTCCAAAACGGAAGAGGTTCTCATTCGACGCGTAGTCGTGTTCGTCGTGTCCGTCCGTCCGTCCGTCCTCGACCTACCGCCCAAACGGTTAGAGCTAGATAGTTGAAACTTTGCATGAATATGTGTTGTAATTACGTCGACAAAGTGCTACAATAAAATTTTAAAAAGCATTGTTATTTGGGGTACAATAAAAATTAGTTTAGGAGTTTGGGTGGTTTCTATTTCCATGTATAATATAAAAGTATACATTTACAAAAAAAACGTATGTTTATGAATTCATATCAGTTGTCTAGTACCCATAATACAAGCTCTGCTTGGATTGGGGACTGGATGGCGTTGTTAGTAAGATTTCAAAAAAAAATATTATTATTCTCTTTATTTGATAATATTTACATTTAAATTACATTTTTAAATATAAAAAATACATTTAAAAATATAAATAATAGTAGACCACCTTTTTCGGGTACAGGGAACAAGAAACCGGTGGTTAGGGATCCAAAGACAGGAACCTCTTCACTATACGTGCTGTGTTAAGGAGGACTGCCTTCTGCATCAGTCCCTTGATCTTGATTTATTACTATTTTAGTGATGATGATTGTCGTCATAATGTAGGAGTTTCTGATACTTCTCTGCCCATCCCTTTTTGGAGATTTGAAGTCTCGTTATGACGTCAAAAGGTCACTGACCTATATTAATTCATAAAACAATCACGGTGTGTCTGAAGCAAATTGACTCATGAAACTTAAACGTTGAGATTAAACGTAGGCCACGAAGTCAGAGGTATCTATAAGCGGAGCGGGTAGCGATTATGAAAAAATCTATGCAAATAAATAAAATTGAAGTCATCATCATCAACAGCCTTCAACAGTCCACTGCTGGACATAGGCCTCTCCTTAGAAAGGAGGTTTTGGCCTACTATACCACGCTGGCCAGACGGGTTGGTATAGGGTTGGTTTCAAGTTTTCCTTCTCTTTGCATTGATGTTGTCTTGCGTAGTTTATCCCTTAGTCGCCTTTTACGACAACTGCGGGATGAATAGGGGTGGTGATACTCTGTATTCTTAATCCTTCACCACACGAACAGACATAATTGAAGTGTTTTCAATAAATGCAATCAAAGTAATCACAGTACTTAAATCTGTTATGTCCGGCTAATCTCTGGAGCAGATGGACCAATTTGGACGGGAATCTCACTGGTAGATAGCTATTGGTGCAAGGAGTAACTTAAGCTACTTTTTAAACTAGCTCCGAGTAGAATCCAAGAGTGGTGGGCTCTAAACTCATTGTGAGTACAGTCAATACACCATGATGACCCTCACCATGGCAGCCTAGTGAGATGCTTCTGCATTGCTGGACCTCTGCTCCCCTTCTTACCAAAGAAAAACGACAGCATGATCTGGTTTCATCTGAATGTTTTTCCACATAACTACTGGCATCATAAATCTGCAACCCTGAAGGTTCTGCTCTCAGTATATAAGTGTTCCGACTTCCAAATAACGATTGTCATAGATGTTCATGACAACCGTAACCAACATCCAATACGGACGTGAAACACCGCCAAACTTCAACACTTCGAGTTGTTATAGAGAATTTCTTATGAGATAAACTCATTAACACTTTTGGTGCAAATTGGAATTCGAACCCGAGATCAACAAAGCAGTCGTTTAAACTAACATCATCATCATCATCATACGTATGGCCTTAAACCTTTCCTGAAAAGAGACCCGAAATCAGAAGTGGGATATTATGGGTTGTTGATTGATTGATTGAGCGTATTGCAGTCCACTGCTGGACATAGGCATCTCCCAAGGTAAATTGCATCCGGCCGCCGCTGCACTATGGCACGAAACCGCCGACCCTTTTACGTATGTAAGTCGTCCAGCCACCTGCCCAGAAGCAACCATAGGTGTTTCTGTATCATTCTCCCGGCCTCTGGAGGCTGCAATGGTGCAGAATGAGTGGGCCTCCGGTCCCACACTCACCAACGAAATACGACACCAAGAATGCTGTCATTATTAGGATGGTCTTCTGTGTGAGGGTAGTACTGTCCCGGCCTATTCGTGCTGAAATCAGCGTGGCTCTTCCTTCCTCTCAACTCCAGAACTCACTTACTCCAGCGGTTATCGGCCACTGCATATTGCCAC
Source organism: Phragmatobia fuliginosa (assembly GCA_932526445.1). Taxonomy (NCBI): domain Eukaryota; kingdom Metazoa; phylum Arthropoda; class Insecta; order Lepidoptera; family Erebidae; genus Phragmatobia; species Phragmatobia fuliginosa. The sequence continues at coordinate 9,520,874 of OW052084.1, read as the reverse complement.
TTCAACCTACTAACTTTAAAGTTAATAGGATTAAAGTAACAATTACGGGTAAATTGAAAGGTAGATTGAATAAGATGGATACACATCGCTGACTTTAGAGCCTCGCAGATGATTGCTCACTCCAACCCTTTAGCTGTTAAATTAATTAGAAACTCGTGACAATTACTGGGGATTGCTTAAATGTTTACTGATATATAACCACGGGCGTATAAATGACGCTTAGCTATGAAGAATATTAATCTATACTAGTTGAGTGCCGTGGTTATTGTTGTAAATTAAGAGTAAAAAACTTACTTCTGAGTTAACTAGGCTCTCTAAGCCGTTATAGTTTTCCTTTAAAGCAAAGTTAAAGAGCTATGCAGCTCAGCGACCGGAATGGCGCGAGAATGTGAAGAAGCGAATCCACGAATTTGAGGAACAGCGTTTAGCTGACCTCGACGCCATTCACTATAATTATGAGAGCGGTAAGCTCACTTGGCCACTTTCTGCAAGGGAGTTTGCTGAGGAAATCGGCTATATAAGCCATCTCCGGGCGCATCAGCGCCAAGCCCTTTAAGGGGTCGAAGTAGTCGCCATGGCCGTAATCAGCCGGATTGTTATATATTATACTAGCTGATGCCCGCGGCCCCGCACGCGTTTTAGAGGTATCAAAATTAGATGTTGGCTGATTCTCAGACCTACTGAATATGCATATAAAGTTTCATAAAGATCTGTCAAGCCGTTTCGGAGGAGTATGGCAACGAAAACTGTGACACGAGAATTTTATATATTAGATATATACTCGTATTTATATATATTTCCTTTACAGTTCTTTACATAGACCACCATCATATTTTTGTTTTAGATTTTTTAAGCCTTAAAGTTAAATAACTCGCTAACGTATACCTAAATCGAATAATGATTTTAGAAACCAAACAATGTTTTTAAAAGACCTATCTAATGACACCCCACACGATGGAAGAAAGAAGAAGCAAGAAAAAAAATCATCCCTACTTTACATGTAGGGAAGGTACCCCAAAATAAAAATATTTTTCATAATTTTATTGTATCACTTTGACCACAATTCATATAAATGCGGTGCGATGCGATGCGGTAGGTCGAGGACGGACGGACTGACATAGCGAATCCATAAGGGTTCCGAGTTACTACGTTACTACTACGAGGTAATACGGAACCCTAAAAAAGCTAGTAAGCACATATAAAAACATCGATCACTTCTCAATTCAATTCCATACACATTTTTTTTAATAAAACATGAAAGTCGTACCCCAACACCGAAATAAATGTTGCCATATAGATAATGACAAATGTTCAACGTGCGTGTGGGGTTGCCACAATAATAGGGTGGCTCCAATTAGGGGTAGAAATGTTCGTCTTGGGAGCTTCGTATAGGGTTGTAATGAGGTTCACGCTGCTACGAGACTTATATTACTTATACAAATAGAAATAGTTTTAAATGACTATCATTTATGTAACTACCCACATATGAAAAAAAAACATTTTTTTTTACCGACTGTGATAAAAAGAGCGTTATCTTTTTTGAGAGTATGTTTCTTTGGCAAGCTCTGCTTTCTAACCAAATTGCAAAAATTTTTCGTTTACTGTTACACAGGCTTTATATTAGCTTCACTTGTATGTTTGTTTGTTTGTAACCGACTCCTTTGGGCGCGATTTCGTTCAAACTTTGTAGATTTATCGAGGACCTATGACAATACACTAATTTGAAAAAAAAAAGTTTTAAAAACTATACAAACACGCTTCTAAACTGAAAAGTAGAAAATAATTTTAATGTAACAAAGCGTGGGGTGCTTTTTGAAAATTTTTCAATAACGTCGCCCCACGCTTTTTTAGATTTAAGAAACTAAAAACTAAGTAACTAATATTATTTTCTACTTTAATAAAATTATTTTCTACTTTTTAGTTCAAAAGCGTATTTATTTAGTTTTTTCGAACTATTTTTTTTTCTATTCTCTATTCACTTGTTTCATTGGCTATTATTTTCCTTTGATCACGTGACTGAGTGACTGAGCCAATGAAACGAGAGAATAGAATAGAAAACGTTTGTAACTTGGCTAGGCAGGCTGTATATAAATTACTTTTTAATGTAAAAAGCGTAGGGCGAAGTTATTGAAATATTTACAGAAAGCACCCCACGCTTTGTTACATTAAAAGTATTTTCTACGTTTAAAAGCGTTTTTTTGTGTTTTTTTTGAAATTAGTGTATTGTTATCAGTCCTCGATAATTAATCTACAAATTTTGAACAAAATCTGGTCCTTTAAAGTGTTTCAAAATTGCTGTCTGATAGGAGACGGTTACAAACATACAAACAACCATACAAACAAACATACAGGTGAAGCTAATAAAAAGCGTGTAAAATGGTTCTGGATTTCAAATTTATACAAATTTGAATATCTATAGATAATAATATTTCAGACATTTGAGACACAACGCCCACACTATGGCGGCCGAATGAGATGCTTCTATAGAAGTGGACCTCTGTTCTCACACTCGCCAACAAAATATTACTAAATGAATATTGGCATTATTAGTCGGCCCATTCGTGCTCAAGTCAGTGTAGCTCTACTTTCTGTAGAAATTATAGTAAACAAAGATAAGCTTCAAATTCCAAAGAAAGTTTTAATTTTAAATAGTTTAACTCGTAAATCTGTCAACTTAAATCATAATTCTTTTGCCGCCATTTTTCAAAGTCCGCCATCTTGTAATCAACAAATATTCTTCCCGCCATAACTTGGCGGACGCCGAACGCTGTCGAAATTTAGAGAAGGTAGTTTGAATTTAATTTATGACATCGAAGAATTCTAATATTAGAGTTTTGTATAATTATCGTCATCGGAAGAATTTATAGGTATAATTCTGTTTTAGAGTGATTTTGGAATCCGCGTTTGTCATGTCGAAACTACCCTAGAATTTGGCTATTAATTTACTAGTGGTCGCCAAGTGGTATAATTCGGTAATAATTTATTTTAATTATAGGTGCCAACATTATGGTATTGTTAAGCATATTTCTAAAAACATAATAGCTTTCTGCACTACTCCTTCACACAAACTACGTATAATGTGTAATGTCAGACCACGCATAGAAAATTTACCCATATTGACTTTCGTCGTGTTTAGTTTCCAAGATAATTGTTATGTTTACTCATTACTCATTTATTTTTGTACGAAGTTTTCCAAGTGAGTGCGTTTTACAAGTAAGACCCTATAACTCCTGAAATGAAAAAGTTATCTAAATAACATTAATTTACCTTTAAAGTTCAATATATAGACTACTACTTTGTATAAGTAATAGAATACCGAAGTCAATGCGTTGAAATCAACAACCTCAATCCTAATTTGATATCAATCCCTTTGCGATCAACTTATCGACATAATAAAATAGGTGTTCCCCAAGGTAGTGTAATGGGACCCCTTTTATTCCTATTATATATCAATGATCTTCCAAATATAACAAGTCATCAATGTATATTATTCGCTGATGATATTTCAGTGAAAGTTCCCAACATTAACAAAATAAACTATGAAACGGAAATTAACACAACTTTACATAAAATTATACAATGGCTCACATTTAATGACTTGAAAGTTAATTTATATAAAACTAAATACATTCAATTTTCTAACTATAAAACAATTAACACCAACGCCACCTTAAGATACAATAATATCACAATTAACAACACTAGTACCATACAATTCTTGGGTATTACCTTAGACAATAATTGCAACTGGAAATTACACATCAACAATGTATGCACAAAAATTAATAAATTTGTTTACGCTTTAAAACAGCTACGAACAACTGCTACAGAAAGTACAGCAATTACTGCTTATCATGGTTATGTTGCATCGTTACTACGATATGGTTTACTATTGTGGGGCAATTCAAGTTTAATCCATGAAGTATTTCTGTGCCAAAAAAAATGTTTACGAGCAATTTGCAACTCTGAACCTTTAGACTCCTGCAAGCCGCTATTCAAAAAAACTAAAATACTTACTGTGAGCCCTCTTTATATTCTAGAAATTGGACTGTTTGTCAGGAAACACCCGCAGATATTTAAAAAAATAAGCGAAAGCAGTCTCTTCAGTCAAAGGGATCCGACAAAGATAGTTGTGCCAAAATGCAGGACTGCCCTTTATCACAAAAATAGTATGTTCATGTGTGTTAAAGTTTACAACAAACTACCCCAAAAGCTAAGAGAACTGCCCTTAAAATTGTTTAAAGCACGCCTAAAAAAATGGCTTACTGAAAAATGTTTCTACACTATCAAAGAATATTTAGAGTCTAGAATTGTATAAATAGTTAGGAATCTATTCGTAATATTTATTTAGTTATTGTTTCCCTTAGTCTTCCCTTTTTTTATTTTTGTTAGAATTATATAAAGATAACAAATTTAATGATATAATAAATTTTAGTCTTAAGTTATGTGACTTCTAAACTAGTTAATCTAAATGTAATATCTAATTAGGAATATTTTATGTAGATTCCCTATAACAATGATTAAATATTTGCATGCCATCTATATATGGCGAAATGTGTCTCGCACTTTAGACATTAAAAACCACCTATTAAAAAAACCACATTTTTTGCAAATAAAGATTTATTATTATTATTATTATTATTACTATCATATTTTTTAAAAAAAAATTGAGCCAGCCGTTTAAATTTTAGAGGGGGGGGGGGACGCTCTGTTTGGAGAAAAAAATGCGATTTAAAGTTACTTAACTCGCAAACGGATACCTAAATCAAAAAATCGTCATAGAAATTCCTTAACGTTTTTAAAAGACCTATCTAATATAGCACAAGAGGGTAGCCGCGAGAAAAAAAAATCATCCCCACTTTACGTGTAGGGGAGGTACCCCAATTTTTTTTTTTATGATTTTATTGTTGCACTTTGGCGACATGATAGAAACATGTAAAGTTTCATCTTTCTAGCAATAACCGTTTGGACGGTAAGTCGAGGACGGACGGATGGACGGACGGACATGACGAATCTATAATGGTCCCGAGTCATGAACTACGGAACCCTAAAAAGGATATATACTTCATAACAACACGCTTTGACTTTTAGTAGCTGTGCAGTTACTATAAAAGCGATACAGTACCCAAGACAAAGCGCTATAGGAGACAATTGAGTGTAACTAACCAGTGTCGTTATCGTGCGGCTCACACACCGTGTGGGTCACGTGTGGGTCACGCGTCGGTCACGCGTCGGTCACGTGTCGGTCACGTGAGGAATTATTTCGATATGTCGTGTTTACTGAGGGGTGGGAATCGAAGGTTAAGTTCTTTGATGTTTTTTTTAATCAGAGGGTGTTTTGTTAATAAAATATTTTTAAGTCATAATGTCAGTTCTAGATACTTGTGCTCCGATTAAAAGAAGTAATAATGATAATAATTGTAAAAGAAGTAAAATATTTGGATTTTGAATTGTCGATATGTGGAATGTGGATGCGGTGATCATTGTTCCGATAGTCGTATCTACTCATGGTTTGATAGCCAAGGGCTAGAAGGGATAGAAGCTCATGTTAGATGGGATCGAAGGTCTAATGCAAAAGGCAAGCTTCCTCCACAGCACGTATAGTGATGCGGTTCCTGTCTTTGGAGCCCCAACCAACGGCCCCTGCATCAAAAGTCGGTGGTCTACTATTTTTTATATTTATTTTATGTATTTATATATTATTAAGAGGTGATGCTCGCGGCTACGCTTGCGTTCTAGGGGTTTGAAAAATAGATAGTAGCTGATTCTCAGACTTACTGAATATGCATAAAAAAATTCATAAGAATCGGTTCAGCCGTTTCGGAGGAGTATGGGAACGAACATTGTGACACGAGAATTTTATATCTAATTTTATTTATTTTCCGCTAGATTCGATACTTCAAATAGGTATATACATATTGATGTAGGTAAGATAATTTCTATATGTATACAAATAAATAAAATCGGAGTGTCTGTATGTAGTAACAAATTATGAATTTTTTTTTAAATGCGTAAATATAAATACATAAACATACTTTTTTATAAATATCTACATATTATACACAAAAACAGCCAAACGCCAAAACAAATATTTGCGGATCACACAAACAGTTGATCCAACCGAATCGAACCCGCCACCTCAAGCACACAGTCGCTACTACTGGCCACCGAGGCAATCAAACTACTGTGTCTAGTTTGTACATGGCATGGTGTGGCAATGTACGGAACTCCATATTTTACGTAAATACATCAGTTTTCATGATAACCAGCACGCCACAATGTCAACTATGAATCACTTCAGGTAGAATTTCAGGCGTATTTTCCCATTAACAACGCAACTAAGTGGGTTTTTGTTTTATGTAAAAAAACCGGCCAAGTGCGAGTCGGACTCGCGCACGAAGGGTTCTGTATCATTGACTAGGTAAATAGCAATAATAATTATATGGTTTTTGTATGGGAGGCCATCTTAAATATTCATTTTATTTTATTATTAAATTAAAAATGCAACTGAAATTTTGTGAATATTAAATTTTTTTTTTTCGAACATCTTACACACAACGTCATCTAGTCCCAAGCTAAGCAGAGCTTGTATTATGGGTACTAGACAACTGATATAAATACATAAACATACTTTTTTTTGTAAATACATACAGAAAACACCCAGACTCCAAAACAAATATTTGCGAATCACACAAACATTTGAACTGACCCGGGTATCAAACCCGAGCCTTCTTACTGTTATGTGTCAGATGTCCGAAATATTTATTAGTTATTTATTTGAAGGTGGTGAAAGAATTATTAAAATCAGTTTGGTGATATATGCGTGAGAGCGTAATAAAGATATACGTAATCAGTCTCACATTCGAATCGTTAACAGTAGGTAGCTAAAATCTAATGCAGGCACCACACTTCGTTATGCGCTATTCGTTATGTGTCTACGCCGTATTCGCCCAAATATTAGTTATGCGCGCAAACAACAAACATGCCATCCACCAAGAGTATGCCAAATAAGCATCAAATAAGGCAAATATGTGTGTTGTAGAGATGTGTCATTATCATTTTTATGGTGAACGAAACGAATATACTCTTCACACTTCGCCGTATGCGCGCGAATAACCCGCATAACGAAGTGTGGTGCCTGCATTAGGTAATTTAATTCGCAAACAATTGATATGAAAAACTAACTGGATATTAAAATTTATTATCCAGATAACAACACTACATACACTACTACTCACAACAACAATAACAAGTTCAAAAAGGTTATCTTCTTTAGAAAGAAATAAACATTAGCAGAGCTTGTATTATGTGTACTAAACAACTGATATAAATACATACTGTTTTTTTTGTAAATACATACATACTATACATAAAAACACCCAGACTCCGAAACAAATTCTTGTGAATCACACAAATATTTGGTCCGACCCGGGAATCGAACCCGAGACCTCTTGATCAACAGCCGCATACGCTAACCGCTAGACTAAAAAGACAGTCATATTTAAAGTGCCTACCTGAAGCCATTATTTAATTCGGGCAAAAATTGACAAAAAATCGCGTTTGTTGTATGGGAGCCCTTCGTCCGTCCGTCCGAACCGATCGTCGGTAGAGAGGATGCAGCGATGACTGGCGAGAAGATATGGCGGTGGTCATTCTACTTCGGACAGTCTTGGCATACGCTGAGTACCAACGCACGTGTCTGTTTCCATATTGTAAAAACCGTTAGTAAAATAAAGTTATTGTTGTGATTTAAATTATCTTTCGTTCGAGTATCCAAGTCAGTGCTCACATTTATCAAAAGCTATGTCGGATCATGATGAAGACCCGATGTTTCGCATCTCGGCCACCCCTGATGCGACATATATATTTTATTTTGTTTTTGTATTTGTTGTTATAGCGGCAACAGAAATACATAATTTGTAAAAAAAACAACTGTCTAGATGTCGTGGTTTTTTAGATACAGCCTGGTGACAGACAGGCGGATGGACAGACAGCGAAGTCTTAGTAATAGGGTCCCATTTTTACCCTTTGGGTACGGAACCCTAAAAAAACATTAGGCCTCGTTGTTCGGGTCCGATTCCCGGATAGGCAAAAGTGTTGTTAAGTTTTTATCAAGATTTTTTTATTAATAGCCTGGAGTATGGAAGTGTAGCGGTGAATGACGCCCGTGTTTCAAAGAGCACGTTAAGCCGTCGATCCCGGTTGTCATGAACATCTATGGCAATCGTTATTATCGGCAACTAGTTCAACCTACGGATGTCAGTTCTCCCTTAGGGTTTCGGAGGTCCGATGCCAGTTGCCTGAATAACTGATATTCAGGTAAACCGTATGGTGACGGATTAAGAATACAAAGTGTCACCACCCCTATTCTTTCCATGGATGTAGTAAGAGGCGAGTAAAGGAACAAAATAAGCAGCTAACATCACTGCCAAGAGAAGGAAAAATGAAGCCAACCCTATACCAACCCGTCTGGCCAGCGTGGTATAGTAGGCCCAAACCTCCTTCTAAGGAGAGGCCTATGTCCAGCAGTGGACTGTTTTTTTTTTTTTTTTTTAATAGTTCGGATCTGATTTCCGAACTGCATAGTCTCCCCAAACATAATCTGGGCCCTTTAGTGACAAGTAATTTCTTAACTCTTAATTTTAAAGGATTGATTACATAATTATGATGGCTCCATACTCGCATCATTACAATATGTAGCGTATAACAATAACGTTTTTACTAATTTTTACAAGACTTCTTATAACTATACTACATGTGAGAGTTCACTATAACAAACTTATCAGGACTAACAATTTTTATTTCTATTGGTTATTAAGACTATTATAGGGATCTATATTATATTACTTATTTATGTACTTTTGTTTGCTCTTTTATGTTTATGAACTATATTTTTCTTTTTATAGTATTTTTTTTTTTATTTTTTTTGTTTTTCATTTTTCTTTTTTCTTTTTATTTTTCTTTTTTCTTTTTTGTTTCTTTTCTATACTTTAATATCTTATAACTACTTAATTTTATATTATTATGTATGTAGGTGTATGATATATATTATTTTTCTATCTCTTAATGTTTAATATTTAGTACGACTTATCAATTTAACAGTTATTTATAGTTGCTTATTCTAACACTTAATACTAACAATATTACTGCTTTTTACTAACAATATTATATCTATTCTTATGCCTAGTTTTATTATGCTATTATAATTATATTTATCAAAATATATATAATGCATATCTTAACATCTATAATATTTAACTTTATACCTAAAATTTACAGCCTTATTCACCGTCTCATACTTTAATTGACTTACTTTCTTATGAAAGTAAGTCCGATTAATTGTATAAACTGTCATTTTATTTGTCTGTGTTTGTGTTTTTTCATAAACAACTTCCCCTTTTGGTGTTTTCTTGTTTGGGTTTTTATTTGTTTGTTTACTAAGATTTCTGGTATTCTGATCTAGTTTTTCCCTTATTTTAGAATGCAAACAAAAGTCTCTTAGGTTTGGTTTGGTGGCTTTATTTTCTAATGGGGCGCCGGCGGCGACATCAGGAGTACGCCACAGCCGACCTCGCCAGCGCATCCCATTTTTTACGTACGGGGCACTGATTATCATAGACACTGTGGGAGGTGTCGGGTAGCTTTGCCCTTACGCAACTTTTACACGTTGGTGGTTGGGCTGCCAGGAATTGATCGCATTTGGTTTTCAAATGAGGGCCTCCACAGTAGTGGCACAGGTCTACGGCCTCTGTGCAAGTTTTGCGCCCGTGTCCGTACGCCAGGCATTTGGTGCACTGCACCAAGGGTGTCTGGTCCTCCACCCGGACACGCTGGAGGTCGATGTATACCCTGCCGACCGACATAAGCTTTTGGTATAGCGCGGGCGCCACCCTGAGTACCAGGTGGCACTCATGCTGGTTACGAGCCCTGCGTCTATAAAGGACCTCTGCCTGGCTTATGTCGGTCGCCAGGTCCCCCAATGTGCTGTTGTTTTGGTTGCACAAGGCGGTCTTTATCTCCTCGTCTGTGTTATACGATAATACATTTTTAAGAACTACCAAAGGATTTTTATTCCTGGCTTGTTCGAAGGTGATGTTCTCCTTCTTTTTCAGCTTCTCCTCCACTTTGTCTAGCTCGGCTCTGGTGGAGCAGCTGAGGATGACCTTCCCTTCCCGCGTCTTCCTCAGCCTCTCCACCCGAATTCCGCTCTTTCTAGCATCTAAAGCTCCTTTTATATGCTCTATGACCCCGCCGGGTGTGTCCAGAGCCTCTTTAGAGGAGATGATTAGGGAGTGCGTTGGCTTGTGCTCCCAAGGTGATCTGGGTTGCCTGACCGCATCCGCGTAAGAGGGAGTATCTCCGGGCGCGGACCCCCGCGTCCGAAGATCCTCCACTGCAGCTCTTAACTTCCCTATTTCCCCAACCAACTCCTCGTCCCCGTGTGTCGACGCGATGTTTGGTCCTAAGTTACCCAGGCCGTCTTCGATCTTTTTAGTAATCTCGGCCGTTCTGTCCTCAAACCTATCGATGAACGAGTCGAAGGAGCCATCCACAAAGTTCTCCGTTCTCGTAGTGTTTTTATTAATTTCCAAACTAATTTTTTCTTTGTTCGTGGCGGCAACAGTATTGACCAACTCAACACCTTCGTATATCTTGTCAGTCAGTCTGTCCTCTAATTCCTTAATTTTTTGGTTAATATTTTCGTCCAAACATTTTAATATTGTGTTATTTTTATTTACGTTCTCAAGTATTGAGTCGATCGCCGCTGTCTCCGGTTTATTTGTTTTGACCTCCCCGCCCATTTGGTCGAAATGCTTCTCCATGGCGGCCACCAAGGAGGTCAACCTGTCCAGCATGTCGAAATTTTGGATCTTTAATTCAGCAGTGGACTGTTAAAGGCTGTTGATGACGATGATGATGAGGTAAAACCGGTTGAACTAGTAGCCGGCCCCAAATAATATAGTAAATAATAAAGGCTAGGAAGATGATAATAGACCCGACAAATATTTTCCTAACCGATCGTAAAAAATTTCTTTTCTGTGTCATGATTAGTATTCCTAGAGGAAATAAATAAACTAATATTCGGATAACAAAACAATATCTAGCTCTGATTGTACGGCTAAATGGCGAGTGTAAATTATCAAGAGACCCATACAAATACATTTAAAACTAGCTGATGTCGACGGTTTCACCCGCGGTTGTTAATCGTGATTATTATTATAAATCGCGAACAACGCCACGGAGTGACGTTAGTCAAAAAAAATTTGCAATACAAAAACATTTACCAACCACTATTAACTCTCACATAACAATTAAAACGAAAAAATGTAAATTTCGCACACACACATAACACATTCTGTATCATAACAGCGTAAAGCATATGCCCATTTGGGCTATTATTTTGGCCACTCCATGCTGTGTTTCTGTGCTCTATGATGGATTAGCTATCTTAAGATACGTATGAACCGAATCACAAATAGACAAACTTCATTAAAAATATTGGTAGAAACATACTTGCTGTCAGAAGAGTCGAAATAACAATTTGTTTTCATCCAATAGCACTATAGTTTAGTAAAGCACTTAGCACAAAACTTCAAAAGTTAAAGGAAGAAAAAACAAAAGTTCACATAAGTCACTATTTAGAAATACCATAAAACAATTACTTTTTATCTTGCAATCTTAAAAAAGAACACTTTTAAAAATCCCATAAAACAATTACTTTTTTATCTTGCAATCTTAAAAAAGAACACTTTTAAAAATCCCATAAAACAATTACTTTTTTATCTTGCAATCTTAAAAAAGAACACTTTTAAAAATCCTTATAATCAAATAAAAAAAAAACAAAACCATGGATCACTTTTTTCACCGATGTTTTTTTTTTAATTAAAACAATTTGACTCTAAATTAATTATGTACCACAATGTTTCGTGTGAATTCACTTTTTTTTTAATTTTCAACTTGAGGGACGTGTTGACCCCATACTATGCAGACACCGACTGACTTTCAATGACCCCCGAACAATGCAATACCGAGGGGTGAAATAATCATTCTATAATTGAGCTTTAAATCCCTAACAAATAGAAGTTTACGGTATTTTAAAAACCGTACAGGGTTTCTAAGACGATTTTTTGATTTATGTATCCGTTTACGAGAAATTCCCCTTTAAATGGCACTTTTTGTAATTAAAAGTAGGGCGTGATAAAAGCTAAACAGCTGGCTAAAAAAATCTGGGAAAATTCGTGAAGGTGGTCCATATGATAAACTCTAAAGGAAAACTATAACGGATTAGATGACTTTATTAGTTCAGGAGTTATAGAGGCTTACTTGTAAAATACACTTGTTGGAAAACGTCATACAAAATTAACGTATTGAAACGTAAACATAAATTCAAATTCAAATTCAAAATTCTTTATTCACTTAGGATGCAATACATCTCTTGTGACAGGTCAAGATTCTACATGTACATTTATGCCATGTTCAGAAACAATAGGTAGAGCCGGAGAAAAGAACATGGCAATAAAAACTCGCGGCCACTCCTTTCAAATCGCCAATGTTTACATAGTTTTAATGTATATGAACCTGATATGGGGGTAAGGTGCTGCCACTAATATACTTTACACCATGTTAGAGGACTGATGCAAATTATAGTGATTAAAAATTGGAGCATAAGCTAATTTCAAAAAAAAAAAAAAACAACAGCCTCAGTGGGTACAACATAGTAGGAGCATCTACTTACAACAAAGGTAAAAACTATATGTGCTCAAATATTGGCCAAACTACTGGTAACGAAAGATTAAATATAAAATATTAATTTTAAGATCAAAAGAAAGAGAAGAATGGCCTTTATTCGTCGCGTAGAATCTTTACTTACAAAAGTAAAATCATGCTCTTATACAATGTGATAACAACATTCACATGAGTAGAATAAAATGACAAGGAGCAAGTAGTCAAATCCATTTTTCTTTATCATTTAAAAATTCGTCAACTGTATAATAACCTTTACGTATAAGATAAGTTTTGACTACATTTTAAAACTTTTCCACTGATAGACTCATAATCCACTGATATACTCATAAATATCAATTATCTAAATGGATACGATTTTATATCCACGTGCTATTGTTTGTGACTGACAAACCCTTTCCTATGTGTGGCCTGACACGCAATTGGCCTCTTATTTTGATATTTTTTCTGTTATCAGGGTTTTAGACTTCAAAAACAGAGTTTAAAAATGACAAAAGTTATCAAGTAACTAGCTTCTGACCGCTACAATTCCCGTGTATATATCGGATTTAGTGCTAATAATCTTTGAAGGTTTAAATCATTAAAACTTCAACAACCCATAACGTCCCACTGCTGGGCTAGGGTCTCCTCTCAAGAGAGGGTTAAGGCCATACGTCCCCACGCTGACCGAGTGTGAGTTGGGGACTGGCAAGACACGTTGTGGCTACAGGCTACATCCTTAGACACTCACAAATGATATAGTTTTGAACGGTAAAAGTATGTTTAAAATCGCGTCAGCATAGTATATTATGCTATCATATTTAATCCTACCAAAGTGATACCAGAGAAATACGACACCAGGAATGCTGTCATTATTAGGATGGTCTTCTGTGTGAGGGTAGTACTGTCCCGGTAGTACTACCTACAGATCCGAATTCAAAAACTAGTAATATTATTGTGTTTTTAGGGTTCCGTAGCCAAATGGCAAAAAACGGAACCCTTATAGATTCATAAATCGTAACACGCAATATACCTTTCATCCAATCAATAAACTAGTATAAAAACATCGATGAAAGTTACAACAAACTACAAGAACTTTTATTTGATGTTACTTGCTGGTACGGAACCCTTCATGGGCGAGTCCGACTCGCACTTGGCCGCTTTTTTTTCCTCTAATTTAAATCCAGATCTACTCTACCTGATGGAAAGCATGAGTAGAATCCAGGAGTAGGAATCACCATGTTCATTGTGAGTGTAGGTAATGCAGCATGGTGACACATACCATGACTGCATTTAGAGATGTCTCTGCATTATTCTCTCGACTCCGGGTGTCTGAATGATTGAGCGTCCGGTCTCACACTCACCAGAGAAATACGACACCAAGAATGCTGTCATTATTAGGATGGTCTACTGTATGAGGGTAGTACTGTCCCGGACCTACAGATCCGAATTAAAAAACTAGTGATATTATTGTGTTTTTTCCTCTAATTTGAATCCAGATCGCTAGGGGACTCCATTCGTGCAACTTAGTTGGAGGCCTTCAGGCGGCTTATAAACATCCAACAAGATTACGTAGCCACAACGTGTCTTGCCAGTCTCCAACCCGCACTCGGCCAGCGTGGGGACGTATGGCCTTAACCCTCTCTTGAGAGAAGACTCCAGTCCAGCAGTGGGACGTTATGGGTTGTTGATGGTGATAACATTATGCTTCATATAGTCGATAATCGACATATACGCGGGCGGACACGCATCCAATAAAGGTAATCGCACACTTATCCGAGGCGAACGCGTAGAACGAGCCGAATGAAACGAATTTTAGATGAAATCTCATGAACCCTCGCACACTTACCCGCGTCGAATCGTCCGCATCTAGAAGAGCCCCAGAAATCCTACACGAATTCGAATGACGTCATAAAATTCGGCGCGGATGATGCGGTCGCCTCGATCGATGCGCCCGCATTCTATCAGTTGCGTATGACAGAGCAACGCATGAGTACTATTTCTTGAAATGATTTCTTCGACGCGGTCGATTCTTCCGCTGCGGATAAGTGTGCGAGGCTTCCTTGACTTCGGTTCGTTCAGCGCGTTCGGCGCGGATAAGTGTGGGATCACCATAACTAGTATGATTTCTTACCTCTTGTTTGAATCCACTTTGTTTGTTGTGAAGCTTCTATTAAAATCTGTAACAATACAACACACGGTATTAATTATTGTAATTAAAAAAATCTGACAAGTGCTAGTTAGAATCCCACAGTAAGGGTTCCGTACCATTATCTTTTTATTTTAAAAACAACTCTCTAACATAAATTTCTGTGTCGTGGGGACTTTATAAGCATACATGAAAGGGACACAAGGAACATTCAGACTCAGGACAACAATTTGTGAATCACACAAAGAATTATCTTACGTGGGAGGTTGAACCCACGACACTTGGCGCAGTAGTAAGCGGCGTGGAGACCGTTTAAACCACTAAGCCAACCGTACAGTCTACAAATCAAAAAATCGCCTTTTGCAAATATATGTCACTATCACAAATGTAATGACAATTGTTAGTCTAGTGGTCAGCATATGCGGCTGCTGATCAAGAGGTCTCGGGTACGATTCCCGGGTCGGACCAAATTTTTGTGTGGTACACAAATATTTGGTTCGGAGTTTGGTCGTTTTTCTAATTATAATATGTATGTATTGACAAAAAAAAATATGTTTATGTATTTATATCAGTTGTTTAGTACCCATAATACAAGTTCTGCTTAGTTTGGGACTAGATGACGTTGTGTGTAAGATGTCCGAAATATTTATTATTACATATTATTATAATGAATTCAGACACCTCATATGTCAAACTCCACCACGCCGTTTGGGCTGTAGTGCGTGACAAAGAAATAGACATACATATATACGCTTGAAAAACATTACCCGCTTTCTAACGCAGTAGGGTAAAAATCAAATAATCCTTTAATCTCTAGAACCTCTCAAGGTCGTATGACGTCATAACGATGACGTCACGAAAGTAAGCCTCATAAATCGTATTACGTCTTAACATATATGAGAAATTATCATCTCGTCCCGTATACATTGGTGTTCAATATATTACGTAATAACCGTCTCGGATGATGTATTAGGTGCTTGTTATTTTACTTTTAGCAAATCTTTCCACTTTCGTTTGGAAAGGCGAGTTTGGCTTTGGGTTGGACCAAATGTTTGTATGATATGCAAATATTAGAGGTTAAAGTATGAAAGTGCCGATTTGGACTGAAAAATTGAAATTCGTTTTTTTTTTCATTTACCATATTTATTTAATATCTTTATTATCTATACATTCACCTATAAAAACCATTAGTAAGGGCCACCAACCTCATTGTGAGGATAGGCAATGCAGCATGGTGACCCATACCATGGCAGCCTGGCCCTTTGTTTCCGCATCCTTCACCTGGCCTCCGGAGATCGGGAGAATGATGCAGAATGATTAGGCCTCCGGTCTTACACTCACCAACGAAATACGACAGCAAGAATTCTGTCATTATTATGATGGTCTTCTGTGTGAGGGTAGTACTGCCCCGCTTGAGCCCGACTACTACCTCATATTCATTAACCGACTTCAAAAAAAAGGAGGAGGTTCTCAATTCCTCGGAATCTTTTTTTTTATGTATTTTCAGCAATAATTTCGTCGTTTATGAACCGATTTCAAAAATTATTTTTTCTTTGGAATCGGCGTAGCTTACAAGTAGTCCCATCGTCATCATATCGGGATCTGATGATGGGATCCCAAGGAAATCGAGGGAATTTTTCAAATATCATAGGCACAATTGTCACGATTTGGGTTCTCGGAATAGTTTTTCTTAGAAGTCGGTTTCTTTTTGTTAAAATTATTTAGACAAAAATTATTAATTTGAAATTACAAACCAACGTTTTCACTTTATTTATTTGTATAGATAATACTAATTCTACTAAGATAATGCTACATAGTAGGCCAATACCTCCTTTTCAAGGAGAGGCCTATGTCCAGCAGTGGACTGTAAAAGGCTGTTGATGATGATGATGAATGCTACATAAACAGTCTTTATAGTTAAATGAAAGACATACTCTTTCTTCAAATAACTCATTTTGTATATAATCTTTTCAACAAATTCAACCATTGACGATTTAAAAAAATATGAGAGTCGCATCTACAGAACACGCGCCATTTAAATTCTATAAAAAGTAAATTAAAAAAAGAATAAATTCTACTTTACAAATGCTGGCCGAGTGAATGTAGTCTTTGCTTTAATTAAAAAGTTGTGCTGTCAATTAACAAAAAAAAAAGAAAAGTTGTCTGCGAATGTCAAAGTTTTGATTGAATTTTTTAAATCATTTAGTTTTATTCCGACGACACAATTGAAGTCTCATAACTATTTCAAATTAAAACTAAAATTTTCTTTTTTACTTTAAATAGAATTTAAAAACTACGCGAATGCTGTGCTTGACTGCGGTCTTGTTTGTATGATCACCAAATATCTGTTTCTGAGTTTGGGTGTTTTACTGTATGTATAATATGTATCTATTTACCAAAAAAGTATACTTATGTGAATTCTATCAGTCAAACTAGCATTCACTGTGCAAGCTCTGCTTACTTGAAAGCTAGATGGCGTTGTTTGTCATATGTCTGAAATGTTTTTTTTTCGGTTAAATTAATAAATCTGGTATTTTCTATACCGTTTAGTAGGGATAACTGTATCATCCATCATCCACAGCCTTTAACAGTCCACTGCTGGACATAGGCCTCTCCTTGAAAAGGAGGTGTTGGCCTACTGCTACTACTACGAGATAACTGTAGAATTATTAAAATTTACAAATACTTATTTCAATGTTTAGAAATTATCGAGGTTATTGAGATTGCTAATACAGAACAGATAAATAAATTTAAATAAATTACTTTTGATTTAACTATGGCAATAAAAGTAAACAAAATAATATTTTTAATGACATTATTTTATATTTAAATATAAGATTTAAATGGCTTTTGGTTTTAAACAAGATACATGCTTAGGTGAAACGTTTAGTAGGACTTTTCTATAATATGATAATTTTAACAAAAAGGAACCGACTTCAATGAAAAACTATTCCGAGTACCCAAATTGCGATAATTGTGCCTATGATATTTGGAGTTCCCTCGATTTCCTTGGGATCCCATCATCAGATCCCGATATGGTGACGATGGGACCTGTAAGCTAAGCTCATTCCAATGCAAAAAGAATTTTTGAAATCGGTTCATAAACGACGAAATTATCGCTGAACATACATAAAAAAAAAGATTTCAACGAATTGAGAACCTCCTTTTTTTTGAAGTCGGTTAAAAATGAATCGCTGAATGTGTTGCTAATTGTAATTCACGAGAACAGCTGAAACGATTTCGTTAATTCTTTATTTATAGTCCTTAGTCCTTGAAGTACGAGGATTATTCTTACGGAGAGAAAATTTAAAAGAATTATCTGAAAAAGTCTAAAAACAACACTTTTCAATATTCCCATACAAAAGATTCGTAATAGTACTTAAAAGTTAATTTCAGCTGCTGCGTAGAAAAACATTAGATACTAATTTTATATTGTGTACTACTACAGCTAGCCTAACCGTGACCACGAACTTGATAACCCTTTCGAAACGTCGGATCACAGAAGTTATCGTAATCTTGTAAATAATTTTATCGCAAATAAGTCACACTACATAACACAAGCTATGTTGACAATAATGTTGGATGGAATCATTTTATTTATTTGTATATAATCACGACTTTACGTATTTTTGTGATGAGGAGGAAGGGGTGTCGTGTTCCTCCAACACAAAGGGAGGATCCTCCGACCAGGCGAGGTGATCATGCCTGGCGGGCTACTGCCCAACAGTTGATATTGGGATGTTGTATGTATGTTAATCAGCGCGAGAATTTCACTTTCGCGATTCAGGATTAGTAGTTACTCAGTATAGATCGTTACGTGTTTTCTTCGTAGTTCAATGCTTCCTCGGTAGATGGCGCTGTTGTATGTTATACGCTTGCGCTGTATGTGGAAGTCGCCACAGTGATCTTATGTAAGAACTACCTAGATTATGTCGCACTTCCTTGTTAGAAGAAATTTGACATCGTCAGCTCCCCTCATCTCTGAATCGTCTAACGTAATTAATAAATGCATTCAAATGAACATATAATAATAATTGCATCATGAAAACTTATTGTTACCAAGTGTCATACCTTAATTTATCCATACATATATACAAATAAATAAAGTTGGAGTTTCTGTATGTAATATGAAATGAATAGTGTTTTACCAAATGCATATCAAAGTATCATCTTCCTAGCCTTATTCCCAAGTTTATTTGTATTCAGCTACTAGTTCAACCGGTTTTACCTGAATTTCTGTTTTTCCACGGAGCGACTGGCATCGGACCCCCGCGTATTCTTGTTGTCGTATTTCGTTGGTGAGTGTGAGACTGGAGGCCCAATCATTCTGCATCATTAAACCGGCCTTAGGAGGCCGGGAGAATGATGCAGAATTTTCTGACCAGGACGCCATGGTATGGTGACCTGCATTGCTGACACTCACGATGAGGATGGTGGCCTCTACTCCTGGATTCTACTCATGCTTTCCATCAGGCAGAGTAGAGTCACTTTGGTAGGCTTACATATAAAAAAAAAATAGCTGTCCAGTTGCAATAACAAAAAATCTACCGACTTTTATTGAAAGATAGATTGCCTGTACAAAAATAACGATATAGGCAACATTAAAGGGCGCGATTGCGTGTTTGAGCATAATAAATAGTTGTACCACGTATAAGGGCCACAGAACACTAGCTACTTTTAGCATCGGCGATCGGCAACTAGTCGCTTTTTAGAAGCTAAATACGGCGACCGAACGCTCTTCACCGCACACTTAAAAACGCCGCCCGCGGAGATTGAGTCGCTTTTTAGAAGCGCGACACAGTAGCTGAACGCTACTCTCCGCACACATTCGGATGCCGGTAGCATCGATTTGGCATCTGAACAGTCGCTAAAACGCGCGTTTCCGATACCGCGATCGAACGCAGGAAGTCGCTAAACTGTGATGTAGTATCGATGCAGTCGCAAAATCGCCGATCGCCGATGCTAAAAGTAGCTAGTGTGCTGGGGCCCTAAGACGGTTCGGTTCAGTATGGAAGGAATATTTGCGTGACAGCGACGAGATTTAGTATTATTGGAACTCCTAGTCTACTGTGAAGCACTCATAGTGGCCTTAGATGATTGGAAAAATGTGTCTATCCGTCGGACTGTCTGATTGTCACTCTGTTTGTTTCGACTAATCTCCGAAACGACTGTACCCTGTTTTGTAGAACTTCCACTTGCAGATATAAGGGTTAATTAATTTAGGCAACTTTTATTTTAGACTACCATCGCCCCTTGGTGTTACCTGTATCTTTACAACGACAAACGTGGGTAACACCGCGGTACAAAACTAGTAAAATTGGTGTGTCTGTTTGTAATATTAAAATAACCGATTTTTTTTAAATGCATATGTATGTAGACACGGTACATAAGCCCAAATATTTATTTTCACAATTTTTGTCTGTCTGTCTGTTTGGACGGCTGGACCAATTCCGACGGGACTTTCACTGGCAGATAGCTGATAATATAAGGAGTAGCTTAGGCTACCTTTTTAGAATAGTTTCTCCCCGCGGCGTTGCCCGCATTAAACATGGGTAACACCGCGGGGCTTGGCTAGTTATAATCATCCTACTAGCCATTATTCCCAAGTTTATTTGGGGTCGGCTACTAGTTCAACCGGTTTTACCTGAATTTTAGTTTTTCCACGGAGCGACTGGCATCGGACCTCCGCAACCCTAAGGGGGAAACAAAAATTCGAAGATTGAACTAGTTGTCAGTATATTTGAGGGCACTGACTTCCCAATAACGATTGCCATAAATGTTCATGACAACCGGGACCGACGGCATTACGTGCTCTCCGAGGCACGGGCGTGAATCACCTCCAAACTTCCAAACTCCGAGCAGCTATTAGGAATTTCCTAAGAAAATCCCAAAAACACTTTTTGGCCCGACCCGGGATTTGAACCCGACACCCGTTGATTAGCAGTCGCGTACGCTAACCACTAGACCAACGAGGCAGTCAAAAATAAAATAGCTATAAGTAGTTATAGGTAAAAAAATAAAATAAAAAACTGCTCAAAAATTTGAGAACCACAATCCAAACTCACTGAATTAAATGAAACAGGAAAAAAATTGTTGTTGAAAGCAAGAAAAAGTTTCGAAAAACCTAAATAAAGTTAAATCCAGTGAGATATCTCAAGTGTTTACGGTTGAAATGATTAATGCGAGCGTTTGAGTTTGAAGGATTGTTATTACTCAACATTTCGCGGTTTTTTATTGGACGCCATTTTGTTATATATTTGTTCTTTGGAAACAAAGTACAGGTTTGCAATAAATTATAGGTACACTATGTAGTTTTAATTAATTTATATTATTAAGCTAGTGTTCATTCCCAGAAGCAAACCCTGTCGCTCATCCTCTTTTCTCCTTCTTCATTCTCCTTCTCACACCTCGAGTTGCAACGACAATCCCTTTAGTGTTGCAGCTGTTCGGCTATGGAATACATTACGGCATGTAATACGTAGCAGTCCTTCTCTAAGTGTTTTCAGGATGAGAGCCAGAGAGATTCTGTCTGCCTTCTAGGTTTAGTGATAAGCGTTTGCGGCTGCTGATCAAGAAGTCTCGGCTTCGATTCCCGGGTCGGTTCGGGTCCCGTAAGATGTGTAAGATTATGTATAGGTTAGTTAAAATAGAAAGAGAGAGAGTTACATTTCGAATGTTAATTTAGAAGCAAGATATTAGTGCGTGCAAATATTTTCTTTCTATCCACTGCTGGGTTCCGGTCTCTTCTCAGGAGAGGGCCATACGTCCCCACTCTGACCGAGTGCGGGACTGGCAAGGCACTTTGTGGCTACATAATCTTGCCGTTTAACTAATCCGCGTGGTGACGCATTAAGAATACAGAGTGTCACCACCCCTATTCATCCCGCGGGTGTCGTAAAGGGCTACTAAGGGATAAATTACGCAAGACAACATCAACGCAAAGAGAAGGAAAACTTGAAACCAACCCTATACCAACCCTGGCCAGCGTGGTATAGTAGGCCAAAAGCTCCTTTCTAAGGAGAGGCCTATGTTCAGCGCTGGACTGTTGAAGGCTGTTGATGATGATGATGAATCTTGCCGTTGAATGTTTTTAAGCGGTCCAAAGGCCTCCAACTAAGCTTTACCACTGTTATCTAATGATAACAACCGGGACTGACTGCTTAACGAACACTCAACATATCATGCCATAAACGCCTATCCATCCAGCGTGATTATTTCAGCTTTATAAATAAACAGCGACATCCTAGTCTATTCAAACAACGTAATTATTAAACAAAACTTGTTCAAAACTCATTATAAAGTGTTTAAATATGATAATAAGGGGAGGTTCGCAACTTAAATACAACTTGAATGTAACTTGGCTTCGTAATCTCTACGAGAGGAGAGAGAATACCAATTTCTTTGCTTCGGAAGTATTTTAAAATATTCTCTGTGTGTATTTAGTTGGTAAATACGACAATTTAGATGGTAGTTCGCACGGACAATTCGGAAAAAGTTTGTGTATTATTTTGGGAAAAAGTACAGGCGGACCTTGGGGAGCTTCAAGCTGACAACTGGCGACAAGCAGCCCAGGATCGAATGGAGTGGCGTTCTCTTGTGTCGGAGGCCAAGACTCACTGTGGGTCGCTGAGCCAACGGAGTAAGTAAGTATTATTCTGGGACTTTTTTGGTACAGGAATTTTGGAATGTTGCTTTTTTTTAACTTGCAATGTATGAATGTTTGTTCGGGTGAAATCTTCTAACTCAATTTTGATGCAGAAATCTTCAAGTAATTGAGTTGATTTTGTATACAAGTTCAATTTGAATGACAATGAATGGTTAACTTTGTGATGTCATTGTAAATCCAACATGACAGCATATTCAAGATGGCGGACTATTTATTTTTTTAATGCACTTCTACAATATTGGTATCAAATGAAAGGACTTGTAAATAATAGTTCATAAATATTTATTCTTATAATTTATTACTAGAGATAAATATTCGAAAATTCTTCATTGGTGCTCCACTGATATTGATCTTAGCAAGATGATGTTTAGCCTATAGCCTTCCTAAAAATATGGACTATCTAACACTAAAATACGGCCGGCGTACGACACTCGAAACTGCAAGTTGAAATTTATTCGTAAAATATTGCTGTCTCTGTTTGACAAAATACAAAGTAGATACGAGTGCACCGCTGCACTGTATGTGTGTATGTGGATTGACATTCGTTCGTAGTAATTCGGACTATCTCGTAGAAGGTTCGGCTATCATTATTTTGGTCCAAGAGCCCAGAGCGATCAGACATAACTTATTTTCACATGGATGAAACCTTAACTACTCAGTAGCGTCTAGTGTACTTTTAAATACCTGCGTGTTTGTGGAACTAGATCTGTGACACCTGGGCAGATATCAGGTGAGAAAGGTAACTAAAAATAAGAGTTAACTAACTTAAATTAGTATGGCTGATCTTTATATATATTTTGTAGAATATTATTCTAAACTAGTTTCATAAAGTGTCAGACACTTTTCATGGACCAGAGCTTGTGTCAGACGCTTTAAAGATCGACAAAAAATTAATGAACTTTACTTATTTTTACATGTCTGATTTTTTAATATGTTATTAAAGTAACTATTACAAAGTTACATTTCATCAGTCAGACAAATTCGAGTGACCAAACATCTCTCAAACACAAAAATTATTCAGTCGGGAGTGCGATCATCATGCTATTTCAGAGCGAGTGAGACGTCCACAGCAACTTGGATCCCGTTTTTTAGGGTTCGATAGCCAAATGGCAAAAAACGGAACCCTTATAGATTCGTCATGTCTGTCTGTCTGTATGTCTGTCCGTCCGTATGTCACAGCCACTTTTTTCGGAAACCATAAGAGCTATACTTTTGAAACTTGGTAAGTAGATGTAATCTGTGAACCGCATTAAGATTTTTACATAAAAATAAAAAAATAAAAATACATTTTGGGGGTCCCCATACTTGGAACTGAAACTCAAAAAAATTTTTTCATCGAACCCATCGAGTAAAAAAATTAAATGTAATGAAAATACTAATTTCAATCTAAGATTTTCGCATTCTTGTTTCAACAACATGGGCTTCAACATTAAGTTGTTAAATATTAAAGTGAATTCATTTATTGCATGTATTTGTGATATGATATATGAGGATCCATTTTGTTTTATAAGGAAATATCTTTATTTTATTGTAAAAAAGATACCAGTTAGAAAAAGATATAAACAAAATATTACCACTACCACAAAAATATCACTATGATTAATTACAGCAAATATCTCCTAATCATCGCCATCATCGACGCAGTCATTAGAATAAATAAATCAATAAAGTAAAAAAAAAAAATCAGTAAATTGCAGTTTACGATTTATGACGTATTAAAAAAAAACTACTAACTAGATCTCGTTCAAACCAATTTTCGTTGGTAGTTTGCATGGTAATGTACAACATACATTTTTTTTAGTTTTATCACTCTCTTATTTTAGAAGTTAGAGGGGGGGGGGGGGGGACACACATTTTTCCACTTTGGATGTGTCGCTCGCGCAAACTATTCAATTTAGAATAAAATGATATAAGAAACCTCAACATCTTTTTTGAATACCTATCCATAGATACCCTATACGTATGGGTTTGATGAAAAAAATTTTTTTGAGTTTCAGTTCCAAGTATGGGGACCCCCAAAATGTATTGTTTTTTTTTTATTTTTATGTAAAAATCTTAATGCGGTTCACAGATTACATCTACTTACCAAGTTTCAAAAGTATAGCTCTTATGGTTTCCGAAAAAAGTGGCTGTGACATACGGACGGACAGACAGACAGACATGACGAATCTATAAACGTTCCGTTTTTTGCCATTTGGCTATGGAACCCTAAAAACGGGATCCAAGTTGCTGTGGACGTCTCACTCGCTCTGAAATAGCATGATGATCGCACTCCCGGCTGAATAATTTTTGTGTTTAAGGGATGTTTGGTCACTCGAATTTGTCTGACTGATGAAATGTAACTTTGTAATAGTTACTTTAATAACATATTAAAAAAAAAGCGGCAAAGTGCGAGTCGGACTCGCCCATGAAGGGTTCCGTATCAGCAAGTAACACCATATAAAAGTTCTTGTAGTTCGTTGTAACTCTCATCGATGTTTTTATACTAGTGTATTGATTGGATGAAAGGTAAATTGCGTGTTACCATTTATGACGTATTAAAAAAAAACTACTCACTAGATTTCGTTCAAACCAATTTTCGTTGGTAGTTTGCATGGTAATGTACAACATATATTTTTTTTAGTTTTATCACTCTCTTATTTTAGAAGTTAGAGGGGGGGGGACACACATTTTTCCACTTTGGAAGTGTCTCTCGCGCAAACTATTCAGTTTAGAAAAAAATTATATTAGAAACCTCAATATCATTTTTAAACACCTATCCATAGATACCCCACATGTATATGTTTGATGAAAAAAAAAATTTTGAGTTTCAGTTCCAAGTATGGGGACCCCCAAAATGTATTGTTTTTTTTCTATTTTTATGTAAAAATCTTAATGCGGTTCACAGAATACATCGACTGACCAAATTTCAACAGTATAGCTCTTATAGTTTCGGAAATAATTGGCTGTGACATACGGACGGACAGACAGACAGACAGACAGACAGACAGACAGACAGACAGACAGACAGACAGACTTGACGAATCTATAAGGGTTCCGTTTTTTGCCATTCGGCTACGGAACCCTAAAAATCAGACATGTAACAATAAGTAAAGTTCATTAATTTTTTGTCGATCTTTAAAGCGTCTGACACAAGCTCTGGTCCATGAAAAGTGTCTGACACTTTATGAAACTAGTTTAGAATAATATTCTACAAAATATATATAAAGATCAGCCATACTAATTTAAGTTAGTTAACTCTTATTTTTAGTTACCTTTCTCACCTGATATCTGCCCAGGTGTCACAGATCTAGTTCCACAAACACGCAGGTATTTAAAAGTACTCTAGACGCTACTAAATAGTTAAGGTTTCATCCATGTGAAAATAAGTTATGTCTGATCGCTCTGGGCTCTTACTCTATAATTGCTTGAAATTTGTGAAAATATGGATGAGTTTCGTACTATCGAAAATCATGAATGAAAACTCAATATTTTTTCGATTTATTTTGTGTAAGTAGTAGCATAATAATATGTGATATGTTATTGATGAAACAATATTAGAATAGTACATTGTTCACCGAGGGAGGAAAGGAACCGATTACTAGCGAGGGAGCAGTTTGTGGCCCGAAGGCGCAGCCTAGGGCCACAATACTCCCGAGGTAGGAATGGGACTTTCACCCGAGTGCTACACAGTGCTTTATACTACACCTGTGAGGAACATTTAAAGTATTTATAAAATAAAATCAAAACGTAAGACGCCATGTAAAACACAATTTAGCTTAGAATTTGACATAATATTTATAAATATTTCGCGCTTCTTTTGTTTTTTTTTATTCTTCACAAAAGGATGTCAGTGGCACGGAGATTCCATATTTATATTATATGAAAACTCCTTGACAGGCGCGCGCCATAGATAAGATAACACATGAGAAATGAAAATTCATACAACTTTCTCTCCCGCTAAAACACGTTAGAAATGGATTTTCATACATTTTTTCCTCCCGCTTATTTAGGTCAAGGAAAAGACTAACTTTCTCTTTTCATTTTCAGGGAATATTGACTACTGTTCCGATCAGGTGTAGTATAAATATTTTTGTTTATAAGACAGAAAAAAACAAAATGAAAACATGACATTTACAATGTAAAATATGTAAAATTTAATTTGATTATATTTTATTCTAGATTAGTTTATTTTGAAAAATAAAGACGTTATTACCTAAATAAATACAGTCTAAGTCCGAATATCAACATATCATCGTGGAAATATGTTTATACTGCAAATGATCTTGGTATACCGTTAGTATGGACAATTCAGCCTCCGGGGGCCCCATAAATCGTATTTGTAGTTCAATCTAATTAGCATAGATATAGGGATGTAGATATAAATTATATAACTTGATGTGATTGATTTAAAGTTATTTTTTTTTAAGTTTTTATTAAGGTTCTGTATACTAAGTGTAAACACAAAACCCTATTACTATGGAACCCCAAAAAAAATAATGTTTTTTTCTTGTGATTCGTTTTACAGAAATATGTAAAACTGTTATCTACTATTTACATAAAATCAGTTATGCTTTTCAATTTAAAGTAAAATAGTTATAAGTATTAGAAATTATTATGATTTAAGTTTGTTTGTTGAAATATTTTAGTTTTCATAAAAGGGAAGACATGTTTTTACATGACCATGATCTGTCTGTTCCAGAGATTAACCGGAACAAACAGACAAAAGATTTCTAAATAAATTTTTGGATGTACACTAGTGTGACATCTACCGAAGAAACATTGAACCACGGAGTAACTTATCCTGAATCGCGATATAGAAATTCTCATATCCAACATCAACCGATGGACAGTGGCCCGCCACGCATGATGACCTCACCTAGTTGGAGGATCCTCCCTTAGTGTTGGAGGGACATGAAATCCGTTCCTCCACAAGATAAACGTAGATCAATGTTGTCTGTACTCACAATGAGGATGGTGACCCCTACTCCTGGATTCTACTCGTGCTTTCCATCAGGCAGAGTAGAGTCAGTTTAGTAGGCTTAAATAAATAAATAAAAACTATTAATTTAACATTTCAAACAGACACTCAAATTTAGTTTTTTTGGTATTGATTAAGTCAAGTTATTATTCTAAACAGAGTTATAGTATTTTCTTATAGTGTAAACCAAATTGATTTTAAATATATTAAATCGATTGTACCGTAACAATATAAACTTGTAGCGACATTTTATAAATATTATATTTTGAAGTGGACATACGCCATGTTTTATCTAACGGTCGGTACAGCAGGCATAATAGAAACATGTCAAAAATAAAAGCATTCCTCCTTTTTTGTGTGATCTGTGGTGAGTTCCTTTTTTTTAATTCAAAATAGCGTCTAAAAATTATTTCTAGTGCTTTTGGGTACGTATCTATGGTAGATTCTTTTTTTAAATTCACTTTTATTTTGTAGATTCTGTGGAGTTTGAATATTTCTGTTTTGGTTTGGTAAAACTTTTGTGTACTTTTTATTGTATTTTTGTTGTTGTTTCCATGTAGATATAAAAAAATTGTTTTTTTTTTAAATATTTGTATTAAGTGCTTTTATCTTTATCTTTTGAAATTTAAATTAACATTTTGTGTTAGGTACAGATTTTAAACAAATTGTGTAAAAAAATTTTTTTATATTTTTTTTATTTATGTAAAGAGTAAACAATGTCCTTTCTCAGGTTCTAGACTATCTGAGTACAAAACTTCATTTAAATGGGTTCATTAGCATTGACGTGAAACCGCAATAGACAGATAGACAGAGTAATTTTTGCATTTATTAAATTAGTAACGATGACACTTCTGAATAATGCAGCTGTTGATTGGTAATCATCATCAACAGCCTTTAACAGTCCACTGCTGGACATAGGCCTCTCCTGGAAAAGGAGGTATTGGCCTACTATACCACGCTGGCCAGACGGGTTGGTATAGGGTTGGTTTCAAGTTTTCCTTCTCTTTGCATTGATGTTGTCTTGCGTAGTTTATCCCTTAGTCGCCTTTTACGACACCCGTACTCTTAATCCGACACCACACGGACTATTGTAAGTTTATTGGTAAAATATAATTCAATAACCGTTTAATAGATCCAGATAATAATATGACCCCACTACAAATTCACAAATTATACATCTTTATAATATTCGTATACGAATAACATTTGTAATCTTACAAATTTGACATGCTTTTGCGCACCAAATTCGTTTAAAAACACGTGCAAGGGATACAAAACTTGTTTATTTGGCGTATATGGTAAATAATAAAATGTTTAGATAAAGGTTTTGCCTTATAAGATTATTTTAATACGCATATTAGTTCCGTCCGGTGTCCGTGTGGTGACGGATTAAGAATACAGAGTGTCACCACCCCTATTCATCCCGCGGGTGTCGTAAAAGGCGACTAAGGGATAAACTACGCAAGACAACATCAATGCAAAGAGACGGAAAACTTGAAACCAGAGCTTTTTTTTTTATGTGTGGAAAATCATCATGGACCGTCACCCCATCGGGGGTTACGGCGGGGTGGTGTGTCGGACTTGAACCGACTAAAAACCACACAGTGTGCCCTCTTCGCGCTTCTCCGTTTAGGAGGAGGAGAAGTCCAGGGTGGGATCTCTTTCTGAACTTCTCCAGCGCCTGCCCGCTCCTGATGCGGGCACCGTCTCTGTTCGACGACCCTCTATTAGACTTGAAACCAGCCCTACACCAACCCGTCTGGCCAGCGTGGTATAGTAGGGTAAAACCTCCTTGCTAAGGAGAGGCCTATGTCCAGCAGTGGACTATTCAAGGCTGTTGATGATTGATGTTTAGTTCCGTCTGCATATTCTATTGCTCGCAGCGTGATTTTATAACGATGCAACAAAGTATACCATCAATAAAGTTATTGTGAGCCAATACCATGCGGTTGAGGATTTTTTTTAGAACTTTTAAAGAGAAACAATTTTGCCGTAGATTGTTTTGCGGAACTCTAACCGTTCATGCAGTTCACGCATCAACAGCTCTCAAAAGGAATAAATTTCCCCGTTTTTATGCCCCTATCCATTGAGACTGCCTTGGTGATGCAGTGATAGCGTATGTGATTGCTGTGCTTGAGGTCTCGCGTTTGATTCCCGTAAATACATACGACGCCAACAGATGTTTCAATGTGACTTTATTTAAAACGTCATTTGTTGGCAAAAGTACCTACAGTTATTTTTTTACTAAAGTGCCAAAGAAAAAGTAGTTATTATACCTATATTAACATTATTTAAAAAAATAGACATACCTGATTACGTCAGAACAGATAAGAGTTACACGATAGAAAGAGACGCAATTGTAGGTAAATATAATCATAGGTGCTTCGGCGCTGTGCAATCTGAATTGAACTTAATGTAATGACAACGAGGGTCCCCATTTCTTTAATTTGCTTTTCGGAGTGAGTCTTCTGTACTGGTACTATTATGTATTCTGTGAGTAATATGTCAAAAGTATTGACGTTTCTAACCAAAACTTGTTTTATTTTCAGCGCTGTTCTCCGCATCATCAGCTAGACCACAAACCCTCGACTCAAGCACCTCTCCTGGCCAGGACTCAGCTCAGAACCCATTATCTTTCCTCTCGCTGCCACTACAACTGCCCATGTCGATATTTAACAGCATGATGAAGAATTAATAATACACCAGGCTTTTATTTCAATCCCTTCCCACTTAATAATTTGCTTGAAATGTAGGTACATATGATTGGGTTGATACATTTGGCATGCAGCATGCTTTTGTAAAGTAACACAATAGAATTTAAATTTAAATGTTAATACAACAGCGAAAAATAATAATAAAAAATACAAAAGTAAATCAATAATTAAAATACAGAAAGGGAGATCGTTTTGTGGGGTTCCGTAGTATATGACTCGGAACGCTTATAGATTCACTAAGTCCGTCTGTCCGTCCTTGACCTACCGCCCAAATGGTTGGTGCTAGAAAGATGAAACTTTGAACGAACATGTGTTGTAATTACGTCGACAAAGTGCTTACAATAAAAGTGCAAACAATAAAATTATGAAAAACATATTTATTGGGGAACCTCCCCTACTCGTAATGTGGGGATGATTTTTTTTTCTTGCGTCTATACTATCGTGTGGGGTATCATTAGATAGATCTTTTAAAAACATAATAGAGTTTGCTAAATTCACTTTTATCGTTCCGAAGTTCATAACTCGGAACTCTTATAGATTCGTCATGTCAATATTCCCTGAAAATGAAAAGAGAACGTCAGTCTTTTCCTTGGCCTGAATAAGCGGGAGGAAAAAATGTATGAAAATCCATTTCTAACGTGTTTTAGCGGGAGAAAAAGTTGTATGAATTTTCATTTCCCATGTGTTATCTTATCTATGGCGCGCGCCTGCCCAAGGAGTTTTCATATAATTTAAATAAGGAATCTCCGTGCCACTGACATCATTTTGTGAAGAATGAAAAAAAAAACAAAAGAAGCGCGAAATATTGGTCAAATTCTAAGCTAAATTGTGTCTTACATGGTGTCTTACGTTTTGATTTTATTTTATAAATACTGTAAATGTTCCTCACAGGTGTAGTATAAAGCACTGTGTAGCACTCGGGTGAAAGTCCCATTCCTACCTCGGGAGTATTGTGACCCTAGGCTGCGCCTTCGGGCCATAAACTGCTCCCTCGCTAGTAATCGGTCCCTTTAATCCCTCGGTGAACAATGTACTATTCCTTTAAACAATAAGCAGCCAAGTGCGAGTCGGACTCGCCCATGAAGGGTTCCGTATCAGCAAGTAACATCATATAAAAGTTCTTGTAGTTCGCTGTAACTTTAATCGCTGTTTTTATACTAGTGTATTGACTGGATGAAAGGTAAATTGCGTGTAACGATTTATGACGTATTAAAAAAAAACTACTCACTAGATCTTGTTCAAACCAATTTTCGTTGGCAGTTTACATGGTAATGTATAACATATATTTTTTCTAGTTTTATCACTCTCCTATTTTAGAAGTTAGAGGGGGGACACACACATTTTTTCCACTTTGGAAGTTTCTCTCGCGCAAACTATTCAGTTTAGAAAAAAATGAAATTAGAAACCTCAACATCATTTTTGAACACCTATCCATAGATACCCCACACGTATAGGTTTGATGAAAAAAAATTTTGTTTTTTTTCTAAATGTATTGAAAAAATGTATTGTTTTTTTTCTAAATTTTTGTAAAAATCTTATTACAGTTTACATACATCGACTGACCAAATTTCAACTAGTATAGTAGGCCAAAACCTCCTTCTAAGGAGAGGCCTATGTCCAGCAGTGGACTGTTAAAGGCTGTTGATTATGATGATGATGAATGTTTAAAATAGAGTTTTGGATTACTACCCTCTCTTGAGAGGAGACCCGAGCCCAGCAGTGGGACGTTATGGGTTGTTGATGATGATGATGATACTACGCTGACTAAATGGTTTAGTTTAGTTTTTTCTTTTTTTGCAAAGCTGATGTCCTGTGTATTAAGCTCATTTAGTCGGCTTTTACGACAGGTTTATCCTTGGAAAGAGGATGTTGCGACATTTACAGAGGACTGCGGCGTGAAGCGGAACGAACAGTACCGGAAGGTACGACCTCACGACGATCCAACGGCCGAGACTCGCTTCTTATGGCTTCACCGTAGACGGACTGACCTAATCATACCTCAACGAGAAAACGACCAGTATTACAGTCCACTGCCTACTACGTTCACCTGAACCCTAAACATGGTCCTTCGAGCCGGATTTGATTGGCTAGTTTGCACCCTTAGCCATCTCTCACGACACTCACAGGATGAATAGGGAGTACTTCGTATTTTAAATCCACCACCACTTGGATTAAAACCATTGATGGTATAAAAATAAAGACATATAAAAAAACTAACTATATTCGATACCGAAACATGAAATTTAATGCATCAATAAATATTGAAAAAATTTAATAGCCAAATTTTTATTCATTGTTTAGCCAATATAAATTGCATTTTTCATCTAATCCAAATTTCTGGCTGCGTTTCATCCTAGGTTGGTGCTTCTTGGTGAGATCTAGTAGCAGGGAGGTTGCTGCGAACATGGGCAATCACATGGGTTGGAAGGTGGTGGAGGACAGGGGTTTGTCTGAGGGTTTGGACCGGGGCCAGGCTGAGGTAAGGATTGTGGGCATTGACAGGGGGTGTATACTGTTGCAGGGCCGGTGCACGGTGGGCAAGGCCTAGCTAGGCAGATGGATGGATTGCTGATGAGAGGCTGGCCTTGTTCACCGAAGCATACTGTGCTGCCATCGCAAGTAGTGTAGCATCGCCACGGCGCTGCTGCCGCGTAAGTGATGAGTGCTGAAAATCACACGTGTTTTTAATTGATTGTGTGGTGACTTCCACATACAACAGCGCCATCTACCGAAGAAACACTGAACCACGAAGAAACACGGAACGAGCTATATGGAGTAACTAGTAATCCTGAATCGCGATAGAGAAATTCTCACGCCAAAACATTAACTGTTGGGCCGTAGCCCGCCAGGCACGATCACCTCGCCTCGTCGGAGTCCCCTTTCTTTGGGTTGGAGGGACAGGATACACCAGTTCCTCCACAATTTCCTTCCTTACCTTTTATTTGATGGTCACAATGATAGTGTTCAGTATTGCGATATATGCATGCTAAAATCATTAAGTCAAACGCATTCACTAATGGATGAAAGTGAGTTTGAGAAATTCGTTTTGTCGTATTTCGTTGGTGAGTGTGAGAGGCCCAATCATTCTGCATAATTCTCCTCTTCTCTGGAGGCTGAGATAACGATGCAGGAACATCTTACTAAGCAACCATGGTGTCGGTCACCACGGTGCATTGTATACTCACAATCAGTACCCCTACTCCTGGATTTTACTCATTCTTTTCATCAGGCAGAGTCACTTTAATAGGTTTAAATATAAAAAAATATACTTAAGGCCAGTTTCCATGGTGCTGATAAAGTTTATCAGAAACTGCTGAAACTAGCCCTTCGTTTTGTATTGTTATTCGTAACAATTAAATCTACAAACAAGTAAACATGCATCTATGTACTTACCAAGAACCAATAGTGCCTTCAAAGCCATTGCGTTGACAGTAACTTAAACTTGAAAGACATACGCTTTTATAGTTCCGATTTTATTTACGTACGCTCCAATGATAGTATTTTAACGGAGAAAATCAATTTGAATCGGAACTTTATTTGATTTGAAAAGGCATTGTTGCAGGTTAAAATTCACTACATTTATGTGAACGAAAACCATTACATTTTTCCTTTATCAATATTGCTTTGAATGTTCAACGGGTTGATGAAAGAAATTATAAATCTGGTCCGAAGAAATATCTAATAAATTTTATCATGATATACGTCTCTGTGTGGTGATGTTATAAAAAAATTGTTTTAAAAAACTAAACAAACACGCTTTTGAACTAAAAAGTAGGAAATAATTTTAATGTAACAAAGCGTGGGGCGACGTTATTGAAATATTTTCAGAAAGCACCACACGCTTTGTAACATTAAAATGTTTTTCTACCTATCTAACGATACCCACACGATGGGGTAGGCGAGAAAAAAAAACCCACTTTACCTGTAGGGTAGGTACCCCAAATAAAATATTTTTCGTGATTTTATTCTAGTACTTTGTTGGCGTAATAAAAACACGAATTTACGCAGTTTCATCTTTCTAGTACCAACTGTTTGGGCAGGGTCGAGGACGGACGGACGGACATGACGAATCCATAAGGGTTCCGAGTCATGAACTACGGAACCCTAAAAAAGGATACGAATCGTTCTACTTGCCGACGTTTCGAACGGGTATACGGGTGATCACGGGTAGAAGGTATCGAAACATTTTTAATTTGATCGCGAATAAGTCCCGTTTATAGTAAAAAAGTGAGTATGTGTAAACGCGAAAGTCTAAAAACAGTAACATTACGGCAGTTTATAAAGATCTTCTTCTCCCTAGCTTTATTCTCAAGTTTATTTGTGGTCGGCTAGTAGTTCAACCGGTTTTACCTGAATATCAGTTTTTCCACGGAGCGACTGGCATCGAACCTCCGCAACCCTAAGGAAGAACTGAAATTCGAAGATTGAACTAGTTGTCAGTATATTTGAGGGCACTGACTTCCCAATAATGATTGCCATAGATGTTGATGACAATCGGGACCGACGGCTTTACCTGTTCTTTGAGGCATGGGCGTGAATCACCGCCAAACTTCCAAACTCCGGGCTGTTAATAGAATTTTTTCTAAGGAGAACCCAAAAACACTTTTTGGCCCGACCCGGGATTTGAAACCGAGACCTCTTGATTAGCAGTCGCATACGCCATTTACTAGACCAACGAGGCAGATGCTTCTGCATAAATTGGCCTCCGGTTACTCACTCACTAACGAAACACTACAGCACGAATGCTATCATTTGAGGTTTCTCTGTGAGGGTAAAGCCACTGGTCGTTACCACTGTTATAAACCCATAGTTAAGAAATTCTTAAGTTTCCTTTTACTGGGTCACCCCTTATTCGACATTTTTCCTTATCTCCAGTTTTCATATATTACGACAATTAACCTTTGATTAGGTACTTGAGCCGTAGAGAGCCTTAATAAGAAAAATACTTGACTTCTCTCAAACGAATGTCGCAGCAATAATTAAATTTGACGAGATTAATTTTATTTAATTTTCTCTAACCATCCGTGCGGAAAAAGACTTTATGCCAAGGGTTAAATTTTGTTTTTGATATAACATAGCTTTATATGTTGCCGTAACTGCAAACCTTAAATTAGAGACATTTAGAGATATACAGGCCATAATGTTTTAACTACAATATATAAAACCACATGCTCGAGAAATGTTGATTGCGAACAAGCATTTGACTGTGTTTACGTCCTATTAATTAAAATAACTGACATCTGTTTGAATGAAAACAGTATATAAAACGGATTAAGGTACTTAAATTTATGTTAGAATGAAAGTATAATAAATTTGAGTAGTTGGATGTATAAAATCAATAACATTATACAACTATTTCAAAAAGGTGTACCTCAAGGGTCTATGCTAGGACAGTCATTGTTATGTCAACTGCTTCGTTACTCTAGCGATTATCGTCTAGTCTAGTCGTCGACTAGATGTCTCGGGTATGAGCGGGCAAAAAGCGTTATTGAATTTTTCTAATTATAGAAATGCTTATTAGCGACTCGGCAAACGTAGTGTAGGGCGCCCACAGGCCAGGTGGAGCGACGAATTACGCAGAGTGGTTGGCAGAAGTTGGATGCGAGAAGCCCTTTATCCATCACAGTGATGTGCAATGGGAGAGGCCTATTTCCAGCAGTGGACTGAGATATGCTGATGATGATAATGGTATCCTGAAATTTGACCTGTCCTGCTCCTGATCTCTCCCCGATCGTTTTGAATAGCAGTCCAGTTGTGTGAGTGAGGGTTCAGTTAGTTGATCTATGTTTGCGCATACGCTTATAATAGCAAATATCCTGCGTAATTAGTTGCTCTCTGTTGAGAACTACATTGTTTTGTCAGAATATTTGAATGTAAACTTTAAGTTGTGTGAGTTAGAATTGTACTTAATGTTGGCTATGTATGTAAGTTAGGTAAGTTAGGAAGTTGTTTTCACTTAAGTTTTAGTTCGGTAATCTGTCAGCTCGGTAGGAGTAGTTCTGGAACTTTTAGCCGATAACAGTTTTGAGCTACAGATTTGCGACCAAGATAGCTAGTCGATCTATTGTTTACGTTTCCAAATTTATCTGTAAAAGGAATATTTCTACTATTGTCTTCTGTTATATGGAAGTGGCTTTAGGTGATTGGAAATAATCACTGACGTTAAGCAACGACGGCGCGGTCTGTCCCTAGATGGGTGACCGTTTGTAGCATGATATGTTATGAGCGTTTCCGTAATTCGGAGGTCACGTTAAGCAGTCGGTCCCGGTTGTCATTATTAGATAACATTCGTGAAGCTTGGATCGGGCAGCTTGAAAACATCCAACGGTATATCCAACGGACGTTATGGGTTGTTGATAATCATTTATATCACTTTTCCTCATACTTCCTACTTTCTTATCGAATTCTAATAGTGTTCCATTTATGCTTCTAATAGTGTTCTTTGTGATGAAACTGACTATATAGTCAGTTTCATCACAAAGAATCTTTCGTTTCTTGGTCTTGTGATCAAAAAATAGTTTTCCTTTAAAATCAAAATGTGATTGTTTTAATTACAATTTAAGGAAATTAAACCTAAAAACAGATAAAATTAGAATCATATTATTTAACTCACACACCAAGCTTGAACGCATGATTTAGTATAGTTTAAATAATAAAATTTTTAAAACAATTTATGCTTTCATAGCAACCATTTCACCGCAAATTATTCGATGATATTGTTAAAACAAATATGGCGGCATTAGTATAAAAGGGCAGGAATTTGTGTGAATTTTACACAAGGTTGTCGACCATGGGGCGTTTAACGGCATTGGGTATAATAGGTAAAGAATTATATAATTGTTTTGCTTTTAAAAACATCACTTCATCTACAAACAAAAACAACATCGCTTAACTATAAATAGTTTGTTATACATGTCAAACATTCCAATTATTCAAGCCATTATTAGATAACATTTAAATTTCCAATTTTGACATATGTCATTGATTAAATGTCATGTGTCAAATTAAAGCCGCAGGTCAAAGCAGCAAAGCTAAAGTCGTCACAAAATAAGAAGCCCGTTTTGACATTTGTCATTTGACATGCCGCGATAACATTGTATGAACGTCTATGTAAGAAATTATTGAAAAATGAAATTCATAATCCTATTTAATTACTATGTTACCCATATACTATCACAAAGCGTTTCATAAATAAGCATCAAGTTTAACTTTATATTGAAAAAAACACGAACTAATCGCCACGATGACAAATGTCAAAACGGGCTTCTTATTTTGTGACGACTATAGTATAAAATAGTAACCTAAGTTACTTCTTATGTCATCAGCTATTTGCAAGTGAAGGTCTAATTAATATCGGCACAACCGTTCCAGAGTTTGATCCAAAAAATCGTTTTTAAAAGTTGTAAATGTGAAATTACTAAGAGACAATACATTTTTTTCTTAATTTTTCTTAGCAAAGTGGCAACACACTCTCGAGTTGCAGATGTCCAAATGCTATAAACAAAATCTACTAATTTATTTTTATCAACAGCACTTGTAGCATCGGCAGCGGCTGCTCCTGCGCCGCAGTTTGGTCCATGTCAGCCCCCTCCACCGCCGGGTCCGTGCGAGTCTAACTGTCTCCCACCGCCTTCCGCGGCCCCAGGACCGTGTCCCTGTGATCCTTGCGGCTTGGCACCTAGTAAGTATTTAAAACCTCATATACTACCTTTTTGTAGGAGAGGTATGTTTCCTCTTTGAATCTTGAGTGATTGATTCTTGAATACAAAGACAAGAGAGGAGATATTGACATGAACAACATCCTAGTTGTTCAAATTAAGAAGCCTTTCATCAAGACATTTCATATACATTCAAAGAGTTGAACAGTAATCAATGGCACCTCTAAAGATATGACTTCATCGACAACCTTAATTTTGTTAATCAATAGATGGCGGCTAGAATCGTTAGTGTGTATAAGCCAGTTGTGTCTGAATTTGGATCTCAAAATAACACTAAGATAACATTTTTATTTTATCACTAGAGTATGAAGCACTACAGAGAGTACAGACTCTCTCCACATAATTTTTCAGTACAATTCTATACAAGTACCGTTTAATTCTTTCAGCGCAATGCGGAGATGGACCCGTAAAAGTCCTGATCCAGAAGAACTGCGTTCCTGAACGCTTGAGAGCCGCTGGCTTCCAAGAGATCCCAGTGCCCGGAGGCACATTCTACATCAGCCCGTCCCCTGACGTCATCATCCAGCCTCCTCCAATCCTCGTTCGCCCACCACAGCAAGCTCCGATCACACCTGCAGCAATCACGGTGCAACCACCACCACTTCCACCTGTGACTCCAAGACCAATTGTTGTCAGGCCACCTCCTCTTGACCCGATAACTCCACCTCCGGTACTCGCCAGACCCTCACCGTTGTTGCCAATCCAACCACCACCAGTTGTAGTTCGAGTGCCAAAACCTGATCCGATCCAACCAGCACCGATCAGTGTAACCCAGCCACGTCCTGCGCCTGTGACACCACCACAGATCGTTGTGAGACAGCCAAGACCACAATGCCTTCAGCCACCAACCATCTGCGTATCGACTAATTCGCTCTCATCGCAAGGTAGCCCTGGGTCTGGGCCAGGTAACTCACAAGCGGGAGGTTCATCAAACAACCAGAATCCATGCGACTGCCAAGCCCCACCACCTTTCTCATCCAATTCGCCTTGCCCCTGTGAGCAACAGTTACCTCCTCCTGACAACTGTTCTTGCCCATTGTCCGGCGAGCAACCCTCACCATTCCAATGAAGAGCTAATAGTTTAAGACTTATTATGAAAGACCTAAATTAAAATTAAGATAAGAAGCAAAATTGACTGTTATGGGGGTTATCTAAAATATGGGGGATAAGTGAAGAGTGCAAGATTAAGACCATCTGGTGCACAGAGAATTACCAGCTTCCTCTGTGTCCCATAACAGGCAATACCCTCATATAACAAATATCCCCAAAATGGTTCAATTTTGTCCAATAAACTTGTTAGAATGGTATGCAAGGTCATGGGTGTAGAGAATACATGACTTAGCATGCGTAACTCATATAGAAAGAAAGAAGAATTGAAGGAAATACCAACCGACAACCTTGACGTCAAGTATTGCGAGATTTAACAGTAAAGGTACCAACGGCATCTAGCAGTTGATAGTGGAATTTTTACAACATTATATGGTGAGTAGCGACATCTAGTAGCTAGAAGAAAAACTAAAGTTTTCACTAGAAGCTGTATTGGCCTTTGAAAAAGAAATTTGGGTCTTTTTATAAGTTTTAGATAATTATTTTAGTATTTATAAAGATCTCTTTTAAAAATAATAACGACGACAACAGCTTGTATTTGGATAAACGATAAAATAGTATAAAGTTACCCGTAACTAGTATTAAGATTGTGTTGAAAGACTTACAAATGCGTATTATTAATTATTTTATATATGTAACCATTATATGACATTCAATATATATACACATGTACAAGAAACTAAGTTGTTTTATTTAATAATATTTTTTGGAGTGCGTTACCCCAGGAAAACCAAAAAAAAAATTGAGCTTTACAGAGGTGAGAAGATAACAGAAAATTAGTGTGTTCTAAGGATTAATTTGTTACAAATAGCATGTAGTAGGTTAACAGTTTTTCGGCAAAAACAGATATTGTTTTAGTAACTTTCAAGCGATACACCAGCATTTTTTTGTAAATCCATCCCAGCAAAATATTCAATAAACACAACAAACACAAAAGCCATATATTCATGTATTTCGTTTGGGTCTGAGACGATTTAAAAAAATATATTGCATGGCTAACGCACACATAATTTTTCGGCCTATAGCATTGCACTGGTAGAAGATGATATAATAAATAAAGATATACAAACAAAAAACCCTACTGCTTCAAAGAAATAAATTGAAAAGAGAAAAACAAGTATCACAACATCTATGTCTAATATATAAAATTCTCGTGTCACAGTTTTCGTTGCCATACTCCTCCGAAACGGCTTGACCGATCTTTATGAAACTTTATATGCATATTCAGTAGGTCTGAGAATCGGCCAACATCTATTTTTGATACCTCTAAAACGCGAGCGGAGCCGCGGGCATCAGCTAGTTATATATAAAATTCTCGTGTCACGTGTTTATAATTAAACTCCTCCGAAACGGCTGAGCCGATTCTCATAAAATTTTGTGTGTGTATCGGGTAGGTCTGCGTATCGGTCAACATCTACTTTTCATACCCGTAGGACGCGAGCGGAGCCGCGGGCATCAGCTAGTAATATATAAATTTGAAGATACTAATGCATTATTTTGTAAGTTACTAAACACTTTATGGTGCCGCACGCGTAGACAAAAGTAGTTTAGTTTTATAATCCTTTGTCCGTGGATAATAAAGTTTTGTTTTTGCTCGCCTGCAGCACCACGAAGTGTTAGTAAGCTTACAAAACTGTGCATTAGTCAGTCCAATATTATATAGAAATTTTATACTTGTTTTTTAAGGTTCCGAAGTTTATGACTTAGATTCGTCATGTCCGTCCGTCCGTCCGTCCATCCTCGACTTACCGTCCAAACGGTAAGTGCTAAAAAGATGAAACTTTGCATGAATATGTGTTGCTATTACGTCGACAAAGTGCTACAATAAAATTACCAAAGGTATTTTTATTTGGGATAAACATTAAAGTGTTTCTAAGACATTTTTTGACTTAAGTATCCGTTTGCGAGGAATTCCACTTTAAAGGGCACTTTTTTGTAAGAACAGGGTGTCGTACAGTGAAATTATTCTCGAGAAATTTTTGCATATGTAGTAGTGTGTATATTACTCAGATCTTAGAGCGCGTTTCCACTATATCGTTCTGGCCTATACAAAAATGTTTCGATATCCTAACATTACTATTTAATTTTATACTTATCCCTAGCAACACTCTGATTTTTCTTTAAAATAAAAACAAGTTTTTATTTTAAAGAAAAAGGTTTTGACTTTATAAAAAAAAAGGTGTGTGTGCGATTCACACACGATAGAAGTGAAACTTCAAAGAGGAGAGATCGATATATAGTTATTTTTTTCCTTTCATCTAGGTTTTTAAAACTCCGGTTGATCTACGGGGGCGTCAAAATTTTTGTTACTTTTGGCGTAGGACGCACCGTTTTTGAGATATTTCAATTTAAAGTAAAAAATTGTCACTTGATAGTGGAAAGTGGAAACACGCACAAAACCAGAATAAACCAGTTTACGCTGTCCGCAGGTGCCACGTGACCATACACTACTACAAACGCAAAAATTTCTCCAAGCTAATTTACCTGTAAGTAAGTAAGTACAGTCGCTCCGTGGAAAAACTGATATTCAGGTAAAACCGGTTGAACTAGTAGCCGACCACAAATATTATTGGGAAAGAAAATAAAGTTAAAGTTTTCAAAAGAAAATAAAGTTAAAGTTTTCAATAAACGCTTATTTTTAAGTAGTTTTTTCTTTAATTTATTACGAAACAAAACTTACACACAGCGTCAACTAGTCCTAAACGTGCTTCAAGCTTGTAATAGGTACTAGACAACTTGTATAATACATTCATAAACATACTATTTTTATGTAAATACATAAATATTGTACATAGAAAACACCCAAACTCTGAAACAAATTCGACCCAGGAATCAAACCCGAGACTTCTTGATCAGCAGCCGCATACGCCAATCACTAGATCAACAAGGCAGTCGATAACAGTGTAATGCATATACAAATTCGGGCATATGCATTGACAGAGTGGAACGCCTGCGTATTTCTACCCCATATCGTGTTACTCGATGTCATACCTTCATTCCACCAATTAAAACTGTACCTACATAACTACTTTGATTAAATTAAAAGAACGTCACATTTGACGCGCGCATTTTCCTCTCTAAGTTGCGTATAAATAGGAAATCTGTCAAAGCTGAAACGTTAACATAGGTCCTCGGTGCGTATATTGTGCTGTGTTTCAATGACGACTAATTGGTATAGCACAAGATAAATTATTTTCATAGAATATTTTCCTTTTTTAACCTACTACGGCAAAACCAAAGGGGGGTTTTGATTTTGACAGGCTATGTATGTGTGTATGGGGCCGTCCATTACCACGTGGTCATTTTTTTGGCATTTTTCATGGGCCCTATTAAATGTATGATTAAGTATGTAATCAAAAAAATATTTATATCACTACATAGTATCAGAGAATAATATCGCTTTCTCTGTCCCTATGTATGCCTAAATCTTTAAAACTACGCAACGGATTTTGATGCCATTTTTTAGGGTTTCGGTGCCAAATGGCAAAAAACGGAACCCTTATAGATTCGTCAAGTCTGTCTGTCTGTCTGTCTGTCCGTCCGTATGTCACAGCCACTTTTTTCCGAAACTACAAGAGCTATACTGTTGAAATTTGGTAAGTAGATGTAATCTGTGAACCGCATTAAGATTTTCACATAAACATGGACAAAAAACAATACATTTTGGGGGTCCCCATACTTAGAACTGAAACTCAAAAAAATTTTTTTCATCAAACTCATACGTGAGGGGTATCTATAGATAGGTGTTAAAAAATGATGTTGAGGTTTCTAATTTCATTTATTTCTAAACTGAATAGTTTGCGCGAGAGACACTTCCAAAGTGGAAAAATGTGTATCCCCCCCCCTCTAACTTCTAAAATAAGAGAGTGATAAAACTAAAAAAAATATATGTTGTACATTACCACGTAAACTACCAACGAAAATTGGTTTGAACGAGATCTAGTAAGTAGTTTTTTTTTAATATGTCATAAAGCGTAAACAGCAATTTACCTTTCATTTAATCAACGAACTACAAGAACTTTTATATAATGTTACTTGTTGATACGGAACGGGCCGTATTGGCCGATTTTTTTCATAGATAGAGTGATTCAAGAGGAAGGTTTTTATGTATAATACATGCATAATATTTTAGTAGAGCAAAATTGATAATTTTAGAGGTTTCTAATGCGATGTCGTAAATATTCGAAAACCCATTTTTTAGGCTTACATTGCAAACGCTGGCTGTTCCCTACAAGATAGAACAAAATAATGTACTACAGTATTGTACATCTTAAAAAGGTCTACAAAAAATTTGACGATGGTATATGTCTATCTCTTTGGGATAACCCACAATAACCATTTCTTTCTTTTTTCTTATTACGAGAAATAACGGCATATTTACGAAGCGATTTTAGGCAACACAGTATTATTCCTTATCCAATTAAGTACCTTAAATACATTGTGTATTTAATATAGATTTTTATTTATTAATATGGCCCTTTACAGTATGTTATTTAAATTAATACTTTTGAAGATATTACAGATTTAAAATGCAGGAACAAAGCGATTTTGGCGGTACCGGCCGGGGCCCGTTAGTTGACGCTGCTGTCGATTTGTCACTATCAGTTAATAACTAAACACAATACTTTATTATGAATTAATATTCTAAGGCGGTACGAAGTTCACCGGGTCAGCTAGTATACTATGAATGAATAAAATTAAATTGAATTAAAATTGTATCTGTTTGTAAGTTTCAATATATAACTTTTCGATAAATGCATAGAAGAGTTTTTGCGATACTGACATAACAAAATAACTTATAAAATTTTTGTCTGTTTCTGTCGGATTGCCTATCCGTTTGTTACGGCTAATCTTTAAACTGACTGGGCTTTTTTACAGGACTTCCACTTTTAGATAGGGGATGATATAATGAGTAATTTCGCGGATAGCACCGACGGGCGCAGTTAGTAAGAAATAAAAACAATAACATACAAAACAATTATAGGTAGGTATTAGTGCCACGTTAACTTCAGCAGGAATGGGCCGGCTCAACCGGGCCAGTACTACCCTCTGTGGTGACTTCCACATACAGCACAAGCGTAAATTATACAACAACGTCATCTAGCGAAAGAACACTGAACCTCGATCTACTAATCCTGAATCGCGATAGAGAAATTCTCGCGCTGATAGCATAAATACAACATTCCAATATCAACTGTTGGGCAGTGGCCCGCCAGGCATGATCACCTAGCCTGCTCGGAGGAATCTTTCCTTTGTGTTTGAGGAACAAGATGCCCGTTCCTCCACACCCTCACACAGAAGAACAATCTAAAATAACAGCATTCGTCCTTCGTTGGTGATTGTGAGACCGGAGGCCCAATCATTCTATATCGTTCTCCTGGAGTTATGATGCAGAAACATATCACTAAGCCACCATGGTGTGGATCACCATGCTGCATTATATGCATTCACTATCAAGATGGTGGCCCCTACTCCTGATTTTTACTCATGCTTTCCATGAGGCAGAG
Organism: Phragmatobia fuliginosa; assembly: GCA_932526445.1. NCBI lineage: Eukaryota > Metazoa > Arthropoda > Insecta > Lepidoptera > Erebidae > Phragmatobia > Phragmatobia fuliginosa. The sequence continues at coordinate 9,476,330 of OW052084.1, read as the reverse complement.
TAGACTCACTTTGGTAGGCTTAAATATTTATGAAAAAATCTAACGTTTACCCGTGTTATGGATACGGAACGTCTCTCTTTAACTCTTGGCTGTCGTAAGATTCAACTAGGAGACTGAACAGCTCTGCGAAAAAGAGAAAAATTTAAAACATCCCCTATATTAACTCATTTGACCAGATTAATATAGTAGGCCAAATTCTGCTTTGCCATATCCATTTTATATTTAGCCTACCAAAGTGACTCTACCCTGCCTGATGAAAAGCATGAGCAGAATCCAAGAGTGGGGGAAACCACACATCATTACTGCGAATGCAGACAGTAAAGTATGGCGGCCCACACTATGGCGGCTTAGTGAGATGCTTTTTCACGCCTCGCTTAAAGGACCCGGTATCATAGTGGGAAGGAAACACGTGAGCTGGTAGCGAGTTCCAGCTTTTGACTGCTCGGCACAAGAAGGAAGAGCTGAACCGTTTTGTTCTAGTGCGAATTTCCTGTACCCTGAAGCGGTGACTTCAGTTAGTTATAAGTTTTGAGTAATATTAGATTTCAATCTTAATAAAAAAATTTTTTAACTGCAAAACAAGGTTTATTTACCTATCTATTGTACACTGCATATGGGGCATACATTAGACTAAGAATCCATTAAAACATGTTTTTAATATGTACCTACTCAGTGTAAATCATTGTTGATAAAATAATTAAAGAAAATAAAAATATAAAAAACCCTGATCTAAAATCGTCTAGCTTCGACATTGAAAACTTTGATTGTACGATTCTGAACTCGCTAGATGGCACTGTAATAAATTTTACTCCGTGTCAATGTTGCTACCTCAATATTTTAGCTACTTTAATGGTAGGTATGTTTTTTTAATGGAACTAATTACCTTATCTTGTTATGAATTACTTTACTTTTAATAATCAAAACCATTACTAACCCAACTGAACCATTAAATAAATAAAGTTAAATTTAAAATACTTTCAATTCTACCATTTATCAATATTTATTTGAGTGTGTCAATACATTAGGGCATGTAATTTTACGAATTAAGGCCTTTTGGTACTTGTTATAAGGTTCATATTAAACATAGTCATCAGTTTATAATTTTTTACTATTTAAGCGAATGGATTTACTGGTATTTCATCAGACGATCGAAAAATGGCGAAAGGCAAAGTCATATGGATAACGGGTGAGTATTTAGCTTCGTTATGAACTTGACTTTTGTGTAAGAAGAGAAATCATCTTAATAGGCTGCCATCTTCAACTTGCTGCAATATCTGCATTCGCAATGAGTTGACCATCACTCTTGGATTCTGATTATGCTTTCCATCAGGCAGGGTATAGTCACTTTAGCAACTGGAACCGACGGCTTAATGTGCTCCTAGAGGTAGGGAGAGGTTTCAATTTGTTAAGACTGGTTACCCATTCATAGACTGACCTATCCAGAATTGTCACGGATCTACGAAGCTCGTTCATCATTTCAGGGTGCCATCTAAAAATCACCCGTTCTGATCCACACATTCGATGCATTTCTTCATTATCCTGTATTTATTTCTATTGTTTATGCATTTCATAGCTTTTATTAATTTTCATTTCAGTTTTAGTCCTGGGCACCGCCCTAGGGCAGCCAGTACCGGAGCCTGAGCCCCAGTTTCCATGTGGCGATCCCTGCGCGCCCCAGCCATGTGATCCGTGCGACCCGTGCAACGGCGGTCCTGGCTCCATCCAGATTGGACCTTGCAACCCATGCGAGCCTCCAGTCAATTATGTGTATGGACAGGCACCGTCAGGTAAGAATCCTGAATATTCTATAAGTACATACATACATAAATGTATGTATGTATTTACCCAGTTGATTGATCACACGTAAATAGGTGACGAATATATTGTCGTTTACCGGGATGTTTAGTTTGCAAGAGCCTTGTCCGTCGATCAGCGCGTGCACCACTTGCAGGTGAGATTGGCTTGGGGCCTTAAGTTGTTGATAGGAACCCTATACATTCTAGAAGTATAAAAACTGATTATCTGTGTGGAGATGTATTAAGAAAATTGTGTGTCACCACCCTGATTTATCCTGTGGGTGTGGTGAATATGAATTTTATAGTTTAGTCTAGTGAGTTCCACATACAGCGCGGCGAAAACATACAACAGCGCCATCTACCGAAGAAACATGGAACTGCTAATTCTGAATCGCGATAGATAGATGATTAGCATATATACAACATCCTAACTGTTGGGGCAGTAGCCGGCCAGGCCATTTGCTATATTATAATTACAATCTAGTCGACGACGATAATAATATAAATGTCAATAAAAAAAATGTGAGCCGTCACGGGACGCCTGGCAGATGTGAAACATCGCCATTATTTTGTAAAGTAATATGCAGAAAAGAACATATTGTAATAGGAACTAAATATGTCATAATGATAAAATAAAATATTACTAATTATTAAAATAGTACGGTGTGGCTATACCATCGTATAGCGTGGCGACGCGTCGCCACGGCATGCGTCGCCACGCCAGAAATCTGTTTTATGTGCGGCTATAGATGTTTCACATCAAAAAGTGTACTTCCAGGTTCCATCCTGATCAGGCCAGGCCAAATCAGGTTCCAAACACCACCTCCCATTGTGGTCCGCCCAGGTCAGATCCAATTGCCGCAGCCGCCTCCGATCTGGGTGAAACCTGCACGCGTCCAGCCCCCAACACCAGAACCGATTACTGTTAGGCCACCACCAGTACAACCGCCGACTCCATCAGCGTTCTACGTCCGTGTGCCACCAGTAACCCCACCAACTCCATCACCGATTGTCGTCAGACCACCACCGGTTTGCGTGCCAAGACCACCACCAATGAGGGTAAGTAAATTTCTCCTAAAGATTCCTAAAGACGTGGTGGATCAAGAATCCAAACAGACTTTTACTTCTCATGAATGTCATAAGAACTGACAAAATAAGCAAAAGGATACTACTCATGCTTTCTATCAGGCAGAGTAGAGTCACTTCATCAATCATCAACAGCCTTTAACAGTCCACTGCTGGACATAGGCCTCTCTTTAGAAAGGAGGTTTTGGCCTACTATACCACGCTGGCCAGACGGGTTGGTATAGGGTTGGTTGCAAGTTTTCCTTCTCTTGGCATTGATGTTGTCTTGCGTAGTTTATCCCTTAGTCGCCTTTTACGACACCTGCGGGATGAATAGGGGTGGTGACATTCTGTATTCTTAATCCGTCACCACACGGAGAGGTCACTTTGGTAGGTTTAAATTAAAAAAATAAAGCACTCAGCATACTTACTGATGTCCTTCTATCTCTTATCCAATGTTTAATGGTAGGCCAGAAACTTCTTTCTCAAAGAATTTAGTGAACTATCCAAGATATTGATATGGTGATGTTATTTTGAGCAAGAAGTCCAAAATCAGTCACAGAGGCGCGCAATGGGACAGGCCTATATCCTGCAGTGGACTGCGATAGGCTGATGATGATGATGATGTTATTTTGATCTCCAGGCTACTACTATTTCAGGAAATATGGGATTAAACGTATATGAGATATTCCGTTGACGTCACTAGCATCATCCTGGACAAAAGAAACAGGAGACAGGTCAGGTCAGCTATCCAGTACAATAGTTCTAATATAACAGAGTATGGGTATATGGGTTTGTGTTACCGACGTAAAAAATTTCTAACCATAATATTTCTTTCCAGGTACAACCCCCAGCAGTTCAGCCACCAGTCCCTGAAGCTCTGGTCGTCCGCCCACCCAAAATCATTGTACCCGCACCACCAACCATCTGCTTCAGGCCTAACCCACCACAGGCCTTCAGAACCCTTGGTTGTGCCACCATCTGCCGTTCAACCGCCCCGGTAGACCCACGCGCTCCACCAGTACCTCCACCATGCCCTTGTGCCCCTCCTTCCCCACAAGAGTGCAACTGCCAAATGCCCGACCCCTGCCAACCGCCCCCCTGTTGCCTCTAAATATTTAGTAGGACAATATATATAGGTATATATTATATGTAATTAATACGCATTTGTAAGAAAAAGAGTGATTTTAATACGGTACGGGTAATATATGCAATATTATTATATTTTGTTGTTTCATTTAAAAACCGCCACTTTAGTACAAGGAGGTACAGAAGAATAAAAGAGAAGTTTTGAATGTGTGTTTAACTATAGTCGAATTTTTAATTAGACGAAGCTACCTGACAGTAGCTAATGTCACTTAGTAAAATAATGCTGCCATATTTAAAGTAATAGTGATGCATTCAGTTCTCATTCAATCAGATGAATGAACAATGAGTGTGAATAGTTTATCATTTCAAACTATAAAAGAATATTATATCTATTTAAGAATGAAATTGTATAAAGTGCTCTGATATAAGATACTAGTAGTATGAAACTACAATCAGTTATTTGTCGGCTCAACGTTGCGCGCGTCGCACATTAAGTTTTTGACCCAAAAAACAACCCTCCTCTTATTATATTTTTATTTAATAGATAAATTAATTTAAAAAGAAAGACGAGAATTCCTGATGTTCAAATGTGCTTTGATCAAATATGTTTTTAGGGATCCGTTGCCAAATGGCAAAACACGGAACCCTTATAGATTCGTCATGTCTGTCTGTCTGTCTGTCCGTCCGTATGTCACAGCCACTTTTTTCCGAAACTATAAGAGCTATACTGTTGAAACTTGGTCAGTAGATGTATTCTGTGAACCGCATTAATATTTTTACATAAAAATAGAAAAAAAGTAATATACTTTGGGGGCCACCATACTCACCATACTTAGAACTGAAGTTCAAAAATTTTTGCTTTTGAGGTTTCTAATATCATTTTTTTCTAAACTAAATAGTTTGCGCGAGAGACACTTCCAAACTGGTAAAATTTTTGTCCCCCCCCCCTGTAACTTCTAAAATAAGAGAATGATAAAACTAAAAAAATATGTGATGTACATTACCATGCAAACTTCCAAGGAAAGTTGGTTTGAACGAGATCTAGTAAGTATTTTTTTTTAATACGTCGTAAATCATAAACCGCAATTTACATCTTCTCTCAATCTCTCAATCATCTTTCAATCAAAACACTATTATTAAAACATCGATGAAAGTTACAACGAACTACAAAAACTTTTATATGATGTTACTTTCTGCTACGGAACCCTTCATGGGCAAGTCCGACTCGCACTCGGCCGCTTTTTTTTGTAAATATTAAAAAAAAATATATATTAAAATCTTAGATCCCATATGAGTTTCTGTAAATCTACTAATGTCCTTCTTTGCGGCTTTAACATACACAAATAACACAAAAATATAAACCATAACATGAAAAATACGGGAGATAAGAACAAACAATGTTATTTCAGGATTTATTTTTTTACAGCTATATCTTGTCTTAGTTGGATTCAAAACCTTGATAAATAACTAGCCTGCAATAGTACCAGTAATACAAAAAAAAAACAAATCCTAATCATGCAGGATCTATAAGTTACAAGGTTCTTGAGTTTTGTACTTTTTTTTGGTTTTAGGTTAATAGAGATATGTGACCGGGTTGTATATTAAATTTACTTGTACATAAATACCCCGAAGTTGTTATACTAAACCTCGGACCGCCCCGGCGCTCTTATAAAATTATGTGTTATGCGATGTTTTTTTTATTATTGTACCTACCTATACCTAATTATTATATTTTATACATCTATAGTTTGAACTACATGTATTGAAAATAGGACAGTCTTACAAGTTTCCTCTCAATGTTTTCCTTAATGTTTAAAACACTCGGTATTCAGTATAAATAGATACTATACGAACAAAGTCGTCGAAAACTCGTTGATATGACTAAAATTCGGACTCCGTACCCGATATCGGCAGTTCGGCACACTAACTATTTACTGGACAATCGAGGCAATTTCATTCATTCAGGAGTTTTTTTAATCATTCACTTGGTCACAGCACTATTTTTATTTCATCAAAAACTGACAACACAGTAAACGTCGGTGGATATCGTCTAATTAAAAATCCGACTATAGTAACTATTATATATATAAATTAAAAAATAAATATTTCGGACATCTTACACACTAAATCATCTGATCCCAAACTAAGCAGAGCTTGTATTAAGGGTACTAAACAACTCATACTTATACAACATTTTCTTTTGTTAATACATATATATTATACATAGAAAACACCCAGACTCCGAAACAAATATTTGTGGATCACACAAATATTTGGTCCGACCCGGGAATCGAACTCGAGACCTCATGATCAGCAGCCAGCATACACTAACCACTAGACAAACATAACAGTGTATATATAATGGGTACCAGACAACTGATATGAATACATAAACATAGTTTTAAATACATCTTCTTCTTCTTCTTCTAGTGCCTCTTCAATCCTGAAGGTTGGCCGTCAGCTTCTTGTACTCCTCTCTGTCATTGGCCAGGCGGAACAGTTGTTCAACGGAGGTGATACCGGTCCACTCCCGGATATTACGCAGCCACGATTTCTTTCTTCGCCCAACGCGTCTCTTCCCCTCCACCTTGCCCATCAATATTAACTGAAGCAGCAAATATCTTTCGTGTCTGAGCACATGACCGAGATATTCGATTTTGCGCTTTTTGATGGTTTGCATCAATTTTCTTGGCATATGGACACGCTGGAGCACAATCTCGTTCCTGACCTTTTGCGTCCAACTAATGCGAAGCATGCGACGGTAACACCACATCTCAAAAGCCTCTAGGCGTCTTGTCGTGTCGTCCTTTAAGGTCCACGCCTCGCAACCGTACATGACAATCGGCCAGATATAGCACAGAAGCATCCTAACTCTGAGTTTTATGTTCAGTTGACGACAACATAGAACTTTTCTCATTTTGTTGAAAGAGGCTCGGGCAAGTTCTATCCGGGTTTTAATTTCTTGGTCGGAATCCCATGCTTCATTTACCCAAGCACCGAGATATTTAAATTGTTGTACTCGTTCCAGTTGCTTACCCTCTATAGTTATGTTAGGATTTAAATCTGCACTTCTGGAGACCACCAACAGTTTCGTCTTGCTGATGTTTATCGACAGACCAGCTTTTTGACTGCTCTCGTTGACCTTATTTACAATTTCTTGTAAGTCGCGTTCTGAAGATGCGATGAGGACGGTATCGTCTGCGTAACGCAAGTTGTTAACAATGGTCCCGTTGATTTTTACTCCAGCTTCAAGGTCTTCAAGAGCTTCAGACAACACAGCCTCTGAGTAAATGTTAAAAAGCAACGGAGACAAAACGCATCCCTGGCGTACTCCGCGACAGATTTGTACTTCATCGGTGTCTTCATTATCCACCCTTATCGTAGCCACTTGTTTTTCGTAAAGATTACGGATAACTCTTACGTCTTTACCATCGAGACCAATATCCATTAAAAGGCCCACGAGCTGCTGGTGTTTTACTCGATCAAATGCTTTTTCGTAGTCAATAAAGCATAGCAGTACATCGGTTTGCATATCTCTGCATTTTTGCACGAGAACGTTGAGGGCGAATAAAGCTTCTCGAGTACCAACCCCGGATCGGAATCCGAACTGGCTGTCTCCTAGTTGCTCGTCACATTTTAGTCTAATTCTGTTCTGTATGATGTTTAAGAACAGTTTTAAGACATGGCTCATGAGACTTATCATACGGTACTCTCCACATTTTCTAGCATTTTGTTTTTTGGGTATTGTGACAAACGTAGACCTAAGCCAGTCATCTGGAAGGACGCCGGTTTCGTAGATGTTGTTGAAGAATTGAGTCAGCAAATCCAGTTGGTCATCTTCCAATAATTTAAGGATCTCGATGGGCATGTTATCTGGTCCCGGTGTTTTCCCTAATTTAGCTGTTTTCAAGGCGCGTAATACTCCAGATTTTAATATAGAAGGGCCAGTATCGTCTTTGACAATTTCGATTTTTCTTGTCAGATCAGCAAACATTTCCGAGACATAGTCACGCCACTGTTCTTCTTACCACTGGGATCCAGAATCAAATTCCCACTTTCGTCGGTAAGAATATTGACTGTTCTTCGTCTTTGTGCTACCATTTCTTTTATATGTTTATGCACATTAAAGCTGTCATGTTTACGAAGAAGTTCTTCCATGTATGCGCATTTATCGTTGTAGTGGATGTTCTTAGCCCTAGCGATTTCCCTTCGAATGGTGCCATTGACCTGTTTATAATGCTCTGGATTTGTACTCTTGTATAGTCTCCGTTCTTCCATTAGCTGCAAAATTGAATCTGTCATCCAAATCTGTTTTTTATTTAGTGGTGGTGATAACAGATATTTGTTACAGATATCATTCACACTGTGTTTAAGGCTTGTCCATGTATCCATATTAGAGTTATCAGTTCTAGTGCGATGATTTGTGGCCCATTGGTTGATGGCGTTATACACTTTTACTCGTGTATCAGGTTCGCATAGTTTCCGTACGTTTGGCCTACTGTGTCTTGCTTTCGGTGGCAATTTCTTTAGCTTGCACCTTATGTTCACCACCACTGGGTTGTGATCTGATCCAATGTCCGCTCCAGGGTACGTTCGTGCTTTCATAATGCAGTTTCTGTATCGCTTATTAATCATCACGTAATCTATTTGGTTCCTCACAATGTGGTTTTCCGTGTGCATTGGTGATGTCCACGTGTACAGACGACGAGGTGGTAATTTGAAGAGGGTGTTTGTAATTATCAGATCTTTTTCTTGACAAAACTCCACCAGAGTATCACCCCTGTCATTACGGGTTCCAAGACCATAAGCACCCGTAACTCCAGGTACGATGGTCGATCCCACCTTCGCATTCATGTCGCCCATGACAATGACCACTTCATGGTTCTTTGTGGATTTTAATAAGGTGTCTATGTCTTTGTACAAGTTGTCTATCTCTGTCACAGGTCTATCTCCAGTGGGTGCATATATTTGAATAATGTTGATACTGTATGGTTTGGCCTCCAACTTGACCGACATGGCTCGATTGGACAAAGGAACAAAATTTGTACAAATACATAGAAATTATAAATAGAAAACTCCCAAACTGTGAAACAAATATTTGTGGATCACACAAACATTTGGGAATCGAACCCAAGACCTTTTGATCAGCAGTCGCATACGCCAACCACCAGACCAACGAGGCAAGGTATTCCCTAAAGGTGGAGTAAAATAAAAATATAAACGTAAATATTATCCAACTGTCTCTAAGTCACCCCTTAAATTTAGGGGATGTCGGTGAAAATAGTCATAACAGAGGTTAGAAAATAGTATGTGATAGTTCAATTATAGGTAACGATGATAATTCAATAAAAACAGTAAAATAGAACATAAAATATTTATTTGCCAATTTAATACATATATGGATACAAATACAAAACATATTTTAAAAACCATTTTTGTTATTTATGAATTTAGAACTTTTTTTTTTATCCAGGCATATTCTGTTGAAAATAACTACATAAAAAAATGTAACTTAAAAATACTGCGAGATCATATTTTACAAAATTTATCATTACAAAATTTCAGAATAATTTGAAAATTAAACAAAAATCTGTAATTAATTTGTAAATTAATCAGAAAATTAATAGTGTACTTACTGGGAAAATTCCCATTTCTGAGTATTGTAATTTTCAGAAACCTGTAGCTGATCTAGAAGCATCTATGGGAAATTTCCCAGTCATAGGAATAAAAGGTTCGAATATACCTGAAGCTTTTTTAAATTGCTCTTGACCCTATAGCAAATGTATGATGGTTGTCAAAGTGTCCGTTATTAGAATTTACAAAAAATGGGCGAAACCCGTTGCCAATATGTGTATTACTATTATAACTCGCGGACGTCGAGTGGCTGTTTATAAAAAAGGGCGCCTCAAAAAACCAAGACCTACATTGGGAGCGGACTCACATAGGGTGGTAGCACCCCAGGGTCCCATGCCACCAAGGCCGTATCCCATACCACCAAAACCTAGATTAGGAGCATTTTCGCAGACTGTGGTCGATCCAAGGCCACCGACACCATATCCTAAGCCTAGTCCTCCAAGCCCGTGGCCTACATTTGGGGCTGATTCACAAACAGTTGTTGTTCCCATACCACCCATACCGCCGAGACCGTATCCTAAGCCTAGGCTTCCAAGTCCATAACCTACATTTGGGGCTGATTCACAAACAGTTGTTGTTCCCATACCACCCATACCGCCGAGACCGTATCCTAAGCCTAGGCCTCCAAGTCCATAACCTACATTTGGAACTGATTCACAAACAGTTGTTTCTCCTAGGCCACCGAGACCGACTCCGCCAAGGCTTCCTAATCCCGCCATGCCTAAACCACCCATACCACCTAAACCGCCTAAGCCACCTAAACCGCTTAAACCGCCTAAACCGCCTAAGCCGCTTAAACCACCTAAACCGCCTAAACCACCTAAACCGCTTAACCCGCCATAACCTCCCAGGCTTCCTAATCCATAAAGACCTAGTCCATTGACGCCCATATTTGGTACTGTTTCACATACACTTCCAACTCCAAGGCCTCCAAGCCCCAATCCTCCAAGCGGGAAACCTCCTAGTCCACCATAACCATATCCTGGTGCAGTTTCGCATACAGTGGTGGTACCCATTGGCATTCCAATACCAATCCCAACATTCGGTACTGTCTCACACACGGTTCCTACTCCACCGAGACCTAGACCTCCTAAGCCGAGGCCACCGAATCCATAGCCGTAGGGTACGTTGGGTGCTGATTCACAGACTGTAGCGCCTAGGCCCAATGGGTTGCATTGAGCTGCACACAGAAGAGCTAGAAACAAAATGAAATGTTAAGGATGGATCTGTATGGATAGAAGTGTAGAAGTAAACAATCTTGACTGCCAAGCAAGAGATCGTGGGTTTGACAGTTTTTTTTTATTAAAGCCTACTAATTGCCTACTCTGCCTGATGGAAAGCGTGAGTTAAGTCCAGGAGCAAGGGTCACCATCCTCTTTGTGAGTATCGGCAATGCAGCATAGTGACCCATACCATGGCGGCCTGGTCAGATGTTTCGTAGGTGAGTTTCAGCCTTTAGTCTCACACTCAGAAACGAAATACGATAACAAGAATGCTTATAAATAAATAAATATTTCGGACATCTTACACACAACATCATCGAGTCCCAAACTAAGCAGAGCTTGTATTATGGGTACTAAACAACTAATATAAATACATAAACATACATTTTTTTTTGTAAATTCATACATATTATACATAGAAAACACCCAGACTCCGAAACAAATACTTGTGGATCAACCCGAGATCTCTTGATCAGCAGCCGCATACGCTAACCACTAGACCAACCAGGCAGTCAAAGTATTAGGTTGGTCTTCTGTGTGAGGGTAGTACTACCGAGGGTCGAGCTGGACCATTCGTGCTGAAATCAGCATGGCTGTACTATCTCATAACTACCAACTGTGTAATGAACAGAATTTCAGTATTTACTATGTTTTTTTTAAGTTAAACTTAAAAGTCCCGCCAAAGCTACTCTACTCGGTCTGATGGGAAGCATGAGTAGAATCCAAGGGTATGGGCCACCATCGTCATTGTGAGGGCAGACTGCATGGTGACCCACACTATGGCGGCTTAGTGAGACACTTCTGAGGTTAATAAATCTATACATATAAACAAATATCATCATCATCAACAGCCTTTAACAGTCCACTGCTGGACATAGGCCTCTCATTAAAAAAGAGGTTTTGGCCTGCTATACCACGCTGGCCAGACGGGTTGGTATAGGGTTGGTTTCAAGTTTTCCTTCTCTTTGCATCGATGTTGTCTTGCGTAGTATATCCCTTAGTCGCCTTTTACGACACCCACGGGATGAATAGGGGTAGTGACGCTCTGTATTCTTAATCCGTCACCACACGGACAATAAACAAATAATCTATTTGTAATTTCTATTTCAAAGGTAATCAAATCAAAACTTGACCTTGAATGTTTTTAAGCCACCCGAAGGCCTCGAACTTCACGACTGTTATCTTATAATAACAATCGGGACCGAATTCTTAACGTGAAACGCTCATAACATATAATGTCACAAACGGTCACCCATCCAGTTACTTACCGCGCAATCGTTGCTTACCCTCGGTGATTGTTGAAATTCTATGAAACTTATTGAGAAGTAAATGATTTACAAAATAACTCACCAGAAAATACCAGAGCTAGGAATGCCATGTTGAGCTAATGACAGTCTGTGCCGAAAACCTTAAATTCCCCCCATTTTATAGTAAAAATTATATCATCCATATTATTGGAACATCTTTCACGCTCTCGTAACCGAACCGTGACAGAAATCGTTCTAAAAATATTATTTGAAAACCAAAGTGTCTTAATTGAAAATTGTTTTCTAAAACAGGATTTAATTAAAACTTTGTAATGACTGCCTTGTTGGTTTAGTAGTATGCGTATGTGATTGCTGATTAAAAGGTCTGGTGTTCGATTCCCGAGTCGGTCTTTTATATAATTTTTTTTTTAGTATGGAATAAATAAATAAATATTTCGGACAAATTACACACACAACCATCTAGTCGTAAACTAAGCAGAGCTTGTATTATGCCTACTAGACAACTGATGTAAAAACATAAACATACTTTTTTTTGAAAATACATACATATTATACATAGAAAACCCCCAGACTCCGAAACAAATATTTGTGGATTACACAAATATTTGGTACGAACCGGGAATCGAACCCGAGACCTCGTGATCAACAGCTGCATACGCTAACCACTAGACCAACAAGGCAGTCTGTCTCATAAGATGGCGGTATGTGCTACGGAGAACACGTTAATTAAGCCGGTCCCGGTTGTCATGAACATCTATCATCATCTTGACTGCACGGTTGGCCTAGTGGCTTATGTGGTCGCCACGTCGCTTCCTACTACGCCAAGTGTCGTGGGTTCAAATCCCACGTAGGACAACACTTTGTGTGATTCACAATTTGTTGTTCTGAGTCTGGGTGTTCTTTGTGTCCGTTTCATGTATGTTTGTAAAGTCCCCCGCGACACAGGAATTTATATTCCTAATGCGAGAGTTGTCTTTTAAAAAAAAAAAAAAAAAAAACTATGGCAATCGTTATTGGGAAGCCTATGCTCACAAATATAGTGTCAACTCGTTCAATCTCGGAATTCCAGTTTGTCTTCAGGGCGGAGGTCTTATGCCAGTCGCTCCAAATAAAACCTAACCTCAGGTAAAATCTGACCTCAAATATATCTGAACCTTAGAGGTATACAACATTAAGTGTCTAAAGTAAAATTTTACAGGAGATGCAAAAATGCGCGTAGTTAAATTTTGAATGTAATTTTGGGAAAGTTATAATATAGGCAGAGTAATTAGCTTAGCTGTATTTTTATAATAAATAGAGGGAAGTATCATGAATTACACATAATTACGATAAATCTATCTATTAACTAACATCATTTGAGATCCTATACCCTATTAATAGTTGTATATCTCTTCTGTATTAATATTTGTGCATTTTATATCTCTTTTCATAGGCGACGTAGGACTTAATGCTTTATACCATTATGTAGAACTGGTTCTTGGGATTTTAATGGTATAATAAACGTAATTTCCACAAAATGTGGAGTTACTATTGTATAAATCTGAGGTACAGAATTATTTTGCTAGGAAGATGAGTTTTTTTTCTAGTAATTTGAAGTAATCTATTGGACACGATTTTACACGCTTTTTATTAACTTCACCTGTATGTTTGTTTGTATGTTTGTAACCGACTCCTTTGGTTGCAATTTTGACCCACTTTACACACTACACTATACACTAATTTGAAAAAATAATTAAAAAAAATTGTTTCTTTTTCAGTCTTTTTTCTAAAAAATAAAACGCTTTTTACTTTTCTAATTATTTTCTACTTTTTAGTTTAAAAGCGTGTTTGTTTAGTTTTTTAAAACTTTTTTGTATTAAATACACGCGTTAAGATGGATAACTACGCAACCCTATGTGGTCTGACACACACTTATTCAAAATTTAATATGGCCCATTTACATCCCACCAGTATACGTGGTATGCAAATGTTTAGAGTGGCATACTTTAAATGAAATTAATTAAATTATTCAAATATCGCATCCAAATGCAAATATTCAGAGTGGTACACTTAATCAAACGATCAAACTTACACGATCAAGAAGCGGCAAGGCTGCACTATAACTACTTTCATTTAGTATCTCATCAACGACCCATATCGTCCCACTGCTGTTCTCTGATTTCCTCTCAGGAGAGGGTTAAGGCCATACGTCCCCACGCTGGCCGAGTGCGGGTTGGAGACTGGCAAGACACGTTGTGGCTACGTAATCTTGCCGTTGGATGTTTTTAAGCGCGTAGGCCTCCGACTTTTTTTTTTTTTTCTTTGAAAAGACAACTCCCGCATTAGGAATATGAATTCCGGTGTCGCGGGGGACTTTACAAACATACAAGAAACGGACACAAAGAACACCCAGACTCAGAACAACAATTTGTGAATCACACAAAGTGTTATCCCACGAGGGATTCGAACCCACGACACTTGGCGCAGTAGAGAGCGGCGTGGCGACCGCTTTAACCACTAGGCCAACCGTGCAGTCAGAACTTTGCTAAGCTTCACGACTGCTATCTTATGACAACAACCGGGACCAACTGCTTAACGTGACCTCTGAATCACGGAAACGCTCATAACATGTCATGCCACATACGGTCACCCATCTAGGTCTGCTCACCTAGGGCCAGTCAGCTATGACCGCTTCATTTACAACCTAATTGAAATTAAATCGTCCGTGTGGTGATGGGTTAAGAATACAGAGTGTCACCACCCCTATTCATCCCGCGGGTGTCGTAAAAGGCGACTAAGGGATAAACTACGCAAGACAACATCAATGCAAAGAGAAGAAAAACTTGAAACCAACACTATACCAACCCGTCTGGCCAGCGTGGTATAGTAGGCCAAAACCTCCTTCTAAGGAGAGGCCTATGTCCAGCAGTGGACTGTTGAAGGCTGTTGATAATGATGAAATTAAAAATCTCGATTCTCTCTAAATAATTTCTAAATTAACAATAATCTCTTCTATTTAACACATTTACAATCACCTAGGAACTTGTAAAAACTTACCGATAGTTTTTGTTTGTTAGCATACCTGAAAACGAGCTGTCAAACCGTTTAGTTAGTCTTTTGGTATTGGTAGATAGCTGATGACGACATAAGAAGGAACTTGGCTATTTATATTTGAGACGTACTGTGTCGCTCGCGGTTATTGGTGTAAATTTCCATTTAAAACCGCGGGTAGCACCGCGGGGCTTAGTATATACAAATTAATAACATTGAAGTCTCTGTATGTAATATCAAAATAACAGTTCAACTAACTTTCGTCCGCGGCTCCGCCCGCATGTATCTCGATTATCGCAGTAATAATTTTAACAAAAAGAAACCGACTTCAAAGAAAAACTATTCCGAGTTCCCAAATCGCGACATTGTGCCTAGGATATTTGAGGAGTTTCCTCGATTTCCTTTTGATCCCATCATCAGATCTCGATACGGTGACGATGGGACCACCTGTAAGCTACGCTTATTCCAATGCAAAAAGAATTTTTGAAATCGGTTCATAAACGACGAAATTATCGCTGAACATTAAAAAAAAAAATTCCGATGAATTGAGAACCTCCTCCTTTTTTTTGAAGTCGGTTAAAAAGTAGGTTGCCTATGTGTTATTCTGATATAAGCTATATTACTGTAAAGTTTCAACCAAATCCGTTCAGTAGTTTTTGCGTGAAAGAGCAACAAACATACATACTCACAAACTTTCGCGTTTTTAATATTAGTACATCAAAAAATCAATTTTTTAAATTTTCGCCTGTATAACTATTTGTTCCGCATAATCTCTGAAACGACTGAACCGAATTTGATGGAACTTTCACTGACAGAAAGCAGATAGCATAAGAAGTAATTTAGGCAAACTTTTTCAAGCCTAGCTTCACTCCGCAGCCTTACTCGCAGATAACAATAATAACTGCGGGTAACGCCGCGTAAATCAACTAGTTATTGAATTAAATACCTAACAATCATTCAGGCATATTGTTTTTTTAATCAATTAACCACAGCTGGAAAACGAATATGTTTCTTAATGTTAACTAGATAAGGTTTATTTTACAAGGAATGTATTAAACGTTTAATTTATAGGTCCTTGCATATTATAAAAAGAACACTAATTGTGTAGCTCTCTCTGAATAGACATGAAAATTGTTCGAATAATACTAAGATTTATGATATTTGGTAAGTGTTTTTTCTTAGATTATAAGATTTACAGTCCACTGCTGGACATAGGCCTCTCTTTAGAAAGTTTTGTCCTACTATACCAGACCACACGGTAACTATAACTGCCTCGTTGGTCTAGTGGTTAGCGTATGCGAATGCTAATCAAGATGTCTCGGGTTCAAATCCCGGGTTAGGCCAAAAAGTGTTTTTGGGTTTTTCTTAGGAAATTCCTAATACCAGCCCTGAGTTTGGAAGTTTGGCGGTGATTCACGCCGGTGCCGGAGAGCACGTAACGCCGTCGGTCCCGGTTGTCATGAACATCTATGGCAATCGTTATTGGGAAGTTAGTGCCTTCAAATATACTGACAACTAGTTGAATCTTCGAATTTCAGTTCTCCCTCAGGGTTGCGAAGGTCCGATGCCAGTCGCTCCGTGGAAAAACTGATATTCAGGTAAAACCGGTTGAACTAGTAGCCGACCCCAAATAAACTTGGGAATAAAGGCTAGGAAGATGAAGATGATACTAGACCAGACGGGCTGGTATAGGATTTGGGTCAAGTTTTCCTTCTCTATGCAGTGCTGTTGTCCTAGTAGTTTGCTCCCTTACGACCCCCACGGGATGAATAGGGGTGATGACACTCTGTATTCTTAATCCATCACCATACACCACACATCTTTTTCACAGTCAATGACTGTAGCTTCTTAATATAACACGCTAGCCAGACGGATCGGTATGGGGTTTGTGTCAAGTTTTGAGTGTGGCCGCGGGTGGATGAGACGGGTTTTCCCCTCCATCCGCAAATTAATTTTGCCAGCCGAGAGGGGGTGGCATCCGTGTGTGTCGGATACCGCATAAGAGGGGGTCGTCGTACAGAGACGGAGCCCGCATCAGGAGCGGGCACGCGCTGGCAGGGGTCAAAAAGGAGATATCACCCTGGACTCCTCCTCCTAAAAGAGAAGTGCAAAGAGGGTACACCGTGTGGTTTTTAGACGGTTCGAGTCATAACACACGGTTTGACGGTCCGAGGGGATTTCCACACGTAAATAAAAAGGGTTTTCTTCAAGTTTTCCTCCTCTTTTCAGTTCTGTTGTCCAGGTCCCACCTGCTTTTATTTATATATATTTAGTAAAAAACTATTAATTTTAGGTAATATTACCAACAGACATTTTAATTTTAAGTATTTGTTTAAATAAAATAAAATTAATAAATAGATATTTTGGACATATGAGACACAGCATCATCTAGTCTCAAACTAAGCAGAGCTTATATTGTGGGTACTAGACAAATGATATAAATACATAAACATAACTTTTTTTTGTAAATACACACATATTATCCACCGAAACAAATATTTGAAGATAATACAAACATTTGATCCAACCAGGGAATCTAACCAGAGACCTCTTGATCAGCATACGTGAACCAACAATGCAATCAATATAAACGTACAAAATTATAGTTATTTATTAATTTTAGATGTATTTCTTCAGGACTTCTCCTGCCTGCTGTGATGATGCATCCAAGTCTTGGCATTGGCTTCAACACTGATCGTCGAGAACTGCTCCTCAAATACAATATGACTCCAAGAATTCCCTCATTATTGCCCAAGATAGTACTAGAAGAAACCTATGAATGAATAAAAATTATAGAAAAAATAACTTTTTTTCAAAACAAGCTTTTATTACTATTAGTTATCTAGTTTATCTGTCCGTGTGGTGACGGGTCCGTGTGGTGACGGATTAAGAATAAAAAGTGTCACCACCCCTATTCATTCCATGGGTGTCGTAAGAGGCGACTAAAGGAACAAAATAAGCAGCTAACTTAACTGCCAACAGAAGGAAAACTTAAAACCAACGCTATACCAACCCGTCTGACCAGCGTGGTATAGTAGGCCAAAACCTCCTTGCTAAGGAGAGGCCTATGTCCAGCAGTGGACTGTTAAAGGCTGTTGATGATGACTGATGATGATGATGATCTAGTTGAGTCCCGTGGTGTTACTTGCGGTCATTGTTGTTAGCTATCTGTTAATGAAACTCACATCGAAATTGGTCTAGGTGTCTCATTAGCCGGAACAAACAGAGAGATTGAAATTAAAGGCAAAAATTAAAAAAAAAATACTTTTGTAAATACTTTCACATTACTACATCATCTTCCTCATCTTTCTTGCTTATTCCCTATTTTATTTGTGGTCCCCGTAACCCGTCTGGCTAGCGTGTTATACTAAGAAGCTACAGTCGTTGATTGTGAAGAAGCTGTGTGGTGTATGGTGATGGATTAAGAATACAGTGTCATCACCCCTATTCATCCCGTGGGGGTCGTAAGGGAGCAGACTACAGCACTGCACAGAGAAGGAAAACTTGATACAAATCCTATACCAACCCATCTGGTCTGATATCATCTTCATCCTCCTAGCCTTATTCCCAAGTTTATTTGGGGTCGGCTACTAGTTCAACCGGTTATATCTGAATTTCAGTTTTTACACAGAGCGACTGGCATCGGACCTCTGCAACCCTTAGGAAGAACTGAAATTCGAAGGTTGAACTAGTTGTCAGTAAATTTAAGGGGACTGACTTCTCAATAACGATTGCTATAGATGTTCGTGATAACCGGGACCGACGGCTTTACGTGCTCTCCAAGGCAAGGGTGTGAATCACCGCCAAACTTCCAAACTCCGGGCTGCTATTAGGAATTTCCTAAGAAAAACCTAAAAAACTTTTTGGCCCGACCCGGGATTTGAACCCGAGACATGCATTACTACATATCCTACTAATATTATAAACGTGAAAGTTTGTGAGTATGTATTTGTTTGTTTGTTACTCTTTCACGCAAAAACTACTGAATGGATTTTGATGGAACTTCACAATAATTTAGCTTACATATCGGAATTATACATAGGCTACTATTTACCGCCATGACAGACCTACACGCAGGCGTTGTAGCCGACAGACGCGGGCAGAGCCACGGGTGAAAGTACTGTGAATCGCGAGCGCTATAACTTAATGTTACCCGAATATTTCTTTCCGGAATTCGATGATATTGATGCAGACGACCTTTATTTTCAACAAGACGGTGCACCACCTCACATTACTCGAGTGAACATGTAATTATTGCGTGGAAAGTTTGGTGAGTCGTTAATTTCGAGAAATGGACCGATCAGTTGGTCACCAAGATCGTGTGATTTAACACCTTTTGACTATTTTCTTTGGGATTACGTCAAATCTTCAGTGTACAGCAATAATCCAGCTACAATTTGTGACCTAAAAATTATTATTCGACGAGCCATAGCCGACATACCTACCGGCCGAAATGGTGCACCGCATCATCGAAAATTGGCGTGAGTGGGTGACCGTCTGCAAGAAGAGCCGCGGCGGTCATTTGGCCGATATATTATTTAAAACATAAATGGCATAATATTATCTATACTTTGTCCATTCGTTTATTGTCTTTTTGACAGGTCACGCCTATGAATTACCATTATTTTTTTTCGTAATAATGTACTACAGTAATGTAGTACTTTATAGACGGGTAGGGAAGTGGGCAGTGTGCATAGCTAAAAACAACATATAAAACAGTTCTTGAAATACGATAAATCGATTAAACGACTAAAATAATCTATCATATTATTATGATCAAAATAATTTAACTTCATGTTAATATTGTTTCTGTAAATTTAATAAAATAAAAAGGAAATTAAAATAGTATGACTTCAAGATTGATTATTTGCAAGGAATGAAATCGAAATTTTGGAATTTAAGTTCAATCTTAGAATAAAGAACAATAACTCTGTGCATTAATTAATTTATTTTTGGACCACTGACTTAAAATATTAGTATGCACGCGTTAGTAAAATTTAACTTTGAACGCGTGGTTAATAACGTTTAAATCCAGAGTTATGAGAAAATACATTTGAAAAATCACATAATACTTACTAAACCGACCTTCAAGTGACTGTGTTAGGAAGTTTTCTTTGTTCCGGGCCAATTATATATCATAATAGTGCACATTATATTATATCGATTGATTTTGATTTCAAATCGAATCGGTGACGTGTTGGGGCGTCACTAATTTTGAAATTTGTTGAACTGTCAAAAAGATAATAAAGGAATGGACAGAGTATAGCAAATAAATTAATCCGATGCGTATTTCATAAAAGAATGGTGTGTTTTATTCAATTTTTATCCTAATAATGACAACATTCTTGGTGTCGTATTTCGTTCGTGGGTGTGAGACCGGAGGCCCAATCATTCTGCATCACTCTCACGGTTTCCAGAGGCCGGGAGAATGATGCAGAAACAACTAACCAGGCCGCCATGGTATGGGTCTTCTTCTTCTTCTTCTTGCGGTGCCTCTCCACTACTGAAGGTTGGCCGTCAGCTCCGCATATCTCTTCTTGTCCCTCGCCAGGCGAAACAGTTCCTCTACGTTGGCGATCCCGGTCCATTGTCTAACGTTTCGAAGCCAATAAGAATGGTATGGGTCACAATGCTTTATTGTTAACCCTTACAATAAGGATGGTGACCCCTACTCCTGTATTCTACTCATCCTTTCCTTCAGGCAGAGTTGAATCACTTTGTTAGGCAAACAATATATCTAAACTAGAAGTCTGACCATGTCAGATTATATCGGTTCTCTGCTTCGTTTGGGACTGAAATTTAGTACGTTCCTCGGCTACTGACATCCATCTCCAGTCAACCGTCTTGCGCAAATCATATCTCCATCTGGCCTGTGAACGTCCTACACTACATTTATCGAGACGCGGTATCCACTCAATCACTTATGTTACCCACAATGAACAGTCAGCTCTCAACTGCCTCGTTGGTCTAGTGGTTAGCGTATGCGACTGCTAATCAAGAGGTCTCGGGTTTTGTAAAAGTGTTTTAAGGCTTTTTTTAGGAAATTCCTAATAGCAGCCCGAAGTTTGCAAGTTTGGCGGTGATTCACGCCCGTGCCTCGGGGAGCACGTAAAGCCGTCGGTCCCAGTTGTTATGAACATCTATGGCAATCGTTATTGGGAAGTGCTCTCAAATTTAGTGGCTTAAGTGGTCGCCTCGCCGCTTCCTACTACGCCAAGTGTCGTGGGTTCAAATCCCACGTAGGACAACACTTTGTGTGTTTCTCAATTTGTTCTTCTGAGTCTGGGTGTTCTTTGTGTCCGTTTCATGTATGTTTGTAAAGTCCCCCGCGACACAGGAATTTGTATTCCTAATGCGGGAGTTGTCTTTTTAAAAAAAAAAATGAAAAATGAAAAAGAAAAGAACTCGTTCAACCTTCAAATTTCAGTTCTCCCTTAGAGTTGCGGAGGTCCGATGCCAGTCGCTCCGTGGAATAAATGATATTCAAGGAAAACCGGTTGAACTAGTAGCAGACACCAAATAATATTGGGAATAAGGCTAAGAAGAAGAAGTCAGCTCACATCATAGTCTTGTCTTCAGTATAGATAGCTATGTATACTCTATACATATCTAATATATAAAATTCTCGTGTCACAATGTTCGTTCCCACATTCCTTCGATACGGCTGGACCCATTAAATTTTGTGAGCATATCGGGTAGGTCTGAGATTCGGCCAACATCTATTTTTCATAACCCTAGGACGCGAGCGGAGCCGCGGGCATCAGCTAGTAAATAAATAGAATTGAGGTGTCTGTTAATATAACTTCAAATTAACAGTTTTTCATGTGTATATATAAATACATATGAATTAATATACTGAACTTATATGAAAAAAAAAACAATTTTTCTGTTCAAAACTTTTTCTCTGTATGTTTATATCTTTTGTTCTCTGGAACTGTTAGACTAATTTTGAAGGGACTTTCACTCGCAGATAACAGATAAAATAAAGAGCGATTCACTAATTTTATTTTAGAATAGCTACCTCCGACGGTGTCACCTGCGGGTACACAACAACCGCGAGTAACACCACGTGATACATCTAGTATATCGTAAAATCCGATATTTAAATATGTGAGAAATGTAATCAAAAGTTGATTTTTAATTTGCATTGTACCGAAACTATTATTACATTAATATCAAAGCATTATTTTATAGTTTAATTCAAATAAAGTATAAATTAATTTGTGTATAAAATTGTATTTATACTTGGATGGGTAGCTAATATTTTTTATTATAATAACAATGCATGTTTAAATAGTATTACATATAAATTAAATTGATTAATAATTTTAATTTCATTTTGTATTAGGTTATAGAAAAGAGCACTTCAAAATGTATGTTTTAAAAGCTGTTTTTATTTTATTTTTATTTGGTAAGTGTTGTAATTTTAAACAAGTGTTATCACACTTTATATTAGCTTCACCTGTATGTTTGTTTGTTTGTAACCGGCTCCTTTGGGTACGGATTTGACCCACTTTAAACGGCCAGATTTCGTTCAAACTTAGTAGATTTATCGAGGACCGATTACAATACATTAATTTTAAAAAAAAAATATAATAAATAGAATGTTTAAGCAAATTAGTCTTTTTAGGGTTCCGTAGCCAAATGGCAAAAACGGAACCCTTACAGATTCGTCATGTCTGTCTGTCTGTCTGTCCGTCCGTATGTCACAGCCACTTTTTTCCGAAACCATAAGAGGTACACTGTTGAAACTTGGTAAGTAGATGTAATCTGTGAACCGCATTAAGATTTCCACATAAAAATAGAAAACAAACAATACATTTTAGGGGTCCTAATACTTGGAACTGAAACCTATACGATATTTTTTCATCAAACCTATACGTGTGGGGTATCTATAGATTCTTCTTTTCTTTTTCTTCTTAATTTAAGGGTCAGTCCCTTGTCGGTGGAGCAATCGCCACTCCTGTCTATTTTCCGCAATCCGTTTGACATCTTGATAGGCCACGACTCCTACTTTCTCCTTTAGTGGTTGTATGTACGCCAATCTAGGCCTTCCGCGTTTTCTTCTACCTTCTATCTTTCCTTCTAGAATGGTTTTAAAAAGGTTGTCGTGTCTTATCAAATGGCCAACCATTTTGCCTCTTCTGTTGTCAACAGTATTCAGAACACTCCTTTCTTCATTAACCATTAGTAGGACTTCCTCGTTGTATTTTTTCTCTGTCCAACTGATGTTCATCATCCGCCTCCAGCACCACATTTCAAATGTCATCAACTTATCTCTGTCTCTTTGAGTCAGCGTCCACGTTTCGCAGCCATAAAGGGCAATGCTCCAAATATAGGTTTTGAAGAGCTGTTTTTTTATGTTTATGTTGATCTTTGCCTTAAATAGAAGTTTTTTGCGGTTGTAGGCTTGTTTCGCGATTGCTATTCTCTCTACTATGTCCGGAGAACATCTCGAGTCCTGTGTTATTCGGCTACCTAGATACTTAAAGCTTTCTACCTGTTTTATGTGATTCTTGTGAATTTCAATACGGCTGGCTATGGATTGAGATTTGGAGGTAATTAGAATTTTGGTTTTATTGCAGTTTATACTTAATCTATAGTCTTCAAAAGTATTATTCATTATTGTTAGCAGTTGTTCTAAATTGCTCGTGGTATCTATAGATAGGTGTTCAAAAATGATGTTGAGGTTTCTAACATTATTTTTTTTCTAAACTGAATAGTTTGCGCGAGAGACACTTCCAAAATGGAAAAATGTGTATCCCCCCCCCCTGTAACTTCTAAAATAAGAGAGTGATAAAACTAAACAAAATATATGTTGTACGTTACCATGCAAACTACCAACGAAAATTGGTTTGAACGAGATCTAGTAAGTAGTCTTTTTGTAATACGTCATAAATCGTAAACCGCAATTTACCTTTCATTCAATCAATACACTATTATAAAAACATCGATCAAAGTTACAACGAAACTACAAGAACTTTTATATGATGTTACGGAACCCTTCATGGGCGAGTCCGACTTGCACTTGGCCGCTTTTTTTTAGTCTCGAAAAAAAATATTTTAAAAAAACCAAACATACACGCTTTTAAACTAATAAGTAGAATATAATTTTTAACTGACTTGAAAAAAAGGAAAAGGTTCTCAATTCGTCGGAATCTTTTTTTTTTTATGTATGTTCAGCGATAATTTCATCGTTTACGAACCGATTTCAAAAATTCTTTTTGCATTGGAATGGGCGTAGCTTACAGGTGGTCCCATCGTCACCATATCGGGATCTGATGATGGGATCCCAAGGAAATCGAGGGAACTCCTCAAATATCATATTCACATAGGCACAATTGTCGCGCTTTGGGTTCTCGGAATAGTTTTTCTTTGAAGTCGGTTTCTTTTTGTTAAAATAATGTTTTGTTACACCACTTTTTAGGGTTCCGTAGCCAAATGGCAAAAAACGGAACCCTTATAGATTCGTCAAGTCTGTCTGTCTGTCTGTCTGTCCGTCCGTATGTCACAGCCTATTATTTCCGAAACTATAAGAGCTATACTGTTGAAATTTGGTCAGTCGATGTATTCTGTGAACCGCATTAAGATTTTTACATAAAAATAGAAAAAAAACAATACATTTTGGGGGCCCCATACTTGGAACTGAAACTCAAAAATTTTTTTTTCATCAAACCTATACGTGTAAGGTATCTATGGATAGGTGTTCAAAAATGATGTTGAGTTGAGTTGAGTTTCTAATATCATTTTTTTCTAAACTGAATAGTTTGCGCGAGAGACACTTCTAAAGTGGAAAAATGTGTGTCCCCCCCCCCTCTAACTTCTAAAATAAGAGAGTAATAAAAGTAAAAAAAATATATGTTGTACATTACCATTTAAACTACCAACGAAAATTGGTTTGAACGAGATCTAGTGAGTAGTTTTTTTTAATACGTCATAAATCGTAACACGCAATTTACCTTTCATCCAATCAATACACTAGTATAAAAACATCGATGTTTTTTAAAACTTTATTTTTTTTAGAATGGGTATGTGTCTGACTGCTAAATCTTAGATAGTGGGTTCGATACCTAAACTAGACTAATTATTATCTTATGAGCACGATGGTGTGTACGTCGATTATTGAGACAAGGAGTTCTGAGGTTTCCTATTTTTATACAAAAAAATCTGTTGTCTGTGAAGTCGGTTTACTGACGATAGTTAAACGCGACAACGTCATAAGATTGTGCCTCTTTGTCGCTGGTTCCGCGCTCTCGCTTGCACTTCAAGCCTTAAATGGAACGCCTAAAAGCGAGGTAACGCCGCATGATTCATGTTTTTTCGTGCGTGCAGCCGGCTCCATCGAATTATAAGACGTTGTCATGATAAAACCTTTTTGATGTAAGTAGGTATCGTAAATACTTTGACATACATTTAGTAAAATAACTGTTCATTTAATATTACATACAGACACTCATAATTTTATTTTTTGTATGTATATATGTGTATAGGTATGTATGTGTGTATGTTGGTCTGTGTGCCGTGTTTATACAAATAAAGTTTTATTAATATTGTTTCAGGACCCACAATTATTAATGGAAAAGCACTAGAATATTATACAGCTGAGGCTTACCAGGAATCGAACCCGGAGTGGGACTACGGTATCATGAGCCAATGTTCCGGTCAGTTTATAGCCATTTAAAGTGGCCATAGAACAACAAGACGTTCTCTCTGACAAAGTATAAGCCCAAATGGGAATACACATTACACTGTAAATGTGTGTGAAATTTAGAACTTTTTTGGTTTAAGTAGTTATGTATGAGTTTAAAGCCACAGCCGATTGTAATTGTCATCATCATCATCAACAGCCTTCAACAGTCCACTGCTGGACATATGACTCTCTTTAGAAAGGAGGTTTTGGCCTACTATACCACGCTGGCCAGACGGGTTGGTATACGGTTGGTTTAAAGTTTTCCTTCTCCTTGCATCGATGTTGTCTTGCGTAGTTTATCCCTTAGTCGCCTTTTACGACACCCGCGGGATGAATAGGAGTGGTGACACTGTGTATTCTTAATCCGTCACCATTTGGTGTTATTCATTTATTTATTTATTGTTTGTTTTTGACAGATGCGAAGAAACCCTCTCCATGCCCGAATATACCTACAGTTCATAAAGTAGAAAAAGGTAAAATAATCTAATCCTACTAATATTGTAAACGCGAAAGTTTGTGAGTATGTTTGTATATTGTTGTTTGTTAATATAAATATTCCGGACATCTTACACACAACGTCATCTAGTCCCAAACTAATCAGAACTTGTATTAAGTGTACTAGGCAACTGATATAAATATATAAACATTATTTTTTGTAATTATATACATAGAAAACACCCAGACTCCGAAACAAATATTTGCCGAACACACAAACATTTGGACAGACCCAGGATTCGAACCCGAGACTACTTGATCAACAGGCGCATACGCTAACCACTAGACCAACAAGGCAGTTTTGCTCTTACACGCAAAAACTAATCTCTCATCTCGATTAATAAACTGTGATCCCGGGCTCATTAATCGAGATGAATAATTTTAACAAAAAGAAACCGACTTCAAAGAAAAACTATTCCGAGTATCCAAATCGCGACAATTGTGTCTATGATATTTGAGGAGTTCCCTTGATTTCCTTGGGATCCCATCATCAGATCCCGACATGGTGACGATGGTACCACCTGCAAGCTACGCCCATTCCAATGCAAAGATTCCGACGAATTGAGAACCTCGTCCTTTTTTTTTGAAGTCGGTTAGAAAGCATCATAGCATGGTGACATGCTCCACTGTCGGCATTCGAGGTTGCTGACCATTACTGTTGGATTCTTGCTTTATATTAGAGAAGATTTTACACATGCAGAATAGAGGTAAGCAAGTGATGGATATAAAATGTGAGTCTAAAGTCCTATGAGACCGTCTCCTTTCTCCCCTGGCAAGAGGAGGATGGGTCTTAGATTCTGATTGAGTGATACATTGCTGACAAAATTAAAGAATGTCAGCGTGTTTTTTTTTTGATATGTTTAAGCCTACCAAAGTGACTCAACTCTGCCTGATGGAAAGCATTAGTTGAATCCGGGAGTAGGGGCCACCATCCTCATTGTGAGGGTAGGCAATGCAGCATGGTAACCTATGGTATGCCATGAGGGCGAATGGCCGGCCTATTCCTGCTTAAATCAGCGTGGTTCTAGTACCTATTTGTCAAGAAATCTAAGTTTTAAACCTTTATCAACTTAATTGTTTTTTTTTTACTGCCTCGTTGGTCTAGTGGTTAGCGTATGCGGCTGCTGATCAAGAGGTATCGGGTTCGATATAATATGTATGTATTTACAAAAAAAGTATGTTTATGTATTTATATCAGTTGTTTAGTACCCATCAGCTCTGCTTAGTTTGGGACTAGATGACGTTGTGTGTAAGATGTTCAAAATATTTATTTATGTATTATTTATAATTATTATTTTTTCAACAGAATACAAACCAAAACATAACCCGAGCTATTGTCCTCCACACGAACCATGCCCTGAGCCATACGCCAAGCCATGCGCCAAGCCATCGAAAACGATCGCGGTGGAGTGGGACTACGATATCATGGGCCATTGTTCCGGTCAGTTTATAGCCGTCTAGAGTGGCCTATCTTTCTATTCATATATGCACCATCATCATCAAACTTTATTGGCCCTCTGCTGGACATAGGCCTCTCATAGGCTATACTACTGGAGGTAGTAGAGCCATGCTGATTTCAGCACGAATGGGCCGGCTAAACCAGGACAGTACTACTCTCACATCATCATCATCAATCATCAACAGCCTTTAACAGTCCTCTGCTGGACATAGGCCTCTCCTTAAAAAGGAGGTTTTGGACTACTATAGCACGCTGGCCAGACGGGTTGGTAAAGGGTTTGTTTCAAGTTTTCCTTCTCTGGGCAGTGATGTTAGCTGCTTATTTTGTTTCTTTAGTCGCCTCTTACAACACCCATGGAATTATTCATTCCAGGGGTGACACTTTGTATTTGTTAATCCGTCACCACACGGACCACAGAAGACCATCCTGTCGTATTTCGTTGGTGAGTATGAGGCCGGAGGGCCAATTAATCTGCATCATTCTCCCGGTCTCCTTTGAAAAAAAAAAATTTCTATTGATACACACATTGTCATCAACAAACTTTACTAGCCCACTGCTGGACATAGGCCTCTCCTCCTGGCCTACTATACGCTGGTCAGGTGGGTTAATATAGAGATTGTTTAAAGTTTTCCTTGCAATGTTTAGTGGTAAGTAATTTTTGCCCCCCTTTTTGAAAGCCTCGTTGATCTAGTGGTTCGCGTATGCGACTACTAATCAAGAGGTCTCGGGTTCAAGTCCCAGGTAGGCCAAGTGTTGTTTTTCTTACAGGAATTTCTTAATAGCAGCCCGGAGTATGGAAATTTGACGGTGATTAATGCTTGTGAATGAAAGCACGTTAAGCAGTCGATCCCCGTTGTCATCTATGGCAATCTTTATTGGAAAGTCTAATGCCCTCAAATAGACTGACAACTAGTTCAACCTTCGAATTTCAGTTCTTTCTCTCTCTTAGAAAAACTGATCTTCAGGTAAAACCGGTTGAACTAGTAGCCGACCGAAATAGTATTGGGAATAAGGCTAGAAAGAAAAAAAAAATTACACTTAGCCTCTTGGGAATAAATGAGAAAGTTATGATACTTTTTACGTCAGGAAGTTCCTATAAACATCAGTATTGAAATTAAATTAAATCATCCTCCTAGCCATTATTCCCAAGTTTATTTGTGGTAGGCTACGGAGCGACTGGCATCGGACCTCCGCAACCCTAAGGGAGAACTGAAATTCGAAGATTGAACTAGTTTTCAGTATATTTGAGGGCACTGACTTGACTTGAATCTGCCCTGGCGGTTGAGAGTATGTCATGCTCACTCAAATGTCACGCTGATGGTGGCGCGTGTGTCGGATCATTTAATTCCCTTCAAAATGGTTGAGTTGAATGGTGCGGATCCATGCGTCATGTTCGTGAACGGGCGCTGTCAGTTGTGACTGGTCATCTCTTAGTTGCCACGGCTTATTTGAATTAATTATTTTAATTTTCAATTGTATTTTTGTTGTACTATGGACACTTTTAACGTGCACGTCTTGCTACATCGTTCTCACATAATGTACCATCTCAACATGAATGATGTAACCAAGATTTTGTAAAAAAACATTTTGATTTAAAAGAGTGTCCATGGAGTTTCTTGCCCGTTCTTCTCCATAGAGATCTACGCTAGGGAATGGGCAACTACAGTACTTTCACAGTTTTTATGTCTTGTGACTGGGACTGTAGCTACATTTTTGTTTCGACAATTCAAAAGTGCCTGTAACTGGCCTACTTGAAATAAATGCTTTGATTTTGATTTTGATTTTTGACTGACTTCCCAATAACGATTGCCAGAGATGTTCATGACAACCGGTACCGAAGCTTTACGTACTCTCCGAGGCACGGGTGTGAATCACCACCAAACTTAGAAACTCCGGGCAGCTATTAGGAATTTCCTAAGAAAATCCCAAAAACAATTTTTGGCCCGACCCGGGATTTAAACCCGAGACCTCTTGATTAGCAGTCGCATACGCTAACCACTAGACCAACGAAGCAGTCAAATTGAAATTAAATTAAATGTACTATAAAAATATTAGATGTGTTTGACTGGGGTCTGGTATATTTTTTTCAACAATGAAGTAGTTTTATGGAACTATTAGGACTATTTTGAAGAGAATTATATCCGTCCCCAACCCACACTTGACCAGTGAGGGAACGTATTATCCCTCTCCTGAGAGAAGACCCGACCCGACTTTGAGGCATCGTTTTTGATGATTTTAAAGTGGTGGTATTTGGTGGTAAGTGGCTACCGTCATACATATAATCATATATAATATGTGGTTATTGTTTACTTTTTTTAGATATGAAGAAACCTTCGCCAAAAGCGAATATACCCTCTAGAGACAATAAAGAAGAGAAAGGTAAAATAATCTAATTATTATAAATTACTAGCTTTGCGTGTGGGGAAGGATTAAGAATACAGAGTGTCACCACCCCTATTCATCCCGCGGGTGTCGTAAAAGGCGACCAAGGAATAAACTACGCAAGACAACATGAATGCAAAGAGAAGGAATACTTTAAACCAAACTTATACCAACCCGTCTGCCCAGCGTGGCATAGCAGGCCAAAAACTTCTTTCTAAGGAGAGGCCTATGTCCAGCAGTGGACTGTTGAAGGCTGTTCGACCGCCACTCCGCCCGCGTGCACGTCAATGATCGTGGTAACAAGTAGCCTATGTCCATTCTCAGACTATAGACTATCCATGTTCTAAATCGCATTTAAATGAGTTCAGCAGTTTTGGCGTAAAAGCACAACATACAGATAGAGTTACTTTCGCAATTATAAAAAAAAACAGCAAAGAAACCGACTTCAAAGAAAAACCATTCCGACCATTCCAACCGCACGCCTATGATATTAGTAGAGTTCCATTGATTTCTGCAGAACCATATCACCAGATCCTGATTAGGGTTCCGTTGATAAATGGCAAAAAAAAGAACCCTTATAGATTCGTCATGGCTGTCTGTCTGTCGGTCCGTCCGTATGTCACAGCTATTTTTTTCCGAAACTATAAGAGCTATACTTTTGAAACTTGGTCAGTAGATGTATTCTGTGAACCGCATACAGATTTTCACATAAAAATAGAAAAAAAAACAATACATTTTGGGGGTTCCCATACTTGGAACTGAAACTCAAAAAATTTTTTTTCATTGAACCCATACGTGTGGGGTGGGGTATCTATGGATAGGTATTCAAAAATGATATTGAGGTTTCATATATCATTTTTTTCTAAACTGAATAGTTTGCGCGAGAGACACTTCCAAAGTCGTAAAATGTGTCCCCCCCATCCCTGTAACTTCTAAAATAAGAGAATGATAAAACTAAAAAAAATATATGATGTATTATTAAAACATCGATGAAAGTTACAACAAAATACAAAAACTTTTATATGATGTTACTTGCTGCTACAGAACCCATCATGGGCGAGTCCGACTCGCACTTGGCCGCTTTTTTTTCACATTTTTCCTCACCTGGTTTCAGACCTCTTGATTAGCAGCCACATACGCTAACCACTAGACCAACAAGGCAGTCAAAATAAGCCAATATCAGCTCAAATATTTATTTTTCTACAGAATATCAACCAAAACATAACCCGAGCTATTCTCCTCCAAACGAACCATGCCCCGAGCCATACGCCAAGCCATATTACAAGCCGAGCGCCAAACCATCCCGTCAGCGATACCGTCGGCCTCTCTGTGACTCATGCCAGGACTCATACAGTGAACCATCCTCCTATTCAGCAATGAGAGTAATTAAGAAGGGGAAAGAAGAAATTGATCCTGCCAGGATTTTGACAAATCTGCTGCAAGTCCCTTTAATTTTGGTGGAGGGAGTTTTGGATTATGAACGATAATCGTTTGTTGTGAATAAATGATTAATTAATTATAAATGGAATCATCATCTTCCTAGCCTTATTCCCAATTTTATTTGGGGTCGGCTACTAGTTCAATCGGTTTTACCTGAATTTCAGTTTTTCCACGGAGCGACTGGCATCGGACCTCCGCAACCCTAAGGGAGAACTGAAATTCGAAGATTGAACTAGTTGTCAGTATATTTGAGGGCACTGACTTCCCAATAACGATTGCCATAGATGTTCATGACAACCGGGACCGACGGGCTTAACGTGCTCTCCGAGGCACGGGCGTGAATCACCGCCAAACTTCCAAACTCCGGGCTGCTATTAGGAATTTCCTAAGAAAAACCCAAAAACACTTTTTGGCCCGACCCGGGATTTGAACCCGAGACCTCTTGATTAGCAGTCGCATACGCTAACCACTAGACCAACGAGGCAGTTTAATTACAAATGGAATCTTTTAATTAATATTTAATTTGGATAGAAATGTAATAAAATGTTTTATTCATGTACTAGTGGAGTCCTGCGGTATTACCCAAATTTACTCCTTGTACCATCAGGTTCCTGCCAGTAAAATTCCCGTATTAATAGCTTCAGCCGTTCTAAAGATTCTCCAGATCAAACTGACAAACAGCTAGAAATAAAATGTTTCTTAGGGTTCCGAAGTTCATGACTAGGAACCCTTATAGTGTCGTCATGTGCGTCCGTCCGTCCTCGACTTACCGACGCAAATGTTAGTGATAGAAAGATAGAATATTTTTATTTGGGGTCCTTTCCCTACATGTAAAGTGGGGATGATTTCTTATTCTCGCAGCTACCTCATTGTGTGGAGTATCGTTAGATAGGTCTTTTAAAAATATTAATAGGTTTCTAAGACTATTTTTTGATTAAGGTATGCGTTTACGAGTTATTCCACTTTAAAGAGCAAATTTCTGAAAAAATAGGGCATCCGCCCCGCCTCTAAAAGCTAAATGGCTGGTTTAAAAAGATCTGGTTAATTCATGATGGTACTTCATATGATGAACTTTAAAGGAAAACTATAACTGCTTAGATGACTTAGTTTGCTCAGGAGTTATAGAGGCCTTGCTAGTAAAATGCGCTTATTTGAAAAACTTTGTTCAAAATGAACGCATTAATAAGTAAACATAACAATTATTCATTGGGTACGATTTTTAAATCTTCATACCATCATAGGTAACTCAGGAACCCTATTCTATGCGTGGCCTGACACGCTTTTTAGAGTTCCGTAGCCAAATGGCAACAAACGGAACCCATATAGATTCGTCATGTCTGTCTGTCTGTCCGTCCGTATGTCACAGCCACTTTTTTCCAAAACCATAAGAACTATACTTTTGAAACTTAGTAAGTAGATGTAATCTGTGAACCGCATTAAGATTTTCACATAAAAATAGAAAAAAAAAAAAATAGGGGTCCCCATACTTGGAACTGAAACTCAAAAACATTTTTTTCATCAAACCCATACCTATGGATAGGTGTTAAAAAATGATATTGAGGTTTCTAATATCATTTTTTTCTGAACTGAATAGTTTGCGCGAGAGACACATCCAAAGTGGTAAAATATGTGTCCCCCCCTGTAACTTCTAAAATAAGAGAGTGATAAAACTAAAAAAAAAATATGCTGTACATTACTATGTAAACTACCAACGAAATGTGGTTTGAACGAGAGTTTTTTTGTAATACGTCATAAATAGTGAACCGCAATTTACCTTTCATTCAATCAATACACTATTATAAAAACATCGATCAAAGTTACAACGAACTACAAGAACTTTTATATGATATTTAGTAAAAATAGAGCACTAGATATTGTGTGTAAAGAATTGAATAAAAAAAATAATTAAAGAAGAATAATACATAGGTACACTCTAATTTTGTTTTTTTGCGACTTCACGACTTTCAACGACTGCCTTGTTGGTCTAGTGGTTAGCGTATGCGGCTGCTGATCAAGAGGTCTCGGGTTCGATTCCCGGGTCAGACCAAATATTTGTGTGATCCACAAATATTTGTTTCGGAGTCTGGGTGTTTTTCTATGTATAATATGTATGTATTTACAAAAAAAAGTATGTTTATGTATTTATATCAGTTGTCTAGTACTCATAGCACAAGCTCTGCTTAGTTTGGGACTAGATGATGTTGTGTGTAAGATGTCCAAAATATTTATTATTATTTATTTAATTTTAGTTATTTGTATAGATGAAAGAGAAAGTTTTAATGATCATCATCATCAGCCTCCGTTCCCCAGCCAAGTTCTCCCTCAACACTTGGTATAAGTATCATCATCATCAACAGCCTTTAACAGTCCACTGCTAGACATAGGCCTCTCTTTAGAAAGGAGGTTTTGGCCTACTATACCACGCTGGCCAGACGGGTTGGCAAAAGGTTTGTTTCAAGTTTTCCTTCTCTTGGCAGTGATGTTAGCTGCTTTAGTCGCCTCTTACGACACCCATGGAATGAATAGGGGTGGTGACACTTTGTATTCTTAATCCGTCACCACACGGACGGTATAAGTATAATAAATATGTATGTCATGGCAACGCCGAAGGAACTTCAGAACAGACCAGTGGGGGCCTGCTGCAAGCAAGCTGACGCCTCTCATCTTTTGTTTGATTGGCTAATATTTTACTTAAATCACATAACTGAGTGACATTAGCCAGCAATTATAGAACAAACCTTTGGAACAGGGTCTGGAGGGCAGATCATAATCGAGTCGAAGGCCTTTCATGGTTTTTTTTTTTCATTTTTTTATTCATTTATATACTAACAAAACCCTATAATTAAAAACTTCAACTTTACAAATAGGACAAGAAAGATTTTGTACACAATTGGAATTTGAACTCTGGTACCCACGGTAAGATTTAACTTGTGTTATGGATACCAGGGATATTACACAAGGTAACATTGTCTGCATAAATATAAGTGAAAATTTTACATTATACTTAGATAAAAAAAGAAAATCGAAGTAAGACTAAAATCGAACACTGCCCACGCGTATGTGTATAATTTGCGCGTGTGCGTGTGTGTGTGTGTGCGTGTGTGTGTGTGTGTGTGTGTGTGTGTGTGTGTGTGTGTGTGTGTGTGTGTGTGTGTGTGTGTGTGTGTGTGTGTGCGGGTGTGTGTGTGTGTGTGTGTGTGTGTGTGTGTGTGTGTGTGTGTGTGTGTGTGTGTGTGTGTGTGTGTGTGTGTGTGTGTGCTAATTATACGTTCGATTTTTTGTAATTCGTTTGTATTTTACCCGACTGTGTTAGAAGGAAGGTTATGTTTTATAGTGTAAGTATTAATATTTCTTTGTGCTATATCTTACTTACATAATAATATATAATAGATAGCTTAAGACACTCAATAAAAAATCTGAATTTCATTGAATTTTCGAAGTCGGTTCATTTATACTGATACTAGCTGATGCCCGCGGCTCCGCTCGCGTTTTAGAGGTATCAAAAATAGATGTTGGCCGATTCTCAGACCTTTTTTTTTTTTTTACGCGGGGAATGTTTTTCGCACCATACCAAAGTAGCCTTTGTGTTATTCCGATATATAAGCTATATTGCTGTAAAGTTTCATCCAAATCCGTTCAGTAGTTTTTGCGTGCAAGAGCAACAAACATACATACTACAAACTATCGTGTTTATAATATTAACAGGATTCTTTTTATTCATCTGCCTCGAATTCTGGCGAGAAATATATTATTTTCCTAACCCTAATTATTCCCAATATTATTTGGGGTTGGCTACTAGTTCAATTCGAGTTCGGCTTTATCTGAATATTAGTTTTTCCGCGGAGCTACTGGCATCAAAGCGCTGCAACCCTCAGGGCGAACTAAATTCGAAAATTGAACTTGTTAAGAGTTTAATTAAGTTCACTGACTTCCCAATAACGACTTCCATAGATGCTTATGACAATCAACGTGCTTTCCGAGGCACAAACGTTAGTCACCTCTATTTTCCACACTTCTTGTAAGAAAAAAGATTAAATCTTGAGACTTGTTGATCAACAGTTAACTTCTAAACCAACGATGGAGTCTGACGAAACATTCAACGGGTGAAATTTCATTTGATTTGTTAAGGATACAAGTGACCATTGACTCTATAATTGCGTACCATCAGCTAGGTGACAGACCTGCCCGTTAGCCTCATAAAATGACATCATTCGTAATGTTGTATTTCGTTGGTGAGTACAACATCAGAGGTCCAGTGATGCAGAATGGAGTGCAAACAGACCACTGGTGACCATTCTTTGATTCTACACATGCTTACCATCAGGCAGAGTAGAGGCCCATATATACAAATGAAAAGACCGTAACATAAAGTTGATATTTAATTTGCATAATCCGTAACTATTATTAATTTATAATCAAAGCATTATTTTTAAACATTAATATAAAAATTATTATCAGCACATTTGAATAAAAATTGCATTTAGACTCGGTCATTCGATAATAATCAGAAATTTATATTTAGAAATTAATAATTGTAAATTTATGATTAATAATAATAAGTTATGTGAATGTTAAAAATGAAAATGGTTATTTTGAATGTTATAATTATTTTATTATTATTTGGTAAGTTCCTTTGTATTATTAATAATAGTTTAGTTTATTTATTGATGCATTACCGTAGACATTGATTATTACAGATCTATTGTCAGGGGCCTTCATATGACGACTAGATTATAAGAAGTTGTTCTTCTGATTCCCAAACTAGGTTTACTCCTGTGATTTGGGAATCAGTATTCCTCGAATATGTAAACAGTGACATGTAAACAATTTTTTATATATTTATGCCTAACAAAGTTTCTCTACCCTGCCTGATGGAAAGCATGAGTAGCATCCAGGAGTTGGGGCCAACATCCTCATTGTGAATGCATACAATGCAGTATGGTGACCCACATCAAGGCGGCTTAGTTAGATATTTCTGCATGACTCTCCCGGCCTCCGGAGGTCGATGATACAGAATGATTAGGCCTCCGTTCTCACACTCACCAACGAAAGACGAATTACTTTATTAGTAAAACTTCTTTACGCACACTTGAATGGTGAATGTGTGACGCGAGCGTTGCGAAAAGTGTGATCGGGCGAGGCGAACTGACTTTTAGAGGGAGATATAAGTTAGTGAAGATAGAAAGAGATAGAGTTATATTTAGTATGTTACTATAGGAGCAAGAGAGAGCAGTGCGCACACATTTGCTCGATGTTCTAGTGGTTAGCGTATGCGACTGCTGATCTCGGGTTCGATTCCCAAGTCGAACCAAATGTTTGTGTGATCCGCAAATATTTGTTTCGGAGTTTGGGTGTTTTCTATGTATAATATGTATGCAAAAAAGTATGTTAATGTTTGGGGACTAGATGGCGTTGTGTGTAAGATGTCTAAAATATTCATTATTATTATTATTTTATTTCTTCCTCCCTATAATAGCTAGTAACATTTTGTATATCTAAGACACGTGCCGGCATATTATACCTGTTTCAATCATCATCATCATCATCATCAACGGCCTTCAACAGTCCACTGCTGAACATAGGCCTCTCCTTAGAAAGGAGGTTTTGGCCTACTATACCACGCTGGCCAGACGGGTAGGTTTAGGGTTGGTTTCAAGTTTTCCTTCTCTTTGCATTGATGTTGTCTTGCGTAGTTTATCCCTTAGTCGCCTTTTACGACACCGGCGTGATGAATAGGCGTGGTTACACTCTGTATTCTTGATCCGTCAATACCTGTTTACTTAAGTTTAATTTCAGTATGTTATGTGATATTTTACACGATATTTTTTATTGTTTCAGAGACAAGATTGATGGAAGGGAAGCCATATAATTGTTATATATCGATTCCTTGTCCTATCACAATGCCATGCAGCGAGCCCTCATGGGACAACAGACGCGCTGTCAGCAATATGCGGCTAAAATGCGAAGGTTATAGAGTTCAACTTTTTTTTTTGGTTTTTATTTTCACACCACGCCCATATACAGCAGAGCTTGTACTATGGGTATTGCTGATGAGACGGTGCTCGCATCAGGAGCGGGTAGGCGCTGGGAGGAGTCCAGAAGGAGATCTGACCCTGGACTTCTCCTCCTCCTAAACAGAGAAGCGCGGAGAGGGCACACTGTGTGGTTTTTAGTCGGTTCAAGTCCGACACAACACACCGCCGTAGCCCCTGGTGGGGTGACGGTCCATTATGATTTTCCACACGAAAAATTATTATTCTATGGGTATACAAGTGATGTAAATACATTTTTTTTTTGGAAATACATATTTTTTTTATACATTTAAGCCTACTAAAGTTACTCCACTCTGCCTGATGAGCAGAATCCAGGAGTAAGGGTTACATACTTATTCTGAGGGTAGGCAATTCAGCATGGTGACCTATACCATCGGGTCTCACATTCACCAACGAAATACGACGGCAAGAATGCTGTCATTATTAGGTTGGTCTTCTGTGTGAGGGTAGTACTGTCCTAGTCATAGTCCGGCCCATTCGTGCTAAACCCAGCGTGTCTCTATTACCTTGAAAAATTCTAAAGCACTACGCTATTCATGAAGTCCATCGTCTTCTTCTTCCTAGCCTTATCCCCAATATTATTTGGAGTCGACAACTAGTTCAACCGGTTTTACTTGAATATCAGTTTTTTCCACGGAGCGACTGGCATCGGACCTCCGCAACCCTAAGGGAGAACTGAAATTCGAAGGTTGAACTAGTTGTCAGTAAACTTGAGGGCATTGACTTCCCAATAACGATTGCCATAGATATTTATGACAACCGGTACCGACGGCTTTACGTGCTCTTTGATGCACGAGCGTGAGTGAATCACCGTCAAACTTCGAAACTCAAAACCCAAAAACACTTTTTGGCCCGACCCGGGATTAGAACCCGAGACTTCTTGATTAGCAGTCGCATACGCTATCCACCAAACCAAAGAGGCAGTATTTATGAAGTCCATCTACAACAAATATTCAGAAATACATATGTAAGTAGAATTATAAACGATTATCAAATATGTGAGATGTATAGTTGGACATCTTACACACAACATCATCTAGTCCTAAACTAAGCAGAGCTTGTATTATGGGTACTAGACAACTGATAAATACATAAACATACTTTTTTTGTAAATACATACACATTATAAATAGACAACACCCAAACTCCCAAAATATTTTTTTGCGGATCACACAAACATTTGATCCAACCCGGGAATCGAACCCAATACCTCAAGCACAGCAGTCGCATTTATTACCGCTGCGTGAAGTTAATCTTAATCCTTTTGCTTAACAGGATCCACGACAGGTTCTCTATGCCCCCTCCCGGATCCATGGTGCTGTCCGCCATACTGGGACACCTGTGAACACCGGCAACCCATCCCACCATGCCGCCAATTGTGTTACCAACAATGCTCCACAAAGAACGAAAAGCCAGAATTCAAAACCAAGAAGATTATGGGCACTCTTCTAACTCTTCCTGGATTTCTAGCAGACACCTTCTTGAAAGGAGAAATTGTTTTATAGGAAGGAATAAAACCAATTTCTCTACTTAGGGTCTCAGCACACTAGCTACTTTTAGCATCGGCGATCGGCGATTTTGCGACTGCGTCGATGCTGCATCGCGTTTTAGCAACTTCCTGCGTTCGATCGCGGTATCAAAAATTGCATCATACGCGACTTTCTACGTTCGAACACGGTCTCGGAAACGCGCGTTTTAGCGACTGCTCATATGCCTGGATCGCGTCGACTGTAGTGTTGTTCCGACGCCAAATCGATGCTACCGGCATCCAAATGTGTGCGGAGAGTAGCGTTCAGCTGCTGTGTAACGCTTCTAAAAAGCGACTCAATCTCCGCGTTTGGCATTTTTAAGTGT
This sequence comes from Phragmatobia fuliginosa, assembly GCA_932526445.1. Taxonomy (NCBI): domain Eukaryota; kingdom Metazoa; phylum Arthropoda; class Insecta; order Lepidoptera; family Erebidae; genus Phragmatobia; species Phragmatobia fuliginosa. Next base: position 9,436,852 of record OW052084.1, on the reverse strand, counting down.
GCGGTGTGGAGCGTTCAGTGGCCATTTTTTTTTTTATATAGCCTACCAAAGTGACTCTACCCCGCCTGATGGAAAGCATGAGCAGAATCCAAGAGTGGGAGAAACCACACATCATTGCTGCGAATGCAGACAGTAAAGTATGGCGGCCCACACTATGGCGGCTTAGTGAGATGCTTTTTCACGCCCCGCTTAAAGGTCCCGGTATCATAGTGGGAAGGAAACACATAAGCTGGTAGCGAGTTCCAGCTTTTGACTGCTCGGCATAAGAAGGAAGAGCCGAACCGCTTCGTTCTAGTGCGTATTTCCTCCACTCTACCTTCTAAAAAGCGACTAGTTGCCGATCGTCGATGCTAAAAGTAGCTAGTGTGCTGTGGCCCTTATTGATAAAGTTTCTGCTAAATTAATTTGAAGTTATTTGTCAGATAAATCGTCTACAGATTTCGGTTGCAAATTTGAGATATCTATACATCTGTGTGTCTGTATGAAATATCAAATTAACAGATTTTTACGAAATGCTTATGAAAGTATATAATGTACTTACACAAAAAATGCTTTTTTTTTAATTTTTGAAAACCGCCCGTCTGTTTGTTTCGGGTAATCTCTGGAACGGCTGGACCGATTTCGATGGGACTTTCACTGGCAGATAGCTGATGATATAAGGAGTAACTTAGGCTACTTTTTTAAGACTAGCTTCACCCCGTGGCGTTGTCCGCGGTTACAGTAACAAACACGGGTAGTACCGTGGAGCTCAGCAAGTTTTTAATATTTTTGTCTGGTTGTCTGTTTATTCCGTGTAATTTCTGAACCGACTGGACCGATTTCGACGGGACTTTCACTGGCAGGTAGCTGATGATACAAGGAGTAACTTTGGCTAATTTCTTTCAGACTAGCTTTGTTCCGCGGCGGTACTCGTGATTTATAACATTAACTACGGGCATCACCGCAGGCCTCAGCTAATATTTTTTTTGTTTTGAAAAAGACAACCCCGTATTAGGAATATAAATTCCAGTGTCGCAGGGGACTTTACAAACATACATGAAACGTACACAAAGAACACCCAGACTCAGAACAACAAATTGTGAATCACACAAAGTGTTATCCTACGTGGGATTTGAAGCCACAACACTTGGCGCAGTAGGAAGCGGCGTGGCGACCGCTTAAGCCACGCCAACCGTGGTATCAAATTAAAGTGTCGCTTTCTAATATCAAGTGTTTCGTAGTTCACGTCTTTAAAACCTTATAATGTCATCATGTATGTCCGTCTGTCCCTCCGTCCTCGACTTGCCTTCCAAAACGGTTAGTACAAAAAAGATGAAACATTGACAAAGTACTAAAATAAAATGTTCTTCCTAAAACAGCTTTTTTAGGGTTCCGAAGTTCATGACTTCGAACCCTTATAGATTCGTCATGTCCGTCCGTCCGTCCGTCCGTCCGTCCTCGACTTACCGTCCAAACGGTAAGTGCTAGAAAGATGAAACTTTGCATGAATATGTATTGTAATTACGTCGACAAAGTGCTACAATAAAATTATGAAAAATACTAGCTTTCCGCCCGCGGCTTCGCCCGCGTGGAATTCGTTTATATCGCGCGACACGGTAAGGGTAGATTAAACAATCTTACATGATTTTATGTTTGGTAATAAGGAACTTTGACAAAAATTTTCGTCCCCTATTTCAAACCCTTTATTTTCGCGATAAAAAGTATCCTATGTGCTTTCCCAAGTTCAGTTCTATCTTCCTACCAAATTTCATCAAAATCGGTTCAGTGGATTAGGCGTGAAAGCGTATCAGACAGACAGACAGAGTTACTTTCGCGTTTATAATATTAGTAAGGATTACACCATCGGAAAGGAGAGATTTCATCAAACAGAAAACACCCCAATTTTTTGAAAAAAGTAGATATTTTGACAGGTGAATTTTCGATATGAAGTCAAAATAGGGTGAAAAAATAAATATTTCAAATCAAATAAATTACACTGTATTCGGGACATAAAAAGGTAAGTTTTCACTAAACTTCGTTTAAAAATAATTTTATTTGTAAAAGATAAAAATAGAAACCAAAAACTTGGTTTTTTGAATTTTTCACATATAATTTGAGGTTAAGTGAAAAATGGTGTAAATAAAAAATCGGCCAAGTGCGTGTCAGGCCACGCACAAAAAAGGGTTCCTCAGTCACCCATAACGGTGGATTAGAAATTGTATCCAATGGATAATTGTTATATCTACGTATTAATGCGTTAATTTTGTATGACGTTTTCCAAGTAAGCACATTGTAGAAGTTAAGCCTCTATAACTCCTGAACTAACAAAGTCATCTAATTCGTTATATATAGTTTTCATTTAAAGTTCATTCTATGGACCACTTTCACGAATTTTTCCAGATTTATTGAGCAGGCCGTTTAGCTTTTAGAGGGGGGGGGGACGCCCTGTTTTACAAAAAAGTGGCCTTTAAAGTGGAATTTCTCGCAAACGGATACCTAAATCAAAAATCGTCTTAACAACCCTATAATGTTTTTAAAAGACCTATATATTGATACCCCACATGATGGGGTAGCCGCGAGAAAAAAAAAAGATCCACACTTCACGTGTAGGGGAGGTACCCTTAACAAAAATATTTTTCATAATTTTATTGTAGCACTTTGTCGACGTAATTACAATACATATTCATGCAAAGTTTCATCTTTCTTGCACTTCCGTTTGGACGGTAAGTCGAGGACGGACGAACGGACGGACGGACAGACTGACATGACGAATCTATAAGGGTTCGAAGTCATAAACTTCGGAACCCTAAAAAGTTGTAGATCTTTTAATTACCTACAACTTTGCCATTTAACTTTTATCCATAGGACTTGTAGTTTTGCAGAAATCGAGATAAACCATTTTTTTACCCTTTGTTTTATATATTTAGCCATCCAAAGTGACCTTCCCGACCTCAGATCGCCCGTAAATTATTTTTCCTTTCATTTTTATAATATCCTCCTCCTTTTCCAATAGGTTTCATCCTACCATAATTTTATTTGTTTTCAAAAATTATCTACACTGGTTTACTGGTCTATATATGTCATTTACAAACTATCATTATGGTTGCCATGCAAGTGTGATAAGCCTAGCAACCTGTGAAGTTTTGACAGGAGATAAACAGTGATACATTTTGACATCTACGATTTATGTATTTTTATAATCACCTAGCTTTGGCCTTTGTATCTCGATTATTGCAGTAAAAAGTAGCCTATGTCCTTTCCCAAGTTCAGTTCTATCTTCATACCAAATTTCATCAAAATCGGTTCAGTGGTTTAGGCGTGAAAGCGTAACAGACAGACAGACAGACAGAGTTACTTTCGCATTTATAATATTAGTAGGGATTTTTATTTGGGGTACCTCCCCTACACGTAACGTGGGGATGTTTTTTTTTTCTTGCGGCTACCCCATCATGTAGAGTATCATTAGATAGGTCTTTTAAAAACAATTAAGGGTTTCTAAGACGATTTTTTGATTTAGGTATCCGTTTGCGAGAAATATCACTTTAAAGGCCACTTTTTTGTAAAAACAGGGCGTCCCCCCCCCCTCTAAAAGCTAAACGGCTGGCTCAAAAATTCTGGGAAAATTCGTGATAGTGGTCCATATCATGAACTTTAAAGGAAAACTATAATGGATCAGATAACTTTGTTGGTTCAGGAGTTATAGAGGCTTAACTTTTACAATGCGCTTACTTAGAAAATGTCATACAAAATTAACGCAATAATACGTAAACTTAACAATTATCCATTGGATACGATTTCCAATCCACGTACCATTATAAGTGACTGAGGAACCCTTTCCTGTGCGTGGCCTGACACGCACTTGGCCGATTTTTTAAATAATTGTCTATCTATTTGTTTAGGCTAATCTGTAAAACAACTGAACCGATTTTGACGGGACTTTCCCTAGCATATGGATGCCTAGCAGCTGATGAGAAAAGAAATAATTGAGACTACTTTTTAGGATTCCGTAGCCAAATGGCAAAAAACGGAACCCTTATAGATTCGTCATGTCTGTCTGTCTGTCTGTCTGTCCGTCCGTATGTCACAGCCACTTTTTTTGAAACTATAAGAACTATACTATTGAAACCCGTGAACTTCATTAGTATTTTCACACAAAAATAGAAAAAAAAAAACAATAAATTTTGGGGGTTTCCCATGCTTAGAACTGAAACTCAAAAAAAAAAATTTCTCAAACCCATACTATGGATATGTCTTTAAAAATGATATTGAGGTTTCTAAAATCTGCCCATTTAAAGTGAATAAAAAAGCGGCCAAGTGCGAGTCGGACTCGCCCATGAAGGGTTCCGTATCAACAAGTAACATTATATAAAAGTTCTTGTAGTTCGTTGATTGAATGAAAGGTAAATTGCTGTTTACGCTTTATGACGTATTAAAAAAAACTACTTACTAGATCTCGTTCAAACCAATTTTCGTTGGTAGTTTACATGGTAATGTACAGCATATATAAAGACTGCCTCGTTGGTCTAGTGGTTAGCGTATGCGACTGCTGATCAAGAGGTCTCCGGGTTCGATTCCCGGGTCGGACCAAATGTTTGTGTGATCCGCAATTATTTGTTTCGGAGTTTGGGTGTTTTCTATGTATGTGTAAAAGTATGTAAAAAAAAAAAGTATGTGTATGTATTTATATCAGTTGTCTAGTTACCCATAATACAAGCTCTGCTTAGTTTGGGGACTAGATGGCGTTGTGTGAAAATTTTTCCGAAATATTTATTATTATTATTATTATATATTTTTTTTAGTTTTATCACTATCTTATTTTAGAAGTTACAGGGGGGGGGCACACATTTTTCCACTTTGAAAGAGTCTCTCGCGCAAACTATTCAGTTTAGAAAAAAATGATTTAGAAACCTCAACATCATTTTTGAAGATAGATATATACCCCATAGACGTATGAGTTTGATTAAAAAAATTTTTTTGAGTTTCAGTTCCAAGTATGGGGACCCCCAAAATGTATTGTTTTTTATCCATGTTTATGTGAAAATCTTAATGCGGTTCACAGATTACATCTACTTACCAAGTTTCAACAGTATAGCTCTTGTAGTTTCGGAAAAAAATGGCTGTGACATACAGACGGACAGACAGACAGACAGACATGACGAATCTATAAGGGTTCCGTTTTTTGCCATTTGGCACCGGAACCCTAAAAATCGCACCCAAAGGAGTCGGTTACAAACAAACATACAGGTGAAGCTAATACATATAAAGCGTGTAAAAAAAGTAACATAGCCCATCCTTATAACAAGTCCCTTTTAAATTCGTTTTCAAAAAGTCATCGGCTTACACAAGGCCGTAAGCAGAGAATGTTAAACTAAGTAAGACCAGCCCTCCGTGCCTCGGTGAAACATCAAAGGGAGAACTCTACCTCACAGATACCTCTGTAAATATTGATTTTACAAGTACAGACTTTGCTATAGGTTATGCTAATACCCACATTAATTCCGCAAGGAGGGAATTCTTTAAGCAATTGTTGCGATGGAAAAGTTTGAAGGATTTTTTTGGTTCGATTTTATTTAGAAGTAGGTTTATTTATACGAGGTTATTCAGGTTATTTAGCCGCCGGTTGTGAACGATGCCAGAAATAAATGTAAACTAAGACACAAGAGTTTACAAGGAGTTTATTTTAGGTTAAATAGATTTACAGAAAGTAGAAACAAAGATTTATGTCAAACGCGGTAGGGCGAGTCCACTCAGGGTGTGGTTCTTTGAGAGTTCCATCGGCGTTGCCTCTCAGAAAGAAAAGACACTTATCTTGAGAGACAGCTCCGTTCTGGAGCTCGGTAGCCGTTCGAAAAACGCGAATCGCGAAGTGCGCGCGGCTTTTATAGCCTGGTAGCGGGGAACGAGGCAGTGTAGCCACGTTACAAGGGGAACTCTATGTCGAAGAACAGTTCTGCAAAGAGAGGGAAAACTTGAAACAAACCTTACACTAACTCGTCTAGCCAGCGTGGTATAGAAGACCTCCTTTTAAAGAGAGGCCTATGTCCAGCAGTGGACTGTTAAAGGCTGTTGATGAAACCGTTTACTCTAGGTATATTTTCATTAAAAAAAATACTAAATAATTTTTTGATCCCGTAGATAGCTAAAATCAATATAAATATTTAAGTCTACCAAAGTGACTCTACTCTACCTGATGGAAAACATGAGTAGAATCTAGGAGAAGAAAGGGGTCACCATCCTCGTTGTGAAGAGAGACAATGCAGCTGCTTCTGCATCTTCTTCTTTCGTTGGTGAGTGTGAGACCGGAGGCCCCTCCGGTCTCACACTCACCAACGAAATACGACACGAATGCGGACATTATTAGGTTGGTCTTCTTTGTCTTCTGTGTGAGCAAGACTCGGAGAAATATTTTAGTATGCTGTTAAATATAATTAATTCTACAACTTTCATGGCTAGATGGTGAATCATTGTGGAATGGAAAACAATAATTTTAATAAAAAGGAACCGACTTCAAAGAAAAACTATTCCTAGTACCCAAATCGCTACTATCGTGCCTATGATATTTGAGGAGTTCCTTCGATTTCCTTGGGATCCCATCATCAGATTTAGATATAGTGACGATGGGACCACCTGTAGGCTACGCCCATTCCAATGCAAAATCAATTTTTGAAATCGGTTCATAAACGACGAATTATCGCTGAACATACATAAAAAAAATTAAAAAGATTCCGACGAATTGAGAACCTCCTCCTTTTTTTCGAAGTCGGTTAAAAATACAAAAGTACAATGAGCTGATTTAGTAAAATCCTACTAATATTATAAACGCGAAAGTTTGTGAGTATGTATGTTTGTTGCTCTTTCACGCAAAAACAACTGAACGGATTTGGGTGAAACTTTACAGTAATATAGCTTATACATCAGAATAACACATAGGCTACTTTTTACTGCATTAATCGAAATACACGGGCGAAAACTAGGTGATTATAGAAATACATAAATCGTAATAATTAATACAGAGGAGCAATAATATCATTTACAATACATTTAACATCAAGGTGTGGCCCAGAACGGGTTGCAATCTCAGCAAAATACTACACGGTGCCGGTGCGCTGATTTTCAAAATGGTGCCCTCTAGAACTAAAAGGTCCAGTTGTTTCTTACTGTGCCGAGCAGTTAAAAACTGGAACGCACTACCAGCTCACGTGTTTCCTTTCCACTATGATCCCGGGTCTTATAAGAGGGGCGTGCAAAAGCCTTCTTACTAGCTCCCCGTAGTGTGGTTTGCTTTATTATCTGCATTCGCAGTAATTAGTGGAACATATTTTTTTACCATCTAGCCATAAAAGTGTGATGACGGATTAAGAATACAGAGTGTCACTACCCCTATTCATACCGCGCGGGCATCGTAAAAGGCGACTAAGGGATAAACTACGCAAGACAACATCAATGCAAAGAGAAGGAAAACCTGAAACCAACCCTATACCAGCCCCTGGCCAGCGTTTTATAGTAGGCCAATACCTCCGTTCTATGGAGAGGCCTATATCCAGCAGTGGACTGTTGATGATGATGATGATAATGAGTGGAACCCCTCCTTTTGGATTCTACTCATGCTTTCTATGAGAGCAAAGTCATCCTGGAAAGCGATAAATAAAAGAAAATAAAAAAAGAGTGCGGGTGGTGACATTCCGTATTCTTAAACCTCACTGACATTGACTGCCTTGTTGGTCTAGTTGTTAGCGTATGCGGCTGCTGATCAAGAGGACTCGGGTTTGATTCCTGGGTTGGACCAAATTTTTGTGTGATCCGCAAATTTTTGTGTCCGAGTCTGGGTGTTTTCTATGAATAATATGTATGTATTTATAAAAAAAAGTATGTTTATGTATTTATATCAGTTGTCTAGTACCCATAATACAAGCACTGCTTAGTTTGGGACTAGATGATGTTGTGTGTAAAATGTCCGAAAAATTTATTTATTTATCACTTCATCCTAAGTATGAACCCAAGACCTCAAGCTTACTAGTCAAACTCGTTAACCACTGACCGAACACCCTTCAAAACAGTACTTCACAGATACCAATCAATCACATCGAAGAACAATATAACCCAAAACTGAACCCAACATGGTCCAAACTCAAACAATTTGTACAAAAAGCTCAACCATTTCAACTTTAAGGAAAACTTTGAGCCTTTTGTTTTCAATTTCGTGTCAATCCCCGTTGGTCGAATTAAAACGGTTTGTACATATAATTGTATCTTTTTCATAGCTTTTATTCTCAATATTATTTGTGATCGGCTTCTATTTCAACCAGTTTTAGGTGAAAATCAGTTTTCGCACGGAGCGACTGGCATTGGATATAATATATCTTATCAGTAACATTTGAACTGCCTCGTTGGTCTAGTGGTTAGCGTATGCGACTGCTAATCAAGAGGTCTCGGGTTCAAGTCCCGGGTCGGGCCAAAAAGTGTTTTTGGGATTTTCTTAGGAAATTCCTAATAGCTGCCCGGAGCTTTGGAAGTTTGGCTTTGGAAGCACATAAAGCCGTCGGTCCCGGTTGTCATGAACATCTATGGCAATCGTTATTGGGAAGTCAGTGCCCTCAAATATACTGACAACTAGTTCAATCTTCGAATTTCAGTTCTCCCTTAGGGTTGCGGAGGTCCGATGCCAGTCGCTCCGTGGAAAAACTGAAATTCAGGTAAAACCGGTTGAACTAGTAGCTGACCCCAATTAAACTTGGGAATAAAGGCTAGGAGGATCAGTAACCTTTGATGACTACTTCGACTGCTGTGCTTGAGGTCTCGGGTTCGGTCTCACCAAATGTTTATATGATCTTTAAATATTTGTTTCGGAATTTGGGTATTTTCTATGTTTAATATGTAGGAATGTATTTGGAAAAAAATAGGTATGTATAATATGGCGGCGTGTGTAGAGCGGGACGTTCGGCTCCCTACGATTTGGTTGCCCTGGACGATTCCTGGTGCATATGTCATGCTCGTGATACGGGCGCCGCCAGTCGGGGCTGGTCATCTCACAACTGCTATATTATATATTATTATATTATTGTTTAATTATTTACGGACACTACCAGTGTAAATTTCAGCATCGTTACATTGTCCTTACATTTAATAAAATGCCTAAAACAATGTAACCAAAAATTGTAAAACTATGTTGAAAAAGAGTGTCCATGGAGTTTCTCGTCTGTTCTTCTCCATAGGATCTACGAATTGGAACAGACAATTAGCTTCACGACTGACTACTGACTGACTACTTGACATTTCAAAAGTGCCGTTGTATGGTTTAATTGAAATAAAAATGGTAAGATTTGACTAGTATCCATAGCACAAGCTCTACTCACTACCCAGGTGGCGGAGAAGTATTCAATATAAATGCAATGAAGAAACATACATATAATACACATTTTTTATTACTTTTTTACACGCTTTTTATTAGCTTCAACTGTATGTTTGTTTGTAACCGACTCCTTTGAGCGCTTTAAACGGCCAGATTTCGTTCAAACTTTGTAGATTTATCGAGGAGCAATGACAATACACTAAGTAAAATAATTAAAAAAAAATGTTTAAACAAAATAGTCTTTTTTGGTCTAGAAAAAAAATAGTTTTAAAAAACTAAACAAACACGCTTTTAAACTAAAAAGTAGAAAATAATTTTAATGTTACAAAGCGTGGGGCGACGTTATTGAAATATTTTCAGAAAGCACCCTACGCTTGTAAATACATACATAACTACAGGCAAATTGCTATTAAAAACCATAAAAGATCTGGTTCATTAAGCAATTAATTGTCCTGGGTAACCCACAACCTCTGACTAAGCAGGCCAGACATCTAACCACTACACCAACAGGAAAGTCAATTCATGTGCGTATATAGAATTATATAACATTATTTCATATTTAAATTTCAAAAGCATGTCACAATAATGTTAGTACCGTATATTTAAACATTAAATAAAGTTTAAAAAAATAATTTAATTTTAAACAATTCTTATCTAATACTGTAGCTAATTACTTCACATAATATTTTATTAAAAATAATTATATTTTCAATAATAAAATATAAATTTAAATATTTAATATAATAATGAAAATGAGACGTAGTATTTTTAATACAATCTCAACATCAACATCACCTTTAACTTTTTCAAAAACAATTAAAAAAAATTATAGCCATCATTAGAGTCATTCCAGAACTTACAGGGAATATTTTATTTTGGAGATCTTTTTGGTTTTCTCGGAAGACGGTCCCCATTTCCTCTCAACCATAGTTTTTTATCATTACATCGTTATTGGGAAGTCAGTGTCCTAAAATTTACTGCCAACTAGTGCAACCTTCGAATTTCAGTTCTTCCTTAGGGTTGCGGAGGTCCGTTGCCAGTCGTGCCGTGGAAAAACTGATATTGCGGTAAAACTGGTTGAACTAATAGCCGATCCCAAATAATATTGGGAATAAGGCTAGGAAGAAGAAGACGACAACGACTTGAAGACTAGAAGACTTTACAATTGAAGACGTTCAATACATGACATTGGCAGAAATAGCTGATAGTCGGCTGGATAATCTCATCAAAAGAAAGGTGTGAATTTTTTATGTATTTAATTTTATTTGTGATAAAACTGGAGCGTAAAGTCATCAATAAGTGATTCAGAAGTGACAAAATATAATGGCTTATTCAAAGTCATCGGTTATTTGGTTGTCTGTCTGTTTGTAACAAGGCTAACGATTGGAATGGTAAGTACTTAATAACAATAGTATTTTTGACTTCTAACACAACGCTATCCAGTCCCAAACTAAGCAGAGCTTGTACTACGGGTACTAGACAACTGATATAAATAGATAAACATACTTTTTAGGGTCCGTAGCCAAATGGCAAAAAACGGAACCCTTATAGATTCGTCATGTCTGTCTGTCTGTCCGTCCGTATGTCACAGCCACTTTTTTCCAAAAACCATAAGAGCTATACTGTTGAAACTTGGTTAGTAGATGTATTCAGTGAACCGCATTAATATTTTAACACAAAAATAGAAAAAAGCTGTCAAGTGCGAGTCGTCCATGAAGGGTTCCGTAACAGCAAGTAACATCATTTATAAGTTCTTATAATAGTGTATTGATTGAATGAAAGGTAAATTGCGGTTTACGATTTATGACGTATTAAAAAAACTACTTACTAAATCTCGTTCAAACCAATTTTCGGTTCTAGTTTACATGGTAATGTACAACATATATTTTTTTAGTTTTTTCACTCTCTTATTTTAGAAGTTACAGGGGGGGGATTTTCACATTAAAATAGAAAAAAAACAACACGTTTTGGGGGTTCCCATACTTAGAACTGAAACTCAAAATTTTTTTACATCAAACCCAAACGTGTGGGATATCTATGGATAGGTCTTCAAAAATGATATTGAGTTTTCTAATATCATTTTTTTCTAAACTGAATAGTTTGCGCAAGAGACACTTCCAAAGTGGTAAAACGTCCCCCCCCCCCCCCCTCTAACTTCTAAAATAAGAGAGTGATAAAACTAGAAAAAATATATGGTGTACATTGCCATGCAAACTTCATACGAAAACTAGTTTGAACGAGATTTAGTAAGTAGGTTTTTTTTTGGATGTTACTTGCTGCTACGGAACCCTTCATGTGCGAGTCCGACTCGCACTTGGCCGCTTTTTTCAGAACGTTTCAAGAAGACTCTTTTATACATTTTTTCACGAATTTTTATCAATTTACTCAGCGCACGCAAAGGAAGGTATGAAAAACAATTATTTTCCCCTGTTTTTGAAACATCTTTCATTAATACTCCACTCCTATTAGTGATAGCGTAATGATATATTTCCTCGACTATCAAACAGTGAAAGAATTTTTCAAATCGATACAGTATTTTCTGAGATAAGCGCGTTTGAACAAACTCTTCAGTTTTAAAATTGTAATATAGATTATTATCAACATTATATTGGAAGTTTTTTAAAACACAATTTAGTACGCTTTCGATTAAATATTTCTGGCTGTGTTTAGGAATTATTCGCTTCGCACCGTGAAATATGGAGATTTGTTATTGATATTTTACAACATGTTAAGCGATTACCTGTAGTCTGTTTTTAGTTGTAGCGAGTTGATGTGGGGACCAATAAACTACTAGTTAATTTAAATAGTAATGGTAAATATTATTATTTTTATTTACAGTTAGATTTTTATTAATAAAAAGTATTAAATTTCATTTCAAATTATTTTATATAATATTTAAAACCGAAAGTTGTATTAAATTTAAATTATATAAATATAAACAACTTTAATTAAATGTATAAAAATTAATTTTAAATTGAATATATACAAATAAATTAAATCAAAGTGTCTGTTTGTAATATAAAATGAATATATTGGCACTCACATCACAAGAGCATTTTTTTATATATTTTTTTTATCCGTTTGACTGTCTGTTTTGGCCAATCTCTTGAACGACTGAACTGATTTCGACGGGAGTTTCATTAGCAAATAGTCAATGACATTATATTAATTTTAAATTATACATATACAAATAATTTAAATTAAATACACGTTGACTTTATATTTAATATATATAACTAAATTGTAATGTAAAATAAATATATTTATGCAAATGCATATGAATGTACTATATGACACTAAAATCACAAACGTTTTTTTTTATTTTTTTCTGTTTGTCGGTCTGTTCCGGATAATCTCTGTAATAACTGGAACGAGTTTGACGAAAGTTTCACTGGAAAATAGCCTAGGAGTAACTAATAGAGAAGAGAATATTGACATAGAAGTAACTTTTGTTTTCTTTTTTAAATTTAGATCTACCAAAATAATTCTACTATGCCTAATGGAAAGCAGGATCCAGGAGTATCTTTCTCATTGTAGCATGTATACAATGCAGTATGCTGACCCACAACATGTCGGCTTAGTGAGATATTTCTGAATCTTTCTCCCGGCCTCCAGAAGCCAGGAGAATGATTGGGCCTCCCGTCTCACACTCACCAACAAATGACGACAGCAAGAGTGCTGTCGTCCGAGTGGTGACGGATTAAGAATACAGAGTGCCACCACTCCTATTCATCCCGCGGGTGTCGTAAAAGTCGACTAAGGGATAAACTACGCAAGACAACATCAATGCAAAGAGAAGGAAAACTTGAAACCAACCCTATACCAACCCGTCTGGCCAGCGTGGTATAGTAGGCCAAAACCTCCTTTCTAAGAAGAGGCCTATGTCCAGCAGTGGACTGTTGCTGATGATGTTGATGAAGAGTGCTGTCATTATAAGTTAGTGTTTTGTGTGAGGTTGTAGTACTGCCCTGCTCGAGTCGGCCTAGGCATGCTGAAATCAGTGTGGCTTACCTATCTATTCATATATATATTAATATAAATAAATAAATATGTTTTTAATATTTCGAACACCCTACATACAACATCATCTAGTCCCAAACTAAGCAGAGCTTGTATTATGGGTACTAAACAACTGATATAAATACATAAACATATTTTTTTTTGTAAATAAATACATGACATAATTATACATAGGAAACACCCAGACTCCGAAACCAATATTTGTGAATCACACGAATATTTGGTCCGACCCAAGAATTGAACCCGAGACCTCTTGAACAGCAGCCACGTACGCTAACGTTGTAGACTTATTTCGCCCCAGGGCGTAGCCCGTGTCAACTACAACCAAGGTTCACTTAATATACATAGATGTATAATTAAGTATTTTGTTTTTTTTTATTAAATAAATAAATGTGTATATCTATGTATGTGTAGTATTTTTCAGTAGTTATCTGTGCACCTCCCTACAAGATTACTTCACCACCCTAAGGTTGACTGGTAGAGAATGCCTTGGGCATTAAGTCCGTCGTTGTACAAAGTGCTTAAAGAAATAAATAATAATAATAATATGTTATTATTTTCAGGTAGCTGTATAAATGTCAGAAAAACTCGACAGACATGAAAAACTTGCAGACGACCACAGTATGGATTTTAATATGTAAGTACCAACTAATAATACACAATACATTTGTACGGTAAATTCACTTTTTTAACCTATTGTATAGCTTTTATCGAATCAAGAAATTACGTAACAAAAAAACCCAACACCCTAAAAATGGATAGAGAATATGATAGTAACTGCAGTGCGACAAGGATGTGGCGGCTCCGTGCTCTATAAGCAGATTATCGCATGCGTGCTGCTGCCACCGGCCGTTATCTGTTGCCTTGACAACACAGTCATTCCTGAATCTTCTTTTTTTATTTCGTTTTTTTATTTGATAGATATGCTCATATTAATAATAAGTTCTCTGTTTAGTTGTCATTGTCTTTCGGTTAATAGGATGATTATATTGTTTGGCAATATTAGTGTTAGAATGTATGTTGGTAAAAAGACAGTGTATATTGTTTTGTAAACTTAATTATAAATTAATATAAAAAAAAATACTGCATAAATAAAAAATAAGTAAATAATTATAATTGCATAGGTTGATAAAAAATGCTATGCAATAGCTTTGCCTCGGCAGTCCCCGAGTGAAACACGACTTCTTTTTTTTTATTGAATGAAAATTTACAGCTAGATATATAATAGAGATGTAAGAGGATACCAATATTATTGTCTAGTACCCATATTCCAAGCTCTGCTTAGTTTGGGACTAGATCATATTGTGTGTAAGTTGTCAGAAATAACAAGTAGAATAACAGTTTTTATGATTTTATTGTTTTTCAAATCAAACCATTTTATTTTAAATAAACCATACAACGACACTTTTGAAACGTCAAGTAGTCAGACAGTAGTCAGTCGTGAAGCTAATTGTCTGTTCCAATTTGTAGATCCTATGGAGAAGAACAGACAAGAAACTCCATGGACACTCTTTTCCAACATCGTTTTTACAATTTTTGGTTACATTGTTTAAGGCATTTTATTAAATGTGAGGATAATGTAACGATGCTGATATTTACACAGGTAGTGTCCAAAAATAATTAAACAATAAATAGAAGTTGTGTCTTTATTTGTAAGTAAGTAAGTTGTACTTTAATTTTGTGTTTGTTTGTTTTCGGGAAGTCTCTAAAACGGCTGTACCGATTTGGACATGACTTTCACCGACAGAAAGATGATGACCTAAAGAGTAATTAAGACACATACATTTTTCTTAGTATAGCTTCGCTTCGCGGCGTTACTCGAACACTAACCGTTGATAACACCAATTCATTCGGTTAGTTTGTTATAAATTAAGTTAAAAGGTATATATTTCTAAATAAATACAAATGACGAATAAACATTTCCACTTAGACATATTATATATATGACTATAAACAATTAGGGAGTCAGTTTCCAAGCAAAACAAGTATACGATGATTAATTAAAACAAACCTTACTTTGATTTAATCGCTCCTTGTCACGCAACACATTAAGTAAATTAATCAAATGGTGAAAAAATATGTTTAAAAAATAATTCCATAATCTGACAGTTTTTGTATTTTGAGCACTGTTAGGCATCACCTTCAGGTAGAATAATAATAAATAGTAAATATTTCGGACACTTTACACACAACGCCATCTAGTCCACAAACTAAGCAGAGCTTGTATTATGGGTAACTAGACAACTGATATAAATACATAAACATACTTTTTTTTGTAAATATCCTACATAATATTATGAACGCGAAAGTTTGTGAGTATGTATGTATGTGTGTATGTATGTTTGTTGCTCTTTCACGCAAAAACTACTGAACGGATTTGGATGAAACTTTACAGTAATATAGCTTATATATCAGAATAGCTCATAGGCTACTTTTTATTGCAATAATCGAGATACACGTTATCTCCTGTCAAAACTTCACAGATTGCTAGGCATAACACACTTACATAGCAACCATAATGATAGTTTGTAAATGGCTAATTTAAAAAGGAGTTCTGGATAATCACTTATGAGGCTACTTTTCATCACGAAAATATGCGGGTAACACCGCGGGGCGCAGCTAGTATTTTGGCATCCTAAAACTGTTTTCAAAATACCCATGTAATTATAATATAGCCATAGGTTATCTGGAAGAGATCGCCGTGAGCGATAAGACCGCCTATTGTATAACCAGGTATCAATCTCTGTATATAATATTTTTGTATTTTAAAGTGGTTTGCAATAAAGTTAATAAATAAATTATTGCTAAATATTTTATAATCATTTATTATTAACTAATGTAACAAGTTACGGGGACTTTAAAACTTGCGACCATCCCATTTTATATGAATTTTGAGAACAGTTTTAGGATTACAAAATCGTTAATTGATCAAAGTGTTGTGTAATGAGAGAGGCCTATGTCCAGCAGTGGACTGAGGATAGGCTGATGATGATGATGATATAGAGTATGTCGATTTTCCGAGATATTCACCTAATTTGGCCTAAGAAACCTTGACTACTAGACGAGGCAGTCAACTACATCACAAAACCTAAAACTCAAAAAAGTCTTTTAACATAATCTTGACTGCACGGTTGGCCTAGTGGCTTAAGCGGTCGACACGCCGCTTTCTACTGCGCCAAGTGTCGTGGGTTCAAATCCCACGTAGGACAACACTTTGTGTAATTCACAATTTGTTGTTCTGAGTCTGGGTGTTCTTTGTGTCCGTTTCATGTATGTTTGTAAAGTCCCCCGTGACACAGGAATTTATATTCCTAATGCGGGAGTTGTCCTTTATTAAAAAAAAAAAAAAAAAAAATAGAAATCACACCAATTACAACTCTTACCTCTACACAATAAAGTACAAATTACATTGCAAATAGAAATACATTAATCGTTAGCCCACGTAAGCCATGTAATTGTTCAAAATCTCGTTTCCAAAGCTACCCTATTAATTGTATTTAGAAATTTACGTAAATAGATATTTTAAATAGGCTGAAGAGACAAAATAATGTAATAAAACCCTCAAATTTACTTAATTTGGTCCGTAATTAAATACAACCAAATAATTAGAAAAGCGTCTTAGACCTAGTGATGTTATAAATTAATCAGACGGGACTTATAGTATCAACCATCATCAACAGCCATCAACAGTCCACTGCTGGACATAGGCCTTTCCTTAGAAAGGAGGTTCTGGCCTGCTATACCAAGCTGGCCAGACGGGTTGGTATAGGGTTTGTTTCAAGTTTTCCTTCTCTTTGCATTGATGTTGTCTTGCGTTGTTTATCCCTTAGTCGCCTTTTACGACACCCGCGGGATGAATAGGGGTGGTGACCCTCTGTATTCTTAATCCGTCACCACACGGAGATGAGATCATCAAGATCATTAATACATTTACCGAAAGACCGACCTGTCGAAGTGGAGTATTTGATTGAACCCTATGTTCAGCAGTGGAAGTGTTTTCACTGAGATAACGATAAAAAATAAGTTTTAGATTTGAAAGGGTTCATGCCGAGTGGCCTTAGATGATGAGAAACAATCACCGAGGGTAAGCAACAACGGTCAGACCTAGATGGGTGACCAACATTATCTCGTGGTCCCTAACCCGTGTTCAGCCAGAGTTCTCCTAAGAGACACGAGGCCAGCATTGGGACGCTATGCGTTTGGATTTCACAGAAAGTATTATAATTATGAATATCTTCATAGGTTCAACCCTGGCAATCACAGGAGTAACATCACTCTGCAATGGCTTTCCAACACCAAGCGTCAACTCTCCAACAAAACCCTGGTGGACAAATCCTCAAAACTCTCAAAATATTGCATCAAATCAGGTAATCTTATAAGTGATTTCCATTCCTGGCACTCCTTGAAGTCAACTTATCTTTTCAAAATATTTCTATAACTCATATTTACCTACCACCACCCCATGATCCAACTGATCTCAATGGGCTGCCATGGTATAGGTCACCACCATGCTGCATTATTTGCACTCATAATAAGACTATGGTAGTGGTGACCACTAGTTTCAGATTCTAGTCATGCTTTCCATCAGGCTGAATAGAGTCACTTTGGTAATCTTATTTTAAAAAAGACCATTTATACGAGTATATTTAAGTCTACTTAATTGGTTTTACTGACGGAAAAAATTAGTAGAATCCAGGAGTACTGGCCATCAGTCTCATTGTGAGTATAGGAAATGCAGCATGGTGATCCATACCATGGTGGCCTAGTCAGGTGTTTCTGCATCATGAGGGAATCATGGGAGGATGATGCAGAATTATTGAGCCTCCAGTCTCACACTCACCAACTAAATACTACTACACGAATGCTGTCATTATTAGGTTAGACTTCTGTTTGACGGTAGTACTGTCCCGGTTGAGGGGGACCATCCATGCTGAAATCAGCGTGGTTCTATTACCATTAGCGTGGCTCTACTACCTATGGAGGACACACGAGCAGATGGGAGATGGGTCACCTGTTAATATGTCACTACCAGTTGTTTATGGGCATCTGCTACTCAATAGACCCAAGTTAGGCTGCTATCTCCTCCCCCGGGAGGGATTGTGCAGGTGAGGTTTTACTATAAAATGGAATTACTCACTGGATAAAATAAATGAAAAATTCACTCGACGCCGGTTCCCGGTAAGGCGGGTGAAGTCTATTTTTAATCCAACAAAAACAATTAATAATTATTTTCAGAACAAAGAACCGAACCCAGAACTGACGTGCATATCAACTAACCAGAACATCTTTGATATAGTGGAAGAGTCCAAAGCCCATTGCACTGGACAAGACTACAGAGTCACCTTCTACCTCAAAACTGATGATGATTACGTGAAACTTGACTCATTCGTGATAGACAAACATTTATTTAATAATCTACTGATGAAATATAATGATTGGTCACTGACGAGTGAAAGAGTTGGATCCGTAGACAAGGAACTGACTAGAGATGACAATAAAATATATTATGGTGAGGAAAACAATAATGAGGAATACAAAGGTCCCTTGATAAATTCAGGTCCTTCGAAATGGCCAATCGTAGTTACACTTATAGAAAAAGATAAAAATAAAAAACCAAAAGATAGAAATTACATTTGTAATGATTCTGAACACCAAGATACATTTAATACACAGAGTAAAACATACAATGGAAAAGATGAAAAGTATCACATGATTAATCCAACTTATAATTCTAAATATAAGTTTTATGAGGTCACATTACCTGAATACAAAGATACACCATCATCACCTAAAACTATCTATATTTATATTAATAAAAATGATGATTATGACGTGCAGATTATTGAAGGAAATAAGCCTAATATTAAAGAAAATAATAAAAACGAGCCAGAAAATCAGAATGTATCGATAAAAGATTTTGTTAAAAATCATAAGATATCAGAGATCATTGATATATTGTTTAGTGATAAAAATGTGACTTATGATAAACCAATACTGTTTGATTGTAACGGTACAGATACAGATATTGTAAATTCAGTTGTACAACACAGTTATTCAACTGGAGATTTGGCAAAGTATCATGAAAATAATAATGGTTATTTTCAAAATGTAGACATAGATCAAATAAGCCAAGAGCCTCCAATCGTTAATAATCAGATATCTGATATTTTAGATTACTATAACAATGAATCTATTACAACAGGTACAGCTAATAAATCAGTTGATACATTTGTACTTAGAGGTAACACTGACGGAGTAAGCAATTTCAACAATAATTTACCCATTGATGAAAGCTCCCAAACAAGAGAGCCTGTAATAGGTGAAAAAACTAGGCATACAGAAAATGTAAATCCCACGGCATTATCTCCACTATCAGATAAGTCAACTTGCGTTAAAATTTCCAAAGGACCCAATATTTTAACATTACCTTTAACAGAAGCTGAAATCACTAAGTTAACAGAATATATTCCTTGTGAATATTCTCAACGCCACAACTCTAATGAAATTCCATTTCAATATGATGACAAAAAGCCATCAAATTCTTATAATCAGGATATTTCATCGTCTTTTACACCAAATTACGATATCCATCCACAAAAATCAACTGTGTTGCAAGACGATATAAATAATTACTCTCCTAATAAATCTAAAACAGTACAAAAGTTAACAAAACCTTGTGATATAAAGGCCCTGCTCGATACTGAAAACCAAGAACATTTTTACACTGTTGATCAAATTCCATTTGTAGCAAATCCTAAAAATTATCCGACAGCAGAAATCGAATACAGTGATACTATTCCTAGTAATGGTACAGAGTTCTTTAGTAATGCCAAAATATCCGAACCTCCCATCACTACTTTTAATATGGACACAGACGCTTTTTATATAGTAAATCATGAAGAATTCACGAAACCAAGCTTAGACAATGATGTTCCCGTAACTGTGGACTTAGAAAGGTCGGGTTTAAAACCGTCTGAACAATCACAAGCCGTTCCTGCAATTACCACTTCATATATTAATTATGAGCCACTTGCAGGTAGTCAAAAATCTAAAACAATGGAACTAATACCTATAACAGAAATGTCACCAACACCAGAATCAAAACCCAATTATA
Organism: Phragmatobia fuliginosa; assembly: GCA_932526445.1. Lineage (NCBI taxonomy): Eukaryota > Metazoa > Arthropoda > Insecta > Lepidoptera > Erebidae > Phragmatobia > Phragmatobia fuliginosa. Next base: position 9,416,390 of record OW052084.1, on the reverse strand, counting down.
AAGTACTAGACAGGCCCTCCTTAGCAATTGCGACTACTATTCCATTCTCCAAACCATTTATAAGAATGTCGCAATTAAATATCCCACAAGATGATGCTTCTTTAGCGACTTTTTTCCCATTCCCACAGCCTGATATTGTTTCACATCAACCAGAAAATACTGAAATAAATAAACCAGCAGTATTAACGCCTCTAAATTCTATGAGTCCATTATCACAAACGAATACAAATTTCAAAGCAACAAAAACCATATCAAGTTGTAGTACTCCATTTTCGAAAATATTTAAACCTTTAAGTGTATACCCAGTATTACCTACTACTTCAAAATTAGTTTCGTCATTTTACTCTAGTAATTCACAGAAAATGCCATCAACACCTTGTAGAAGTTGGTTGTCACCCGTTTTTAGTATGCAGACAAATAAATTATCAACTAAAGCTGCTACTTCACGTTCAGACAATCCTATTTTGTTTTCAACTGTGGAAGTCATACCTGAATTATCACCAGTTCAGACTTCAACAATTTCACCAACTAGACCAAATCTTCAATATAAGATTACTCCTTTAAATACAGCAAATCTTCAAACAAATACATACACAGAGATGACTAATGCATTACCAGAAATCATTTCGACAACTGGTGAAGAGCCATATATTTCTGTAATACATCCAACAACCTCTTCTGTTACAGTATCCCCATTAAGCTACAAAAATGAAATATCCAAAGAAACTTTGGAAACTGTAGCTGCGCCCTCTACGCACAAATTGTTGTGGACAGAAAAATACCGTCCACCAAATTTATATTCTATTTCATCTGCACCAACTCCAACATCTACAATTTTCTCCTATACAGATTCTCGATTTATTCCAGTACCTTCTACATTTGTTCCATCTATTCCTCAAATGCAACGCCTGCTTTCAAAACCAGCTCAAACTAATAAGCCATTATCATATACACCGATTTTACTTTCGAATAGTGATCTGAAAAATTTCTTATCTATTACCAAATCACCAATAATTACTCATTTGCCAGAAATCACTCAGATCACTGAGCAACCAACGACTACTTTGTCAACCCCAATAAACAACCAACCTGTACCTTCCATTCGAAAACTAAATAACTACCTAACATATACGGATAGAAAAAAAATATTTCAAGGAAAGCCATCAACTATCTCGCCAATTTTGCAAACTGAATCAAAGGTAACACCACTTTTGTCTAAACAAGCCATTGACTTATCTTCTTCATCAATGAGTTATTCATCATATATGACACCCCTAATGAAAGAAGAGTCCCCATTATCATCATCAGGCGTTACTACTATAAATCATTTACCCTCATCAGCAACTAAACCAATATACCCACCATTATCGTACCCCGTAAAGCATCCTCCTACATCATCTTACGCTTACCAAACTCTTCCATCACTTCTCTCTGTTAAACCAATGGTTGATAGAAAAGTACCAGACGCACTTAGTTGTAAACAATCTGAACCACTCACCCGTATGAGGCCATTATCAGTTTTCAATGACATTCCAGATGTACCAAAACCCAGTGAAAGTTTTTACTTCAAAGAAATTTCACCATGCCAAGGTGAAGAAATTAGCACACCTCTATCACCCGTAACTTTATATAGCCCATTAGAAAATATTCCTAAAGAGACACCAACTTGGATCGCTTCTTATCCGATACCTAATAAAATGTACCCATTACCTTCACTAAGCCTATATAAAGCTGTAACAGAACCCGAAATTTCACAGCCATTACCAATTCAGACCGAAACCCAAACAATAGCTACATCTGGTACCCCATTATATATTACACCTTTGTTAAAACCAACTACACTTGTAGAAACTATTTCAACACCTTTTAGCCTTTTGCCTTCAGAAGAAACTGCATCACTAAAGACGCCAATACCATCATTAAGACAGGAAGGTAAACTAACATCAGCTTTAAAGTCAAGTCAAAGTAAGTATGGTCCTGAATTAATTCCAGAAACGGTGGTAGATACACCATTAAGGCCTTTAACATTAACTTCATCGAATCTCCTTCAATCTAAAAAAAATGTTTCTAATGAGCAATTTTCTATTCCACAAATACAACAAACCCTGTCGAACTATCCTCCACTATCTCCTAGTCCCACATTACCTTCATACTTTTTAGAATCAGTCCCTGAAGGTTTGAAGCCACTAAAATTAAAAAGCACCAATTCTCCGCAATGGAGTGATATCTCCTCTTTATCTACAACCACTCCAGCAAGTTGTAGTACTCCCGTACCTATACAATCTAAAGTTATAGCACCTAGCTTAACAAATATCTTAGAAGCTTCACCAGTAAGTGGGGTGTCAAAACCATTTCCACATTCCTATTTTTCAAAATATAAACCAATTTACACTGAAAGCAAAAATTTAGCAGAATCACCCATTGAATACGTTGAACCAATAATTGAAGAATCAGATACAAATAAAATCAAATATTTACCAGTAAATAAATATGCAAAATTAGTTTCTAAATTTCCCCAAACGGTTTCATATGCATCTGAATATATACCTCAAATGATATCTCCCTTACAGCCGTCGGAAATGCTAAACAAACCAATTGAAGTAAAACAATCTCCAATTGTAAACAAGCCTACAACTAATTTCTTTAAACCACTATCACAGAGCTTAACTCCTAGTCAAATAGATACTAATTTACTTCCATGTTTACCAATACCAATTACACCTTCAACTGTGCTGTACAAAAGCCCACAAATGAGTAAATCATGTCAGTGGTTTTCACCAAACATCATGCCAGCATTCACACCAACTTCTTCAACCATTGATTCTTACACTCAGTTACCTTCAACTTCTCATTCACCTAAAGAAACAAAACCCGAAGTAGTACCGTTGTATTGTCCGATCTTAGAAACAACATCTGCAACAACAATATCAAGCGTTCCTTCTATACTTAATTCTCAAAATACTGCACCACGGTCGACAGTAGTACCATACTCTCAAATCAAGGAGTCACTTAAAGTAATGTCTACTCCTTTATGGTACACTTCTTGTATTAGTAACATTCCAAAACCTGCAATTCCACTAGCGATTGACTCAACTAGTCCTTTAAGCTATTCTAAATTGAAACCACCTACTTCAAATTCCGTTTTGGCTTCTTATTTGCCTGTTTATATATCTAAAAAACCTCTGAAACCAGAATTAATTTCTTCAAATACTTTAGAATCAATATCTGCGATTGAATTATTACCAACTTCTAAATTTGAATCACCATTTTTTCATCCAAAACCTATATCTCCGTTATCACCTATATTTACCCCTGTGTCGAATCCTGTTCAATCTTTGTCTCTAACAGCACCTTTCTATACCACACCATTGAAAGCAAGAGAATTAATGTCTTTGCCATTACTGAAACTACCTATATCTATGTCATATGTGGAGCCAAAATCGTCTATATCTTCTTCAAAACAAAGCTCACAATACGTTACACCTTTACAAAATGCATACGCTCCTCAATCAGTTTTAAATTATTTACCACAATCATTACCTGTATCAGTACAACCACTACTTGCTTCAGATTTTAATCGAGTTTCGACACCAAACTTTTCAAAATTGTTACCTGGCAAATATACAGAATTAAACGTCCCAAAATACACTCCTTTAACAGAATCAATTTCTGCTCCTTTATCTGAACAAACATGTTTCAAGCATAAACCAACACCTTATTCTGTTTTAGACACATCGAATCCTAACACTCCATTTGTTGAACTATCTTCAGTGACGCCAACTAAACTACCATTACTTGATCCTGCTCTTACAACAAGTGTTATAACTCCTCAAACACCTTCATTGCAAGTTGAAGGCCCTGAGTCACCTCTAAATTTATCTACAAAGCCTGTCTACATCAAGAATGCCATTTCTTTGCAGTATGTACCATCAAAAATGTTAAATTTAACTCCAAATTTACCAACAGCTTCAGTACCACCACTTTCAAGTAATTTATACACTGTGGTTTCCGACGAAAGTTTATTAGTACCTCCTAGTTCACCTTTAAGGCCTTTGTTACCTATAATAAACACTCCATCATACGTAAATACTCCAGTAAATGTAAAAATGACTGAAACGCAACTTCCAACAACGTGTGTTTCTAGCACATCATATTTACAATCAAAATGGTTACCAGCTTTACCTACAGAACCTTATGTGCAAGTTGAAACTACTTTACCGAAATCGGACACAATGTTGTATCCACAAAAGCCAATACCACCCTCTGTAACACCCAGCTCTCACAGTACCCCTGGGAGTTACTCATATGGACCTCCTGATAGTGCTCTAAGAAAGTCATCCGTACCTTATGCGGAAATTAAGATTTCGGATCCGTATTTACAATCTTACGACCTAAATTATAATTCTTTAGAACCTTTACTAAAATATTTCACAGAATACTTATCACCTCTTACTCCTCATAATACTATATGTCCTTTACACACTACTAAATCCCCTCCGATTTCTCAATTTCAATATTTATCTTCAACTTCTTCGTCTCCATCTCACATTTCATATCAACCAGTTTTTACACCAATGGTCTCGACATCAAAACTTTCACCACATAAATGCATACTTCCTATTACATCTCCAGTTATTACGCCACAGTTTAAACCAATGCCTTCTAGTTCTTTTATACTTACACAAAATGCATTAACAGAGGAATATCTTAAATATAATTCACCAACTAGCAATTTAAAACAGAAAACTCCCTTAAAACCACTAATTTCTAATGTATTCCCAACCCCACCCAAATCTAATATAGCTCTGAAATCTGTTAGCTATTCAAATATTGAGCAAAATCCAGTTAAAGTTGCAGATTCCTTAACAAATACTCAGTTTCAACCATTTAGTTCTGCTGAATATATGGCCACAAAATCAGCGCCTTTAGAAACAGCTACCAATATTGTAAAGCCATTATCATACTCTCAGCCCAGTTCCACTAAACGCAATACTCTACCTCCACAGTATGTTACTCCACTATCTATGCCTGTTTCTTCTACATTTGATATTTCTTCAACATCCTCTCTTTTAAAACCTATTAATTCAAAAATTTCTAAATATAGTCCGATTACTACTCCAATCTTGAGCTATGCAAATATGCCAGTAGAACCATCTCAATACCGTAAACATTCAACATTAACTTATACTCCAAACTCAAACTACGGGAACGAAATATCTGTTACATCACAATCTTCAGTTCTTTTATCTCCACTGAGATTCGTATCACCATTATCTACACAAGATCCTTCAACCACAAGTAATGGCTTCTCTTCATTACCTCCTATTCAATCTTCTCAGTTTTCTCCATATTTACTTTCATCAAAAAAATATGAAAATATGCCACTAACTGACCCAGAACCGTCCATACCCATTAACACTGCTTTATATACCAAATATATTCAACCATACACCGCTCTTGTATCATCTTTAAGAGAAAAATATTTAAATCCTTTAGAGTTTATACGAAATTTAGAAACTGTATCAAATGTATCACCTTCTGAAATTCCTACTTATCCACCATATACATTCCAATCACTTTTTAAGTTAAACTCACCAATAGAAACAATTCCTGGAACTTCACTACCATCTACTTTGGGAAACCAATTTACATATAAAACACCTTCTTTGAAAAACCTAAAGTCTATTGAAGACAATCTCAATAGAAATAATCCAACTGATTCAGAATCCTATTATCACTTCCCAAATACACTAACAAATGGGAAATCTCTTCCATATAATACTGTTACGTATCGAAACATATATCCTGAACCAACATCAGTACCTAGTAAACAACCAACTTCTGATACGAACTATTTCGATGATTCTTTATATAAAACCTATCCAACACAAACAGAATATGTTTCTGGTAAACCTACTTCACCACCTCTACAAAATCAATTTTATGATAATAATTTAAGAATGCTTTCAATATCAAATAACTTCACACCGTTAAAGAAAGAAATGAATAGTAGATTATATAATTATGTTAAAAATAACGATAATATCAGAGCCTATGTACATAATTCAAACGTAAATTTAAGTATACCTCTAGGTAATATTTTAGTAGCTAAGAAAAATTGTGTTGATCCAATGGTACATACTATAAGTCCGTCAGTAGGTCTCAGAATGTGGCCCTCAAATCTCAAATTACTTGAAGCTAAATTAGAATTGAAATTCAAAGATGTATCAGTTACAAATTTTCAACCAGTTGTAAATAATTTAACACCACAAGATTTAAATAAAGCGGTTGATTTAATTAAAAATTATATCCGAAATAAATACGGTGAAGTTATTGTTTTAGACAGTAGTAATTATTTAAATAATAATAACGAAGTCATTAAGCATTGCAGTAATATAAATAATAAATGCAATTTACTTTGGCCAGTAGATACTTCTTGCAATTTGGCTAAACCAATTGAAAAATACAAAAGGAGTATAGAATAGTTATGAAAAAAAAAAACAAACAAGAAATAATGTGACAAGAAGGGGCTAAAATTAATGTTCAGCCAACAGGAGAAATAGATATAGAAGACATAAAAGAAAACTGCGATTCTTTAAATAGTTCCACTCGCGTCAATAATAGAGAAGTATAAGACTATGCGAAATGCTCATAGCCGTGGCCTTAGGCGATTGTAAACAATCACCGAGGTTAATCAATGACGGTGCGGGTGACCGTATGTGGCATGATATATTACGAGCGTTTCCGTGAATTGGAGGTCACGTTAAGCAGTCGGTCCCGGTTGTTATCATAAGATAGCAGTCGTGAAGCTTAGTTCGCGGCCTTCGGGCGGCTTATAAACTTCCAACGGCAAGGTTACGTAGCCACAACGTGTCGTGCCTGTCCCCAACCCGCACTCGACCAGTGTGGGGACGTATGGCCTTAACCCTCTTCTGAGAGGGGACCCGATCCCAGCAGTGGGACGTTATGGGTTATTAATGATGATGATCAGCATCACCATCAACAACCTATGGATGGGCTAAATAAGACGCAGAATCGGCTGCGTGGGTCAGCTATTGTTACTTATAAGTCTAAGTCATTAAAAATACATTTGTAAAATTTAACTTGATAATTACTACAATAGTTTTATAAACTATTTATACTATTATTATTTTAGATATAGTTCTTAATAGCAATAATTATTAGTCTACCTATATTATAATTATTGTTATTTATGTCTAGAAAAAGTGCGCACGTGTAACTTTTTGTTAAATAATGAAATCTTTACTAATATTATAAACGCGAAAGTTTGTGAGTACATATGTATGTTTGTTGCTCTTTCACGCAAAAACTACTGAACGGACTTGGATGAAACTTTACAGTAATATAGCTTATATATTTGAATAACACATAGGGTACCTTTTACTACAATAATCGAGATACATGGGCGAAAGCTAGGTGATTATAAAAATACATAAATCGTAGATGTCAAAATGTATCTCTGTTTATCTCCTGTCAAAACTTCACAGGTTGCTATGCATAGCACACTTGCATGGCAACCATAATGACAGTTTGTAAATGGCTAAAATACGCGGGTAACACCGCGGGGCGCAGCTATTTGGTAAATAAACACGAAAGTTTGTGAGTATGTATGCATGTTTGTTGCTATTTCACGCAAAAACTACTGAACGGGTTTGGATGAAACTTTACAGTAATATTGCTTAAATATCAGAATAACACATAGACTACTTTTTACTGCAATAATCTAGATACACGCGGGCGGAGTCGCTTGCGAAAGCTAGTATTTAATAATATAACTTGGTTTTCTTATCTTTTCTTATAGTAGTATTTTGAAGTTAGCGGCATTTCTAATATTGTTTACTGGCTTTCGCCCACGTCTATATCGGTTATCGAGGTAAAAGGTAGCTTATATCCTTTCTCAGACTTCAGACTATCTGGGTAACAAATTTCATTTTAATCGGTGCAGTGGCTTTTGAATTGTGCCTGGCGGGCCACTGCCCAACAGTTGATGTTGGGATTTTGTATAAATGATAATCGGCGCGAGAATGTCACTTTCGCGATTCAGGATTAGTAGTTACTCCGTATAGTTCATTCCGTGTTTTTCTACGTAGTTCAGTGTTTCTTCGCTAGATGGCGCTGTCGTATGTTTTCGTCGCGCTGTATGTGAAGTCGCCACAGTAGTGGTATATTTTTAGATAGATATCTTACTATTATTTTAAGTTATATTTAGGTAATCATTTCAATTATATTATATTCTTAATAATAATTAATAAGACTGAAAGTTTGGTTAATAAATATAGGTTAAGACAAAAAAACTTTTTTTTTTATTTCTGCCTTTTATTGTTGTGTTTTTTAGTGGTGTGTTCACCGGAATTTGGAAGTTTGGCGTTGATTCACGCCCGTGCCTAGGAGAGCACGTAAAGCCGTCGGTCCCGGTTGTCATGAACATCCATGGCTATCGTTATTGGGAAGTCAGTGCCCTCAAATTTACTGACAACTAGTTCAACCTTCGAATTTCAGTTTTCCCTTAGGGTTGCGGAAGTCCGATGCCAGTCGCACCGTGGAAAACTGATATTCAGGTATAACCGGTTGAACTAGTAACCGACCCCAAATAATATTGCTAGGAATAAGGCTAGGAAGATGATGATGATTTAAGTGGTGTTGATTGAAACCCCACATGGGGCAACAAATTGTGTGATCATCAAAATATATCAAAAATTTGTCCGTCCGTACCTAAGCATCCTGTAAATCAAGGGAGTAAGTACCAAGACAACAGCACTGCAAGGAGAAGGAAATCTTTAAAACAAACTCTAAACCAACCCGTCTGCCCAGCGTGGTAAACCAAAATATCCTGTCTAAGATGGTTATTTTAAGCTATTGTATAGCTTTTATCGCGGGCTATGAGCGCGGCGACCGAATCAAGAAATTCCGTAACGAAAAACCTAACACCCTAAAAAGGAATAGAGAATATGATTATAACTGCAGTGCGACAAGGATGTGGCGGCTCCGTACTCTATAGGCAGATTAGCGCAAGTGTGCTGCCGCCACCGGCCGTTATCCGTTGCCTTGACTACACAGTAATTCTAGATTCTTCTTCCTTGCTTTTCTATAATCCTATTGTAAAAAACTAATTTCAAAATATATAAATGTTATCTACTTTACTCAATACATAAGTACCGTATATCGAATCTTAGTGTTTTTTAGCTTCGATTCGTTTTTCGATGTTACTAGCAATTAATGACGATAACCACACGTCATACCACAGGCCTCAGCTAGTTACCTAATAACAAAACTAAGTTGTTTACGTTGCCTTATATGAGTTAAGGCATATAGTGCAGTTATACCTAGTAATGGTAACCGCAATTTGCATTTGAAAGCAAGCAAAACCAATCCGCATTATTTGATCAAAATTCTGTGGTTTTGCTCCGTGAGGCAAAGATTGCCTCGTTGGTCTAGTGGTTAGCGTATGCGACTGCTGATCAAGAGATCAAGATTCAAATTCCAGACTTAGGTCAAAATGAAATATATACATATTGCTAGCTGATGCCCGCGGCTCCGCTCGCGTCACAGGAGTTTAAAAAATAGATGTTGGCCTATTCTCAGACCTACTGAATATGCATGTAAAGTTTCATAAAGATCGGTCAAGCCGTTTCGGAGGAGTATGGCAACGAAAACTGTGACACGAGAATTTTATATATTAGAAGACAAGATAAGCGCGAAAGTTTGTGAGTATGTATGTATGTTTGTTGCTCTTTTAAGCGAAAACTACCAAATGGACTTTGATGAAACTTCTCAATAATATAGTTTACATATCGGAATAACACATACGGCCTGGCCACGAGTTTTGGTCTTAGCGAAAAGCGGAGCGGCGTCGGTGAGCGGTGCGTTTTGCACGCCACGAACCCTAGTAGCGAATAGTTGCAGCGGCGACGGTGGACGTATTTAGGTAGTCGAAACGTGTTAAAAATCATGGCGTTATAAAAATTATCCCGTCTGTTTTGAAACAATTTTTTTTTTTTTTAAATATGATAGAATGAGTGCACGAACTAAATAAAGATCGGTATTTAGATGGTGGATTTAGTGACCTATACGAAGGTCCTACCTATAAGAAGTAACTGATGTTTCCAAGTGTTTTGCTAAGTAGGTACTTACAGAGAGAAAAAACTTTAAAAACTTGTCAACTACTTACATTGCGTATAAGACATACTAGTAGTTTCGTGTGTAGTTATATCTACAGACAAAACTACTGATATGCAAAACTGTTTTGCTAATTAGGTACCTACTGACAGAGAAAAAAATTAACTTTTAAAACTTGTCAACTATCCACCTACATTACGTAAACATACCAGTAGTTTTGTCAACATATCAGTGGCTTCGTTTGGTAGGTACCTAGGTTCTATGTTTTTGTGTTATCAATTTAAATTAAACGTAAGTACCATTATATTCCGGAAAACATTGTTTAATTTCTTCCCACAACCTTTTTATATTTATGTTGGGGATATTTTGACATCTATATAGGCGGTCTATTTAAATTTCTGTTATAAAAGCCTCGGTATCCATTACCGCCATAAAATCGTCTAAATTTTTTTGTTTTTATTTAACGTCGCTGAGTCCGTCACTCCTGCACCGCTGTCCACGCCGCTCTGTTTCGTGGCGTCGCACATACGAACTTGTGCCTTTGTTCCCGCCGCTCTCCATACCGCTCGCCGCTGTAGCAATTCGCTCGGCAAAAACGCTGGCTTTTTCGCTATGAGCGGCGACTCGTGGCGTGCCTCGTACATTTCTATACTTTTGATATGACCGCTCGGCGTTTCGCTTTTCGCTGCCGCTCACAGCGGAAAGGTCGTGAATGGGCCGTTAGGGTACTATTTACCACCATGACGGACCTACACGCGGGCGGAGCCGTTGGCAAAAGCTAGTATAAGAATACAACTATATACGCGTGTAAAACCGCGGGGCGCAGCTAGATTATTATTATATTGTTATACTTTTAAAAAGGATAGCCACAAGAATGTGTATCCGTAAAGCGAAAAGTTTTACGAATCCATTAAAGGGATGAAACTACCCCGAAATATTTGAGGTACTTTACTCCAGGGGTTCAAACAACGTGACATTTTCAATTTATTATAATAGGCCTATTTGGTACACTTTAAAAATGGTTTTATTGAAGTTGAGTTTCTTTTTAACGGACTTCAAAAAGGAGTAGGTTCCCAATTCAACTGTATTTTTTTTGTGTTTCATCAACCTTTTTTTTTCTTCCTAGCCTTATTCCCAAGTTTATTTGTGGTCGGCTACTAGTTCAACCGGTTTTACCTGAATTTCAGTTTTTCCACGGAGCGACTGGCATCGGAACTTCGCAACCCTAAGGGAGAACTGAAATTTGAAGATTAAACTAGTTGTCAGTATATTTGAGGGCACTGACTTCCCAATAACGATTGCCATAGATGTTCATGACAACCGAGACCGACTATTTCGCCTCATTGAAAACATGAGTAGAATCCAGGAGTACGGGTCACCATCCTCATTTTGAGGGTAGGCAATACGGCACGGTGACCCATACCATGGCGGCCTGGTCAGATAATTCTGCATCAATGAGATTTCTCTGATCTGATGCAGAATGATTGGGCCTCCGGTCTCACACCCACCAACAAAATACGACATCACGAATGCTGTCATTATGTCGGATGGTCTTCTGTGTGAGGGTAGTACTGCCCCGGTCGAGGCACATTCGTGATGAAATCAACGTGGCTCTTCTACCTTTAGCTTGTAAAGAGAACTCACTTTTCTATTAATAAGAACAAAGTTATAAGGATGTGCATTAATTTTCCCGTTGAGAGGGTTGTTTCATAATTAATCAACCCCTAATGGATTTCAATTACTAAACTTCAGTGTAAATATTTGATTTCTAAAGAAAATAAGAGGTTTTATATGGCGATAGTAACATTGACTGTATTTGGCAAATAAAAGATATATGTACAGTGGAATATATAATAAATAATATTTTGGACATCTTACACACAACGTAATCTAGTCCCAAACTAAGCAGAGCTTGTATTATGGATACTAAACAACTGATATAAATACATAAACATTCATTTTTTTTTTGTTAATACATACATATTATATATAGAAAAACACCCAGACTCCGAAACAAATATTTGTGGATCACACAAATATTTAGTCTGACCCGGGAATCGAACCCGAGACCTCTTGATCGGCAGCCGCATACGCTAACCACTAGACCAACAAGGCAGTGGAAGAGTATATTTCACCCCGCACGTACGCACAAATTATAAAGTTATATAAAGTTTTATATAATTACCAAGTTTAGGCACGCCGAGCATCGAACTTTCGAACACCCACTCGATCATAATATTAATATTTTTATTTCTAAGAAATACAGTTAACTTTTTTGAAAGGATTTGAAGATTTTGACAAATAAATAAATTTTTAATGCCTGTTTGTAATATCACATAACCAGTTTTTTACATACATACTAGGGATGTTATGGATATGATATTTCGGATGTGGTTCAGGATATCTAATTATTTCGGATTATCCTTAAGTTTCGGATAGTTTCTGTTACGGATATCAAGTTGAAGTAAAACACAAACACAAATAGTATGCAATAATTTTGATTTAAGATTAAGTTTCAGTAAAGTAGTGCTATTTTCGGGAAAAGTTTTTAACACACTGTTTACATTTTGCAGAATCTACATTAACTTACAAAACCGTCGAAAGATGTAGTTTTATTTAGATTCCGCCCTAATGTGTAACTATCCGACTATTCGAAACTTGAGAAACGGATACGGTTACGGATATATTTTTATTTCGGATATCCGATAGTTTCGGTTATGGTTACGGAGCTCCTTAACACCCCTGATACATACATCAAAAATGATCTTTTTAAAATTATGTGTGTATCTATTTGTTACGGCTAATCTCCGGAACGGACCAATTTTGACTGGACTATCACTGACATACAGCCCATGACACAAAGAGTATCATAGGCCAACTTTTCCTTTTTTTTTTTAATTAGTTTCGCTTCGTTCCTCGCCATTTATAACTTACTAGCTGACCAGGCGAACTTCGTACCGCCTTAGAATATTAATTGTGACTGTCAAATAATAACAGACAATAATTAGCAATAAATTAAAATTGCGACTATAATTTGAGATTTAAACTATCCTATCTCTCAAGTTAGATCGAACTGCACATGGTGTGCGAATTTTATTATAATCGGTTAAGTGGTTTAGAAGTCCATTGAGGAAAAACATTGTGACACGAGATTTATATATATTAAGATTAAGATAAGATATATATATGGAAATACTGCCTTGTTATACATTGCATAATTATGTAAATTACACTCAATGTGTAAACAAGTCAATCAATCAACAACCCATAGTGTCCCACAACTAGGCCCGTGTCTCCTCTCAGGAGAGGGTTAAGGCCATACGTCCTCACGCTGAAGGAGATTCGACCCTGGACTCCTAAAATTCAGACGCACAGAAGGCACACCGTGTGGTTTTAGTCGATTCGATTTAGACACACCGCCCCGCCGCATAGAAAACCCCGGCGGGGTGACGGCCCGAGGGGATTTCCACATATAAAAAAAGACACGTTGTGGCTAAGTCATCTTGCTGTTGGATGTTTTAAGCCTATTCTAAATAGGTCACCACGCGTAAAATGGACCAGTTATCTTTAATCATATTATAAATCAATAAATATTTCGGACATCTTACACACAACGTCATCTAGTCCCAAACTAAGCAGAGCTATTATGGGTACTAAACAACTGACATAAATACATAAACATACTTTTTTTTGTAAATACATACATATTATACATAGAAAACACCCAGACTCCGAAACAAATCTTTGTAAATCACACAAATATTTGAATATCAATGGTACCAAAGAGGTATAGTAGCTTACAGCGACAAGTTTGACCGTGTGGTAACGGATTAGGAATACAGAGTGTCACCACCCCTAATCATCACGCGGGTGTCGTAAAAGGCGACTAAGGGATAAACTACGCAAGACAACATCAATGCAAAGAGAAGGAAAACTTGAAACCAACCATATACAAATCCGTCTGGCCAGCGTGGTACAGTAGGCCAATACTATACTGCTAAACACAGGCCTCTCCTTGAAAAGGCCTGTGTTCAGCAGTGGACTGTTAAAGGCTGTTGATGATGATGACAAATATTTGGTCCGACCCGGGAATCGAACCTAAGACCTCTTGATTAGCAGCCGCATACGCTAACCACTAGACCAACAAGGCAGTAAATGAGTAAGAAGCCGTGGCTATCGGTCGCGCTTTCACGCCACAACTACTAAACCTATTTAAATAGAATTACACACAGATAGTCTGGTGACTGCCTCGTTGGTAACCACCAACCACTAACCACGCTAACCACTAGGGTTAGCGTATGCGACTGCTAATCAAGAGGTCTCGGGTTCAAATCCCGGGTCGGGCCAAAAAGTGTGTTTAGGATTTTCTTAGGAAATTCCTAATAGCTGCCCGGAGTTTGGAAGTTTGGCGGTGATTCACGCCCGTGCCTCGGAGAGCACGTAAAGCCGTCGGTCCCGGTTGTCATGAATATCTATGGCAATCGTTATTGGGAAGTCAGTGCCCTCAAATATACTGACAACTAGTTCAATCTTCGAATTTCAGTTCTCCCTTAGGGTTGCGGAGGTCCGATGCCAGTCGCTCCATGGAAAAACTGAAAATCAGGTAAAACCGGTTGAACTAGTAGCCGACCACAAATAAACTTGGGAATAAAGGCTAGGAGGACACACAGATAGCTTAGAGCTCGCAAAAGAACATTGGCTACTTTTTACCGCGAAAACCGACATAACACGGGCGAAAAGCAAGCACTATATTATCCTAACTTCCAATTATTACAAGTAGATATATTGAAACACGCCGGTGAAACACGCGACCTGCCATGTCCCTGTTATCAGCAGTCGTAATTATAACCCTACGTACTGAATGACAGCGGTTATTGAACCAGTTATTATTTATAAAAAACATAGAATATTCACGAGGTTTGTCGACAGAATTGAAACTTATAACTATAAACAAACTGGATATTTAGGGCCACAGCACACTAGCCACTTTTAGCATCGGCAATCGGCGATTTGGCGACTGCATCGATGCTGCATCGCGTTGTAGTGACTGCTCAGATGCCAAATCGATGTTACCGGCATTCGAATGTGTGCGGAGAGTAGCGTTCAGCTGCTGTGTCGCGCTTCTAAAAAGCGACTCAATCGAGCGAGCGTTCGGTCGCCGTATTTAGCTTCTAAAAAGCGACTAGTTGCCGATCGCCGATGCTAAAATTAGCTAGTGTGCTGTGGCCCTTATAACATGCATCTATATGCTATGTACTCGTATCACTACATAGTATAAAACAAAGTCGCTTTCTATGTCCCTATATCCTTATGTATGCTTAAATCTTTAAAACTACGCAACGGATTTTGATGCCATTTTCTTGAATTTAAGAGGAAGGTTTTTATGTGTAATATATGCATAATATAGTAGAGAAACATTGATAATTTTTGACGTTTCTAAATCTGGTGTCGTAAATAAATCGTTTTTTTTAAACATTGCAATCGCTGGCTGTGCCTACGAGAGAGATCATAATAATGTAGTACAGTATTGTACATCTTAAAAAAGTCTACAAAAATGTTCGTTCTTCTCACACAACGAAATACGACAACAGGTATTTGTGCCATTTTTAGGGTTCCGTTGCCAAACGAGATCTAGTAAGTAGTTTTTTTTTAATACGTTATAAATCATAAACCGCAATTTACATTTCTTTCAATCAAAACACTATTACTAAAACATCGATCAAAGTTACAACGAACTACAAGAACTTTTAAATGACGTTACTTGCTGCTACGGAACCCTTCATGGGCGAGTCTGACTCGCACTTGGCCGCTTTTTGGGTGTAAGACACACCTGTGTGTGTAACATCGTACTTTAGAAGAGAGCAATAAAAAATAATTCTGTAATTCCTCTAAAAGCCCGCCAAAACAAACGCTTAATCTTCTCCACCCGTCAATGTCAAATTGACATTTGAAATGTCACGCATCTGACATTCACAGCGCCCTTGATGATTGTGTGATATTTTAAATTTATTGATGCATTGACATTTCAAAGTCCATTTGAGCTTAAATAAATGAGAATATTTATCTATTCGCCTGTATTTCGTACTCGCGGTTCCATTACTAACGGTTTTGACATTAAATAAATTTATAAGTTTTTTTAACAACCCGACGCAAAAACGACGAGTGTTATAAGTTTGACGTGTGTATGTGTGTGTGTGTTAGTATGTGTGTGTGTCTGTGGCATCGTAGCTCCCGAACGGATGAACCGTTTTTGATGTTGTTTTTATGTTTCAAAGGTGAAATAGTGGGGAGTGTTCTTAGTTATGTTTGATGGAAATCGGTACAATCAGTCGTATAATTATTCACTGACTGCATATGCATGCATATCTTGACTGCACGGTTGGCCTAGTGGCTTAAGCGGTCGCCACGCCGTTTACTACTACGCCAAGTGTCGTGGGTTCAAATCCCACGTAGGACAACACTTTGTATTATTCACAATTTGTTGTTCTGAGTCTGGGTGTCCTTTGTGTCCGTTTCATGTATGTTTGTAAAGTCCCCCGCGACACAGGAATTTATATTCCTAATGCGGGAGTTGTCTTTAAAAAAAAATAACAAAATTGTTTTAATTTTACTTGTTAATAATAATTATGTTTATTTGGAGTACTTATATCCAAGTACATATTTATATAGATAATGACACTAGTGAAGTCTCGGGGAATGGCTTGTAAACATATAATTTAAATAAACTTACCTCGTTTTGGCCGACAGTATGTTGAACACGTTTTGTTACCTGAAAAAAGCAAATTAATACTTTATGATATTAACAGTACATATGAGAGTAAATAAGATATAAATATTTTCGTGTCACAATGTTCGTTCCCATACTCCTCCAAAACGGCTTGATCCTTATGATTTTTTATGCATATTCAGTAAGTCTTAAATTAGCTACTTTCTATTTTTCAAACCCCTAGAACGCGAGCGAAGCCGTGGGCATCAGCTAGTAAGATATAAATATAAATATTTTCGTACATCTTACACACAACGCCATCTAGTCCAAAACTAAGCAGAGCTTGTATTATGGATACTAGACAACTGATATAAATACATAAACATACTTCTTTTTTGTAAAAACATACATATCATACATAGAAAACCTAGACTCCGAAACAAATATTTGTGGATCACACAAACATTTGGTCCGACCCGAGAATCGAACCCGAGACCTCTAGATCAGCAGTCGCACACGCTAACCACTAGACCAACAAGGTAGTCAAAATAGTTTCTTCAAAACCGCAATTTTAAAAATGTTTGTTTGTATGTCTGTGTGTTCCGTCCAGTAAAATCTACCGAAGGAACACTGGACCAATAATAGAAACGGAATGAACTATACGGAGTAACTACTAATCCTGAATCGCGATAGAGAAATTCTCGCGCCGATTAGTATATATACAACATTCCAACATCAACTGTTGGGCAGTCCCATCAGACATGATCACTTCGCCTGGTTGGAGGATCGTCCTTTTGTGATGGAGGAACACGACACCCGTTCCTCGACAGTTACTTCTGCATAAAAACTTAAAAAGTCAAGCTAAGCATATTCCAAAGAAATTTATCAAAAATGATAGAAAAAAAAAACATTTATTTTCAAATACACAACATCCTGTATTTTTGCGATCAAAAACATCCCCCACTACACACTAAAACCATCCCTTTAAAGATAAAAGCATGACAATTTCAAAATCAATGACATTTGACACGAAACCCCATGACGTCACTCACCCCCGTAGTTTGATTCAACCAAATTATGACAAAAAGCCCTCTCTATATTAAATTATCATCGAAAATGCCACCCCTGTAATAAACAATGCAAACGAAACTGCACTATATTTGTAAACTAATAAAGCATAAATTAGATTGTGCCCGACTGAAAGGGTTGATTGTTTTTTTGATAATATTGTCAAGAGATTTTTAATTCTAAATGTATGAAGTGTAGGTTTGTTTTGTGTTCGTTCGTGATTTAACAAAGCAAGGTTTTCAATTATTTAAACTATGAGTATTAGTATGCAAAATGTTTTGAGGTTGTTTTCAAAGTATTTTTAAGCTATTGTATAGCTTTTATCGCGGGCTTTGAGCGCGGCGACCGAATCAAGGAATTCCGTAACGAAAAACCTAACACTATTAAAACGGATAGAGTAACTGCAGTGCGACAAGGATGTGGCGGCTCCGTGCTCTATAGGCAGATTAGCGCATGCGTGCTGCCGCCACCGGCCGTTATAATATGTTGATGATTGTGTTATCAAGATTCTAGGATTGGCAGACATATCGGTCTACCCTCTTTCGCAGTCTTTTACTACGATCGCAATATATATAGTATAGTATCAGACTGCGAAAGAGGGTAGACCGATATGTCTTCCAATAGCATCTCACCCGCAAGATCTTCAGTTACTCCGTGATCATGGCGCTTGCAACAGCGCCGAAATATCGGATACTCACAAACAAAAAGGTACATGGTAGCAATCCCGCAGATTCATATTATAATGTTACTGACCACGAAAGTTTAAAACAATAGATTCTTCTTCCTTGCTTTTCTATAATCCTATTGTAAAAAACTGATTACGAAATATATAATTGTTATCTACTTTACACAATACATAGCGTCCGCGTCCTCCAGTACCGTCTATTGAATCTTAGTGTTTTTTAGGGTTCCGTTGCCAAATGGCAAAAAACGGACCCTTATAGATTCGTCATGTCTGTCTGTCTGTCCGTCCGTATGTCACAGCCACTTTTTTCCGAAGTTATAAGAGCTATACTGTTGAAACTTGGTCAGTAGATGTATTCTGTGAACCGCATTAATATTTTTACACAAAAATAGAAAAAAGGTAATAAATGTTGGGGGTCCCCATACTTAGAACTAAAGCTCAAAAATTTTTTTTCATCGAAACCATACGTGTGGATCTCTATGGCTAGGTCTTCAAAAATGAAATTGAGGTTTTTAATATCATTTTTTTCTAAACTGAATAGTTTGCGCGAGAGACACTTCCAAAGTGGTAAAATTTGTGTCCCCCTGTAACTTCTAAATTAAGAGAATGATAAAATTAAAAAAAAAATATGATGTACATTACTATGCAAACTTCCAACGAAATTTGGTTTGAACGAGATCTAGTAAGTAGTTTTTTTTAATACGTCATAAATCATAAACCGCAATTTACATTTATTTCAACCAAAACACTATGATTAAAACATCGATGAAAGTTACAACGAACTACAAAAACTTTTATATGATGTTACTAGCTGCTACGGAACCCTTCATGGGCGAGTCTGACTCGCACTTGGCCGCTTTTTTATTCCATAGATTTGCTCATATTACTATTATGATCTCTGTTTAGTTGTCATTGTTTTTCGGTTAATAGGATGATTATATTGTTTGGTTATAATAATGTTAGAATGTATGTTGGTATTTTATTGTTATACTGGTCTCGGGTTTGATTCTCTTAACATGCACCATCATTTGTTCTTTGTCCCGTTGTAATATATTACTAACTAGCTGACCCGGCGAACTTCGTACCGCCTTAGAATATTAATTCATAATAAAGTATTTTGTTTAGTTATTAACTGATAGTGACAAATCGACAGCAGCGTCAAAAAGTATTAATTTAAATTACATACTGTAAAGGGCCATATTAATCTATATTAAATACACAATTTATTTAAGGTACTTAATTGGATAAGGATTAATACTGTGTTGCCTATAATCGCTTCGTAAATAAACCATTATTTCTCGTAAAAATAAAAAAAATAGTTATTGTGGGTTAACCCTAAGAGATAGACATATGCCATCACGGACTTTTTTGTAGACCTTTTTAAGATGTACAATACTGTAGTCATTATTTTGATCTATCTCGTAGGGTACAGCCAGCGTTTGCAATATAAGCGTAAAAAACATCACATTAGAAACCTCTAAAATTATTATCTACTATATTATGCATGTATTATACATAAAAACCTTCTTCTTGAATCACTCTATCTATTAAAGAAAATTTCTTAAAAATCCGTTGCGTAGTTTTAAAGATATAAGCATACAAAGGGACAGAGAAAGCGACTTTGTTTTATACTATGTAGTGACTAGCTGAGCCCCGCAGTGTTACCTGCGGTTGTTGTAACGCGTGTAGTCTATAAAAAAACAGCCTAAGGTACTCCTCAGGTCATCAGCTTTCTGCTGAAGAAAGTCCCGTTAAAATCGGTCCAGCCGTTCCAGAGATAAGCCGGAACAAATAAACTGACAAAAATTACCTTTTTGATGTTAGTACCGTATATAGTTTGATGTTAGTAACGTATATATTTTGATACTAGCCACGCCGTGTATTATTGGAATAATTTACAAACTATCATTATGGTTGCTATGCAAGTGTGTTATGCATAGCAACCTGTGAAGTTTTGACAGGAGATAAACAGTGATACATTTATTATGTATTTTATAAGCACCTAGCTTCCGCCCGTGTATCTCGATTATTCCAGTAAAATGTAGCCTATGTGTTATTTTGATATATAAGCTATATTACTGTAAAGTTTCATCCAAATTCGTTCGGTAGTTTTTGTATAAAAGAGCAACAAACATACATACCTACATACTCACAAACTTTCGCGTTTATTCGTAAGTATTACACATACAACCTGCCTCCTTGAATCACTCTATCTATTTCTGAAAACTGTATTCAAATCCGTTGAGTAGTTTCAAAGATCATTTCATTGTATACTATGTAAAGGTAGGACATTTATTATTATGTTTAAAAAGTAATAGTTTAAGGTCGGTTAGGGTCGACTAATCGACCCTAAACTATGACAACACATTTCTGTAACAACCTGTATATAACCAAAGGTCGAACAAACGAATATGGGCCTAATCAATTACTCCGAGAGTGCTTTTTACAATGATTGATGGTATGATGTCGTTGACCCTTTTATAGTGAGCTACTCAGAGTAACACCTGACAAAAACGACTTCTATACTTACTGAGTTACTATTTAGAAGGTTTTATTGGATTTTTCGGACAAACACACAACGCCATCGGTTATCGCTGTTAATAGTAGTAGATGTGTGTTATTCTGGTTTTCTTTCTTCCTAGCCATTTATTCCCAAGTTTATTTGGGGTCGGCTACTAGTTCAATCGGTTTTATCTGAATTTCAGTTTTTCCACGGAGCGACTGGCATCGGACCTCCGCAACCCTAAGGGAGAACTGAAATTCTAAGATTAAACTAGTTGTCAGTATATTTGAGGGCACTGACTTCCCAATAACGATTGCCATAGATGTTCGTGACAAGCGGGACCGACGGCTTTACGTGCTCTCCGAGGCACGGGCGTGAAATCGGTTAAACTAATTTTGATAGGATTTTCAGTGGCAGATAGGTGATTAAATAAGGAGTATTTTATGCTGTTTTTTCCAGACTAACTCTGCTCCATGGCGATACTCGTGATTAACAACAATAAACGTGGGTAACACCGTGGGACTTAGCAATCCCTACTATATAATATTATAAATGCGTAAGTAACTCTGTCTGTCTGTCTGTCACGTTTTCACGCCTAAACCGCTGAACCGATTTTGATGAATTTTGGCATAGATATAGACGGAACCTTGGGAAAGGACATAGGTTACATTTTACTGCGACAACTGACATACACGCAGGCGGAGCCGCGGGCAAAACCTAGTATAACATAAAATAACCAGTCTATTTAGACTTAAATTTTGATATACGGAACCATTTAAACATCAAACCTGATCCCCCTTTACTTAAAAACTAACCCTATATATTACGTTACCTTGAAGAACACCCTCGTATTACTAAAAAATCATTGCCAAAGTAACAACCCCCCTTGTAAAATAAGATTTTGATACTAAATTCAATTTGTCAACCTTTAGTGTGGGGTGGTATTCAAGGGTTGATGTTTATGGGAGTTGATTTTTCAGAGGGTTGGTTAGTACATTTGTCAGTGTGGAGGAACCGGTGTCACGTCCCTCCATCACAAAGGAAGGATCCTTAGACCAGGCGAGGTGATCATGCCTGGTGGACCACTGCCCAAGAGTTGATTTTGAGATTTTGTATAAATGCTAAGCGGCGCGAGAATGTCACTTTCGCGATTCAGGATTAGTAATTACTCCGTATAGATCGTTACGTGTTTTTCTTTGTAGTTTCGCGTTTCTTCGCTAGATGGCGCTGTCGTATGTTTTCGTCGCGCTGTATGTGGAAGTCGCCACAGTCGGTTCTGAACTGACAACCGTTGGGGTATTTTTTTTTATATAGTAGCTTACCAAAGTGACTCTACTCTGCCTGATGGAAAGCATGAGTAGAATCCAGGAGTAGGGGTCACCATCCTCATTGTGAGGGTAGGCAATGCAGCATGGCAGCCTGGTCACTGATGCAGAATGATTGGGCATCCGGTCTCACACTCACCAACGAAATACAACAGCAAGAATGATGTCATTATTAGGATGGTCTTCTGTGTGAGGGTAGTACTGCCTCAGTCGAGCTGGGACATTCGTACTTAAATGCGTGGCTCTTCTACCCCCTACTACTTTTCTTCTTCTTGGGGACTGGAGATCACGGTTCAGCAAACGTAGTATATGACGTCCACAGACCAGGTGGAGTGGTGATGAGATTATGAAGGCTGGAAGGAGCTGAATGGAGAAGCCGAGGATTGAACCAAGAGGAGGAACAATTAATAGAAATAAATATTTCAGACATCTGACACACAACGTCATCTAGTCCCAAACTAAGCAGAGCTTGTGTTATGGGTACTAAACAACTGATATAAATACATAAACATACTTTTTTTGTAAATATATACATATGATACATAGATAACACTCAAACCCCGAAACCAATACGAAGGTACCCCAACAGAAAAGACGGAGAGAGAGGACGGACAGACGGACATGATTAAACCGTAAAGCTGGAAACACATTATCGGACGCGGCTGACAGCCGCGACTGATAAGTGTGCACAGTCTCGTCAGTCGGTCTTGTGCCAAATTTCTGTCGGACGTCCGAACGCTCAAGGTCAGTCAACGACTTACGTCTGATAGTTTGCACAGCTCAGTTTATTTTCATACTCTAGATCACGGCTATCAGCCGCGTCCGTCAGCCGCGTATGATAATGTATCTCCAGCTTATGAGTTCCGGATCATGTACTACGGAACTCTAAACATAGCCTAAGCTACTCCTTAGGTCATCAGCTATTAAACAATGAAAATCCCGTCAAATTCGGAATAGCCGTTCCAGAGATTTATCGAAGAAAACAGACAAGAGAAAAAAATTGAAAAAATTGGTTTCTAATGTACATAAGTTTATCTTCACATACCTTCAATGAAAAGAGTTCTTTTTAAATTTCACAAACAGATACATCAATTTTATTTTATATATAGATTCCGATAACTGTCTCGTTGGTCTAGTGGTTAGCGTATGCGACTGCTCATGAAAAGGGTCTCGGGTTCAAATCCCAAAAACTGTTTTTGGGTTTTTCTTAGGAAATACCTAATAGCAGCCCGGAGTTTGGAAGTTTGGCGGTGATTCACGCCCGCGCCTCGGAGAGCACGTAAAGCCGTCGGTTACGGTTGTCATGAACATCTATGGCAATCGTTATTGGGAAGTCATTGCCCTGAAATTTGCTGACAACTAGTTCAAATTTCGAATTTCAGTTCTCCCTTAGGGTTGCGGAGGTCCGATGCCAGTCGCTCCGTGGAAAAACTGATATTCAGGTAAAACCGGTTGAACTAGTAGCCGACCACAAATAAACTTGGGAATAAAGGCTCGGAAGATGATGTATAGATTTCAATACAAGCTAATACACCTAATTATGGACTTTTTCCATTAATTGATCGTGAGAAAAAATGCAGATGCTTATTCATAGCCATTTGAATATTCTATCATTAAGAAACATTAAATAATCATTAACTCGCTTTCAGAATTCGTAAACCGAATTAATGAGATAAGGCTTTAATAGGGACGATCTTTTTTACGGTTTTATGAATCAGACGAAAAAAGAAAAGCTTATAAAATATTAGACGCCCGCCCCGACTCCGCACGGGGATATATTGTATTGATTTTTCTGGTTAAGTTATGGCCTATCAATCAACAACCCATAATGTCCCGCTGCTGGGATCCGGTCTACTCTCAGGAGAGGGTTAAGACCATACGTCTCCATGCTGACCGAGTGCGGGTTGGGGACAGGCAAGACACGTTGTGGCTACGTAATAAATAAATAAATATTTCGGACATCTTACACACAACATCATCTAGTCCCAAACTAAGCAGAGCTTGTATTATGGGTACTAAACAACTGATATAAATACATAAACATACTTTTTTTTGTAAATACATACATATTATACATAGAAAACACCCAGACTCCGAAACCAATTTTGGGGATCACATAAATATTTAGCGGGAATCGAACCCGAGAACTCTTGATCAGCAGCCGCATACGCTAACCACTAGACCAACGAGGCAGTTAAATAAAAAAAATAAAAAACTTAGGCTACTTTTGTTTAGACAAGCTTCGCCCCGCGGCTTTACTTACTTTTATTATTAAAATACAGCAACGGCGGGTAACACCGCGTGACTAAGCTAGTTAATAAAATCGTAAGTTATTAAGATACATTGCTGCTTATACTGTAAAACAACTTGAGATACATTGCTGGTTATACCGTAAAACAACTTTAAAACGTCGTATACAATAAGTGCTACGCATACGCTACGTGTGTAGCAATAATGCTACGACACTTTAAATGTCGTAGCTTGTTGTAGCAGTAATGATAATGTTACGGTAAAATCTTTTATGCTGTAATATGTCTTATTGCTATTAGATAGAGTTGTTTTTTAAATAATGACAAATAAGATGAGGTTTTCAGTTTGCTTGATATTTTCATGTATTTATTGACTAGCGGTGGCCCGCGACTTTGTACGCGTGGAGTTAGTTAATTACACATAAGGTTTAAAGTAGTCCACGACTAAATAATTTGACTGCTAATCAAGAGGTCTCGGGTTCGATTCCCGGGTCGGACCAAATGTTTGTGTGATCCGTAAATATTTCTTTCGAAGTTTGGGTGTTTTCTATGTATAATATGTATGTATTTACAAAAAAAAAGTATGTTTACGTATTTATATCAGTTGTCTGGTACCCATAATACAAGCTCTGCTTAGTTTGGGGACTAGGTGGCGTTGTGTGTAAAAAATGACCGAAAAATATTTAATAGCAGCCCGGAGTTTGGAAGTTTGGAAGATTTTTGCAACACTTTGACCGTTCACGCAGTGCACGCAGCGGAAACTCACAAGATAAAAACAATAATAGTTTTAAAAAACTAAACAAACACGCTTCTAAACTAAAAAGTAGAAAATAATTTGAATATAACAAAGCGTGGGGCGACGTTATTTAAATATTTTCAGAAAGCACCCCACGCTTTGTTACATTAAAAAAACGTTTAAAACGTGTTTGTTTAGTTTTTTAAAACTATTTTTTTATAAACTAAAAAAGACTAATTTGATAAACATTTTTTTAGTTTTCTTTTTCAAATTAGTGTATTGTCATCTATCGATGACATACGATACGATTTATGACGTATTAAAAACAAACTACTTACTAGATCTCGTTCAAACCAATTTTCGGTGGAAGTTGTCATGGTAATGTACATCATTTATTTTTAAGTTTTATCTTCTCTTATTTTAGAAGTAACAGGGGGGGGGGTTACTTAGAAAACTCAATATCATTTTTGAAGACCTATCCATAGATACCCCACACGTATGGGTTTGATGAAAAAAAAAAATTGATTTTCAGTTCTAAGTATAGGAGCCCCCAAAATTTTGTTTTCTTTCTATTTTTGTGTAAAAATATTAATGCGGTTCAAAGAATACTATCTACTGACCAAGTTTCAACAGTATAGCTCTTATAGTTTCACAAAAAAGTGACTGTGACATACGGACGGACAGACATGACGAATCTATAAGGGTTCCGTTTTTCGCCATTTGGCTACGGAACCCTAAAAAGCGGTTATTTTAATATTGCAAACAGACACTCATCAATTTGATTTATTTATATAGATAAAATGTAAATTTATAAACAGACAAATCAATAGTATATACTTGTGTAGATCATATATATTTTATCCGTGACCTTTAACTGTTGTTACGTGGGCTTTTCCAGGCCAAAAAGATAAAGATTTTGGCCTTAAAAGGTCAAAAATGTTTACCTACCTTGAATAGGTAAAGCAATAAAAGCGATTTGCCTAAACTTATAATCTCTAGACTAACGCCCGTTTTACCAACTCTTCTTCCTAGCCTTTATTCCCAAGTTTTATTTGGGGTCGGCTACTAGTTCAACCGGTTTTACCTGAATATCAGTTTTTCCACGGAGCGACTGGCATCGGACCTCCGCAACCCTAAGGGAGAACTGAAATTCGAAGATTGAACTAGTTGTCAGTATATTTGAGGGCACTGACTTCCCAATAACGATTGCCAAAGATGTTCATGACAACCGGGACTGACGGCTTTACGTGCTCTCCGGGGCACGGGCGTGAATCACCGCCAAACTTCCAAACTCCGGGCTGCTATGAGGAATTTCCTAAGAAAAACCCTCAAACACTTTTTGGCCCGACCCGGGATTTGAACCCGAGATCTCTTGATTAGCCCGTTTTACCAACTATTTGAACTTAAAGCCGCACAATAGGTTTAGTGGTTAAAGCGATCGCCACAGCGCTTTCTACTGCGTCAAGTGTTGTAGGTTCCACCGCCGCCAATCCCACATGGGACAACACTTTGTGTAATCTACAAATTCTTCGATTCCAGGTGTTTTTTGTGTCCGTCCGTCCGTTCATATAAATAATAAATAACAAATATTTCGGACACCTTACACACAACGCCATCTAGTCCCAAGCTAAGCAGAGCTTGTAAATATACTTTTTTTTATAAATACATACATATTATCATAGAAAACACCCGGACTCCGAAACAAATATTTGTGGATCACACAAATATTTGGTCCGGTCCGGGAATCGAACCCGAAACTTCTTGATCAGCAGCCGCATACGCTAACCACTAGACCTTGTTGGTCTAGTGGTTAGCGCAAAAAGGCAGTCAAAAAATTAAATATTTGTTTTTTCCATGCAAGTACCATTATTTTCTTTCACTTATAGACGTTTTAATTTTATTTGTTTATACGGATATGAATATTAAGCAATTATAGAAGAATGTACTAGATCATATACTCAAAAGGCTGATAACGACTAACTGATGTATTGACACCTTACAAGTACAAGTGAGAGACAGAGTGTCTGGTCTGGCCTATATAACATACTGATCATTGCTTATATATGAATTACAAAATACAAACTTAGCGTACGCTACAGCATGACCATTCTTAGTATACTATATGCCGTTACACTACCATTTGGTTCTAGGACCTGATATGTTTGTCTATGCCGTGACCCGAGATCGTATAGGTGCAACAACCGTTGGTAAAACCTAAAGTGAAGCTGGTCTAAAAAAGTAGCCGAAATTATTTATTAACCATCATCATCATCATATCAAAAGCCTCTAACAGTCCACTGCTGGACATAGGCCTCTACTTAGAAAGGAGGTTTTGGCCTACTATACCACGCTGGCCAGACGGGTTGGTAAAAGGTTTGTTTCAAGTTTTCCTTCTCTTTGCATTGATGTTGTCTTGCGTAGTTTATCCCTTAGTCGCCTTTTACGACACCCGCGGGATGAATAGGGGTGGTGACACTCTGTATTCTTAATCCGTCACCACACGGACATCATCATCATCATCAGCTTATCGCAGTCCATTGGAGAACATAGGCTTCTCCAATTGCACGCGTCTTAGTTATACCATCAATAATCTGCCAATTTAAGTACCATTAAATTAGTACCAGCCGTTCTAACTATTAGCCGAAACAAACAAGGACAGTCAAAAGTTTTCAAAATTGATATTTTTTTCATGTAAGTACCGTTTTTCTTTTATATACTCGAAATTACAGATAGGAAATTCCATTTCATTTATTATTTATTTCGATATATACAAACGTAACTTAAAATACAGGTTTCATTGAATATATATATACTATAATTCTTTTAATCAAATAAATAAGTCATGGTTAACACAAAACCGACAAAGGATTGTAGAAAATATCTCGAAAAAAACCCAAAAAATGAAAACTCAAAACTTAACACAATATATTTCTTAACAAAACCTATTAATACTTAATTGTTATGAATTAAAATATATAATAAACATATATATAATAGTATTTCTTACCAGAATATCCGAAAAAGTCCTTAAAACACAACGAAAAGAGCCTTCTAATAAATTCTTACTACACAGCCATCTTGACTCAAACCAAACGTAATGTAACGTGTTCTATCACAAAAAATTACACTAAAACACAAATTTAAACCACACACACTATAAAACAATTATATAAACATGTTTAGACATAATTTTTTGAAGGTTTTATTTCAGTTTTTACAGGAAATTTCGCGATAAACGCGCGTATAACCCCCACAACGGTCCGAAGAGCACTGGTTAGGGAGTTCAATATTTTCCTCACAGGAGTGATGTGGGGGTTGATTTGGATGTGGTAAATTTGGAAGGGCGTTTTCTTATTGATATACGATTTAGTTTTTGGAGTTTTTATGACAATAGTGTAGAGATTTAGTTTAATATTGTACCGTTTACAGTTATGAATGATAATAGGCATTGAATTTGAATTAGGACATTGAAATTGTAATAATTATTTAAGTTAAAACGTAAGTGTTCTAATTTTTTGATGATTTGTTTATTGTTTTCAGTTTATCTATAAACTAAATAAAGATATATTTTCGGACATCTTACACACAACGTTATCTAGTCCCAAACTAAGCAGAGCTTGTATTATGGGTACTAGACAACTGATATAAATACATAAACATACTTTTTTTTGTAAATACATACATATTATGCCTAGAAAAACACCCAGACTCCGACACAAATATTTGGTCTGAACCAGGAATCGAACCCGAGACCTCTTGAACAGCAGCGGCATACGCTAAACACTAGACCAAAAAGGCAGTACTAGTATGGAAGAACGGATATCCAATTCCTCCAACACAGAAGGAGGATCCTCCGACCAGGCGAGGTGATCCTTGTGTATACGATAATCGGCGCGAGAATTTCTCTATCGCAATTCAGGATTAGTAGTTACTCTGTATAGTTGATTCCGTTTTTTCTTCGTGATTCAATGTTCCTTCGGTAGATAGCGTTTTCGCTTGCGCTGTGTGTGGAAGTCGCCATAGCAGGTTTTGTCCGCGGTTCTGCCTACATTTATGTTATATATCACGCTAATAATTTTTCGGAGAGCCTTTTCTATATTAATCATGCTACTGACATACTTATTTATGTATTTCTAAATCCATACTTTTTCGTATAGTGGTTAGCGTATGCGACTGTCGATCAAGAAGTTTCGGGTTTGATTCCTGGGTGGGACATAATATTTGTATGATCTGAAAATATTTGTTTCCAAGTTTGGGTGTTTTCTAAATATAATAAGTATTTTCAAAAAAAAAGTATACATATATTTATGCTAAAAAGCTATAAGGCTTGTGTCTGGCTACTTTCCAATCGTGTCAGATGGCCGTCCCATTGGATTATAGGAGGGAGAGAACAGGGAGTGCACCTTTGTTTGGGCACTATAATATTCACTGCGTAGATGTCTAGTTTTCGTTGAGACTCGGAAACTAGCCAGGAAAACATCGTCATCATCATCAGGCCATCGCAATCCACTGCTGGACATAGGCCTCTCCCATTGCACATCACTCTGATCGAGTTGGGGCTTCATCTATGGATTTTTTAATCCATTCCTTTCTATACGCCCGTTAAATTCACTTATGAAACCGCATCCATTTTTCCTCATTCATAGGTTGTGTTAGAAAGGGATAGATTATGAAAGAGTGAGACAAAACATCACCGCGAGTTGTGATAAGTCATTTTTTTTTATCATTATATAATGCGATTATAAAAACTTTTGTGTTATATTTAATTGTTATTGATTAGATATTGTTCATTAATAGTTACTATGGCTCTGTGTAATGATCTAAATTGCATATAGTACGTCTGTCCGTCTGTAGGTTGGTTTAGAGACTGCTAGAAGTAGAATAGAATAGAAACTCTTTATTTGTACACCTTAATACAGAGTTACATTACAGTACATTAAATGACATATATAAATGTAGTGTACAAAGGGCGGCCTTATTGCCAAAGGCAATCTCTTCCAGGCAGAAATATACTATATTGTATATATATCTCTCCTTCGTCATAGTACATTATACACACACATATAAGTATGTGTGTGTATATCTTCTAATATAAAATTCTCGTGTCACAATGTTCGTTCCCATACTCCTCCGAAACGGCTTGACCGATTCTTATGAAATTTTATATGCGTATTCAGTAGGTCTGAGAATCGGCCAACATCTATTTTTTATACCTCTAGGACGTAAGCGGAGCCGCGGGCATCAGCTAGTGTGTATTATGTATGTAAGTGATTCGAATGAATATGTTCTTAAATACTGATACTCTTTTAAATTATAATATTTATTATGATGTGTTACTTGTGTGTTAACTTCTTCTTCTTTGTCCGTGCCGTTACTTCCCGTGTCTTTTGGGGTCGGCCCTCCTAGTCCTCATTCGCCACTCTGGGCGCATCTGCGTCATTTCCGGTTGCAATCCGGTCTTATTTAGGTCGCTTTTTATGGTACTTATCCAGGTATTAGGCGGTCTACCTCGGCCTCGCTTGGGTGTTGTAATGTCCATGACGTATCTTGTCATATGGTTCCTTTCGCGCCGCATAACATGACCATACCACCGCAGGCGCACTTCAGTGAGTTTGTCAGCCATATTCGCAACCTTGAAAGTACCCCGAATATGCTCATTCCTGACTCTATCTTTAAGTGTAACCCCCCCGGACCACCTCAACATCTTCATCTCTGTGGCGTGGAGTTTCTGTTCCTCACTTCCGCGCATTGGCCAGCACTCAGCCCCGTATAATAAGGCAGGTCTGATTGCCCGCTTATACACATTGCCCTTGACCTCCGCGGGCACCCTCGGATCGCATATCACTCCAGTCAAGGATCTCCACTTCAGCCACCCTGTGTTCACTCGGCTTTCAATGTCCTTAACGACGCAAGCGTCGGAAGAAAGCACTGACCCCAGGTACTTGAAATGGCTTACTGCTTTTAGAGGAGTGGTATCTATATACGGCGTCTGTGTTACATCTCTCGCCGAATTAGACAGGTTGCAATACATATGCTCGGTTTTGGATTTGCTTACTCTGAGTCATCTTCGTTCTAGGGCCTTGCACCACAATGTAAGATCAGATTGTACCTCTTGCATAGTTTCGGCGATGAGAACAATGTCGTCTGCAAATAAAAGTGTCCACGGTGCAGGTTTCTGGAGATCCCTAGTGACGTAGTTCCTTACGATATTGAATAGTAATGGACTCAGTATCGATCCCTGGTGCACTCCTACCCTGACCTCGAATTCTTCACTGACGCCCGCAGGACTGACAACTTTTGTATTAGTGTCGTTGTACATGTATTGAAGAATGAGAATGTAATGTTCTGGGACAGATTGTGCACGTAGTGCCTGCCATATCAGTTTTCTCGGTACTCTGTCGAAAGCCTTTTCGAGATCGATGAACACAAAGTGAAGATCTTTTTTTAAGGCTTTATATTTTTCCATGAGAATTCTGATTGTGTGAATGGCATCCATGTTACCGACTCCCCTTGTAAATCCACACTGATTTGGTGTTATTTCAGTAATTTCTACGATCCTGTTACCTGTACTTGTGTGTTAACTACTATAACTTTTATATAATATTTTAATATGGTTGTCTGGAAGAGATCGCCATAAGTTTGTTTGTTGACTGGCGGTTGTGAGTATGTCATGCTCGCTCAAAAGTCCTGCTAGCGGTGGCGCGTGCAGCGGGTCGTTCGGCTCCCTACGATATGGTTGAACTGGGCGATGGCTGGTGCATAGGTCATGCTTGTGATACGGGCGTCGCCAGTCGGGGCTGGTCATTTCATAAATTCTGTATTTTATTATGGTTTAATTATTTTTGGACACTACCTGTGTAAACATCAACATCGTCACATTGTCCCACATTTAATAAAACGCTTTAAACAATGTAACCAAAAATTGTAAGAACAATGTTGGAAAAAAGTGTCCATGGAGTTTCTTGTCTGTTCTTCTCCATAGGATCTACGAATTGGAACAGACGATTAGCTTCACGACTGACTACTGACTGACTACTTGACGTTTCAAAAGTTCCGTTGTATGGTTTATTTGAAATAAAAATCCGTCCATTGTTGTACATAGAATGTAACACAATTGTTTCCTTTACTTTCTTGTTCATTTTGTATATACATAAAGACCGTAAATAAATAAATAAATACATTCGGTTTCTAGTTTAAGTTAAGTTTTTCCACTACTGACATTGGACCTCCGCAACCCTAAGGGTGAACTGAAATTGTGAGTTCATTTAATGGAGCACTGAATTCTCAATCTATACATACAAATAATCAAAATTGAAATGTCTGTAAGTATGTAATATCAAATTAAGAGCTTTTTACTAAATACATACGAAGGTACCTTCAATACCTATAATTTTAACAAAAAGGAACAGACTTCAATGAAAAACTATTCCGAGAACCCAAATCGCGACAATTGTGCCTATGATATTTGAGGAGTTCTCTCGATTTCCTTGGGATCCCATCATCAGATCCAAATATGGTGACAATGGGTCCCATTGTAAGCTACGCCCATTCCAATGCAAAAATAATTTTTCAAATCGGTTCATAAACGACGAAATAATCGCTGAACATACATAAAAAAGAAAAAAATTAAAAAGATTCCGACGAATTGAGAACCTCCTCCTTTTTCAAAATCAAAATCAATTTTGAAAATTTTTGTCTGTTTGTCTGTTTGTTCTGGCTAATCTCTGGAACTACTAGACCAATTGTGACGGGGCTTTCACTAGCTGAAAGCTGATGACATAAAAAGTAACTTAGACAAATTTTGTTTCGACTAGCTTCGCTCCGCGGCGTTACTCGCGTTCAACCATGGGTAAGACCGCAGGACCGTGTGGTGACGGATTAAGAATACAGAGTGTCACCACCCCTATTCATCCCGCGGGTGTCGTAAAAGGCGACTAAGGGATAAACTACGCAAGACAACATCAATGCAAAGAGAAGGAAAACTTGAAACTAACCCTATACCAACCCGTCTGGCCAGCGTGGTATAGTAGGCCAAAACCTCCTTTCTAAGAAGAGGCCTATGTCCAGCAGTGGACTGTTAAAGGCTGTTGATGATGATGAAGACCAGCTAGCAACCAATAAAATTTGACCGAACGTTTTATAAAAATACTAACTGACCCATGCGTCTCCGCCTGCGTCTCCTATTGCCCGTAGTGTTATACCGCGGAAACAAATTTGTTTCCCATATAAAAGATTACAGTGAGCCAACCTTAAAAGATAGACATATGCTGTCGAGGACTTTCTTTTAGAACTTTTAGGGGGGAACAATTCTGACATATAGCTCTTCCAACTGATCCCACCTTCTCCCTTCCTTTACAGGACAACACGTGCTGGCCTTGGAAGTCACCGCTGTAGAACTAAACGGTTTAGCTCTTCTTGCAGCAATTAAAAACTGGAACTCATTACCAGCTCACGTGTTTCCTTCCCATTATGATCCCGGGTCCTTTAAGAGGGGTGTGAAAAAGCATCTCACAAAGCCGCCATAGTTTGGGTCGGCATCGCCATACTTCCTGCATCGCAGGCACTGTGGTGGCCCCCACTCTTGGATTCCATTCATGCTTACCATCAGGAGTGGAGTCACATTGGTAGGCATCAAATAAAAAAAAACATGATTTTTGTGACACTTTAACAGTTTACACAGACGTAGATCTCAAAAGTTACCATTTTCTCCCTCCCTTCTCTTTTTGCAACACTAAGCTATTTTTTTTTCTTTTTTAAATATTTCGGACATCTTACACACAACATCATCTAGTCCCAAACTAAGCAGAGCTTGTATTATGGGTAATAAACAACAAATATACATACATCAACATACTTTTTTTTTGTAAATAAATAAATATTTCGGACATTTTTACACACAACGCCATCTAGTCCCCAAACTAAGCAGAGCTTGTATTATGGGTAACTAGACAACTAATATAAATACATCAACATACTTTTTTTTGTAAATACATACATATTATGCCTAGAAAAACACCCAGACTCCGACACAAATATTTGGTCTGACCCGGGAATCGAACCCGAGACCTCTTGATTAGCAGCCGCATACGCTAACCACTAGACCAACAAGGCAGTCAATGATTGCTTCGGTGACGCAATGGTATCGTGTGCAACTGCTGTGTTTGGGGTCTCGAGTTCGATTCCGGGATCGGATTAAATGTTTATATGATCTGAAAATATTTACTGAGGGATTTGGGTGTTTCTATATGTATAATTTAAAATATTTCAACAAGAAATTACTAAAGAATTACAACGTATTCAAGAAGTCGCAAGTGTTAGGAACCTTGGCGTTATTATTGAACTTGACTGCTTTCTTGGTCTAGTGGTCAGCATATGCGGCTGCTGATCAAGAGGTCTCGGGTTCGCTTCCCGGGTCGGACCAAATGTTTGTGTGATCCGCTAATATTTGTTTCGGAGTTTTTCTATGTATAATAAGTATGTATTTACAAAAAAAAGGTATGTTTATGTATTAATATCAGTTGTCTAGTACCATAATACAAGCTCTGCTTAGTTTCGGACTAGATGGCGTTGTGTGTAAGATGTCCGAAACATTTATTATATTATTATTTATTATTGATAAAAAACTTGATTTTAGGGAACATTATGATCGTATAATCTCTAAATCACTTAAAACCCTCGGTTTTAAAATGAGAAACACCAACAATTTTAAACTAAAACTTCCGTTATTAGATTAAACGAGAGTTTGGTCAGATCTGGATTATTGTTGTGTAGTTTGGCATCCACACTATGAAGTTCATTCCAATAGAATTTCCAAAAAAAAAAGTGTACCTACCTAAGTGGTAGGTACACATTTTTTTTGGAAATTCACATATAAATTGAACCTATCAATGAAACTAACCAGCTACACAAACCGACTTATCCATTTCAATATAAATCTTCTTCCTAGCCTTTATTCCCAAGTTTATTTGGGATCGGTTACTAGTTCAACCGGTTTTACCTGAATTTCAGTTTTTCCACGGTGCGACTGACATCGGACCATCGGTTGTCAGTATATTTGAAGGCACTGACTTCCCAATAACGATTGCCATAGATGTTCATGACAACCGGGACCGACAGCTTTACGTGCTCTCCTTACGTTCTGCTATTAGGAATTTCCTAAGAAAAACCCAAAGACACTTTTAGGTCCGACCCGGGATTTGAACCCGAGACCTCTTGATTAGCAGTCGCATACGCTAACCACTAGACCAACGAGGCAGTATTTTGTTTCGATCTCGTGACTGAGTGACATTAGCCAATGAAACAAGAGAACAGAGAAATAGAATGGAATATGGAATAGAAAACGATAAACGTGTTGCAACTTGGCTAGGGGTGCAGAACCGTACAACTGGACTCAGTAATGTAACGTCTTGACAGTGCCTGAAAAGATCTACTTGAAATAAAATCTTTTTGCGGACTCGAACTGACTAAAACCGCACGCCGTTTCGGGTACTATGAGCCGAGGAACTAGTTATACCCCCGAAAGGAAGTCCCTGGAACCTGGACGTACCTCGGGCCATCTACGGCTTCTAGATGACCCCCTACTCTGTGGGAACTCCGATATTCCGATATGGAGGACGGATAACGGTTCCTTCTTCATCGTAATCGTGTAAAATCTTTGAAATACTTTTTAGGATTCCGTAGTTGATGACTAGGAACCCTTATAGATTCGTTATGTCTGTCCGTCAAAGCGGTTGGTGCTAGAAAGATGAAACTTTGCGTGAATATGTGTTTTAATTACGTCGACAAAGTGCTACAATAAAATTATGAAAAATATTTTTATTTGGGGTACCTCCCCTACACGTAAAGTGGGGATGATTTATTTTTCTTGCGTCTACCCCATCGCGTAGAGTATCATTAGATAGTTCTTTTAAAAATATTGTAAGGTTGCTAAAATTATTTTTTGATTTAGGTATCTGTTTCCGAGTTATTCAACTCCGAAGCGATTTTTTTTTAATACAGGGCGTCCTCCCCCTTCTTAAATCCAAACGACAGCCTCAAAAAATCTATAAAAAAAACATGATGGTAGTCCATATATTGAACTTTCAAGGAAAACTTTAGGAGTTTTGATAACTTTTTCATTTCTGGAGATAAAGGGGCTTAACTTGTAAAACGAACTCACTTGGAAAACTTCGTACAAAAATAAAGAAATAAGTAAATATAACAATTGCCTATTGGACACGATTTTGAATGTATCTACCTTTATGGGTGACTACAGAACCCTATTCTAAGCGTGGCCCGACACGCACTTGGCCAATTTTTTATTATACGGACAATTGTTAATATGTTATGCAAAGATAACGTTTGTCAACGTACGACCCTTTCTGCCGACCCCCTAATATTACAGCGTAATGATATTAAGCAGATTAAAACTCAATCTTTGTGGGACTGGTTGTAAGCGAATGTATTTAAATGTACTGGTGAATACAAAAGTGTTCGGATTCCTATTAATATTATAAACGCGAAAGTTTGTATGTATGTGTTGCGTCCACGCCTTGTTCAGACGTAGACACGACAGCAGTTGTTAGGGAAGTAGATGTTAAGAAAGGGAGCAGATGGGTTTGGGCTGTGTACTCACTTGTTGGTGGCTCGGAGAGCTGATGCGTCGGACTTTGTGTCACTAAATGCACTATTATGGATATTCTTGGCATATTATTGTTGGATATTATCCTGCAGTCTTTTTATTTACCAGTTTTCGAGCTGATTTGGGGTTTAAAACACTCACTCGCGTGATTGTTTGAGCAGATTACGGTTTTCATCGGGTTTTGTATAAGCGCGCCCGAGTTGGCACTGCAGGTCAAACACGTTGTCAGGTGAAGTCTCACACACTCACTTCGTCTGTCAGTTTGACAAGCGTTCAGAAACGTTCCGACACACAAACGTTCCGCGTTGGCGGATACAGTATGTGTGTCTTTCACGCAAAAACTACTGAACGGATTTGGATGAAAATTTACGGTAATATAGCTTATATATGATACACGGGCGAAAGCTAGTAGATTATAAAAATACATAAATCGTAGATGTCAAATGTATCATTGTTTATCTCCTGTCAAAACGTCACAGGTTGCTATGCATAACACACTTGCATAGCAACCATAATGATAGTTTGTAAATGGCTAATTTAAAAATGAGATCCGGATAATTACATATGTCGGCTACTTTTTATCGCGAAA
Organism: Phragmatobia fuliginosa; assembly: GCA_932526445.1. NCBI lineage: Eukaryota > Metazoa > Arthropoda > Insecta > Lepidoptera > Erebidae > Phragmatobia > Phragmatobia fuliginosa. The sequence continues at coordinate 9,378,772 of OW052084.1, read as the reverse complement.
ACCGACAAAAACACTAGTTTGTAAACCGACAACGAAAGTAGGTGGTTAAAAATGAAATTTATATTTTTCTTCTCTCACTTTAATATACGCATAAGTATATGTTTTTTTAAATAAATTATATTCAACACTTGTGTACGCGACAGTACCGACCACCAATAAACAAGGGTGCGAAGAGTAGGGGCGGTACTTTAATTTTTAAATGAGTGACAGCGTACAGGGACGGATTGTAAGTTGGTTACCTTTTAAAATATAAATGCCAACCACAAAAAGCGTATTTTATGTACTATTAGCTAGTCACGGTGTTATATAGTCGTCATCGTTGTATACCGCGAGTAACGATAAGGTAAAAAAATTAGTCGATGTTGCTCCATATGTCACCAGTGAAAGAGCCGCCAAAATAGGTTCAATTGTTCCAGAGATTAGTCGGAATTAAACAGACAGACAAAAATTATAAAAATGCGGCCAAGTGCGAGTTGAACTCGCCCATGAAGGGTTAGGTAGAAGCAAGTAACATCATATAAAAGTTCTTGTACTTAGTTCATTGTAACTTTGATCGATTTCTTTTTCGAAGGAAATGTAAATTGCGGTTTACTATTTATGATGTATTAAAAAAAACTACTTTCTAGATCTCGTTCAAACCAATTTTCAGTGTAAGTTTGCATGGTAATGTACATTTTTTTTTGTTTTCTCATTCTCTTATTTTAGAAGTTACAGGGGGGGGGGGGGGGGGCACACATTTTACCACTTTGGAAGTGTCTCTTGCGCAAACTATTCAGTCTAGAATAAAATGATATTAGGAACCTCAATATCATTTTTGAAGACCTATCCATAGATAAATACCCCACACGTATGTATGGGTTTGATGAAAAAATATTTTTGAATTTCACTTTCAAGTATGGGAACCCCCAAAATGTGTTGTTTCCTTTCTATTTTCACTTTATTACTTTTTACTTCAATTTATTTATTTCAGTCTTATTAAAACATCGTTTATCTATAATGTAGGTACCTAACCGTACTATGCTTATACTTTAAATGCTACTACTGTTTGTTTTTAATTGTATTTATTTGTATAGATTAAAATTTTGATCAAATAAATTCATCGGTACCTGAGCTAGTGTTTCAGGTGATCACTTGACACTGAAATTGTAAGCTGATAACTTATAAGATAAAAACATATATATAGCAATATTTAGATGGCACTATAGTTCAGTATTTTGTTATATTGTAAGTATATTTATATCCAAGTCCATCCCTGCACCCTTTTTTGACAACATAACCAAACGTAGTACAAACCAATTACTGGCGGTACAAGTCAGATAAGTGTTATATTATATCTGTGGCACGCTCTGATATTTAAAATATATGTAGAACGGCTGGACCAATTTTGACGGTATTTTCACTGACATATATCTGGAATTATAAGGATTTATCTAGGGTACTTTTATTTTAGATAAGAAATAGGGTGACAATAAAATTAAAACCGTCCGTGTGGTGTGTGGTCCGTGTGGTGACGGATTAACAATACAGAGTGTCACCACCCCTATTCATCCCGCGGGTGTCGTAAAAGGCGACTAAGGGATAAACTACGCAAGACAACATCAATACAACAAATATACCAACCCGTCTGGCCAGCGTGGTATAGTAGGCCAATACCTCCTTTCTAAGGAGAGGCCAGTGGACTGTTGATGATTGATGATGATGAAAATTAAAACCAAAGAAATAATTAGCAATATTAGTTTTAAAAGAATGAGCATAAACATAAATACAACCAATATAAGAATTATTTACTTAGTTAAAAATTATATATCTACCAAGAAATACATGTACAAGTATAATACCGCTAAAAGTATCCCAATCAGTCGGTTTGCCCTTAAACCCGTCAGATAGAAATCTCGTTTTAAAGCGTGACTCTTCAAACTTGGCGGTCCGTTCCGAAATAAAAACTTATTACTAAACCGTGTTGTTTCAGAACGTGTACAGAATTTTGTGGTAAGTAAATATTTGGAATTTTTGGAAGCTTACGATGTTTGTAAAGAAATTATGTTTTTTTTTTTAATGTAGAAACCTGCACAGAAGCTGGTGGAGGAAAAACCCTTGGGCCAAATTCTTAGTGATAGGCGGGAATCAGATTCCTTCCAGGGGACGAGTGCAGATACTTCCCGAAACAACTGTACCCGGAAAGCATCTAAGTCAGCAGAAGGAAAGGTTCTCGTGTTACCGCCCTGCCCACTCGAGTATTACCGGCTGGAGAGCCTCCACGATGGTAAAGTCTGCAGCTGGAACGACCAACGAGCCATCGTGACTCGACCAGCGGCTTCACGCCACTCGCATATGTCTCCGGGCGGAGGGTGAAAGCTGCTTTCTGTCCGGAAGTCAGTCGTTGGCCTAAAAACTTCAGCGAGCCCTTCCGCCTCCAAATTCCACCACCACCCGTTCATTACCAGTGTAAATGACGTATGGTCCCAAGACAGACCCAGAAATGATATAGTCCAGCCCCAGCTCCCTTTAGCCAAATAAGCAAGTGTTTCCTGAACAATCTCTTTCTTCAATCGCTATTGTGTTGTATTAACGGCCGATATTTTGTTTTAACGAAGTGACTTAGCGTTGACATGAACGCCTAATAGAAAAAAAAATATCGCTTAACCTCATTGCGGACTGAATAAAAAGCCCCACAAAGAGAATCCCAAGAACAGGAAGGCTGTCTCGTATCCCTGGGTACCAACATGACCCACCGTAACCTTGCTCAGGGAAAGGCAATCGAATCTCTTAAAATAACCCATTGTTAGTCCACAGACCGACTGAAACCGCGAATGCGGCTTCGCTTGCAAGCACTTGTGCCATAAGTGTAGAAGGTTCATTAAAATAATTTTAACAAAAAGAAACCGACTTCAAAGAAAAACTATTCCAAGTACCCAAATTGCGACAATTGTGCCTATGATATTTGAGGAGTTCCCTCGATTTCCTTGGGATCCCATCATCAGATCTCGATATGGTGACGATGGGACCACCTTGAAGCTACGCCCATTTCAATGCAAAAATATTTTTTGTAATCGGATCATAAACGACGGAACTATCACTGAACATACATGATAAAAAAAAGATTCCGACGAATTGAGAACTTCCTCCTTTTTTTGAAGTCGGTTAAAAATAACTATGGCTAGATGGCTACTATTCATTAATACACTAACGTCATCTAGAAAAAAATTGACACAAACAAGTATTTAATGCTTAATTCTAGATGGCGCTGTAATCAAACTTTGAATATTGAGTAAATGCTGTGCAAAACTGTTTTGTGTCATCAGCCATCATTTAAATCATAAAAATCAGTGCACACAATAACTTAAAGAAGTGCATACATTCACTTATTATATTTTCGAAGGAGTAGACAGTGTATCATCAACAGCCTTTAACAGTCCACTGCTGGACATAGGCCTCTCCTAGAAAAGGAGGTTTTGGCCTACTATACCACGCTGGCCAGACGGGTTGGTATAGGGTTGGTTTTAAGTTTTCCATCTCTTTGCATTGCTGTTGTCTTGCGTAGTTTATCCCTTAGTCGCTTGTTACGATACCCACGTGGGATGAATAGGGGTGGTGACACTCTGTATTCTTAATCCGTCACCATACAGTGACAGTGTTTAGGTAATAAAGACACGCTGATTTCAGCACGAATGGTCCAGTTCGACCGGGGCAGTACCACCCTCACACAGAAGACCATCCTAATAATGACAGCATTCTCGCTGTCGTCTGGGGCCCAGTCATTCTGCATTATTCTCCACCCTTCAATGGCCAAGCATCTCACTAAGCCGCAATGGGTCACCATGCTGCATTGCCTACCCTCACAATGAGGATGAAGGCCCCTACTCCTGGATTCTACTCATGCTTTAATCAGGTTGAGTAGTCTATTGTTGCCATAAATATTTGTAAAATAACAACGCCCCCATTTTACAGACTATAAGGCCCAGTTCTCGTAATAAGGGCAAAACCTATAGCTTTCACCAGTACACGTTTTTTACTAAATAAACGCACTTTAATATATGTCTAAAATAATAAATGTAAAAATTTTGTATCAACAATATTTTCCTTTTAGATTCTAGATGGCGCTGTAACCAAATTTTGACAATAGTAATGTTTTAACATTATCCCTACTAATAATATAAATGCGAAAGTAACTCTGTATGTCTGTCTGTTACGCTTTCACGCCTAAACCACTGAACCGATTTTGATGCAATTTGGTATGAAGATAGAACTGAACTTGGGAAAGGACATAGGCTACTTTTTACCGCGATAACCGACATACACGCGGGCGGAGCCGCTGGCTAAAGCTAGTACATACTAATTCAAAAGTAACCCTATCTATTACATTTTCACGGCTAAATCGAAATTTTAAATGGAAATACTTTGATTCTTGAGAAAGAACATAGGCTACTCTTTACCGCGATAACTAACATTCATGCAGGCGAAGCCGCGGGCAAAAGCTAGTAGATAAATAATATTACAAAGCATTGTGTATCATCAACAACGCTCAAGCCCACAGCTGGGCTTGGGACTCCACTCCAGAGAACGTTATGGCCTTCCCTACTCTGGCCGAGAGCGGGTTGAGGACTAGCAAATCATCAATGTGGCTACGTAATCTTACCGTATGATGTTTTTAAGCCGCCCCAAGGCCTCTGTTCCCGCCACTAGCGGGACGTCTGCGAAACGGAACGCTTGTCAAAGTTACAAGAGAGTGACGTTTTGCGAGTAAAAAAAAACTTGTGAAATACGGACGACTTACCGCGATACATTCTACTCAGACTTAACCAGTGAAATAACCAAAATCAGCTGGTAACTGGCCGTGCCACGAACAATCAGTGCGACAGTACCACGAGGCCGACCACCCAACCGCGGATTCCTGCAACCAGCTCATACCAGTCACCGAACCGTGAATACCCATCCCTAAAACACCCCTCAGCCCATAATACCTTTCTCAACATCCCAAAACAACCCCCACTGCTGTATTATATGCGTCGCCCAAAGGCGAAATGACTGTTATCCTATGACTCCGAAACAAATATTTGTGGATCACACAAACATCTGGTCCGACCCGGGAATCGAACCCGAGACCTCTTGATCAGCAGCCGCATACGCTAACAAGGACCTACTGGACCAACAAGGCAGTAAAAGTAACCCTATCTATTATTGTTGAGAAATTTGATTGTTTTTTTTTAGTACTTAGATGGCTGGCAGTCCACTAGTGCGTTTTTCCAGAAATTTCCTGCCTCACACCTTTAAATTGTGGAATGAACTGTCGCCTGCGGTGTTTCCGGACCGATACGACCTTCAAACCTTCAAAAAAAGAGCGTACTCCCTTCCTAAAAGGCAACGCACGTGTGACTCCTCTGGTGTTTCGGGTGTCCATAGGCGGCGGCAATCACCTACCATCAAGTGATCCTAAGGATCAAGTGATACTCATCTAAGTACTGATCGCGCCATCATTGTTTACCCTTGGAGATTGATTCTAATCATATAGGGTAACTTGCTATGAGTGTCTCTACTACTGACTTGTTGGTCTAGTGGTTGGCATATGTGGCTGCTGATCAAGAGGTCTCGGGTTCGATTCCGGGTCGGAAGAGATGTTTGTATGATTCACAAATATGTTTAAAAAAAAAAGTATGTTTATGTATTTATATCAGTTGTTTAACCCATAATAAAAGCTCTGCTTAGTTTGCGAATAGATAACGTTGTGTGTAAGATGCCCGAAATATTTATTATTTATTACGCGGCTATTGTGTTTGCCACAGATAAAAATAAAACACTTATTTTTTTATAAATATATATTTTACCCTCCATGTAGGGTAGATATGAACATTATATGATCATTATTCTGTAATTCGTAGTCTAATTCTCCAAAAAGCTCCCAATCTGCATCATTTATTAGAATTAGTATACCAGGTCTAATTGAGTCACCCTGAAACAGAGAAATTATCTATTTTAAGTTTGACTATGTATTATGATTTTTGACATTGATTAATTAATGTAACAAAGCGTGGGGTGCTTTCTACTTTTGTCTTAAAATATTAATGCGGTTCACAGAATACATCTACTTCCCAAGTTTCAACAATATAGTTCTCATAATTTCGGAAAAAAATGGCTGTGACATACGGACAGACAGACATGACGAATCAATAAGGGTTCCGTTTTTTGCCATTTGGCTACAGAACCCTAATAAGGGTACATAACTACAGTAAACTACTAATTAGAATTATTAAATTACCTGTAAAAATAACTCTGGCCTCTCTTTTAACAAATTATCTTTAATCCACATCAATAATTCTCTAATTGTCCATTTTTCTTTATTACTATCTGGTAGGTATTTATTTAATGCTGGCAACTCTATTTCCCGCTTCTTTATCCTGTCAAACAGTAGTTCGGCGCCACCGCCAAATTGGAGATTCAATTTTAATGTTTCAGCCATTTTGTTTCTGGAAAAGATTAATCTTGTTTAAACAATCATCTTTGGAGTCTTTTATATTTTCAACATTATTGCTACTAGTTCAACCGGTTTTAACTGAATATCAGTTTTTTACACGGAGCGACTGGCATCGGACCTCCGCAACCCTGAGGGTGAACAGAAATTCGAAGGTTGAACTAGTTGTCAGTATATTTGAGGGCACTGACTTCCTAATAGCGATTGCCGCAGATGTTTATAACTACAGGGACCAACGGCTTAACTTGCTCTCTGAGGCATGGTCTAATCGTCTCTATTTAATATTTGGGTATTTGGCAATATGGGTACTCGAAATAGTTTTTCTTAGAAGTCGGTTCCTTTTTGTTAAAATTATATGCCTCAAAGATCTACTCGGCACCTCAGAGGTATACAATAGGGACTCCATATTTTGTCGAAATTACGTTTATTTTACCATTAAAATCAAGAATCAGTTGAACTTATTGGTATAAAGCATTTAGTCCTAAGTCGCCTATGAAAAGAGATATTCAATTATGTATAGCATTAATTGCACAAATATTAACAGGGTTTATTACTTAGATAATAAATAGATTTATTGTAATTGTGTGTAATTCATGGCACTTCTCTATATTTATTATAAAACATACAGCTAAGTAAATTACTCGGCCTTTATTATAACTTTCTCAAAATTACATTTCAAATAATTTTTAATGTTATATACCTCAAAAGTACAGTAGTGGACACAACTGCCAATCAAGATAAATGATTTATTATTTAATTTTACTAATTTTGCTTCTTAATATTGTTGTTTACATACATATTTCGCTATTTTAATTTAACAATAACTACGCAAGACAACATCAATGCAAAGAGCAGGAAAACTTGAAACCAACCCTTTTTTTTTTTTTTTTTTTTTTAATGTGTGAAAAATCATCATGGACCGTCACCCCACGGGGGGTTACGGCGGGGTGGTGTGTCGGACTTGAACCGACTAAAAAACACACAGTGTGCCCTCTCCGCGCTTCTCCGTTTAGGAGTAGGAGAAGTCCAGGGTGGGATCTCCTTCTGAACTTCTCCAGCGCCTGCCCGCTCCTGATGCGGGCACCGTCTCTGTTTGACGACCCTCTCTTAGGCGGCGTCCGGCACACACCGACGCCGCCCCCTCGCGGCTGGCCACATAACCCGTCCCGTCCACCCGCGGCCAACTTGAAACCAACCCTATACCAACCCGTCTGGCCAGCGTGGTATAGTAGGACAATACCTCCTTTTCAAGGAGAGGCCTATGTCCAGCAGTGGACTGTTAAAGGCTGTTGATAATGAATAACACATTACATTATTTCAGTGATGCTTCCATTCAATCAATTGCAATCCTCATTTTTTTTTTGTGTTTGAGTGTTTTCTATGTACAATGTGTATGTATTTAAAAAAAAAGTATGTTTATGTATTTATATCAGTTGTCTAGTACCCACAATACAAGCTCTGCTTAGTTTGGGACTAGATGATGTTGTGTGTGAGATGTCCGAAATATTATTTATTAATTAATTCTATGAAAATTAATCTATAGTTTCATCTGAATAAAACTCCTATTTCTAACTATAAAAATTGGTTGTGTGGCACAACTTAATGTTTTTATCGAACACAGAGCGATTGAATGTTTTTTAAACTTGCTACTGAAAAAACGTAATTTTTGAGATTCGTCATTTTTAATAATTAAAGCAGTGATATAATAACACACACACAAGAATTCTAAATAAAACATTTTAACAATAACTTTTGTAGTTTCTTGCTGGTTCTTCTCCATAGAAATTATATTGCAGAACAGCGCAACTAGTGTGTGTTGTAAGATATCGAAAGTGGCTCAAAAGGCCTACTTAAAATAAAAGCTTTTTGATTTTGATTCCCCGGATCAGGTTTAACAGTGTTATTGAGGTTTTCTAATTAACGAAGTATTTAATAGCATCCTGGAGTACGGGTCTTAAGCTCGGAGCGTACGTAAAGCCGTTGGTCTTGCGACTGATCTCTGCCCGGTCGTACCGGTTCCCACCCTATCAGCCCCATATTAATGTGAGGAAACAGGTATTTCTCCTGCATAGATCCTTCCGCTATCCGTTGAGACTGGCCAACTCTGATAGTCTTAAAGTGATGTGGAATTAAGTTAATGTAGGTGAATTAGAGAGTATAGGACAGTATTTACTATATAAAGTCTAAGAATAACACAACTAAGTACAGTTTAACATCGTTACTGAAGCTTTTTGGTCGTATATAATATGTTTGGACACTTACTTGTGTATTCAACTACTACTCTCCTTAATTACTACAAGTAACAAACTAATATTACGTTTACTATAAATAAGAAACAGTTAAATTCTTTTTAATGTTCAATTTGCATGATTTCTCGACTATAACAACTTTTAGGTTATATTTTTATTTTGACGTAAATTTGTAGGGATGCGAAAAAATAATAAATTTTAATTTTAATCTTTTTTTTCTTAGAACCAATTTTGAACAATCGTCTCTAAATATTAAAAATCAATTTTCAATAAATTGATTCTAAAAGATACTCTCTTTTTTTAAGTAAAGAAGATAAGATATGCGTTGTTTTATTAAGCCGATGTAGCCAAAATACACATTTTAATCGAATTTGAAATCGAATCAGCTCCCCAGCTTCTGAGTACATTGAAATTGATGATCAAACACACTCGCCTATACATGACATAATTTAATTAACGTACTGCTGTCCTCTATGGACACAGATTGTTAAATTTCAGAAAGTAACAAACTATAAAAGGAAATGCATAACACCGCAAGTTGTTTGTAGATTAAGCAACGAAAAAGAAGGCGAAATAACTGAAAGACGCAATAATAATAAATATTTCGGACATCTTACACACAACGTCATCTAGTCCCAAACTAATCAAAATTTGTTTTATGGATACTAGACAACTGATATAAATACATGGACATACTTTTTTTGTAAATTTAAAATGGCAATCCATTCGAATCGTAACCTGACCGATCGATTCATAAAAAAATCAAGATCTAAAAAATGGATTAAAAAGAAATGATTTTTTTCAAATTGTATTTACAGTGTAAATATAAATCCATCTAATGAAACACAAGAAAGATACCACGGATCTTTTAGATCTCGTTTTTTTTATGAAGCAATTCAAGTTACGATTCAAATCAATTAAAAATCGATCTTTTGTGAAGAGATTCGCCATCCCTATCATAAATGCAGTTAGCTTTCACGAATCACAGGACCACGCATAATAATTAATAATATTTGAATGTACCCATTATGCATGCGTTAGCCCCACACTGTCATGGCGCCGCGCCCCAGCGCCCGTCGCACGGCGAACGCGGCACGCGCGCTGGCTCATAAGCTTATACACAACAGAGAAGAGAAGAGGAGAGACAACAAAGCCTTTTTTTGTCTTGTCTTTTTGTATTTTTAATGCCTTGGTGTTGCACCACCATCTAGCCTATTCTTTAATCATAATCAACAAAGTCAAAGATTATATACATTTGCAAAATTAAAAAAAAAAAAAAAGAAAGACAAGCACACAGCCATCTCTCGCGAGTTTTTGAGTAAATAAACCTGTAACCGGCAATCGTAATACTACGTGTACATTCAGCTAATTGTAATGATTGTAATTTTTTTCTTTTTAAAAAAAAAAAAAAACCTAAAGTCGATTTTCAAGGGTGAAATTTCGATTCACTGAATCAATTATTCAGTATTAAATATCGATTTATTTGGACTGAAATCGCTTCTTTGATTGATTCTTAGATTTCAGGTCGCCATCCCTAAATGACATTTTAAAATAATAACCTAACTTTTCACAAGTGACATAACTTAAACATAAACACGTGAATTCGATATTTTTGCATAAAATTTAAATTAAATAAATGATAAAATGCCGAGATTTCATATCGATGAAGTGATTCCCAAAAGCGATGTCTACCCAATGATCGTACACTTCCAAAACGGTTCTATAAACGACAACTTTAAGTCGTATGAATGTGTTCTGTACGAAAATGAAGAAAACAAAAGAAAATCTCTAGCAACTGAAATAGACGACATGATATATGCAGGAGAAGAAAATAGAGAAGATTTGGGTAAAACCCTATTACTAGCTCGTAATAAAAAGACCGGGAAAGTGAGATTAATTGATGTGGGCAATGTTGAACTAAAACCAAACATGAAATCCAAATTAGACGCTACTGAAGCCACTGAAACGAGTTATTTGGAGCTCAGCAGAAAGTTTGGATCAAAGAAGAATAGAAAAATAATGGAACATAGGGAGAAATTGAAAATCAACGTGTCTACGGTCACCGAGCAGATGCAAAATGTCACTGATAGTGTCACCGAAGATCAACTAGATATTTCTTCATACAATAGACAAGATTCTGATGAATCTTACATACCTCCTATTAATAGAGAAGCTTCGAAGGTTGATGAAGTTTATGATATAGACAATATTTTAACAGAAGAACAATATGAGAAAATATATTCCGAAATTGAGGGTTCAGATTACACGAAAGATTTAAATCCATTCCTGAAGTCTATAGCAACGAAATCTTTATCTGAAAAGCATATGGTACTTCTTGTATACGCTAATGCATTGCTACAGTTATTTGCAACGTTAATGAAAGATATTAGCCGAAAGAATTTTGTTGCCTGTCCGTACTCAGTTACGTTGAACGATATAGTTCTGACAAACTTCCTAAGTAACGTAAATGGGAAACGTGGTAGAACACCACAATTTAAAGACAAATCCTTGTGTCATGCGTTAGTTTTTATTCTACTTATAAACAATTATAAGTTTGATTTTGACGAATTGTGCCAACAGCTTAAGTTGACCCCAAGGACTGTTACTTCTAAAGTGGCCTTAACCGGAGCTAGTCTCATAAACAGCGGGAGTAAGAAAGTGGCACAATTAAAACTACCGTTAAATAAGCCAGCTTTAAGAAGAAAGAGCATGAAGTAAAGGTGGCTCTTTTTTTATTTATTTCTTTTTATTTTATACAATATCAACGCATGACCTCGTATCCTGTGACTGTAGGGTTACGAGCAGATGCAAAATGTCACTGATAGTGTCACCGAAGCTCAACTGCATATTTCTTCAACAGAAGATTCTGTGGCCTTGACCGGAACTACTTTCGTAGCTTATTTTATTTATGTTTGTTTCGTTTTATTTTATACCAGCTGACCAGTTTTTGTTATCAGAACCTTATTTTTTTTTTCAAAATAAAGGTAGTGTTAAAGTCAATGACGTATTCAATTATTGTATTAATTATTCTATTGGGGGTACTCCCACGTTTTATATGGAATATCCCTAACCACAAAACCCAAACCTCGAATGGTCATAGTCAGAAGAATTTGACTGACAGACAAAAAATTTTAAAATTGTTGTTCTGAGTCTGAATGTTCTTTGTGTCCGTTTCATGTATGTTATATATATATATATATATATATATATATATATATATATATATATATATATATAATAGATAGGATATATTTACAGCTCATACTGTACAAAATCATTGCTTTTTACAAAATAGCAAATGATTTACTAGAAACCGTAACAAAAGATGTTATCATATCAATATAAATAAATAAATATTATGGAAATCTTACACACAACGCCATCCAGTCCCAAACTAAGCAGAGTTTGTATTATGGGTACTAAACAACTGAACTTATACCTACATAGAAAATACTCAGACTCCAAAACAAATAATTGTGAATCACACAAATATTTAGTCCTGGAATCGAATCCGAGACCTCATGATCAGCAGCCGTATACGCTAACCCCTATACCAACAAGGCATTTGATAGTATATATCTGATAACTATAAATATTTAGTAACTGAGAAAATGTTTATGAAAACTAGGTCACGCTCTTGTATATAAAGGTGCATTTTCAGTGGTCGTTAGAGCCCGCATGCGGGGTTCTGTTCAAGCATGCCATAGGGCTAAAAATAGCGTTTTATAATATTAACTACGATAAAATCGACTGCCTTGTTGGTCTAGTGGTCAGCGTATGCGGCTGCTGATTAGGAGGTCTCGGGTTCGATTCCCGGGTCGGACCAAATGTTTGTGTGATCCACAAATATTTGTTTCGGAGTTTGGGTGTTTTTCTATGTATAATATGTATGTATTTACAAAAAAAAAAAGTATGTTTATGTATTTATATCAGTTGTCTAGTACCCATAATACAAGCTCTGCTTAGTTTGGGACTAGATGGCGTTGTGTGTAAGATGTCGAAAAAAAAAAAAAAAAAATTACATCAATTTTGTTCTTTTGCTGGCCCTATGACATGCTTGAACAGAAATCTCCCGTACCCCGCATGCGGGCTCTAACGACTAATGAAAATGCGCCTTTATGGTAGCTCAAGTCTCAACAATCAAAATATCTCTATACCAAATTTAATTGAAATCAGTGCCGCGTTTCAGCCGTGAAATTGTTTTTTTATATATTGAAGCTTACTGTGACTCTACTCTGCCTGATGGAAAGCATGAGTAGAATCCAGGAGTAAGGGTCACCAACCTCATTGTGAGGGTAAGCATACCCATGTTTCTCCGCCTCTGGTCTCACACACACCAACGAAATACGACAGCAAGAATGCTCCTTGCTATTGCTACGAGTGCAACTACTAAAGTATGACGTCTTAGTGAGATGCTTTTTAGGGTTCCGTAGCCAAATGGCAAAAAACGGAACCCTTTTAGATTCGTCATGTCTGTCTGTCTGTCCGCCCGTATGTCACAGCCACTTTTTTCCCGAAACCATAAGAACTATACTGTTGAAACTTGGTAAGTAGATGTAATATGTAAACCGCATAAAAATTTTCACATAAAAATAGAAAAAAAACAATACGTTTTGGGGTCCCCATACTTGGAACTGAAACTTAAAAAAAAAAAAACATCAAACCCATACGTGTTGCTGGTAGTGAGGTACAGCTTGACTGCTTGGAAGGAAGAGCCGGTTGAAGAACGAAATGAAATAAAAAAATTAAAAAATATACATTTCGAACAATTACTCACGTCATCTAGTCCCAAACTAAGCAGAGCTTGTAATATGGGTACTAAACAACTGATATAAATACATAAACATACATTTTTTTTGTAAATACATACATATTATACATAGAAAACACGCAGACTCCGAAACAAATATTTGCGGATCACACAAATATTTAGTCCGACTCTGGAAGCAAACCTGAGACCTCTTGATCAACAGACGCATATGCTAACCACTAGACCAACAAGGCAGGCGTACATACTAATCTGTGCGAGAGCTTTTATCGCGTGATGCAAGATTAGCAAATTACTCCGTAATTCCCGTTAGATGGCACTAACCCGGGAATCGAACCTGAGACCTCAAGCACAACACTGTGTCAGCGAGGAGGAACAATTTTATTTATTTCTATAGAATAAGGTACTTAAAGGTAAGCAAGGGATCCAAATATCTCTATTTTAATACCATTAATAAAATAAAAACACCGTTTCATAATAATGTACATTATTTAATACAACAAATTAAACTCATAGAGTCAATTATTACAATAATGGATTCTATTAGGGTTGCCATCCTTTTAATATATAGTAGTTTTTCAATATTGATGTATATTTTCAGCCAGATACATTTCGTATTTCTAAAATACAGGCATTTTTGTTTGTTTTGTATATGTATTCGGAACTACTGATATTTTAATTCAATAATTTCCAAATGCAAATTTGCAAAATATGTGACGTCACACTAGGAAGGGGGGGTCTCACAAATGTGACCAGCTGTGACAAGGACAGGGGAGGGGGCAAAAAATCATGAAATTCGTTTGACGTAATTTACGGATGACCCGTCAGTCGGAACGGTCACGGTAAGTAGTCGGTCCCAGTTGTTATCATAACAGTTATTAGCAGGCCTTCATGCGTATTAAAAACATTAAACGGCAAGATTGGCCGCACTCGGCCAGCGTAGGGACGTATGGCCTTAACCCTCTCCTGGGAGGAGACCCTAGCCCAGCAGTGGGACGTTGATGATTAACTTCAGTTGTATAGTGTAAATTATTGTATCCATTCATTAATTACCCTGTCATTCAATTCATGCTAACATTATACTTGATCACAATATACAAATATTAAAAATTGCAAATAAATAATAATATTAATAATAAATTATAACTAAAATAATCCTAGAACAGGTGATTATCTTTGACAGAATAGTCGCGTGACATGATCTTTAACAAAAAAAAAAACTTTCGCTTCGTTTCATATAAAATGTAACAAAAACACACATAATAAAACGAGTTTAATGCTCCTTTAGATGTCTACATTTATATAAAAAAAAACTACCATTTTCTACCAAAAGTAAAGATTGGCAACCCTAACCAGTGACTGTCAACAATAAAAGTGTAACTACCGACATAGGGCTTCGGCGTAGGGGATGGTTGATTTTTTGGTGTTGGCGAAGAATTGTAGCGTGTCTCGTAGCGCTGCGGGGAAGTAGGGGGCGGACATGCAGTTGGCTACGCGCGCGTAGCATGGGGGGAGGGACCAGCGGATCTTGCGGGTCTTGTCTTCCGACTGCGGATACGAAATAGGTAATATTAAAATAAGGTAGTTATAGTGAGAATGTCAGTTAAATTATTTTTAACTAATAATTTAGGTACCCCAGTTATATAATTATAATCTTGACTAACCTATGTAGTTAAAATTGGTTTACTGTTTTTCAGTTAAAAGTAGTTTTGACTAACCAAATCAGAGAAAAGTATTTTTTAGTAATCTGTTTTGTGAAAACTAGCTTTAGTCAAACTTTTTAAAATAAATTTTATTTAACCATTGCCTTTATATAGCTTGCTCAGTCCAAACCAGTTTTAATCTGGCCGTTTAAAGTGGGTCAAAATCGCACCAAAAGGGGTCGATTACAAACGTACAAACATACAGGTGAAGCTAATAAAAAGCGTGTAATAAAATTCATCAATTAATAACAATCATAAACTTAAATATTACAAAAGAAAGAGATATTAATGTCAAAAGATTTAGCAATTAAAATGTCATAAAACAACATGCATAACATACTGCTAACATCCTAAGAAAAATAATTAACCAGACTTGCCGGCCCAGTCAATAGCCCTGTCAAAAGTAGTTTTACCTATCTTTCTAGTATTTATATCCAGGTTAAGCGACATTGGTGTTCACAATACCTTGATAAGGCCAAGTCAAGAAAGCACGGAGCTCAGTCCAAACTAGTTTCGCCTAGATTAACCAATGAAAAGTAGTTTGCCTAACTAGTCAAGTCAGTCAAAACTAGTGCAGTCAACCTTTAGCTCAGTCAAAAGTAGTTTAACCTATTTTTCTATCAGTTATATCCAGGTTAAGCGACATATGCGTTCACAATACCTTGATAAGGCCAAGTCAAGAAAGCACGGAGCTCAGTCCAAACTAGTTTCGCCTAGATTAACCAATGAAAAGTAGTTTGCCTAACTAGTCAAGTCAGTCAAAACTAGTGCAGTCAACTTATAGCCCAGTCAAAAGTAGTTTAACCTATTTTTCTATCAGTTATATCCAGGTTAAGCGACATATGCGTTCACAATACCTTGATAAGTCCAAGTCCAGAGAGCAGGGTATTAGCCAGAAGCCACTGAGCGGCGTGCCTCTCTCCAGCTCTCTGGATGAGCTTCGGAAGCAGCTGCTCCGCCACACTCCTGGCACGAGCACTCTCCTCCGACAGACCTGACACGCACAATGTCGCGTCAACGTATGCCTGGATCAGATCTGCTGTTTCTTTGATAGCCTAGGAAAAACAGTTTTATGAAAACACTAGCTTTCCGCCCGGAATTCGGTTATATAGCGCGACATGGTAAGGAGTAGCCTATATTCTTTCCCAAGGTCTACACTTCTTACATTATTTTACGTTTGACAATAAGGAACTTCCATACAAACTTTCGTCCCCTATTTCAACCCCTTCTACCCTCATTTTCGCGATAAAAAGTATCCTATGTCCTTTCCCAAGTTCAGTTCGAACTCCATACAATTTCATCAAAATCGGTTCAGTGGTTTAGGTGTGAAAGCGTAACAGACAGACGGAGTTACTTTCGCATTTATAATATTAGTAGGGATAATATATTGAAGCCTAACAAAGCAACTATTCTTAAAGTATTTTGTTGGTGAATGTGAGACCGGAGGCCCAATCATTCTACATTATTCTCTCGGTCTCCGAAGGCCTGAAGAATGATGCAGAAAGAACTGACCAGGCCGTCATGGCATATTGCCCACCCTCACAATGAAGATGATGACACCTACTCCTGGATTCAATTCATTCTTTCCATCAGGCAGTGTAGTCACTTTGACCTCATCATCAGCCTATCGCAGTCCACTGCTGGACATAGGCCTCTCCCATTGCACACCACTCTGTTAGATTTTGGGCTCTTCGCATACAGCTTCTGCCAGGTCGTTACTCCACCTGGCCTGTGAGCGTCTTACACTACGTTAACCGAGACGCGGTCTCCACTCCAGAACTCTTCTACCCCAACAGTCATCAGTCCTGCGGCTAATATGGCCAGCCCACTGCCACTTCAGCTTACGAACTAACAGCCTAAGAACTTACTTGCAGATGAGCATCAATAACATCAGCTGCGTTGGGTCCTAGTCTTGTCAGATTCTCAACTGTGGGCTGCTGGAGGAATCTGCCCACGTCAGTTTCCACTTCCTCTACACCTGGAATAACAGAACAGAATTCTTTCATAAAACTTATCACCTAGTTATTATTTGCCTAGCATTTATTTTTGACAATATTATTTGAGGTTGGCTACTAGTTCAACCGGTTTTACCTGAATATCAGTTTTTCCACGGAGCGACTGGCATCGGACCTCTGTATCCTTTATTTTTTTTTATATTTAATCCTACCAAAGTGACTCTACTCTGCCTGATGGAAAGCATGAGTAGAATTCAGGAGTAGGGGTTATCATCTGGCCTAGTTGGAATATTCTGCATCATTCTCCCAGCCTCTAGAAGCCGAGAGAATGATGTAGAATGATTGGGCCTCCGGTCTCACACTCACCAACGAAATACGACAGCAAGAATGCTGTCATCATTAGGATGGTCTTCTGTGTGAGGGTAGTACTGCCTCAGTCGAGCTGGACCACTAGTGCTGAAGTCAGCCTGGCTTTACTACCTATACTTAAGGGGGAACTGAAATTCGAAGGTCGAACGAGTTGTCAGTGTATTTGAGGGCACTGATTTCCCAATAACGATTTCCATAGATTTTTATGACAACTGGGACTAATAGATTGACGTGCTCAACGAAGAGTTTCTATCTCGAATCGAATTTTGTCATCATCATCATCATCAACAGCCTTTAACAGTCCACTGCTGGACATGGGCCTCTCCTTAGAAAGGTTTTGGCCTACTATACCAGGCTGGCCAGACGGGTTGGTATAGGGTTGGTTTCAAGTTTTCCTTCTCTTTGCATTGATGTTGTCTTGCGTAGTTTATCCCTTAGTCGACTTTTACGACACCCGCGGGATGAACAGGGGTGGTGACACTCTGTATTCTTAATCCGTCACCATACTTAGTCTTACACTTAGGCATAGCGTGGGCGTGGCGATGGCTAGAAAGCCATCGGTCTTGTGTATGATATCTCTCCGGTCTGTGAGAGTAAGGGAGAACAGAGGGTTCACCTGTGTTTGCGCACAAACTTGTGCACTATAATATCTCCTGCATAGTAAACTGCACGGCTGGCGTGGTGGTTTAAATCCCACATGGGACAACAATTTGTTGTTCTGAGTCTGGGCACCCAGACTCAGAACAACAAATTGTCTTTGTGTCCGTTTAATGTATGTTTGTAATGTCCAAACAACACAGGAAAATTGTATTCCTAATGCGGGAGCTGTCATTAAAAAAAATACAGTTGGCTGGTCTTTACTACTAACCTGAAGTATCCAAAGTGAGGTCACCAGATTGATTTAAAAGCACATCATTAGCAAAGCTCGCTGAGTCATCAATGTGTTGGGAACCTTCCGGGGCACTGTCTGTTCCATCTGAGTCTGATCCACCTTCTCCTTCCTCTTCTTCGTCTTCATCTGAATCTGATACATCTGAAAAGAAAGATTTTTGAAGTGAAATTTATTTGAATCATTGTGATTTCAAACCGGATGCAACGGAAAAACGACAGGTTAGAGACACAAATACAAAATTAGTAAGCCAGAGCGAGAGAGCAAATGTCGGTGTGTACAACCTGTCGAAAATGACGTCATGCAAACTAGAGAGATAGCAAAACAAATCGAGATGGTGAAAAATACCAGATGTAAAATAAGGGCCACCGCAGACTAGCTACTTTTAGCATCGGCGATCGGCAACTTGTCGCTTTTTAGAAGCTAAATACGGCGACCGAACGCTCTACACCGCACACTTAAAAACGCCAAACGCGGAGATTGAGTCGCTTTTTAGAAGCGCGACACAGCAGCTGAACGCTACTCTCCGCACACATTCGGATGCCGGTAGCATCGATTAGCATCTAAGTAGTCGCTAAAACGCGCGTTTCGAATACCGCGATCGAACGCAGGAAGTCGCTAAAACGCGATGCAGCATCGATGCAGTTGGCAAATCGCCGATCGCCGATGCTAATAGTAGCCAGTCTGCGGTGGCCCTTAATCAATATTTTATTTGTGTATCTATTTTATACACTTTTAAACAAAGTACGTGAGCTAATACTACTGTACACTGTAAATATCTGTGTATATATAAAAATGAATTGCTGCTCGTTAGTCTCGCTAAAACTCGAGAACGGCTGGACCGATTTGGCTAATTTAGGTCTTGAATTATTTGTGAAAGTCCAGAGAAGATTAATGCATAAAAATGAATTGCATTTTTTTATCATTAATTATGAGTTCATTTTCTTTATTTTATGGAGGTCCGATGCCAGGTCCGTGGAAAAACTGATATTCAGGTAAAACCGGTTGAACTAGTAGCCGACCACAATTAATATTAGGAATAAGGCTAGGAAGAAGACACCATATTTTTAGCATTGTATATGAAAACTACTGTGATATTGGATCATTACTTACATTCATCATCGCTGCCTTCACCATCGCTGAGTTCAGCTGAAGCACCGAGTTTGCCCTTCATTATATTTTTGTTATCTGTACCTCCCAAACTATTACCTGAAATATATAATTTATATATTAGACTAGGGATGTTCCTTATAAATTTAAATAAACGTCTGTGTGGTGACGGATTAAGAATACAAAGTGTCACCACCCCTATCCATTCCATGGGTGTCGTAAGAGGCGATTAAAGGAACAAAATGAGCAGCTAACATCACTGCCAAGAGAAGGAAAACTTGAAACCAACCCTATACCAACCCGTCTGGCCAGCGTGGTATAGTAGGCCAAAACCTCCTTCTAAGGAGAGGCCTATGTCCAGCAGTGGACTGTTAAAGGCTGATGAAGAGTTGGTCAGAGTGACTGCTCTGCCTGATGGAAAGCATGAGTAGAATCCAGGAGTAGGGGTCACCATACTCAATGTGAGGGTAGGCAAAGTAGCATGGTGACCCACACTATATTCATATCAAGGGCCTTCTGTCTCACACTCATCAAAGAAATAAAACAGTCACTTTAAATGGTCTTCTGTGTGAGGGTAATACTGGTCCGTTCCTGCTCAAATCAACTTGACTCTGAAATGATCGTATTTGTAGAGTATGTGTCACTGAGTTAATCATTCACTCGTTCACTGTGAATGAATGAGGTGACACTAAGTTATTCATTCGCTCGTTCACAATGAAAGAATGAAAAGGTAGTATTATGTCATCTCCAGAGTATGTGCGGTCGTGACACAGTTGAGTCGACTGTTAGCGACGATAGCGAGTGGGCGAGCCGACAATATAGAAGGATATACCACAGTATTGAATTTATTTCCCTTAGGTGGAAAGCAGCCTCGAACTCAGGGTCTCTGTCTTCTAAACCTGACGACCCAAGGTCACGCTGCATGTAATATACTCACCAGCTAATACAACACGGCTGAGCCTGTCATAGCTGTCCGGTAGGGCTGTGATCGCGTCCACCACCTCCATACAAGCGTCCCTGCCTATCTCGTTATGGCTGAGGTCTAGAGACTGAAAAAAAAAGAATAATTTTTTTTATTTTAAGCAATGAATGATAAGCAGAGATCGGAATTGGGTGTGTGAAAATACCTAAAGTTTGCAGTAAGTTTGCAATAATAATATGGAGCTGTTACAACCACTGTTCTTGCAATTGAAATAAATGTTTTTAATTTATTTTTTTATGCAGTGCAGGTTTAATAATTTAAAAAAAAAGCCGACTTCAAAACTATGTAAAGACGCGAAAATGTTCGTTTTCCTTGCATCAACCTGTAGCAAAACTGTTTAACTTAAGATACAGATCAAAAAAAAGAAATTAAAAACCGCATTAGCATTTTGCAGATATATAAAATTCTGTGTTTGACCGACAAAGAACAATTGGGACTAAAAGACCGAATTTTAACCGGAAAAGTACAAAACAAAAATTTATTTAGAACTGTATTAGCAGCTTGTAAATGTTTATAGTTCGGTGTTTCAAAGGTAAGGAACATGTAAAAAAACAAAACTAAACTGGTAAAATTCAAACCTGGTTTAACTTAAGTGGTTGTAACAGCTCCATATTATGTCCCGCTGCAAACTTTAGGTATTTTCACACACCCAATTCCGATCTCTGATGATAAGGATGTTTCAATCAGATTAAGAAAATTAGGTGTAGTGCCTAAAGCTAACTTGGGGGTGACACGCTAGCCTTGGCGTGACAGGTGAGGCCATCTGTCATACCAGCAGAAGCAGGCCGGGGAGGATGCACCATGCGCTATTACTATGAAGAGGGTCATCTACAAGTTGTAGGTAGATGGCCCGAGGTACGTCGGGGTTCCAGGGATTTCCTTTCTAGGGTACACCAGGTTCCCCGGCCATTGGTACCTTAAACGGCGTGCGGTTTTGGTCGATTCGAGTCATACATAACCACCAACTGCTGGTATCTGAGGGGATATCCGCATAGACAAAAAAAAGGCGTAGTGCCTAAATAAGTTAATATTATTTGGATAGTTTGTAGAGATGTTTGGAAGGTTGGTTACGGATGGTTGAATAAATGAATGTTGTATCGTATTCCTCCATCACAAAGGGAAGGATCCTCCGACCAGGCGAGGCGAGGCCTGGTGGGCCACTGACCAACAGTTGATGTTGGGATCTTCTTGAGCTAATCGGCGCAAGAATTTCTCTATCGCGATTCAGGATATCATGCCGGGATGTTAACAGATCAATCCGGCTGTCGCAACCAGGTCCCTTGCTAAGTTACGAAATAACTTGTTACAAGGGTCCGTTCCACGCCGCTGAAATAACCCAGGCAACACTAAAGCCCGAACTGGTGTTGTATCTTTGAGAATTTGTCTTGTATAGTTAGAGTTGAGAAATTATAGAATTGTTCAAGTGCTTGTGTGTGTGTGTGTGTGTGTGTGTGTGTGTGTGTGTGTGTGTGTGTGTGTGTGTGTGTGTGTGTGTGTTTATATGTGTGTGTGTGTGTGTGTGTGTGTGTTTATGTGTATGTGTGTGTGTGTGTGTGTGTTTATGTGTATGTGTGTGTGTGTGTGTTACGAATTATGATGGATTATTTTCTGTATAAAAGATAATTAAATGCTTACCTCTAGAAGGAGTGCATTGTCTTTGAAGGCTTTCGCTAATGCTTTAGCACCTTTACTCTTCAGCAGGCAATCTCCGAAGTTTATACTTTTCAGATTTGGTAAACTGAAACAAATTTAAAATGCTTAAAATATCTAGCTTCTCATCTTCTTTTTTTTAGGGATCCGTAGTTAATGACTCGGAACCCATATAGATTCGTCACGTCCGTCTGTCCGTCCGTCCTCGACCTACTTCAAACAGTAAGTGCTAGAAAGAGGAAACTTTGCACGAATATGTGTTGTAATTACGTCGACAAAGTGCTACAATAAAATTAATACCTCCTCTACACGTAAAGTCGGGATGTTTTTTTTTTTCGAGTCCACCCCATCGTGTGGGGTATCATTAGATAGGTCTTTTAAAAACAATACGAGGTTGCTACAACCATTTTTTCCAATTAAGTATTCATTTGTGAGTTAATCAAATTTAAAGAGCATTGTTTTGAAAAACAGGGTGTCCCCCCCCCTCTAAAATCTAAGCGGCTGTATCAAAAAATCTGAAAAAATTCATGATAGTAATCCATATATTGAATTATAGAGGCCTAACTTGTGAAATACGCTCACTTGGAAAACTTTGCACAAAAAAAAAAGCGGCCAAGCGCGAGTCGGACTCGCCTATGAAGGGTTCCGTAGCAGCAAGTAACATCATATAAAAGTTATTGTAGTTCATTGTAACTTTGATCGATGGTTTAATGATAGTGTGTTGATTGAATTAAAGGTTAATTGCGGTTTACGATTTAACACATATTAAAAAAAAAACTACTTACTAAATCTCGTTCAAACCAATTTTCGGTGGAAGTTTGCATGGTAATGTACAACATATTTTATTTTTTTATTTTATCATTCTATTATTTTGGAAGTTACAGGGGGGGGGGGGGGGCACACATTTTACCACTTTGGAAGTCTCTCTCGCGCAAACTATTCGCATACGCTAACCACTAGACCAAGAAAGGCAATCCTAGTGTGGCACTATTCTTGCTAAGTATAAAATACTTACTTTGACAAAGCACCAGCGATAGCGCAGGCTCCCTTCGACCCTATAGTGTTGTCATTAAGGTTCAATCTTGCCAGCTGAGTATTCCTCTGAAGAGCATCCGATAGCGCTGTGATACCAACATGGTATATACCATTCTGAGGCATGGCTACTTCTTCGAGAGTACCCATTTTCTGTTGATAAAAATAAATATAGTTTTAAGTATGTTGGCAATAGAAAAAAGTTTAACATCATAATCATCAACAGCCTTTAACAGTCCACTGCTGGACATAGGCCTCTCCTTAGAAAGGAGGTATTGGCCTACTATACCACGCTGGCCAGACGGGTTGGTAAAGGTTTATCCCTTAGTCGTAAAAGGCGACTAAGGGATAAACCTTACTGACCTTACTTACTTACCTTACCGATACCCGCGGGATGAATAGGGGTAGTGACACTCTGTATTCTTAATCCATCACTACACAGACAGACAGACAGAAAAAAGTTGAATTTTTATTATTTATGCCTACCATTACTCTACCTGATGGAAAGCATGAGTAGAATCTAGGAATAGAGAACACCACCCTCATTATGAGGGTAGGCAATGCAGCATGGTGACCCAACCATGGCACTAATTTTGCAGAATGATTGGGTCTTCAATCTCACACTCACCAATGAAATATGACAGCAAGAATGCTGTCATTATTAGGATGACCTTCTGTGTGAGGATAGTACTGCACCGGTCAAGCTGGAACACGAGTGCTGAAATCAGTGTCGCTTACTACCTACAATTTTTTTTCTTTTTCTCTATACCCTATTTCTCAGAAGGATCTTCTTCCGAGCCTTTATTCCCAAGTTTATTTGTGATCGGCTACAAGTTCAACCGGTTTCATCTGATATTCAGTTTATCCACGGAACGACTGGCATCGGACCTCCGCAACCCTAAGGGAGAACTGAAATTCGAAGATTGAACTAGTTGTCCGTATATTTGAGGGCACTGACTTTCCAATAACGATTGCCAGAGATGTTCATGACAACCGGGACCGACGGCTTTACGTGCTCTCCGAGGCACGGGCGTAAATCACCGCCAAACTTCCAAACTCCGGGCTGCTATTAGGAATTTCCTAAGAAAAACCCAAAAACAAAAACAGTTCTCAGAAGTATAGCGAGTGAAAATTGATCTCCACGCATCATCAAGAGCTTCTGATATTTCACAGCTGGACATACGCCTGTCCTTAGAAAGAAGTCTTCGGTCTACTTATAGCACACAGGCTATCACCATACACACTGTCTCGGTAATTCCTAGGTCAAATTAAGCAGTCGGTCCCGGTTGTTATCGTTAGTCGTGAAGCTTAGTTGGTAACTGCCTTGTTGGTCTAGTGGTCAACGTATACGGCTGCTGATCAAGAGGTCTCGGATTCGATTCCCGGGTCGAACCAAATGTTTGTGTGATCCAACGTAATTATTAGGTTGGTCTTCTGTGTGAGGGTAGTATTGCCCCGGTCGAACTTGAAAGAAGAAGTGGCTTGGGTATGTATTAACCTACCTTAAATACTTTGGCGAGTGCGGTGGCCCCATCATTCTCTAATCTGTTCCGTCCAGCGACAAATATCTTCAACTTCTTAGGTCTTGCTGATAATGCGTTAGCTAGCAGACGACCCCCGGTGATGCCTAAGCCATTGTTGTTCAAACGCAGTTCCTGTAATGACAAACAATATTACTTACTAATTTCATGTTTGTATGGACATTTGGCAAAAATGAAAAGTGGTGTCCGTGTGGTGACGGATTAACAATACAGAGTGTCACCACCCCATACCACCCCGCGGGTGTCTTAAAAGGCAACTAAGGGATAAACTACTTGAAAAGTAGGCCAAAACCTCCTTTTAAAGGAGAGGCCTATGTCCAGCAGTGGACTGTTAAAGGCTATTGATGATGATGATGTTTAAACGTTGTTTTTTTTAGTTTTTTTTTTTCAAATTAGTGTATTGTCATCGGTCCTCGATTAATCTACAAAGTTCACATCGAAATCTGGCCATTTAAAATTGGTCAAAATCGCACCCAAAGGAGTCAGTTTCAAACATACAAACAAACATACAGGTGAAGCTAATAAAAAGCGTGTTAAAAAGGAAACAAATATCAATTATTTTGTCTGTCTGTCCTTTTGTCACACCCATGGAACGTTTTTTGATGCTGTTCACCATTAGATGGCTGATGATAGTAACTTGGGCTACATTCATATAACACTTATTACGCTCCACGGTGTTACTTGCAGTTGTTGTCGTAAAGGAACAATATTTATTTATTATTTTATTATTTATTATTAACTTTATTGTAAACCACTTTACAGTACAAAATAATATACAGAATATACACATAATATACACAACAATATATATAAAAATATCATATAGGTACAGAGATCAATATCTGGTCTTACAAAAGGCGGTCTTATCGCTCACGGCGATCTCTTCCAGACAACCTTTAAGTAAGGACACTTTTGTAATAAAATTTTGGGTTGTCAGTGACGTACTTTAAACATAATTTGTGATAGAATAATACTTAAGGTTACCAACATATTTCATCACAGTTTACATTTCACTAATATACACAAGTACTTAAAACAAAAACAAAAAAAAATAAAATAAAAAATAACAATAATAATAAAAGAGGAATAAATCAATCATATTACTACTACAATTTACAAAATCAATTAGACTCACAAACATTTACACACAATAAATACTTAGAATACCTACACACAAAACAATGACACATTCACAACAGTAATCAGTTCCCTGGCAGTCCCTACACAGCCAAGTAATAATCGGTGAGATTTTTTTTAAATATTTGCAGAGACTTGGCTTTTCTTATTGTCTCAGGCAGATTGTTCCAGAGTCTAACGGCTTGTACCGAGAAAGACTTGTCTGTAAATTTTGTTTTGTGCATGGGCATTTTTAACTTTAAATTTTCCGATGATCTCAGGTGCCTACAATGTGAATTGTCAAGGAACTCAAAACGTTTTTTGAGATAGGATGGCGTATGTGGAAGGAACAGAATACTGTATAGAGTGGAGAGAATATGAACATTCCGGCGAAGGCGTATAGGTAACCATTTGAGCATAACACGATATTCAGAGATGTGATCATATTTACGTAAACCGAATATGAATCTTATGCAGACATTTTGGAGACGCTCAAGTTTATTTAATTGTTCTTCGGTAACATCTAGATAGCTAACATCACCATAGTCAAGGATCGGAAGGAGAAGGGATTGTGCTAGGGCGATTTTCGTGTTTATTGGAAGAAAGTTACGAAGTCTTCGCAGTGACCCCGCTGCAGCAAATAATTTTTGACTAACCGCACCAATCTGGGGAGCCCAGGACATGTACTTGTCCATACAGATTCCAAGGTTTTTAACTTTGTCACTATATGGAATTTTGGTCCCATCGCAAGAGATAGCAGGCAGCTGTTCCAAATTAATTAAGGAGTTCATCTTAGGACTACCTATAATTATCACCTGTGTTTTTGCTGGATTTACATTCAAGCCATACTCCCCACTCCAATTACAAATGTGCACTAAATCATTATTTATGTCGGTGATAGCTGCACCCAATTTAGCCGGAGAAGCTTTGGTGTAGATCTGGAGGTCGTCTGCATAAAGGTGGTAGGAAGAAGATAATCGATCTGTGATGGAGTTGATAAAAACTGCGAAGAGTAATGGAGAGAGCACGCCGCCCTGAGGTACGCCGGCAGCTGTAGTGCACCAAGAGGAATAGTTGTTTTCAATACAAGAGCGCTGCTGGCGGCCATACAGGTAGCTACGAAACCAGTCAATTGCTGATGGAGATATGTTAAGAGAGCGCAATAGTCCGAGCAAGATATCAAAGTCAACAGTATTGAAGGCGTTGCTAAAATCGAGCAGAGCGAGGATCGTCAATTTTCCCTCCTCCATGCTGAATCTGATATCCTCCGCAACATGAAGGAGTGCAGTGGTAGTACTGTGGCCGGGACGAAAACCCGATTGGAGAGGATTTAGGAGGCAATTTCTTGAGAGAAAAGAGCTGAACTGCATGTAGATAAGGCGTTCGAGTACTTTAGAGAAGAAGGGGAGTATGGATATTGGGCGGTAGTCTGAAAGGGAAGAAGGGTTACATTTTTTTGGGAGAGGAATTATTTGAGCCATTTTCCATGCGGATGGAAAAACACTGTTGGATACAGAAAAATTCAGGATATGGCATATTACAGGTAGAATTATATCCAGTATTGGGAGTACCATGTTGCGGCTGATATTATCAGTTCCTACAGCGTTAGAAGTTATAGATATTACGCTCTTCCTGACATCACAAGCAGAAAATTGACTAAAAGTAAACGAAGGACAGTTAGGAGTCGGCAGAGATGAAAGATTATTTAGTGTAGTAGTTTTAGTAGCCCCCCCAAAACTGGGGGAAGCAGAAAAGTGTGTATTTAAGGAATTGATGTCAAAATTTCTTGAAACAGTTTTTGAATTTGTTTTACCGACCCCTAGTGACTTTAGAAATTTCCATACCTTAACTGGATCACCGTTTTCGACGGATTTGTGAATGTGCCGGCGTTGTGCATTCCTACACACCTTATTGCAGCGATTTCTAATATGTACAAATTTATCCCAATTTAAGGCACTAGGGTGATTTTTATACCTAGAATGAGCCTTCTGTTTCTTTGCCTGTAGTTCCTTTATTTCATCAGTTAACCACGGTGCTGGCAGATGTTTAACTCTAATTTGTCGTATTGGTGCATGTTTGTCGTACAAGGCAATTATCTCTTTCGAGAAGTAAGAGATCTTTTCGTCAATGCATTGGTAGTCGTACAGCACACTCCAGTCAATGCCATCGGCATCCTTGCGAAGATCATCGAGATTCATAGCACGAAAATTTCGACACGAAAGTACTTTAGATTTCGGTTTAGGAGTGCGAATTTGATAGGATAGAAAGAGAAGGTCATGATAAGAGAAAGAATCGGCAGAGCACTGACCATGTTTAGCCACGTGCTCCATTGAAGACACGATGATAAGGTCAAGGAGAGAACAGTTGCGGTTTGGCATATTATGTGTGGGATTGAGTGGGAGGATAGAAAGATTGTTGGATTCCAAAACAGAACGAAGGGAAGAAGATCGAGTATCGTTCTTAAGTAAACAGGTGTTAAAGTCACCCATGACTACAGTGTGACTGTACGAAGGTCCTAAATTTTCTAAGATTATTTCAAATGAAGAGAAATAATCTATTCGCAAGGAGGGACTGTAATAGACTCCGAGAAGCAATTTCGAGTGTTGGAGTTCAACTTCTATAAAAATATGCTCCCCGGCATCCGCGGGGGGAGGTTGAGATGACATACTGACAACGGAGAAGGGAATATGCGTACGTATGTATATGGCAACACCACCCCCTCGTCCACATACACGATCATTTCGTATCAAGTGATAACCCGGTAACGAGTACGTGGCGGTATTTAGGCATGGTTTTAACCAGGATTCTGATACAAGAATGGCGTGTATGTTCGCACAGTCTAGACTAGTTAGCATATCATTGAAGTGTGCCGGAATGCTTTGGGCATTTAAGTGAATGACATTGAAGTTCCTGGGAACATCAGAAAACTGTGCCGAGATTGTATCTGCCAGAGAAGGCTCACTTATGAGACTGTCGTCACAACCAGATACCGAAAGATTGTCTTCAGTGTCACTGTTCCCCGCAAAATTAATCATTGGTGTTTCTGATAAAGATAAAGTATATTTAGACAACAATAATAGTAGTGTATGCTGTGTGAAAATATGTGCAACCACAATTTCAATATAAATGTATAATCTATACATATAATAAATCTGTAGAAAAGTCATTTTTGTACATTGAAGAAATTGAAACAAAAAATAGCCAGCGTGTGAAAAGATAAGTAACAGAACCCATTTCCATCATTTTTGAAATTTTTGTCTGTTTGTCTGTTTGTCTGTTTGTCTGTTTGTTTGTGCGCACATCACGTAAAATCTACGAATTCAATGCTGACAATGTTTATATACAAAAATTATACGCAACTTGAGGTTTAACTTAGTTTTTGTTTCATCGAAATCGGTTCACTCTATCAAAAGATATGATTAATTTAGTGAGTTCAAGAAGTAAAATATTACGTTACGCAATTAAGTATAGTACTTGCAACGACATCTTAAGACTAAAAATAGAACTAATGTTGATAGTTGAAATCTAAATCCGATAGATGGCGTTGTGCAAATGACGTCATTTTCTGAATCGCGGTGTTAAGATTTTCCGCGCGAGGATGACGTCCACCGTGTTTACTAGGCAAATTGGGTTTCGTTAGGTGTCTTAAAAGTTCTTGCGTGTGTCGTAAAAGTTCTTTGGTTGCTTGGTTTATCGATTTTCTAAATTGGTCGAAAAAAAAGTATTTGCTTATCTTATTGGTTTCGTTTGGTCAACTTTGGTCATTGGTTTGAAGTACGAAGTTAAGATTGTATTTGATTTACTTCGTAGTTTGAATCCAATAGTGCCAATCGTTATACAGTAAGTTAGTGTTGCCAATTCGTTGAGTCACGACCACGAACAGACGATACGTTGTCACACTAGACTGTTCGACGCACCGTTCTTTTAAGTTTGTAGGCTATTCAGTCATAAGTGTTGTTAGTTTTGTTTATTGCTTTAATTTTCCTTGAAAATGCCTCAAAGAAAAAAAACTAACCTTTCGCTGCGTAGCCGAAATGCGAAAAGGATGAGACTTTGTAGGTCTCAGGAATCGGAAGAAGATCGTGAAGCACGGTTATCTGCTAACCGAGAGCACATCGCTCTTTCACGTGAATCGGAAACGTTCACCGAAAGGGAGTCACGTTTAAGTTCACAAAGAACACGGACCGCGACTTTGCGGTCTCAAGAGAGTATCCAGGAACGCGAAGACCGGCTGTCTGCTGATCGGGAGCGCCACTCTCTCTCACGTGAGTCAGAGATATTCACAGAAAGGGAGTCGCGCTTAAGTTCGCAAAGAACTCGGACCGCGACTTTGCGTTCTCAAGAGAATATCCAGGAACGCGAAGTTCGGCTGTCTGCTGATCGGGAGCGCCACTCTCTCTCACGTGAGTCAGAGACATTCACAGAAAGGGAGTCGCGCTTAAGTTCGCAAAGAACTCGGACCGCGACTTTGCGTTCTCAAGAGAATATCCAGGAACGCGAAGTTCGGCTGTCTGCTGATCGGGAGCGCCAGTCTCTCTCACGCGAGTCAGAGACTTTCACAGAAAGGGAGTCGCGCTTAAGTTCGCAAAGAACTCGGACCGCGACTTTGCGTTCTCAAGAGAGTATCGAGGAACGCCAAGCACGTCTGTCATCTGACCGAGAGCGACACGCTCTCTCGCGCGAGTCTGAATCTCTCTCCCAAAGAGAAGAACGATTAGAAATAGCTAGACATAACTATGTAGGTGTACAAAGAAACAATGAAAGTTATCTTGCATCTGAAAGGGAAAGAATAGATGAACTAAGACGAGCAGAAACAGCAGAACAACGTCAATCTCGCCTAGAAATAGAACGAGCTCGATACCATATGAATAG
This sequence comes from Phragmatobia fuliginosa, assembly GCA_932526445.1. Classification (NCBI taxonomy): domain Eukaryota; kingdom Metazoa; phylum Arthropoda; class Insecta; order Lepidoptera; family Erebidae; genus Phragmatobia; species Phragmatobia fuliginosa. Next base: position 9,348,070 of record OW052084.1, on the reverse strand, counting down.
AGAAACAAATAGCGGAGCTGATGAGTCCATGGAAAATGACGATGCAAATATTTTATTACCTTGGGACAATAGGGAAAAATCAGGGTTCACATATTCGTCTAGAATTAATTATGCTGGCTTTACTTTCGTGGGTGACATGAGAGAAATTTGTAATTTTTGTCATGCTTTGAAATGGAGGAAAGAGACAGATGGAATGTGCTGCTCAAATGGAAAAATTGTTCTTCCAAATTTCCAAGATCCACCACACTTACTTATAAGTCTCCTGAATGGCGATCATCCCCAGTCGAACCGTTTTTTGGATAATATTCGTTTATATAACAGTGCTTTCCAAATGACTTCCTTTGGGGCAAAACAAATAACGGAAGGACCGTTCATGCCAACCTTCAAAGTACAAGGTCAAGTTTATCACCTTATTGGATCTTTGCTGCCAGAAAATGAACCCAAATTTCTCCAAATTTATTTTGTATCCGATTACACGCAACAGCTCAATGTTAGAAATCACAATTTTCCCCAGCTCAATGCTGAGCTTTTGGGTCAACTTCAAGAATTGCTGCATCGCGTTAACCAGTACGTTCGTGAATTCAAAGCTGCATTGGAGTCAATTCCACAAGGCAGCAATGATTTCAAAATTGTTATAAGTGCCGATAGACGTCCTGTGGGTGAACACCGTGGAAGACACAATGCACCCGTCGCAGATGAAGTTGCAGTTGTTTTAGTCGACCAGGAGTGTGAGAGACGTGATATCGTGTTGCGTACACGCGACGATCGCCTTCAACGCATTTTGGAAACCCACCGAGCTTACGACGCCCTGCAATATCCACTAATCTATTGTCATGGTGAAGATGGGTACAATTTTGGGCTGTACCAAGTGAACCCTACTACGAGAGTCACTAATTATCAAAAAAAAATATCTGCTCAACAATACTATTCCTACCTTTTACAAATAAGGCAAAACAGTTTCGTATATTTGCAACGATTTCGTGGTTTGTTCAGCCAATTTATTGTGGACATGTACGCAAAAATAGAAACTGAACGTTTAGTGTATATTCGCACTAACCAGCGACGGTTACGCGCTGAAGAATACGTGCACTTGCGGGACGCCATGCAATCAGATAATAACGTCGAAAACTTGGGTCGATTGGTTATTTTGCCATCCAGTTTCACAGGCGGTCCGCGGTATATGCACAAACGAACGCAAGATGCTTTTTGTTACGTCCGTAAATACGGCCGGCCGGACCTTTTTATAACATTTACAACAAATCCAAAGTGGACGGAGATTTGCCAGGCACTTCTCACAGGACAGGCGTCATACGACAGACATGACATTATTGCTAGGATTTTTCATTTAAAACTCAAAGTCTTGATTAATCTACTTACAAAGGAGAAAGTTTTCGGTTCAACTCTTTGTTTTATGTATAGCGTCGAGTGGCAAAAGCGTGGTTTACCCCACGCGCACATTCTTCTGTGGCTGGAAGAAAAAATTCGTCCCGATGCTATAGACAGTGTCATAAGTGCAGAATTTCCGGACTATAATGCAGATCCGATTTTGCATGACATAGTAAAAACACATATGGTTCACGGGCCATGTGGCCTCTTAAACAGGGAATCACCGTGCATGAAAGATGGTCAATGCTCAAAAAAATACCCCAGAGCACTGAAAGAACTAACTATGGCTGGGGAAAATGGGTATCCGCAATACCGGCGAAGATCACCGTCACAAGGTGGTTTCACAGCTACTGTCAGATTCCGTGGACAAGAAATAATTCTAAATAATAGTTGGGTGGTACCGTATTCTCCAGTTTTGTCAAACGCTTTTCAAGCACACATTAATGTTGAAATTTGTAATAGCGTCGAATCTATAAAATATATATGTAAATATGTTAATAAAGGTAGTGATCAAGCCATGATAGCACTAAGAAATAACAACCAATTTGATGAAGTGACAAGGTATCAATCTGGCCGATACATAAGCTCTTCGGAGGCAGTTTGGCGCATTTTGAGTTTCCCTATTCATGAAAGGTATCCGCCAGTCATCCATCTTGACGTGCACCTGGAAGGCGGGCAGCGAGTTTACTTTCAGCCAGAAAATGTGGCAGAAAGAATGAACAACCCAAGACAAACCACCTTGCTCGCATTCTTTCGCCTTTGCGAAAGAGACAATTTCGCTAAGTCTCTGTTGTACAATGAAGTGCCACATTAATATACTTATAACAAGCAGCAAGGTGTTTTTAATCGCAGGAGACGTGGAACTGCTGTAGAAGGCGAGTCCGGCATTTTTAAAGAACACGTGATTGGAAGAGTATACACGGTGCACCCAAATAATGCAGAGTGTTATTATTTACGCCTTCTTCTTCACACAGTGCGAGGACCTACTTCTTTTGCTGAGCTCCGCAAAGTGGACGATATAGAATATCCCACATTTCAAGCTGCTTGCCGCGCACGGCATTTATTAGATGGCGATCAGCATTGGGATGATGCTTTAGCCGAAGCATGCGTCAGTGATAGTCCACATCGTTTGCGCCATTTATTTGCCATTTTGTTGACATTTTGTGGCCTATCGGACGCTGGGCAGTTGTGGCAAAAATATAAAGACGCGTTTGCCGAAGATTTTTTGAGACAGCAAAATATAAATAGTGAAACTTCTGACCAAGTACGTGAAAGCTGCCATAATAGGGCTTTGCTGGCTATACAAGATATAGTTACAAGTATAGGAGGGAACCCCCTCAGTCAATACGGCTTGCCGACACCGACAGTTGGTGGGGAACGAATTAATAGGGAGTATACATCTGAAATAAATTACAACCCCGAAGAGTTAGCAGAAATATTGCGAAATGGCTGTTCAAATTTGACGTCAGAACAACGTCAAATCTTTGATAGAGTATGCTGTAGTGTAGAACATTCATTAGGAGAAATGCTGTTTTTAGATGCACCTGGTGGAACAGGTAAAACTTTCCTCACTAAAGTTATCTTGGCTCAAATAAGGAGCCAAAACAAAATTGCCCTTGCCGTCGCTTCCTCAGGAATAGCTGCCACTTTATTACCAGGAGGAAAAACTGCACATACAACATTTAAAATACCAATCGACTTGGACCGCACAGAAAACCCTGTTTGCAACGTGTCTCGCAATAGTGATAAAGCAAGGGTTTTACGCGATTGCGCCCTTATCGTTTGGGACGAGTGTACGATGGCAAATCGTAAAGCTGTGGAAGCTGTAGATAGAACGTTGCGAGATATAAGACAAAATGACCGACCGATGGGAGGCTTAACGGTGCTATTCTGTGGAGACTTCAGGCAGACACTCCCTATAATACCCAGAGGAACGAGGGCCGATGAAATAGGTGCCTGTTTAAAGAGCTCTATTTTATGGCGTAGTGTCATATTAACTAATTTGAGCTTTAATATGCGAGCATATTTGGGAGGTGACGCAAACGCGCAGGTTTTCTCAAATTTACTACTTCAAATTGGTAACGGCACATACCCGACTCAAGAAGGAGGTAAAGTAACTTTAGTCGAAAGCCTGTGTTCTTCTGTTGCCTCACAGCAGGAACTCATTTCCTCTGTATACGGAGATCCATCAGAGATCTCGAACCATGACGCTGCTTGGCTATGCCAACGAGCTATTTTGGCACCTCGCAACGACCAAGCAGCAGCAATAAATTCTCAAATATTGGTACATGTTTCTGGAGAAAGTAGGGAATATTTATCTATTAACACGGTTTTAGAAGAAGGAGATGCCACCCACTATCCAGTAGAGTTTTTAGACTCTCTAAATACACCAGGTCTTCCAGCACACAAAATTTATTTAAAAGTCGGAGTACCAATCATTCTACTCAGAAATTTAAGCCCACCAAAACTATGCAATGGAACTCGGTTGAGAGTAACAAATCTCCAACGAAATGTCATCGAAGCCGAAATCTTAACAGGTTGCGGCTCCGGTGATGTTGTTTTCATTCCCAGGATACCCATTATCCCCAATAATTTTCCGTTTACTTTCAAACGTGTGCAATTTCCTGTAAGCCTCTGTTACGCTATGACTATTAATAAAGCCCAAGGCCAGACGTTATCCGTTGCGGGTGTAGACCTTACTTTTGATTGTTTTTCACACGGCCAACTCTATGTTTCTCTATCACGTGTTAGCAACCCAAACAACCTTTTTGTATATGCTCCGGGTAATTCCACCGCTAACATAGTATATAGAGAAGCATTAACGTAATCAACTATACCAAAGTCAGGACTCTTATCTAAATCATCAAAAAGGTGATATACTCTTATCTAAACGACGTTGTTTTGCTCTCGACAACCACGCGAACGAAGTCGCGGGCACAGCTAGTGTATAAATATATATCAGTAACAGAGGTAAAATTTTAGTGTTAAGGTAAAATATGTAGAAAGATAATAAAAATTATAACCTTTTTGTAAACACTTCTAATCATTTACCCGTCTGCCGGTTGTATGTCTTAGAGTAAAAAAAAAACAATAAAAACAAAAAAATAAAAGCAAACAACACTAAACAAACAAACAAAAGGCAGTTAACAGCATGCATGAACTACAGTGTCAATATAGTGTAAAAAGACTAGTACTCAAATTTTAGTAAATTGCTCAAAGTGAAATGAAACGCAACATTGACAGCTCGTAAATGACATTTATGACAAGTTGTCATCTGGATTATTGCCAAACCCATGTTGTACATGAACGTCATGAACTACATGATTTACTTGAAACAGGGTAATATAAATAATAATAATATAAAGGTATGTTTAGCAATCAAGTGAAAAACTAAGGTAAGACGGTAGTAAAAATGAAATATGAGTTATCATTTAAGACTAGCTGTGCCCGCGACTTCGTTCGCGTGGTTGTCGAGAGCAAAACAACGTCGTTTAGATAAGAGTATATCACCTTTTTGATGATTTAGATAAGAGTCCTGACTTTGGTATAGTTGATTACGTTAATGCTTCTCTATATACTATGTTAGCGGTGGAATTACCCGGAGCATATACAAAAAGGTTGTTTGGGTTGCTAACACGTGATAGAGAAACATAGAGTTGGCCGTGTGAAAAACAATCAAAAGTAAGGTCTACACCCGCAACGGATAACGTCTGGCCTTGGGCTTTATTAATAGTCATAGCGTAACAGAGGCTTACAGGAAATTGCACACGTTTGAAAGTAAACGGAAAATTATTGGGGATAATGGGTATCCTGGGAATGAAAACAACATCACCGGAGCCGCAACCTGTTAAGATTTCGGCTTCGATGACATTTCGTTGGAGATTTGTTACTCTCAACCGAGTTCCATTGCATAGTTTTGGTGGGCTTAAATTTCTGAGTAGAATGATTGGTACTCCGACTTTTAAATAAATTTTGTGTGCTGGAAGACCTGGTGTATTTAGAGAGTCTAAAAACTCTACTGGATAGTGGGTGGCATCTCCTTCTTCTAAAACCGTGTTAATAGATAAATATTCCCTACTTTCTCCAGAAACATGTACCAATATTTGAGAATTTATTGCTGCTGCTTGGTCGTTGCGAGGTGCCAAAATAGCTCGTTGGCATAGCCAAGCAGCGTCATGGTTCGAGATCTCTGATGGATCTCCGTATACAGAGGAAATGAGTTCCTGCTGTGAGGCAACAGAAGAACACAGGCTTTCGACTAAAGTTACTTTACCTCCTTCTTGAGTCGGGTATGTGCCGTTACCAATTTGAAGTAGTAAATTTGAGAAAACCTGCGCGTTTGCGTCACCTCCCAAATATGCTCGCATATTAAAGCTCAAATTAGTTAATATGACACTACGCCATAAAATAGAGCTCTTTAAACAGGCACCTATTTCATCGGCCCTCGTTCCTCTGGGTATTATAGGGAGTGTCTGCCTGAAGTCTCCACAGAATAGCACCGTTAAGCCTCCCATCGGTCGGTCATTTTGTCTTATATCTCGCAACGTTCTATCTACAGCTTCCACAGCTTTACGATTTGCCATCGTACACTCGTCCCAAACGATAAGGGCGCAATCGCGTAAAACCCTTGCTTTATCACTATTGCGAGACACGTTGCAAACAGGGTTTTCTGTGCGGTCCAAGTCGATTGGTATTTTAAATGTTGTATGTGCAGTTTTTCCTCCTGGTAATAAAGTGGCAGCTATTCCTGAGGAAGCGACGGCAAGGGCAATTTTGTTTTGGCTCCTTATTTGAGCCAAGATAACTTTAGTGAGGAAAGTTTTACCTGTTCCACCAGGTGCATCTAAAAACAGCATTTCTCCTAATGAATGTTCTACACTACAGCATACTCTATCAAAGATTTGACGTTGTTCTGACGTCAAATTTGAACAGCCATTTCGCAATATTTCTGCTAACTCTTCGGGGTTGTAATTTATTTCAGATGTATACTCCCTATTAATTCGTTCCCCACCAACTGTCGGTGTCGGCAAGCCGTATTGACTGAGGGGGTTCCCTCCTATACTTGTAACTATATCTTGTATAGCCAGCAAAGCCCTATTATGGCAGCTTTCACGTACTTGGTCAGAAGTTTCACTATTTATATTTTGCTGTCTCAAAAAATCTTCGGCAAACGCGTCTTTATATTTTTGCCACAACTGCCCAGCGTCCGATAGGCCACAAAATGTCAACAAAATGGCAAATAAATGGCGCAAACGATGTGGACTATCACTGACGCATGCTTCGGCTAAAGCATCATCCCAATGCTGATCGCCATCTAATAAATGCCGTGCGCGGCAAGCAGCTTGAAATGTGGGATATTCTATATCGTCCACTTTGCGGAGCTCAGCAAAAGAAGTAGGTCCTCGCACTGTGTGAAGAAGAAGGCGTAAATAATAACACTCTGCATTATTTGGGTGCACCGTGTATACTCTTCCAATCACGTGTTCTTTAAAAATGCCGGACTCGCCTTCTACAGCAGTTCCACGTCTCCTGCGATTAAAAACACCTTGCTGCTTGTTATAAGTATATTAATGTGGCACTTCATTGTACAACAGAGACTTAGCGAAATTGTCTCTTTCGCAAAGGCGAAAGAATGCGAGCAAGGTGGTTTGTCTTGGGTTGTTCATTCTTTCTGCCACATTTTCTGGCTGAAAGTAAACTCGCTGCCCGCCTTCCAGGTGCACGTCAAGATGGATGACTGGCGGATACCTTTCATGAATAGGGAAACTCAAAATGCGCCAAACTGCCTCCGAAGAGCTTATGTATCGGCCAGATTGATACCTTGTCACTTCATCAAATTGGTTGTTATTTCTTAGTGCTATCATGGCTTGATCACTACCTTTATTAACATATTTACATATATATTTTATAGATTCGACGCTATTACAAATTTCAACATTAATGTGTGCTTGAAAAGCGTTTGACAAAACTGGAGAATACGGTACCACCCAACTATTATTTAGAATTATTTCTTGTCCACGGAATCTGACAGTAGCTGTGAAACCACCTTGTGACGGTGATCTTCGCCGGTATTGCGGATACCCATTTTCCCCAGCCATAGTTAGTTCTTTCAGTGCTCTGGGGTATTTTTTTGAGCATTGACCATCTTTCATGCACGGTGATTCCCTGTTTAAGAGGCCACATGGCCCGTGAACCATATGTGTTTTTACTATGTCATGCAAAATCGGATCTGCATTATAGTCCGGAAATTCTGCACTTATGACACTGTCTATAGCATCGGGACGAATTTTTTCTTCCAGCCACAGAAGAATGTGCGCGTGGGGTAAACCACGCTTTTGCCACTCGACGCTATACATAAAACAAAGAGTTGAACCGAAAACTTTCTCCTTTGTAAGTAGATTAATCAAGACTTTGAGTTTTAAATGAAAAATCCTAGCAATAATGTCATGTCTGTCGTATGACGCCTGTCCTGTGAGAAGTGCCTGGCAAATCTCCGTCCACTTTGGATTTGTTGTAAATGTTATAAAAAGGTCCGGCCGGCCGTATTTACGGACGTAACAAAAAGCATCTTGCGTTCGTTTGTGCATATACCGCGGACCGCCTGTGAAACTGGATGGCAAAATAACCAATCGACCCAAGTTTTCGACGTTATTATCTGATTGCATGGCGTCCCGCAAGTGCACGTATTCTTCAGCGCGTAACCGTCGCTGGTTAGTGCGAATATACACTAAACGTTCAGTTTCTATTTTTGCGTACATGTCCACAATAAATTGGCTGAACAAACCACGAAATCGTTGCAAATATACGAAACTGTTTTGCCTTATTTGTAAAAGGTAGGAATAGTATTGTTGAGCAGATATTTTTTTTTGATAATTAGTGACTCTCGTAGTAGGGTTCACTTGGTACAGCCCAAAATTGTACCCATCTTCACCATGACAATAGATTAGTGGATATTGCAGGGCGTCGTAAGCTCGGTGGGTTTCCAAAATGCGTTGAAGGCGATCGTCGCGTGTACGCAACACGATATCACGTCTCTCACACTCCTGGTCGACTAAAACAACTGCAACTTCATCTGCGACGGGTGCATTGTGTCTTCCACGGTGTTCACCCACAGGACGTCTATCGGCACTTATAACAATTTTGAAATCATTGCTGCCTTGTGGAATTGACTCCAATGCAGCTTTGAATTCACGAACGTACTGGTTAACGCGATGCAGCAATTCTTGAAGTTGACCCAAAAGCTCAGCATTGAGCTGGGGAAAATTGTGATTTCTAACATTGAGCTGTTGCGTGTAATCGGATACAAAATAAATTTGGAGAAATTTGGGTTCATTTTCTGGCAGCAAAGATCCAATAAGGTGATAAACTTGACCTTGTACTTTGAAGGTTGGCATGAACGGTCCTTCCGTTATTTGTTTTGCCCCAAAGGAAGTCATTTGGAAAGCACTGTTATATAAACGAATATTATCCAAAAAACGGTTCGACTGGGGATGATCGCCATTCAGGAGACTTATAAGTAAGTGTGGTGGATCTTGGAAATTTGGAAGAACAATTTTTCCATTTGAGCAGCACATTCCATCTGTCTCTTTCCTCCATTTCAAAGCATGACAAAAATTACAAATTTCTCTCATGTCACCCACGAAAGTAAAGCCAGCATAATTAATTCTAGACGAATATGTGAACCCTGATTTTTCCCTATTGTCCCAAGGTAATAAAATATTTGCATCGTCATTTTCCATGGACTCATCAGCTCCGCTATTTGTTTCTCTATTCATATGGTATCGAGCTCGTTCTATTTCTAGGCGAGATTGACGTTGTTCTGCTGTTTCTGCTCGTCTTAGTTCATCTATTCTTTCCCTTTCAGATGCAAGATAACTTTCATTGTTTCTTTGTACACCTACATAGTTATGTCTAGCTATTTCTAATCGTTCTTCTCTTTGGGAGAGAGATTCAGACTCGCGCGAGAGAGCGTGTCGCTCTCGGTCAGATGACAGACGTGCTTGGCGTTCCTCGATACTCTCTTGAGAACGCAAAGTCGCGGTCCGAGTTCTTTGCGAACTTAAGCGCGACTCCCTTTCTGTGAAAGTCTCTGACTCGCGTGAGAGAGACTGGCGCTCCCGATCAGCAGACAGCCGAACTTCGCGTTCCTGGATATTCTCTTGAGAACGCAAAGTCGCGGTCCGAGTTCTTTGCGAACTTAAGCGCGACTCCCTTTCTGTGAATGTCTCTGACTCACGTGAGAGAGAGTGGCGCTCCCGATCAGCAGACAGCCGAACTTCGCGTTCCTGGATATTCTCTTGAGAACGCAAAGTCGCGGTCCGAGTTCTTTGCGAACTTAAGCGCGACTCCCTTTCTGTGAATATCTCTGACTCACGTGAGAGAGAGTGGCGCTCCCGATCAGCAGACAGCCGGTCTTCGCGTTCCTGGATACTCTCTTGAGACCGCAAAGTCGCGGTCCGTGTTCTTTGTGAACTTAAACGTGACTCCCTTTCGGTGAACGTTTCCGATTCACGTGAAAGAGCGATGTGCTCTCGGTTAGCAGATAACCGTGCTTCACGATCTTCTTCCGATTCCTGAGACCTACAAAGTCTCATCCTTTTCGCATTTCGGCTACGCAGCGAAAGGTTAGTTTTTTTTCTTTGAGGCATTTTCAAGGAAAATTAAAGCAATAAACAAAACTAACAACACTTATGACTGAATAGCCTACAAACTTAAAAGAACGGTGCGTCGAACAGTCTAGTGTGACAACGTATCGTCTGTTCGTGGTCGTGACTCAACGAATTGGCAACACTAACTTACTGTATAACGATTGGCACTATTGGATTCAAACTACGAAGTAAATCAAATACAATCTTAACTTCGTACTTCAAACCAATGACCAAAGTTGACCAAACGAAACCAATAAGATAAGCAAATACTTTTTTTTCGACCAATTTAGAAAATCGATAAACCAAGCAACCAAAGAACTTTTACGACACACGCAAGAACTTTTAAGACACCTAACGAAACCCAATTTGCCTAGTAAACACGGTGGACGTCATCCTCGCGCGGAAAATCTTAACACCGCGATTCAGAAAATGACGTCATTTGCACAACGCCATCTATCGGATTTAGATTTCAACTATCAACATTAGTTCTATTTTTAGTCTTAAGATGTCGTTGCAAGTACTATACTTAATTGCGTAACGTAATATTTTACTTCTTGAACTCACTAAATTAATCATATCTTTTGATAGAGTGAACCGATTTCGATGAAACAAAAACTAAGTTAAACCTCAAGTTGCGTATAATTTTTGTATATAAACATTGTCAGCATTGAATTCGTAGATTTTACGTGATGTGCGCACAAACAAACAGACAAACAGACAAACAGACAAACAGACAAAAATTTCAAAAATGATGGAAATGGGTTCTGTTACTTATCTTTTCACACGCTGGCTATTTTTTGTTTCAATTTCTTCAATGTACAAAAATGACTTTTCTACAGATTTATTATATGTATAGATTACCCTGTTCATACATGCTGCCCTACAGTGAAATGTAAAAATAAATTCATTCAGCACTGCTTTAGGATAACGTGAATTACTTTTTTGCGGCACGTCTAGGCTTAGTCGCTGTTGCCTTAGGTACTGTAACGGGCTTCACTGTATCCTCGGAAATAGCGTCAAGTTCCATCAGCGTCGTGACCCGATGACGCTCACCGCCAGGCCCCATAACATAGACATTGCCCTCCCGGGTCCAGCACTTACTTACACCGAACCTCTCGCGTGCGGACATAAACACATCGTGCCTAGGTTTCGTCAGAAATTCAGATATGGTAACGCCGGTACCCTTCAGTTTGGTTTTAGCAAACCACACTGAGTCTCGGGTAGTAGTCTGGTTAAATTTAACTATAATAGGTCTAGGCTTAGTTTCTGAGGCCCGACCCATCCTGTGGCCTCTCTTGACATTATTTATTGAAAAGTTACTCACTTTAAGGTCTTCAGTGATGATTTTAGTGACAAGCGATGCAGTATTATTGTGCAATACAATTTATGATCTCGAGTCCTTTAAACGGGGTGTGAAAAAGCATCTCACTAAGTCGCCATAGTGTGGGCCGCCATACTTTACTGTCAAGTCAAATCAAACCATTTTTATTTCAAATAAACCATACAACGGCACTTTTAAAACGTCAAGTAGTCAGTCCTGAAGCTAATTGTCTGTTCCAATTCGTAGATCCTATGGAGAAGAACAGACAAGAAACTCCATGGACACTCTTTTCCAACATTGTTTTTACAATTTTTGGTTACATTCGCAGCAATGATGTGTGGTTCCTCCCACTCTTGGATTCTGCTCATGCTTTCCATTAGGCAAGGTAGAGTCACTTTGATAGGCTAAATATAAAAAAATGTGTTGTCAGGCAACGGATAACGGCTAGTGGCGGCAGTACGCATGCGCACGGAGCAGCGACATCCTTATCGCACTGCAGTGACAATCATATCTCTATCCGTTTTATGGTGTTAGGTTTTTTCGTTACGAAATTTCTTGATTCGGTCGCCGCGTTCAAAGCCCGCGACAAAAGCTATGCAATAGCTTAAAAAAAAAACGCGAGGGTTAGCTATATCAATAATAGAACCTCTTACCTCCAACTCACTGCAGACATCACTCTGGAGGAGTTTCGCAAGACCCTCAACTCCAATTGGTCCAAACGCATTGTCACTGAGGTCCAGAACACGGAGACGGGCACCGGCTGTTATCATTGCATCACCGAGCGCAGCCTAAAATTGGAAATATATGTATAGTTATTTGTTGGTCTGCTGATCAAGAGGTCTCGGGTTCGATTCCCTGGTGCGACTGTGTTTGAATGATCTGCAAAATATTTGTTTCGGTGTTTTCTATCTTATATATAAAATTCTCGTGTCACAATGTTCGGTCCCTTACTCCTCCGAAACGGCTGGACCGATTTGTATGGAATTTTGTTAGCATATCGGGTAGGTCTGAGAATCGGCCAACATCTATTTTTCACACCCCTAGGACGCGAGCGAAGCCGCGGGCATCAGCTAATATAAATATAATATGGATGGATTTACAAAAAAAACGTGTGGCACTCGGGGACTGCCGCGGTAAAGTTAATGCATATCATTTTTTATCAACTTATGCCTTTATAATTATTTATTGATTTTTTATTTATTCAGTATTTTTTTTTCTTTGATATTAATTCAAATTTACAAAACAATATAGGTACACTGTTTTTATACCTACATACATTCTAACAATATTAACCGAAAGACAATGACAACTAAACAGAGAACATAATAGTAATATGAGCATATCTATGGAATAATAAAACACTAAGATTCAATTAGACGGTACTGGAGGACGCGGACGCTATGTATTGTGCCTACGATATCCCTTCTATTTGATTAATCTATGACGCATGCCAGGCGCCCGTTATTTGTCCTTGTCGCACTGCAGTTACAATCACATTCTCTATCCTTTATTAACACGGGGTGTTAGGTTTTATTTTCGTTACGGAATTTCTTGGTTCGATCGCCGCGCTCAAAGCCTGCGATAAAAGCTATGCAATAGCTTAAAAGTACTTATGTGTTTATATCAGTTGTCTAGTTCCCCTAGTACAAACTCTGCATAGTTTGGGACTAGATGGCGTTGTGTGTAAGATGCCCGAAATATTTAAAAAAAACATGGAAAGGGTTTGTGACCAAGTGATAACCACACATTTTAAGGTCAGGCAATCTTAGTCTTTTTTTTATTTTCAGCCTGACAAACTCGGCGATCTAGTGAGATTCTTTTTCAAGCCCTGCATAAAGGACCTGGGACCATAGTTGGAGTGAAACACGTGAGCTATTAGTGAGTTCCAGTTTCTGACTGCTCAGCACAGAAAGGGAGACCCAAGAAACCATTTAGTTATTGTGCATATCTACCACTAATATTTTAAGGTTGAAGAAATATGATCAATATTTCAGAAGCATCTCCGGGGAGACTGATGCAGAAAAATCTGACCAGGCCGCCATGCTGCATTGTCTACCCTCACAGTGAGGATATTGAGCTCTAGTCCTGGATTCTACTCATGCATTCCATCAGGCAGAGTAGAGTCACTTAGGTAGGCTTAAAAATCCCTTAGCTATCACCAAATTTCCAGGTTTGAATACTTACCAGAGCAGGTGGTATCTCAGTTTTCATCCGTCCAGTGAACATATCAGAGAACCTGGCAATCTTCAACTCTGGGTGTTGTTCTAACGCTTTGGCAATAGCCTCGGCTGCTGATACTCCAAGAGTGTTACCCGTGAGGGTAAGGTACTGAAGTTCCGGACATGCATTGATAGCTTCAACAATTGGTTGTGCTGTAATATAAAATTTTAATAATTACATTGGGTTTATGTGGGTTTGTGGCTTTTTTTTTTCTTATTTGCTTTTAACATCATCTACCTACCAATAAAAGGCCATCAATATTTAATTTCAATAATTCTAATGACAATCAAGAGGTGCAACTGCTAATCAAGAGATCTCAGGTTCAATTCAAATGTGGTGGCCGGGGCCAAAAGTGTTTTTGGGTTTTCTTAGGAAATTCCTAAAAGCAGCCCAGAGTTTGGAATTTTGGCGGTGATTAACGCCCGTGCCTTGGAGAGCACGTAAAGCCGTCGGTCCCGGTTGTCTTGAACATCAATGGCAATCGTTATTGGAAAGTCATTGCCCTGAAATATACTGACAACTAGTACAACCATCGAATTTCAGTTTTCCCTTAGGGTTGCAGAGGTCCGATGCCAGTTGCTCCGTAGAAAAACTGATATTCAGGTAAAACCGGTTGAACTAGTAGCCGACCACAAATAAACATAGGAATAAAGTCTAGGAAGAAGTATAACAATAATCAAGTTAAGCAGTTAGTTCTGGTTGTTGACATAGGGTATCAGTCCTGAAGCTTAGTTGGAAGTCTTCAGGCTGCATAAAAATTTCCAGAAGTATGTAACAAGATTTAAATACTACAGAAATACACATAGTTAGTTTTCCTGGACGGTTTTCACACTTAGTCCTAGCTATTGGGACCATTGTGCGTGAAAAAATTCCCTACTCCAGTCAGCCTAGGTTGGTCCAGAAGGAAAGCAGCCTTCGGAGATTAATGCAGGCCTCCCTAAGTGTTACTAGTGACTGGAGAATTTGTGCCCGTTGTTCAGCCACACTACTGCATTCCATGATGACATGCTGTAGCGTTTCTTCTGCTTCCATGTATCCTCTGCATAGAGGGCTATCTGTTACTCCTATTGTGTGCAGGTGTTTGTTGAGGAGACAATGTCCAGTCAAACTTCAAATTATTTTGCAGATCTATCTCTGTTCAGTCTGATAAGGGTGCGGGTAAGCTTCTTGTTAAAAGGTGGAACATCATTCATAGTTCAACAACCTTCGCTTGTTATCCATTCTGTCAAGTGTGTTTTCTAGGTTCCTTCGTGCAGCCTTGTTTTAATTTGGGCCTGAGGTTCTTGAAATGTGGCTAATTGGATCATTTTGGAACCAAAAGACTACTTAAGTACTAATTAGAGAACAATTTATTCATCAATTCATCATCAATCATCAACAGCCTTCTACAGCCAACTGCTGGACATACGCCTCTCCTTAGAAAGGAGGTCTTGGCCTACTATACCACGCTAGCCAGACGGGTTGGTATCAAGTTTTCATTCTCTTTGCATTGATGTTGTCTTGCGTAATTTATCCCTTAGTCGCCTTTTACGACACCCGCGGGATGAATAGGGGTGGTGACACTCTGTATTCTTAATCCCTCACCACACGGACAGTTTGACTTAATAATTTTGAATTAATTTTAATATCATTGTAAACTATATCAGATACCTAGACATGTTACTTCTACAAGCGTTTTTCACAGAATCAATTCATTCAACACAATTTCAATATAAACAAATAAAACTGTCATTCCAAATTTAAAGTAATTCAAACAATATATAAGCCAAACAGGAGTTGATATCCAAAGAGGATGTATCATCTGAGAGTACCATTCAACAGAGGTATGGGTAGTAGAGGTTACGGACCATGCATGTTTGTGTCTGCTCCCAACGCGACTATCAGGACTTCTAACGATACCTCATATGTCCAGTTCTAATAAGCAGTTGAAGAGCATTCGTAGCCTGTCAAAATTTTATACATCTATTGGCTTTGCCATTGTTGGGTGAAAAGAGTCAGCAATCTCTGGATTGGTTGGACCGATTTTGAGGGAACTTTCATTGGAAGATAGCTAATGAGTAACTTACGAGTTATTTGTGTGTGGGATTCACTAAGTATCTAATAAGACCTTACAGATTTGATAATACATGTTAAGTTATGAGTACGCCCGATACTATTCTTTGTACAAATACATCATAAGATGCTTGTACAGTTTAATATCTTATTCTTTCTTTCTTTTTCAATTTTATTTTTGTATAACACTCTTTGGCGCTAAATTTTAGAAACGATTCTAGACCAAGCATTTACCTGGATATATTTCATGTTTTACTATTTTGGCGCCTTTATAGACTTATCTATAATGTCTACATTGTTAATTGTTAAAAAAAAAAAACAAGAATAGATGAAATAGAACGTTAAATTTAGGTTATGTTTGATAGCAATAAAAATGCCGATCACCATTTCATGGTTTGTGAGTACAGCTGTATCAGGAGATACGATATGACGCAGTTTAAATAGCTTAGATAGAATAATAGCAACTTTAAAATATGGATTTAAAAATAATAAAATACCATCATGAGCAGTGTCCAATTTTAACGATTTTCCAGAAAAATCCACGCCATTTATAGTGCTACCGGGATCGGTAAGCGCTGCATTTATTGAGTTGAAATCGAACGACGTCATTTCTTTCACTCCAAAAGTATAAATAAATAAATATAATAAGAAAACACGTAAATAATCACAATCAACGGTCTCTTTTAAATTTTTCGGCTTTGACGTAGGGATGGCGATCTGAAATCGATTAATTGAAGAATCGATCTCTCGTTTTAACAAATTTTGAATCGATGTTTTGTACTGAATTTATTCAGTGAATCGATATTTTACCCTTCAAAATCGTCAATCATTTTTTTCGGTTTTAGTAAAACAAATATTTACTAGAATTTTAATTCGCTGAATCATCATCACCAACCTATCGCAGTCCACTGCTGGACATAGGCCTCTCCATTAGCTGAATGTACTCGTAATATTACGGCGTTGACGATTAAAGGTTTAATTACTCAAAAACTCGCGAGGTGGCTGTGTGCTTAGTATTCGTCGTTTCTCAGTAAAGAAAAATTAATTTACGTTTGTAATCTTTGACGTTGTTGATTATGGGTAAAGACTAGGCTGGATGGTGCAACACCAAGGCCGTAAAAATAATAACGAAAAGTCAGCGCTCGTGCCGCGTGCGCCGTACGACGGACGCCATGAGCATGACACTGTGGGGCTAAGGCATGCGCAATGGGCATATTTACATATTCATTATTAAATGAATTGAAGAATCGACTGATCGATTATTTTTCAAATTGTATTTACAATGTAAATATAAATCCATTTTATGAAATCCAAATCCACTATAAACAATCTCTGGGATCTCTTATCAGTAAAATCTGGAATGTTTTAGTTAAAGGAATTGGTAAATATCTAATTTTTTTTTTACCATATCAAAATATGAGATCAGTACATCGAGCACGAATAATTATTGAATTCGTAACGTCAATGTTCCGAGTTCACAAGACTAACGGAGTACTACGATAGGCGCAGGGCCGTAGCTAGAGTCGAATTTGAGGTAGGGCAGCATTGCTTAATGGTAGGGCGGAAGTAAAAAAATTATCATAATTGACGTACAGTCAATCTGGGTAACTTAGACAGATAATTGCGATATTTTACACAATATTATAAAATTCAAGCATACAACACGACTGTATTTTGCTTTGTTAGTGCTCTCATAACACTTTTCACTCGTAAAGATTAATTAAATTCTCTAAAAAATTATCAGTCCTTAGGAAAACCTGATTTTCTAGTCTGTCAAAGTTACCGTCATTACATGGGTAACTTTGACTCACATAGAACCATTCATAGAACAGTAGTAATTATTAGGTATATTTTGTATTAATCTGGGTAACATTGGTTTATGTTTTTCTTCTAAATGGGTATAACCGACGTAATAAAACCATTAATTTCCAGTTTTGTCTTATATTTTATAAAATAATCAATAATCAGTCTACGACATTTGGCATTGTTATACATATTTTTAATTAGTATCAAAAAACCTTTAAAAACACGTATAAGGCAACATTTTTTGTGTAAAAAAATAGAAAAGAAGCTAAAATAATTAGAAAAAAATAGTAATTTATGAACACTTGACCATAAAATGTTTATTCACCCCACTCCATATAGAGCAAATCGTCGTCAATTATGTAGGTCAAATTATGTAAAAAAATACTTCAAAACACTGTCAAAGTTAGCCTGTATAAAAATTAGTAGTTATAGTAATTAGATAAAGAGACGTAATTATAGGCAAATGCTTTATTAAAATACGATAATTCCATTACAAATGATTCTACAAAATCTCTCACAAAATATTCCAAAAGTTTTACACTGTTTGAATAGCATAAACTCGGGCACAAATTTCAGAAATAAGTTTTGACATTACCCCTGTATGAAAGCCTATTTATTTTTAAGGTGCGCTTACGGAGTTAGTTTAAAAATGTAAAACTGTAAGAAGTATTTGTAAATTGTACACTGTCAATGTTACCCGAATGAATCAAAGTTAGCCAGATTGTACGTAGTCAAGTGTTGAGGATATGTTGACCAAGTCCAATGTTCATTTTCTCAATGACATATCATATGCCAAACCAAATGCTAAGTAGGTCGGATATGGCAGTCATTCCTCCAGTTGTCTACAACAACCAGAAGATAGCTCTGAGTGCAGTAGTAAATAACTTGCGGCTATATATGGACTCTACACTTGATTGGCGAGCACAAGTGACACATGTCAGCCAGAAAGTTACTTCGTGTCTTCGCGCTTTATACCGTCTTAAAAACTTCCTTCCCGCTAAAACCAAGGCTACGCTTATGCAGTCCCTAATAAATCCCCTGATCGATTATGGTGATGTGTTATTTTGACCTGCCTACCTCCATAATAAACCCCTTCTCAATAACTGCATTCAATTCGTTTTGGTTTCAATTCTCAAATATGTGTCTGCTTTACGTTCCCAGCTGCAATGGTTCCCAATTCGACAGCGCCGCAGTTTGCGTGCACTCACTTCTCTTTTTTCTTTCCTCTTCTCCCCATCGTTACCTGAGTACCTCGTACCTCACTTTTGTCTCTTATTCTCAAACCATGACCGAAACCTTCGGTCAAGGAACAATATGCTTCTCCTTTACCCCCCTCGCACCTCTAATTTCCCTTCCCTTCCTTCTTCGTGCAGTCAGAATGCGCTACCTACTGAAATCAGGATGTCCACAAACCGCCTCACATTCAAAATGAAAGTACGTGATTTACTTCGGAATGAATTGGCAGAACGATCACAACGATAATACCCGACTGAGTATTTAGATACGCAATATATATAATTACATTTATTTATATATGTATGCCTGTGTATATGTGGATTTATGTGTGTATGTATATATACGTATGTTTATATACATGTCTGGTATCTTCATCCACTGTTATAAACCCTAATGTAATAATAACAGTAAATTTGTGTATATTACTTACAACTATTAAATTTGAATAAATGAAAATGGTTTACAATAAAGGTGATACCTACATTTACAACTACCTTGTCAGGTTTTATATCCTAAGCCTGCACCTACCACATCATATTCCTACATCACCTGAAAGTTGACTGGCAGAGAATGCCACATGGCAATAAGTCCGCCTTTGTGCTACATGCGCATTAAGTTTAAAATAAAATAAAATAAATGTGCTCCGAAGCTCGGGCTGCTAAATCAAGCACCACGTATATCACTGACCTCTAGGTCAGTGATGTACATTCAATAGCTCCTCGTAGACAAATAATTTGTCTAGCAGAACATGAGCATTGATCAATAGGTCTGTTAGTGCCACGGATAGGGCGCCGCCGGAAAACGGCGCGCAAGAGCTTCGCCCGACTCCTGTGTCAAGTAGAAGAGGGCTACCGGGTCCAGGGCGGGTTAAAGAAGTTACGCCCAACATTTGTAACACGTAAGCTCCGCTTTGCCACCTGTAACATTGGCACCTTAACCGGTCGTGCGAGGGAGTTAGCCGATTTACTCTCCAGGCGGAGGGTAGCCGTAGTGTTCCTGCAGGAGACTCGGTGGAAGGGCAGTAGATCCCGATTCATTGGGAATGGCTACCAACTGATATACACAGAGGCACCTGGTGGAGAGAACGGCCGTGGTGCTTGCCGGGTGGCTTCAGACTGGCATTTTAGAGTTGATGTAGCGACCGTCTTATGGTCGTAAGGGTGCTTATCGATGGAATTATTACCCATCTGATAAGAGCTTACGCGCCACAGGCAGGTTGTAGCGAAACCGTAAAGATGTCGTTCTGGAGCCAACTCAGGGAGGTTCTTCGCGGCATTCCTTTGTAGCAGGGAATCGTTCCGGGTGGTGATCTAAATGGGCATGTGGGTGAGGGTTGTGTGGAGTTTAAGCGTGTTCATGGTGGTTTCGGTTATGGCATTCGCAACAAAGAGGGTGAAGACATTTTACGAACATGTGCGGCTACCGATCTTGCCTTGGAGACACGTTTTTTAAAAAGAAACCGGAACACCTTATCACCTACAAAAGTGGGAGGCACTCAAATCGATTTCCTCCGAGAAGACACACTATTAGCAAAGTGGCCAACTGCAAAGTCATACCCGGAGAGAGTCTCACTGCACAACACCGTTTCCTTGTCATGGACCTCTGTGTGAAGCCCAAAGACAACCATGTAGAACGCTGCCAACGCCGGATCAGGTGGTGGCGGTTTGATGAAGTCACGTCTCAAAAGTTCGCCTCGCCCTTCATTGACAAGTGCGCTGGAGCTGAGAGCAGATTGGTTCAAGACAGTTGGGACAAGATTCAGGCAGCTATTCTTGATTCGGCGACAGCGGTACTGGTCGTGTCTAAGGACGGACGCAAATGTAACAGGTATACTTTTTTTTCGTAACGTCGGTCCTAAGTGAAAAAATGTATGCAAACGACACAAAAATATTCATTGAAATAAATATATGAAAAATGACACGCGTGCACTTGCACGCAAAACATGTACGCTAGTTTTATTTTAAAAAAGGATTCCCCTTCCCATAGACTGTAATGTAGCCCATATTGCAATCTATGGGACGGGGAGTACCGTCTGCTACACAGATATTGTAATTAAATAGACCCATTGCTTCATGTGATGCCGCTTCAAATGCTATATACAGAGCAAAGAATTATTATAATATGAAATGAATATACAAACTGTGGTATGTTCAGAAAAGTTTTGAGTCCTATCCCTTCATTTTTTTATCTCAAACTACAAATAATTCAATTATAAAAAAATATCTTATTTTTTGATATTTTTAAGGTAGGGCATTCTGATTTCAAGGTAGGGCATTGCCCTGCAATGCCCTCCCCTAGCTACGGCCCTGGATAGGCGGCAGTACGAAACACTAATGATTAGGTATCTAGACCTCGATATGAATATGTTGGTGACATGAAGTAAAGTTGTCACACTAAAAAAACCCGTTTTGACATTTGTCATCGTGTTTTTTAATCTAAATTCATAATCCTATTCAATTACTATGTTACTCATACACTATCATAACGCGTATCATAAATAAGTGATACTTAAACTTTATATTGAAAAAAAAACACTGAAAAACACGTATTAATCGTTGATTAAAAAACACGATGACAAATGTCAAAACGGGCTTCTTATTTTGTGACGACTATAGTGACCCAGAGCTTGTTTATTATGGTATCTTTCTTGTTTTTCATGGATTTATATTTATATTTACATAAAAAAAAAAATTTTAGAATTCGATCTTTAAGATTTGTTATGTACTTCTGTGGTAATACTACATTTCTGACTGACAGCCTACAATAAAGGTGCAGACACATTATTGGACGCGGCTGACGGACGCGCAGGGTTGCCAATTCCAACATGGAGCAAAACTGTAGATTAAGGCTTCTAAAAAACTGTAGAAAACTGTAAATTTCAAATTTAAAAACAGTAAATCTATACCTTTACCTTTATATTATATTCTGTATAATTTAATTATAGTAATGAATAGAATACATTGTAGGGAGGGCATTAAAAACAAGAATAATCCTGTAATTATCAGTTTTAATCTAATTAAATGTAAAATCAAAAGTTGCAACTTTGAGACTTTTGATTTTACATTTAATTAGATTTTTAGATTAGATTTAATTAGAGTTTTTTAGAAGCCTTAATCTACAGTTTTGCTCCATGTTGGAATTGGCAACCCTGCGCGTCCGTCAGCCGCGTCCGATAATGTGTAGGTCTGCACCTTAAATGTCAAATTAATTGCCTTCAGTGCAGTGTTTCCACTTAGGGAATTCTCCCTTTTTTAGGGACAAATAGCTGATATTTTGGATCGTTAAAAAGACAATTTGAAAAATTCAAGGATTTTGGGAATTTCAGGCTAAAATCCAAGCCTTTACTGGTAGCCCTGTAGTAAAGTAAATCATAGACAAACCGCTTCTTTTTCTTAGGGATTCCCCAGAATCCTAATAAGTGTAATCTGTGTAATTTTTATTATTTAACTATTTTCGTTGATGTTACCAGAACTTAGTCGTATTGTAATGTATGAGGTTCTGGATTTGAAAAAATGATAATTAAACATCATCTTCGACGAAAAGAATATTAAAGCAATGCGTCAACTTTCAAAAATTCCAATACTGCAGATCTATGATCTTCTGAGAGCGTTTTCTTATTAAATTTACGTATTTTAAATATTATGCTGAGGTTAATTTTCTGAATTATATTTATGCTCCCTAAATAAAGGATTTATGAAAGTAGTTTAGGGAATTTTAGGGATAAATTCAAAAGAAACTAGGGTAAAATGAAAAACGTAAGTGGAAACACTGCTTCAGTGTCACTTCATTCACTCACTTGATGAAACTATCAAAGTCAGTGGCAATTGGCAATATAGAACTATAGGTAGAACTCACGATTTGGTGACAGTGATCGCGCGTCGTGACGTAGAAACTAATTGGAATTAGTCCCAATTCCTATAGTATTCTACGATTCTATTCTATACCTAGTTACCTTTCTTTCCCTAGTGTATAAAAAGTTGACAGTTATACAAGGCTCCACGTCATGGCAGGTGTGTGTTTACTTTATAGAAAAAAAAATCATAACTTTTTTAGTACCTAGCTTGACTTTTTAATTGTCCAATGACTATTGATAAATGAATGTAACTTTAAATTTAAGTTTCCTCGTATTTGACAAATCCTAAAGTTTTAGGAAAATGCTAAAATAAATAACCTTATAATAGAAAAACCTATTTAATTAAAACTAATTAAAAGCCGGTTAATTAGCATTTAAAAACGGTCCGCCAACCTTATATATCAGAAAATTACATTTGTACACGTTCAAGGTTTTTGTTTTTCTTTACACTTATCATTCGCGTAGCTTATATTTTTTAACAGCAAACAATCTTGAGAGTTATTTGATCAGTAAATTTGCGATGATAAGCATGTCACTTTGAACTCTGAGGACATATTTAATAGTAAGCATATTAAATATGTTCGCAGAGTTCAAAGTGATGTTTACTTAAATTATACATTAACAAAAACATGTAAATTAATCAACCTTTGTACCTGAAAGACATAAATTTACAAGTATTTCCTTAATTTATACAAACTACTACAACCGCGTATATGTTAATTTTGCGATTAGGATACTATACTGGTTTATCTAATTCCATTCAGGAGTTTAAATATATTTACATCCTCACAAACTTTCACTTTTGTAATATTAGTTAGATGTGTTTTTACATACTTTTTATTAGCTTCACCTGTATGTTTGTAACTGACTCCTTTGGGTGCAGTTTTGACCCACTTTAAAAGGCCAGATTTCGTTCAATCTTTGTAGATTTACCGAGGACTGATGACAAGACACTAATTTGAAAAAAAAGTTTATAATAAAAAAGTTTCAAGAAATTAGTCTTGAAAAAAAATTTTTGTTTTAAAAACTATATCCACTCGCTTTTAAACTAAAAAGTAGAAAATAAATGTGGGAAAATATATCATTAATGTCGCCATACGCTTTGTTACCAAAAAATTACTTTTTTAATTTAAAAGCATATTTGTTTAATTTTTTAAAACTATTTTTTTACCATAATCTGTATGTTATGTATTGACTTCTTTGACTTACAACAATTTAACAGTACTTCAATGCAGTATATAATCTATCTTCATCAACAGCCTTCAACAGTCCACTGCTGGACATAGGCCTCTCCTTAGAAAGGAGGTTTTAGCCTACTATACCATGCTGGCCAGACAGGTTGGTATAGGGTTGGTTTCAAGTTTTCCTTCTCTTTGCATTGATGTTGTCTTGTGTAGTTAATCCCTTAGTCGCCTTTTACGACACCCGCGGGATGAACAGGGGTGGTGACACTCTTTATTCTTAATCCGTCACCACACAGATTCTAATTCTAATTTCTTATTCGGTTTCTAACTTCATTTCTAATTTCGGATTCTAATTCTAATCTATCTTAGATACAAATAAAGTAGCCGAGGATCGATCTAAGTGGCGTGCAATTGGAGAGGCCTATGTCCAGCAGTCGACTGCGATAGGCTGATGATGATGATGATACAAATAAATGTAGAGTATCTGTATGTAATATCAATTGAACCGTTTTGTACTAAATGTGTATGAAATTTAATACGGTACTGACATCCAAAATGCAGTTATTCAAATTTTTGTCTGTCGGTTTGTTTTTTGTAATCTCTGGACTGGCTGAACCAATTTCGAGGGGACCTTCGATTGGCAGATGGCACTGATGACTGGCTAAACAGACTTAGCTAGTTAGGAGGATAAAAGCAATACTAAGAAACTTGATGCAAACGCTATACTAATTCCATCTCGCTAGGATAGTAGGCTTAATCCTCACTTCCTCCTCCAAAAGGAGTAGCTGAGGTTACCACGGTTACCGATAAATCACGAGTAAGGCAGTGAATCGAAGCCTGATTCACATAGTCTAAATAAATCAAATCAAACCATTTCTATTTCAAATAAACCATACAACGGCACTATTGAAATGTTAAGTAGTCAGTCAGTTGTGAAGCTAATCGTCTGTTATAATTCGTAGATCCTATGGAGAAGAACAGACAAGAAACTCCATGGACACAAATTTAGCCTAAGTTACTCCTTGTCATCAGATTTCTGCTAGTGAAAGTTCTGTTAAAATCTGACCAGCCATTCCAAACATAAGCCGAAATAGACAGTTTTTTTTTTTAATAATTTTTCGGTGTTAGTCATTTGATATTAATTTACATTTTTTGTGTGGTGACGGATTAAGAATACAAAGTGTCACCACCCCTATTCATTCCATGGGTGTCGTAAGAGGACCAATGAACCGATTTCAAAAATTATATTTGCATTGGAATAGGCGTAGCTTACAGGTGATCCCATAGTCACCATATCGGGATCTGATGATGAGATCCCAAGGATATCGAGAGAACTCCTCAAATATCATAGGCACAATTGTCGCGATTTGGGTACTCGGAATAGTTTTTCATTGAAGTCGGTTCTTTTTTGTTAAAATTTTTATAACATAAAATTAAATTAAAATTAACAATTTCTAAATGTATTTGGTCCAGGAAATTTTGAATGAATATAATGCGTGTAATGGGCCCGGTAAACGGTCAAATTTGTTTGACAAATTAACGTGTTTGTCATATTATTTGATCGTGTGCTGCTGTGTTTGACGCGTTTGTCAAACAAATTTGATCGTTTACCGGGCCTTTTACTGTAGTATGTGTAGGCTTGCAACGATACATTGAAAAAACTATAAATATCGATATCATCAACAGCCTTCCACAGTCCACTGCTGGACATAGGCCTCTCCTTAGAAAGGAGGTTTTGGCCTACTATACCACGCTGGCCAGTCGGGTTGGTATAGGGTTGCTTTCAAGTGAACAGAGGCTCCACCAACACGTGCGTGCGACAACAGGGGGGGTCGATAGTGGACCTTTCGTTCGCTACCCCTGCACTCGCCGCACGTGTACAGAACTGGCGTGTCCTGGATGAGGTTGAGACGCTCTCGGACCATTTGTATATCCGATTTGAGCTCTCCCGGTCCCAGGACGCCAGTAGGGGTCACGCGGCGCGGCGTCCCTCCCGCTTTCCGCGGTGGTCTGTCGCCAGGCTCGACAGGGACTTACTGGAGGAGGCGGCCATTCTTAACTCTTGGCTGCCTCCACAGGCCCCGGCCGAAGAGGTCAACGTGGGGGCTGGTCGCTTCTGCAGTGCGATTACGCAGATCTGCGACTCGGCCATGCCCCGCGTACGTGGGCGTCGGCCTCCAAGGAAGGAGGTCTACTGGTGGTCCCAGGAGTTGGCGGACCTCCGTGCGGCCTGTGTTCGTGCCCGGAGGTGCCTCACTCGTAGTCGGCGACGCCACCGCGGAGTCGGTGAGGAGGTGGATCGGCTTCAAGAGGAATACCGTGAGATCCGGCAAACTCTGAAGCTGGCCATCTGCCGCGCCAAAGAGGAGAGCCGCAAGGAGATGCTGGAGAGTCTCGAGCGTGACCCCTGGGGTCGGCCCTATCGTGCGGTGCGCAAAAAGCTCTGCGCGGGGGGCCTGCCCCTCACGGAGACTCTCCAGCCCAGCTTCCTGCAGGAAGTGGTCGAGGGCCTATTCCCACAGCGGGCGGAGCACACGCCCCCGTCGATGGCCGTCATGGCCGGAGGCGACGACGAAGGCGAGGCTGATGTGCCGCCCGTCAGGGAATCAGAGGTAGGGGCGGCTGTTCTAAGGATTCGATCCAAGAACACCGCCCCCGGGCCAGACGGGGTACCTGCCCGAGTGCTGGCCCGAGCCCTCGATCATATGTCGGACCGCCTCAGGGGAGTGTTAGACGCTAGTCTGGCGTCCGGACGCTTCCCTGAGTGTTGGAAAAGCGGGAAGCTGGTTCTGCTCCAGAAGCCAGGTCGGTCTGCCGACTCGGTCGCGGCCTATAGGCCCATCGTGTTGCTGGACGAGGCGGGTAAGCTGTTCGAGAGGGTGCTCCACGCCCGCATCGTCCGGCACCTGCGCGAGGTGGGCCCCGATCTGTCGGACGCCCAATTTGGATTCCGGGAGGGGCGTTCGACGGTCGACGCAATTCTGCGTCTGAAGGCCGCGACCGAACAGGCGGTGGGCTGCGGCGACGTGCTGTTGGCGGTGACGTTGGACATCGCCAACGCATTCAATAGTCTGCCATTCAGCTGCATCAGGGCCGCACTCCAGTACCACGGAGTGCCGCAATACCTGGGGCGGCTAGTGGCAGACTATCTGACGGAGCGTACTGTCATGTACGAGGACCGAGAAGGAGTCTTGAGACGTCGGGCCATGTCGTGCGGTGTTCCACAGGGGTCTGTCCTCGGACCACTCCTGTGGAACATGGGATATGACTGGGTCCTGCGAGGGCGTCTCCCCCCCGGGGTCGGTGTAATTTGCTACGCCGACGACACTTTAGTGACAGCCCGGGGGTCGACCTTCGAAGAGGCGGCACGCCTGGCCACCACAGGAGTCTCCCTGGTGGTCGGGCGCATTGAGGCGCTGGGTTTGCGGGTGGCCCTAGAAAAGACGGAAGCCCTACTTTTCCATGGGCCCCGTCGTGGTCCACCCGCCGGCGCCTCCATCGAGGTCAACTCGGTCCTCGTACCGGTCCGGGCCCACTTAAAGTATCTGGGTCTGGTCCTAGACGGTAGGTGGCTCTTCGACGAGCACTTCCAACAGCTTGCTCCGAAGCTGATCGGCACTGCCTCCTTCCTTGGGCGTCTTTTGCCCAATCTGGGAGGAGCCAGTGTCGCCACGAGGCAGCTGTACACGGGGGTTGTCCGGTCTATGGCACTCTATGGTGCACCGGTGTGGGCGGCGGCTCTGACCGAGCAGAATAGGGCGCGCCTCAGGCGGCCTCAGAGAACTCTGGCGGTCAGAGCCATACGGGGCTACCGCACCGTATCGACGGAGGCGGCGTGCGCCCTGGCCGGAACACCCCCGTGGGATTTGGAGGCGGAAGTGCTCGCCGACGTTTATCGGCGAGTGGCTAACTACCGGGCGGAGAGTGGTGGAGTTGGACCTCCGCCCGAGGACGTGCGCGAGTGGCGCGAAGCCGCTCACCGAGCCACGATGGATCGCTGGTCGGTCCGGCTGGAGACTCCACGTGCTGGCTTCGCCACCGTAGAGGCGCTTCAGCCGGTCATCGGCGAATGGGCAGTGCGGCAGCACGGGACCCTTACCTTCCGACTGACGCAGGTTCTTTCCGGGCATGGTTGCTTCGGAAAGTACCTGCACTCGGTCGCCAGGAGGGAATTGAGTCCCGCCTGCCACCACTGCGACTGCAGTGAGGATTCTGCTCATCACACGCTGGCGGTCTGCCCCGCATGGGAGACGCAGCGCCGGGTCCTCACTGCAGTCATCGGAGGGGATCTCTCGCTGCCGGCCGTCGTTCGTTCCATGGTCGGCAGCGAGAGCTCATTTACCGCGGTCGCAACCTTCTGCGAGGACGTAATCACGCAGAAGGAGGCGGCGGAAAAGGCCCGGGAGGACGACATCCAATCGGACCAGATTCGCCGCCGGCGACTCGGGCGGCGGAGGCGCGAACATCTGCGCCTCATGCCGCCTTGAGTGTGGCCGCGGGTGGACGGGACGGGTTTTCCCTCCACCCGCATTATGTGGCCAGCCGCGAGGGGGCGGCGTCGGTGTGTGCCGGACGCCGCCTAAGAGAGGGTCGTCAAACAGAGACGGTGCCCGCATCAGGAGCGGGCAGGCGCTGGAGAAGTTCAGAAGGAGATCCCACCCTGGACTTCTCCTACTCCTAAACGGAGAAGCGCGGAGAGGGCACACTGTGTGTTTTTTAGTCGGTTCAAGTCCGACACACCACCCCGCCGTAACCCCCGGTGGGGTGACGGTCCATGATGATTTTTCACACATTAAAAAAAAAAAAAAAAAAAAAAAGGGTTGCTTTCAAGTTTTCCTTCTCTTTGCATTGATGTTGTCTTGCGTATTAATCTCTTAGTCGCCTTTTACGACACCCACGGGATGAATAGGGGTGGTGACACTCTGTATTCTTAATCCGTCACCACACGGACTCTTAATCCGTCACCACACGGACTCGAATTCGAATATCGATATATCTACGCCAAAAAAAGTCGACATATATCGATATAGGCGATACACTGATATGGATATCGACGATACGCTGATTTCGATATATCAATATCAAAAAACTCAATATATCGTTTTTTTGTACATATTATACATATAGAGCCACTTTTGTTAAAGAAAATGAACTTATTCCAACTTTTTTATCCGATTAATAAAACAAACTTCTTGAAACTAATATTATGAAGTGCTATAAACTATAGAAAGTGCCATCCACGAAGCTGCGCCCCACTATTCGTCCTAATTGTTTATAATTTATGATGTGTTAAGCTTTTGCTAATGTTTCAGTTGTATCGGTACACACTAATTAAATTTGAGTTCACGTGCACATTTTAATGAATAGACCAAAATTGATTTGTCTAATCACACACA
Organism: Phragmatobia fuliginosa; assembly: GCA_932526445.1. Taxonomy (NCBI): domain Eukaryota; kingdom Metazoa; phylum Arthropoda; class Insecta; order Lepidoptera; family Erebidae; genus Phragmatobia; species Phragmatobia fuliginosa. The sequence continues at coordinate 9,318,968 of OW052084.1, read as the reverse complement.
GAAGCGCGGAGAGGGCACACTGTGTGGTTTTTAGTCGGTTCAAGTCCGACACACCACCCCTTTTTTTTTTTTTATGTGTGGAAAATCATCATGGACCGTCACCCCACCGGGGGTTACGGCGGGGTGGTGTGTCGGACTTGAACCGACTAAAAACCACACAGTGTGCCCTCTCCGCGCCTCTCCGTTTAGGAGGAGGAGAAGTCCAGGGTGGGATCTCCTTCTGAACTTCTCCAGCGCCTGCCCGCTCCTGATGCGGGCACCGTCTCTGTACGACGACCCTCTCTTAGGCGGCGTCCGGCACACACCGACGCCGCCCCCTCGCGGCTGGCCACATAATGCGGGTGAAGGGAAACCCGTCCCGTGCACCCGCGGCCACCTCAAGGCGGCATGAGGCGCAGATGTTCGCGCCTCCGCCGCCCGAGTCGCCGGCGGCGAATCTGGTCCGATTGGATGTCGTCCTCCCTGGCCTTCTCCGCCGCCTCCTTCTGCGTGATTACGTCCTCGCAGAAGGTTGCGACCGCGGTAAATGAGCTCTCGCTGCCGACCATGGAACGAACGACGGCCGGCAGCGAGAGATCCCCTCCGATGACTGCAGTGAGGACCCGGCGCTGCGTCTCCCATGCGGGGCAGACCGCCAGCGTGTGATGAGCCGAATTCTCACTGCAGTCGCAGTGGTGGCAGGCGGGACTCAATTCCCTCCTGGCGACCGAGTGCAGGTACTTTCCGAAGCAACCATGCCCGGAAAGAACCTGCGTCAGTCGGAAGGTAAGGGTCCCGTGCTGCCGCACTGTCCATTCGCCGATGACCGGCTGAAGCGCCTCTACGGTGGCGAAGCCAGCACGTGGAGTCTCCAGCCGGACCGACCAGCGATCTATCGTGGCTCGGTGAGCGGCTTCGCGCCACTCGCGCACGTCCTCGGGCGGAGGTCCAACTCCACCACTCTCCGCCCGGTAGTTAGCCACTCGCCGATAAACGTCGGCGAGCACTTCCGCCTCCAAATCCCACGGGGGTGTTCCGGCCACACCACCCCGCCGTAACCCCCGGTGAGGTGACGGTCCATGATGATTTTCCAAAAAGGATTGGTTTCAAGTTTTCCTTCTCTTTGCATCGATGTTGACTTGCGTAGTTTGTCCCTCAGTCGCCTTTTACGACACCCGCGGAATGGATAGGGGTGGTGACACTCTGTATTCTTAATCCGTCACCACACGGACTATTTAATTTTACTTTAAATTTATATTATTGTATCTATACATAAAACTTTTGTCCGCGCTTTTCATTTACAACCACTACAAATATATAATCTAAGTCGTCATTAAAAAAAATCTAACGTCATTCTTGAACAATTGATTATTTAAATTGTAAATTCGTTTCTGACCTTTAAAGTGACGTACATAATTGAACATTAGAATGTTGAATTGAGAATGTCTAATAAGTTATATAACCAAAATTACGTTATGTACGAAGTACACTTAGTTGTAACATGACCTTCGTTACATTTGGCGGGCTGTATAAAAAAATAATCGGACAAGTGCTTTTCAAGCCACACATAGATTAGGGTTCCGTAGATGCAGCATGGTGACCCACACCATGGCGGCTTAAGGTGGCGGTTTGCGCCGCGACAGAGACAGGAGACCGCGACGCGAAACAGGTGACAGCGACACGGTTGCTGCTCAGGACTAGTAGTGTCTCCTGTCGCCCTCAAAAAGTACATGTTTTTAGTCTTTAAAATGAAAACCTTTTTGAATAAGACTGTGAAACACTGATTGAACTGATCAGACAGTATTTATTTATACTTCATGCACTTTAAATACATTGGCGGACTTAATGCCAAGGGCATTCTCTACCAGTCAACCGATACCCTCCGATATACGATGCACGACTAGACACCTTCAGAGAGGAAAATTTGAAGGACAATATTTGAAAGAGCATAGCGGAAATCATAAATAAAGCAGGTGCTCCTGTGTCGGTCGCGGCGCAAACCGCCAACTTTAGTGAGATCCGGTCCACTCTAGAAAATTTTTGTTTATATTTAAGTCTACCAAAATGACTCTGCTCTGCCTGATGGGTCACCATTCTTATTGTGAGTACAGAGAATACAGTATGGTGACCCACACTATGGCGGCTTGGGAAGATGCTTCAGCAAGATTTGACTTCCCATCTCACACTCACCAACGAAACACCACAACAAGAATGCTGTCATTATTAGGTTGGTCTTCTGAGTGAGGGTAGTACTGGCCCGGTAGAGACGGTCCATTTTAATAATAGTAATAAATATTTGGGACATCTGACACACAAGGTCATCTAGTCCCAAACTAAGCAGAGTTTGTATTATGGGTACTAGACAACTGATATAAATACATAAACATACTTTTTAGGGTTTCGTAGCCAAATGGCAAAAAACGGAACCCTTATAGATTCGCAAAGTCTGTCTGTCTGTCTGTCTGTCCGTCCGTATGTCACAGCCAATTATTTCCGAAACTATAAGAGCTATACTGTTGAAATTTGGTCAGTCGATGTATTCTGTGAACCGCATTAAGATTTTTACATAAAAATAGAAAAAAAAAACAATACATTTTGGGGGGTCCCCATACTTGGAAATGAGACTCAAAAATTTTTTTTTTCATCAATCCTATACGTGTGGGGTATCTATAGATAGGTGTTCAAAAATGATGTTGAGGTTTCTATCATCATTTTTTTCTATACTGAATAGTTTGCGCGAGAGACACTTCCAAAGTGGAAAAATGTGTGTCCCCCCCCCCTCTAACTTCTAAAATAGGAGAGTGATAAAACAAAAAAAAATATATGTTGTACATTACCATGCAAACTACCAACGAAAATTGGTTTGAACGAGATCTAGTGAGTAGTTTTTTAGGGTTCCGAAGTTTATGACTTCGAACCCTTATAGATTCGTCATGTCCGTCCGTCCGTCCGTCCGTCCGTCCGTCCGTCCGTCCGTCCTCGACTTACTGTCCAAACGGTAAGTGCTAGAAAGATGAAACTTTGCATGAATATGTGTTGTAAGTACGTCGAAAAAGTGCTATAATAAAATTATGAAGAACATTTTTATTTGGGGTACCTCCCCTACATGTAAAGTGGGGATGATATTTTTTTCTCGTGGTTACCCCATCGTATGGGGTATCATTAGATAGGTCTTTTAAAGACAATAAGGGGTTTCTCAGACAATTTTTTGATTTAGGTATCCCTTTGCGAGATATTCCACTTTAAAGGGCACTTTTTTGTAAAAACAGGGCGTCCCCCCCCCTCTAAAAGCTAAACGGCTTGCTCAAAAAATCTGTAAAAATTCGTGATGGTGGTCCATATGATGAACTTTGAAGGAAAACTATAACGGATCAGATGACTTTGTTAGTTCAGGAGTTATAGAGGCTTAACTTGTAAAAGGCGCTCACTTGGAAAACGTCATACAAAATTAACGCATTAATACGTAAACATAACAATTATCTATTGGATACGATTTTAAATCCATAATGGGTGACTGAGGAACCCTTTCTGTGCGTGGCCTGACACGCACTTGGCCGATTACAACGAACTACAAGAACTTTTATATGATGTTACTTGCTGATACGGAACCCTTCATGGGCGAGCCCGACTCGCACTTGGCCGCTTTTTTTTATACTAATTCCGTGTGTTGACGGATTAAGGATACAGAGTGTCAACACCCCTATTCATTCCGCGGGTGTCGTAAAAGGCGACTAAGGGATAAACTATGCAAGACAATATCAATGCAAAGAGAAGGAAAACTTGAAACAAACCCTATACCAACCCGTCTGGCCAGCGTGGTATAGTAGGCCAAAACTCCCTTTTCTAAGGAGAGGCCTATGTCCAGCAGTGGACTGTTAAAGGCTGTTGATGATGATGATTTATTATACTAAAGGCATGCAACAATATAATAGTTTTTTGAATATTACTGGATCACATTAATTTCAATATATTGCCACATAATAATAAAATTATAAATATAAAGATAGTCCAAATATTAAGAGTATGATTAAAAGTCACAATAGTTCAATTAATATTTGTCATTTTAATATCAATCAATCAGTCAAAGCATTTATTTGAAGTAGGCCAGTTACAGGCACTTTTGAATTGTCCAAACAAAAATGTAGCTACAGTCCCAGTCACAAGACATAAAAACTGTGAAAGTACTGTAGTTGCCCATTCCCTAGCGTAGATCTCTATGGAGAAGAACGGGCAAGAAACTCCATGGACACTCTTTTAAATCAAAATGTTTTTTACAAAATCTTGGTTACATCATTCATGTTGAGATGGTACATTATGTGAGAACGATGTAGCAAGACGTGCACGTTAAAAGTGTCCATAGTACAACAAAAATACAATTCAAAAATAAAATAATTAATTCAAATAAGCCGTGGCAACTAATAGATGACCAGTCACAACTGACAGCGCCCGTTGACGAACATGACGCATGGATCAGCACCATACAACTCAACCATTTTGAAGGGAATTAAATGATCCGACACACGCGACACCATCAGCGTGACTTAGAATAACAGCGTGAATAGATGTCAATAGTTCAATTTATTTGTTTATTATAGCCTCTTTCTTTCATTATTATTTTGTAATTACAATATAAATCAATTATTACAGAAAAATATTGATTATAAATTTATATAATACAATCATTATATTAAACTTTGTAATGTAAATCAATATGAATAACGAATATTATATAATTTTCTAATATAGAATTCATTAGATATCTATTAATTATACAAATACTTTTATTTAATTTATTGTATTAAGGACCTCTCAGCGAGTAAAGGCCTCCTCCATTTCTCTTTAACATTGTCTATCTTTTTTTTTTTTTAAACCTGTTCATGGTGATGATGATGATTACGTAACGCGGCAGAGGTATGGCAGACCCCTTTTGCACCCGCATTTTAAATATCTGATAACTTCTAAGATTTAAAAAGTTATGATAAGCCACGAAAGACGATTTTTATCTGTATTAAAAGCATGACGTTTATAGCGTATTTAATTGGTAAAGTAATTATAATATATTGTTTAAAATATCGTCGTAAGGGCCACAGCACACTAGCTACTTTTAGCATCGGCGATCGGCGATTTTGCGACTGCTCAGATGTCTGGATCGCGTCGGCTGTATTGTTGTCTATAATTTTCCGACGCCAAATCGATACAACCGGCATCCGAATGTTTGCGGAGAGTAGCGTTCAGCTGCTGTGTCGCGCTTCTAAAAAGCGACTTAATCTACGCGTTTGGCGTTTTAAAGTGTGCGGTGTAGAGCGTTTGGTCGCCGTATTTAGCTTCTATAAAGCGACTAGTTGCCGATCGTCGATGCTAAAAGTAGCTAGTGTTGTGTGGCCCTAAATGACGTTTTAATGTTTCACGAGTAGGTACCAAGTACGGAACTCCAAATGAAATAATGTTTCGGTAGTCTAGAATATACTGTTCTAGCTATCGCTCGTGGTAATCTCAAAAATCAAAATAGTTTAAAAAAAACTAAAGAAACATTAAAATTATTTTATACTTTTTAGTTTAAAAGCGTGTCTGTTTATTTTTTTAAAACAATTTTTTTTTCTAGTCCAAAAAAGATGTACCTAAGTAAAATCCTCCTAGCCTTATTCCCAAGTTTATTTGGGGTCGGCTACTAGTTCAACCGGTTTTACCTGAATTTCAGTTTTTCCACGGAGCGGCTGGCATCGAACCTCCGCAACCCTAAGGGAGAACTGAAATGCGAAGATTGAACTAGTTTTCAGTATATTTGAGAGCACTGACTTCACAATAACGATAACCATAGATGTTCATGACAACCGGGACCGACGGCTTTATGTGCTCTCCGAGGCACGGGCGTGATACACAGCCAAACCCGGAGGGGCAGCTATTAGGAATTTCCTAAGAAAATCCCAAAAACACTTTTTGGCCTTACCCTACTATATGAACCCGAGACCTCTTGATTAGCATTCGCATACGCTAACAACTAGACCAAAAGACGTACCTAAGTTATTTGTTTACACATTGTTTTTTTCGTTGTTTTTTCAAATTAGTGTATTGTCATCGGTCCTCGATAAATCTACAAAGTTTGAACGAAATCTGGCCGTTTAAAGTGGGTCAAAATCGCACCCAAAGGAGTAGGTTACAAACAAACATACAGGTGAAGCTAATATTAAGCGTGTAAAAAGTAGCCTATGTGCTTTCTCAGGCTTTATACTAGCCGTGTTAAAATCGGTTCCGTAGTGTTGCACAACGCTTCTTGCCAGTCGCTAACCTGCACTCGGCCAGCGTGGAGACGTATGGCCTTAACCCTCTCCTGAGAAGAAACCGAGCCTAACAGTGGACTAGGCAGGATGGTTGTTGATTGATTGATAATTTGTATTTTTATTGATGTTATTTAAAAGATTTTACGTGGTCGGTTTAAGGTATTTAAACATTTATAACCGACTTCAAAAAAAAGGAGGAGGTCCTCAATTCCTAGGATTTTTATTTTTTTATGTACAGCGATAATTTCGTCGTTTATGAACCGATTTCAAAAAATCTTTTTCTATTGGAATGGGCGTAGCTTACAGGTGGTCCCATCGTCACCATATCGGGATCTTCATGATGGGATCCCAAGGAAATCGTAGGAACTCCTCAAATATCATAGGCACAAGTGTCGCGATTTGGGTACTCGGAATAGTTTTTCTTTGAAGTCGGTTTCTTTTTGTTAAAATTATTATACTAGGTATGTAGCAAAAGATTTTCACTTTAGTCAATACTTCCTACTGCACTTTATCAACTGATAACAAGCTATCGATGGTTAGAGTTATTCAATCGCGTTTATCGATACATGTATCTCGATTAAAACGGCCTTGATCTTATTGTCGATTATGACGTACCTACCAATATGAAGGGACCTTAGCGTCACACCCACTACTGACCAGGGGTCATGCATTAATTGAGTTCAAAATGGGGACACGACTCGATACATTTATACAAGGAAATAAAATTGAATTATCAATTATTACTAAATGCAGAAATTATATTCAGCACTTACAGATACTTTTGTCATGCAACATGCGTCTAGTGAAAGCTAGAATTGAGTTGAGGTTGACTTGAATTGAGATATTGAAAAACGAACTGTAGGCTTATGAGATTAAATTAATTCGTGCTGAAATCACACTTTCCTACCTGTTAACTATTAAAAAAGTAATTCGTTCTTTATTTAAGCAGTCAGGTTCATTAACCACTAGAACTAGGCGGTCAGAATCTTGAGACTAGAAGTAAATCAGAACTAAAATAAATACTTTTTTTTTCAGATCGTCTGCCTTACAGCGTGAGGGTACTCCTGGAGTCGTGTGTGAGAAACTGTGACAACTTCCAAGTGCTGGAGAAGGATGTCCAGAATGTGCTGGACTGGGAGAAGAATCAGACAGTCGATGGCGGTGTGGAGATTTCGTTCAAACCCGCCAGGGTTATACTGCAGGTATTTTGATATAAATTCGTCTGTGTTAGCGTCCTTACTTACGTCAGGCTTTCAGGAGGAGGGGGGGGGGGGAGATTTTTCTAATATGAGCCCGAAAAAGTCTCTACCCTGCCTGATGGAAAGCAGGAGCAGACTCCAAAAGTGGTGGTCACTATCATCAGAGTGAGTACAGACAATGTAGAATGGTGAACATATTATGGCGCTCTCTTCTCTCTACCTTCCTAGTGCGGGAGTTGTCTTTTAAAAAGAAAACCAACTGAGCCTGCGGTGTGACACGCGGGACGTACTAGTTTAAAAAAGTCGTGTGGCACTCGGGGACTGCCGCGGTAAAACTATTGCATATCATTTTTTATCAACTTATGCAATTATATTTATTTATGCAGTATTTTGTTTCTTTGATATTAATTCAAGTTTACAAAACAATATACACTGTCTTTTTACCAACATACATGCAACAATATTATTGCCAAACAAAATAATCATCCTATTAACATGTCAACTAAACAGAGGACATAATAGTATAATGAGAATATCAATGGAATTAAAAAACGAATTACAAAAAAGAGGAAGAATCTAGAATGACTGTGTTGTCAAGGCAATGGATACGGCAGCACATCCTTGTCGCACTGCAGATACAATCTTATTCTCTATCCTTTTTTAGGGTGTTAGGTTTTTTCGTTACGGGATTTCTTGATTCGGTCGCCGCGCTCAAAGCCCGTGATAAAAGCTATACAATAGATTAAAAGTTACTTCTTACATCATCAGCTATCTGCCAGTGAAAGTCCCTTCAAAACGGGTTTAGCTGTTTCAAAGATTAGATAGATAGAAAACTGTTTTTTTGTACACCATGTTACAGATTCACAATACAGAAAGAAATGACTTACGTTTAATGTACAAAGGGCGGCCTTATTGCTAAAAGCAATCTCTTCCAGCCAACCTTAGGATGGATTAAAATGATTTGGAAAGACGGTAGTTGATTAGCCAAAACAAACAAACAAACAATATGTTACATGAATGATATATGAAATAGTTTTTTCTTTTTATTCCAGGATCTTACAGGAGTACCCGCCGTAGTAGACTTCGCAGCTATGCGTGATGCTGTCAAGGATCTAGGGGGCGACCCTCAGAAGATCAACCCCATATGCCCAGCTGACTTGGTTATTGACCATTCTGTGCAAGTAGACTTCGCGAGGAGGTGAGTGTCTATGCTAGAATCTGAATCATATCAGTTTAAATTTATTTTCTAGCTGAGCCCAGCGGTGCTGGCCGCTGTTGTTGTTGCATCTTTAAAACTGTTGCGAGTAACGCAACGGGGCGAAGCTAGTCTAAAAATTGGCCAAGTGCGTGTCCCGTCAAAGTCGGTCTAGCCGTTCCAGAAGAGCAGTTAGCCGGATCAAACAGACAGACAATTTTTTTTTACAGGATTAATAAAAAACGTGTGCGTCTCGGGACTCTCGAAAGAGGGTATATACTAGCGCTGTGGGTTAGAGTGAGAGAGGAGGAGCTACTACCGTATGCGTAAGAAAAAGAGAGGTAGTAGAGCCACGCTGACTTTAGCACGAATGGTCCAACTCGACCAGGTCAGTACTACCCTCGCACAGAAGACCAACCTAATAATGACAGCATTCTTACTGTCGTGTTTCGTTGGTGAGTGTGAGACCGGAGTCCCAATCACATCATACCAGGTGCCATGGCATGGATCACCATGCTGCATTGCCCACCCTCACAATGTGGCTTCTACACCTGGTTTCTACTCATGCTTTCCATTAGGCAGGGTAGAGCCAATTCGGTAGGCATAAATATATGTATAGCCAGACAGACGTGCTCCGTTACGTAACGCGTTACGGCGTTACGTAACGGAGCGGTTTGACCTCTCATAGAAGTTATCAGTTCAAAAATTGAATTGTATAGTATTTTTTTTTCTTTTGTGTGTAAGTTTGTAAATGTGAGTATAGTGTAGGCTTGTAATGTTAGTTTATATTTTAGTAATTTTCTGGTGGTTTTGAGTGTTTCTACGGCCTACTCAAGTGTCCTGCTGGCGGTAGTGTCGTGTTCCGGGTTGTGGATCCTGACTACATCGGTTAGGCTACACGATGGCTGGGGCCCGTATGCCGTCTGTATGGACAGGTCGACTCAAAACTATGGTCCTTTCTTCAAAAGGCCAACCCAGACCCTATACTGCACTCACATGGTTTCATGGTTCACTCTTTAATATTGTACAGGAACTTTAAAAAAAAAAGACACCTCTGTGGTTTGTTTCGGCGTTCCTTCCCAGAGTGAGTCGTAGGAAATGCCGGCGCCTTCTAGTTATAAAGTCCGACTTGTAAAAATGTCTGAAAAGATTTACTTGCAGAAATAAATATCATTTATCATAAAAATTTTCTCTTTTTAGCCCTGATGCCCTGAATAAGAATCAAGAACTTGAGTTTGAGAGGAATAAGGAGAGATTCCAGTTTTTAAAGGTAAGAAGTTTTAATAAATTATCAACAGTCCATTGCAGGACATTTTATTCAGTCATGTCTGACTGATGTTCTTGAGATCTCGGGTTCGATGCCCGAGTCGGACCAAATTTTTGTACTATTTGAATATAAATTATAGTTTTTAGCTAGATGGCGTTATATGTCAGATGTCTGAATTTTTTTTTTAAATGTTTTTTTTTTAATTTATTTAAATATGTTGGTTTTAGTGGGGAGCTCAAGCCTTTGACAACATGTTGATCGTACCACCAGGATCTGGAATTGTCCATCAAGTTAGTATTACTGTTTTATGTAAACATATTTTTTTTTGCTCTTTTGAAGTTAGATGAGAACAAAATGTGGCACGTTAATTATGAGATTGCATATAATTATCTCACACTCACCAACGAAATACGACAGCAAGAATGCTGTCATTATTAGGATGGTCTTCTGTGTGAGGGTAGTACTGCCCCATTCGTGCTGAAATCAGCGTGGCTCTTCACTACTCTACTTCTTTTTGGGCTTCTCGCATCCAGCTTTTGCCAGCCATCCTGCCCAAGAATGTAAAATATGCACATATATATTACAAATAACACAAAACATAGAACAGAAAATAATAATTTTCTCATTTTTACCACCAGGTAAACCTGGAGTATTTGGCTCGAGTGGTCTTCACAGGAGATCTACTACACCCTGACTCTGTCGTGGGAACAGACTCTCATACCACCATGATCAACGGTCTTGGAGTTGTCGGATGGGGAGTGGGAGGTGAGTAAACATGATCAGCCTTTAACATCCCACTGCTGGGCATAGATCTCTTCTTCAAAGAGCCTTTAGATCTTTCAGTTTGTTTAGGCGTTTCTTCCCAGGGCTATTTATTTATAGGATGATTGTTTTTGCTCGGGACTCATCATCATTAACAGCCTTTAACAGTTCACTGGACTGCACGGTTGGCCTAGTGGTTTAAGCGGTCGCCACGCCGCTCTCTACTGCGCCAAGTGTCGTGGGTTCGAATCCCACGCGGGATAACACTTTGTGTGATTCACAAATTGTTGTTCTGAGTCTGGGTGTTCTTTGTGTCCGTTTCATATATGTTTGTAAAGTCCCCCGCGACACAGGAATTCATATTTCTAATGCGGGAGTTGTCTTTTTAAAATAACTAATAATAACTGCTGGACATAGGCATCTCCTTTTCAAGTTTCAAGTTTTCCTTCTCTTTGCTTTGATGTTGTCTTGCGTAGTTTATCCCTTAGTCGCCTTTTACGACACCCGCGGGATGAATAGGGGTGGTGACATTCTGTATTCTTAATCCGTCACCATACGGACTACGCCCGCGTAAATGACGGTTATCGCGAGAAAAAGTACCCTATGTTCTTCTCTAAGTTTCAATCTATCTCCTAAAGCTTAACAGACCCACAGGCACAGTTACTTTGCGTTACCTTCATCTGTCTTATAAATTCAAACCTAGTAAACAGTTTTTGTGAAACCTATTTACAGAGATAAATGACTGACTTTGACACTAGAACAATGGTTTTGATGTTATTTATTACGCTGATCAGAAGGTTTGTGTCTCTCCAACACAAAGTAAACGGTTCGGCTCTTCGTTTCTGTGCCGAGCAGTTAAAACCTGGAACTCTCTACCAGCGCATGTGTTTCCTTCCTTCTATGACCCCGGGTCCTTCAAGCGGGGCGTGAAAAAGCATCTTACTAGGCCGCCATAGTGTGGGTCACCGTGCTGCACTGTACGTTGTGGCAGTGAGGATGGTGGCCTCCACTTCTAGATTCTGCTCATGCTTTCCATCAGGCAGAGCAGAGTCATTTTGGCAGCTAATATATATAAAAAAAAAGTAAAGAGTAAAGACCAAGCCATGTGTTCATGCTTGGCAGGCTGATTTAAAAAGTTGTACATGTGCTACTGTGTTGAATTTCTACATCGCGATATAGGATTAGCAGTTACTTCGTAGTGCGGTGTGTTTTCGGTAGATGGCACTGTAGTATATTTTTTTGTATCCTGAAGTCGCCACATCAAGTGCTTTTGTACTGCATAATTTTGCCACTTACTACACCAAAAAAATACCTATTAATTAATTTATGTGGTTTTCATCCCTTAGGTATCGAAGCTGAAGCTGTTATGCTGGGCCAGGCCATCAGCATGTTGATACCGAAGGTCGTGGGGTACAAGCTGATTGGGGAACTGAATCCTCTCGTCACGTCCACCGATCTGGTGTTGACGATCACCAAGGTGAGATGGTGATTTATATATACATATAGTTATCGAGCGTTCGTTTGCTCTTTGATAGTCTTTGACGCGTCGAGGGGCAGCGCTCAGTGCTATCGCGTGACACCATGTGGTGGCTTAACCGTGTGGTGACGGATTAATAATACAGAGTGTCACCACTCGTATTCATCCCGCGGGTGTCGTAAAAGGCGACTAAGGGATGAAGAAACGAATGAAAAAAAGAATGAAGAAGAAACTTGAAACCAACCCTTTTTTTTTTTTTTTTTTTTTTTAGTGTGTGAAAAATCATCATGGACCGTCACCCCACCGGGGGTTACGGCGGGGTGGTGTGTCGGACTTGAACCGACTAAAAAACACACAGTGTGCCCTCTCCGCGCTTCTCCGTTTAGGAGTAGGAGAAGTCCAGGGTGGGATCTCCTTCTGAACTTCTCCAGCGCCTGCCCGCTCCTGATGCGGGCACCGTCTCTGTTTGACGACCCTCTCTTAGGCGGCGTCCGGCACACACCGACGCCGCCCCCTCGCGGCTGGCCACATAATGCGGGTGGAGGGAAAACCCGTCCCGTCCACCCGCGGCCACACTCAAGGCGGCATGAGGCGCAGATGTTCGCGCCTCCGCCGCCCGAGTCGCCGGCGGCGAATCTGGTCCGATTGGATGTCGACCTCCCGGGCCTTCTCCGCCGCCTCCTTCTGCGTGATTACGTCCTCGCAGAAGGTTGCGACCGCGGTAAATGAGCTCTCGCTGCCGACCATGGAAAGAACGACGGCCGGCAGCGAGAGATCCCCTCCGATGACTGCAGTGAGGACCCGGCGCTGCGTCTCCCATGCGGGGCAGACCGCCAGCGTGTGATGAGCCGAATCCTCACTGCAGTCGCAGTGGTGGCAGGCGGGACTCAATTCCCTCCTGGCGACCGAGTGCAGGTACTTTCCGAAGCAACCATGCCCGGAAAGAACCTGCGTCAGTCGGAAGGTAAGGGTCCCGTGCTGCCGCACTGCCCATTCGCCGATGACCGGCTGAAGCGCCTCTACGGTGGCGAAGCCAGCACGTGGAGTCTCCAGCCGGACCGACCAGCGGTCCATCGTGGCTCGGTGAGCGGCTTCGCGCCACTCGCGCACGTCCTCGGGCGGAGGTCCAACTCCACCACTCTCCGCCCGGTAGTTAGCCACTCGCCGATAAACGTCGGCGAGCACTTCCGCCTCCAAATCCCACGGGGGTGTTCCGGCCAGAGCGCACGCCGCCTCCGTCGATACGGTGCGGTAACCCCGTATGGCTCTGACCGCCAGAGTTCTCTGTGGCCGCCTGAGGCGCGCCCTATTCTGCTCGGTCAGAGCCGCCGCCCACACCGGTGCACCATAGAGTGCCATAGACCGGACAACCCCCGTGTACAGCTGCCTCGTGGCGACATTGGCTCCTCCCAGATTGGGCAAAAGACGCCCAAGGAAGGAGGCAGTGCCGATCAGCTTCGGAGCAAGCTGTTGGAAGTGCTCGTCGAAGAGCCACCTACCGTCTAGGACCAGACCCAGATACTTTAAGTGGGCCCGGACCGGTACGAGGACCGAGTTGACCTCGATGGAGGCGCCGGCGGGTGGACCACGACGGGGCCCATGGAAAAGTAGGGCTTCCGTCTTTTCTAGGGCCACCCGCAAACCCAGCGCCTCAATGCGCCCGACCACCAGGGAGACTCCTGTGGTGGCCAGGCGTGCCGCCTCTTCGAAGGTCGCCCCCCGGGCTGTCACCAAAGTGTCGTCGGCGTAGCAAATTACACCAACCCCGGGGGGGAGACGCCCTCGCAGGACCCAGTCGTATCCCATGTTCCACAGGAGTGGTCCGAGGACAGACCCCTGTGGAACACCGCACGACATGGCCCGACGTCTCAAGACTCCTTCTCGGTCCTCGTACATGACAGTACGCTCCGTCAGATAGTCTGCCACTAGCCGCCCCAGGTATTGCGGCACTCCGTGGTACTGGAGTGCGGCCCTGATGCAGCTGAATGGCAGACTATTGAATGCGTTGGCGATGTCCAACGACACCGCCAACAGCACGTCGCCGCAGCCCACCGCCTGTTCGGTCGCGGCCTTCAGACGCAGAATTGCGTCGACCGTCGAACGCCCCTCCCGGAATCCAAATTGGGCGTCCGACAGATCGGGGCCCACCTCGCGCAGGTGCCGGACGATGCGGGCGTGGAGCACCCTCTCGAACAGCTTACCCGCCTCGTCCAGCAACACGATGGGCCTATAGGCCGCGACCGAGTCGGCAGACCGACCTGGCTTCTGGAGCAGAACCAGCTTCCCGCTTTTCCAACACTCAGGGAAGCGTCCGGACGCCAGACTAGCGTCTAACACTCCCCTGAGGCGGTCCGACATATGATCGAGGGCTCGGGCCAGCACTCGGGCAGGTACCCCGTCTGGCCCGGGGGCGGTGTTCTTGGATCGAATCCTTAGAACAGCCGCCCCTACCTCTGATTCCCTGACGGGCGGCACATCAGCCTCGCCCTCGTCGTCGCCTCCGGCCATGACGGCCATCGACGGGGGCGTGTGCTCCGCCCGCTGTGGGAATAGGCCCTCGACCACTTCCTGCAGGAAGCTGTGCTGGAGGGTCTCCGTGAGGGGCAGGCCCCCCGCGCAGAGCTTTTTACGCACCGCACGATAGGGCCGACCCCAGGGGTCACGCTCGAGACTCTCCAGCATCTCCTTGCGGCTCTCCTCTTTGGCGCGGCAGATGGCCAGCTTCAGAGTTTGCCGGATCTCACGGTATTCCTCTTGAAGCCGATCCACCTCCTCACCGACTCCGCGGTGGCGTCGCCGACTACGAGTGAGGCACCTCCGGGCACGAACACAGGCCGCACGGAGGGCCGCCAACTCCTGGGACCACCAGTAGACCTCCTTCCTTGGAGGCCGACGCCCACGTACGCGGGGCATGGCCGCGTCGCAGATCTGCGTAATCGCACTGCAGAAGCGACCAGCCCCCACGTTGACCTCTTCGGCCGGGGCCTGCGGAGGCAGCCAAGAGTTAAGAATGGCCGCCTCCTCCAGTAAGTCCCTGTCGAGCTTGGCGACAGACCACCGCGGAAAGCGGGAGGGACCCCTACTGGCGTCCTGGGACCGGGAGAGCTCAAATCGGATATACAAATGGTCCGAGAGCGTCTCAACCTCATCCAGGACACGCCAGTTCTGTACACGTGCGGCGAGTGCAGGGGTAGCGAACGAAAGGTCCACTATCGACCCCCCCTGTTGTCGCACGCACGTGTTGGTGGAGCCTCTGTTCAGTAGACAGAGGCCCACCGAGGCCGCCCACTCCACTACGGCCTTGCTCCGCGACTACGGCCACACCGACCGACCACTGCGCCATGGTTTGCAGGAGGAGATCCTGCGCTGCGGCGCAGTGGTTCAAGTTCGTCTGGACGAGAAGGTTGGAGACTTGATCCATTAAGGGTTCGTCTCTACAACCTCCTCCATGGGCGTCGGTGCCGACGCACTAGTGACATCGGAGGCAGCCTGGATCGATAGGCTGGCCTCCGGCGCTTGCCGAGACGCGCGGGGAGGCTTGCAGCCCCCCTGCCCGGTCTGGTGATTGGCGGGCTTATTCGCCGCCGCACACACCGGGCAGTGGGGGGCAGCTGAGCAATCTGCCGCCTTGTGCCCCGGTCGACCGCAGCGGAAACATAGACCGCTGCAGTCGAAGCAACTCTCGCACTTCGAGCGAGTGTGTCCGGCGGTTAGGCACTTGAAGCACCTCATCGGCCTCGCAGCCAGGACCGTAACCCTGGCATTCACAAAGCCGACGAGGATAGCTCCGGCGTCGCCCAAAACTTTGGCTGACGCCACGGGACAGCTGACCCATGCAGCGCCTAGCCCGCCTGGACCGGGGCGGATGGTGCCGACCCTGATGTTATCCGCGCTACAGCCGGTCTTCTCCCGGATTGCATCGCGGACATCTTCGGCCGTCACAGAATCGTCCAAGCCCGAAATACGCAGCTCCGCGCACTTCGTGGGCCTGGCGATCTTGACGCCATCCAACTCGGCAAACATGCCCCTCAGCGTCTCGGCACATTTGTCCGCCGTCTTTACGCCTTCTGCTCAAGGGAACTCGAGGACTCGAGCTCCCGTCTGGGCGCGGCGCAACCTGACCCCTGCCGGTCCAAACTCGCTGGCAAGACTGGCCCGGGCCTTTTGGAAGACAGCCGCATAGGTCAGTCCACCACTGGCCGCCTCCGGTGTGACGGTCACCACTACAGCCGCGGTTTTGGGCGGCTGTAGTTTTCGCGGCTTCTTTTTGGTGGCCGCTGTCACCACCGGCGGCGGTTGCGAGGCTTCGGCTGCCTTTTCAGCGCCCTTTCTGGCCGCAACCGCCCGCTGCCGCTGCCTCTGTTGGCGCCTCTTCGAGCTCCCCACGACTTGCCAGCCCTCGTTAGCGGCGGCAGATGTGGAGGTGCCCGGCAGGGGTGTTGGAGTGGGGAGAGGGGGGAACTCCTCTCCTGTTTCCGGCACCGCCTTGGTTGGCGCTGTGGCCGGTGTCTTGGCCGGCGCCTTAGCCTGCGCCTTCGCTGGCGCCTTGACAGACGCCTTCGCCTGCGCCTTTGCTGGCGTCTGGGCCGGTGCCTTCGCCGGCGCTTTCGCCGGTGCCTTGGCCCCCTTCCCCTGTTTCTGGGGAGCCACAGGGGCCGGGGCAGAGGCCGCCGCCGCATACGACACCGGACCTACCTCAGCGGGGAGTTCGGTCGGCGCCGTCGCAGCCTTCGGCCTCTGCGATGCCAGCGGCGAACTTGAAACCAACCCTATACCAACCCGTCTGGCCAGCGTGGTATAGTAGGCCAAAACCTCCTTTCTAAGGAGAGGCCTATGTCCAGCCGTGGATTGTTAAAGGCTGTTGATGATGATGAATGTTATGATTTTCTGTGAGATGACAGTACCGCCTCCTCCCGCGACCCGCGAGTGCTGAAATCAAGGTGGTACTAATACTTTGAAACCCTAATTTGCTAATTTGCGGGAAGACGGTCGCTTGTGAGATGTGTTTAACTATGTAGAATCTTGAATCCACTGGGAAAGTTAGTAGTAGCAGTAGGCCTCATAATTCTAATTGAGGGTAGACGTGAGTTGGCGGGTGAGGAGAATATTCTCGTACATTCACTTTATTGTAGCACTCGATCACGAAATACAGTTAAGATATTGAATAGCAGCCCATGGTTAATAATTTTAAATAAGACACTCCACCAAACACGTGGAGCTCACACGAGATGATCCGCGCGACAACTCTGCTCGTCAACGACCACGTTCCATTTTTAAAGTAACTCACGAACGAGTGAACGAACAATAATCATCTAGGGATTTGATAAAATCATTGTCACCTGAGATCCTTAACTATGACTTATGACATGAAAGTAATTAACTAAAATCAATTATTCAATCGCATTTTTATTATTCTAAAGTGTTAATGATTCTCATCCCTGCGGTCACCGGACGCACGCGCCAGTGGCCAGTGTTGCGTCAGTGTCTTACCTTCAGACACTTAACAGTGTTGCCAGCTAAAATAATCGATATGCCGACAACTATTATTATTATTTTCTTAGCACCTGCGAGCGTTGGGTGTAGTGGGCAAGTTCGTGGAGTTCTTCGGGCCGGGAGTGTTCGCGCTGAGCATCGCGGACAGGGCCACGGTGGCCAACATGTGTCCCGAGTTCGGCGCCACCGTCGCTCACTTCCCCGTCGACGAGCGGTCCTTGCAGTACCTCAGTCAAACCAGTCAGTAATCACTAGCATCACTATCGCCATTATCACTACTATCATCACTATCATCAATATCATCACCATCATCACTACTCCCTCTAAGATCGTGACCACTATAGTCGTCACAAAATAAGAAGCCCGTTTTAACATTTGTCATCGAGTTTTTCAATCAACAATTAATTCGTGTTTTTGAATGTATTTTTTCAATATAAAGTTAAACTTGATGCTTATTTATGATACGCGTTGTGATAGTGTATGGGTAACATAGTAATTAAATAGGATAATGAATTTGATTTTTGACATGGAAAAATCAAATTCATAATCCTATTTTTATATTGAAAAAATACACTCAAAAACACGAATTAATTGTTGATTAAACAAAGCGGCCAAGTGCGAGTCGGACTCGCCCATGAAGGGTTCCGTATCAGCAAGTAACATCATATAAAAGTTCTTGTAGTTCGTTGTAACTTTGATCGATGTTTTTATAATAGTGTATTGAATGAATGAAAGGTAAATTGCGGTTTACGATTTATGACGTATTACAAAAAACTACTTACTAGATTTCGTTCAAACTAATTTTCTTTGGTAGTTTGCATGGTAATGCACATCATATAGTTTTTTTAGTTTTATGACTCTCTTATTTTAGAAGTTACTGGGGAACGGACGGACACATTTTTCCACTTTGGAAGTGTCTCTTAAGCAAACTATTCAGTTTAGAAAAAAAAGATACCTCAACATCATTTTTGAACACCTATCCATAGTATGGGTTCGATGAAACAAATTTTTTTGAGTTTCAGTTCCAAGTATGGGGGCCCCTAAAATGTATTGTTTTTTTTCTATTTTTATGTGAAAATCTTAATGCGGTTCACAGATTACATCTACTTACCAAGTTTCAAAAGCATAGTTCTTATGGTTTCGGAAAAAAGTGGCTGTGACATACGGACGGACAGACAGACAGACATGACGAATCTATAAGGGTTCCGTTTTTTGCCATTTGGCTACGGAACCCTAAGAACACGATGAAAAATGTCAAAACGGGCTTCTTATTTTGTGACGACTTTAACTGCCTTCTTGTTCTATTGGTTGGCGTACGCGAATTATCAAGAAGTCTCGGGTTCGATTCCCCGGGTCGACGTAAATATTTGTGTGATCCACAAAGATTTGTTTTGGAGTCTTTGTATTTTCTATGTAGGTATACGTTCAGTTGTTTAGCACCCATAATACAAACTCTGCTTAGTTTGGTAAAATGTCCGAAATATTTATTTATTGTTATAATCGAAACAATAAAAAAATCATAATCATCAATGCAGACGACTGTATGTAACATATGTGGTGATGTCCTCTATTCTTCTCTAACTCTACTTCTCCATTCGCAGACCGCTCCAAAGAGAAGATCGACATCATTGAGGCGTACCTCCGCGCCACTAAACAGTTCAGGGACTACAATAACCCGGACCAGGACCCCATCTTCTCTGAGGTAAGAAGAGATGGGTATCTTTACTTCATCATAAATGAAGTGGGTGATAAAAGTGATTGTCCGTGTGGTGACGGATTAAGAATACAGAGTGTCACCACCCCTATTCATCCCGCGGGTGTCGTAAAAGGCGACTAAGGGATAAACTACGCAAGACAACATCAATGCAAAGAGAAGGAAAACTTGAAACCAACCCTATACAAACCCGTCTGGCCAGCGTGGTATAGTAGGCCAAAACCTCCTTTCTAAGGAGAGCCCTATGTCCAGCAGTGGACTGTTAAAGGCTGTTGATGATGTTGATTTATTTAATTATATTTAAAATATAAATTCCAGGTGGTGGAACTTGACCTGTCGACGGTGGTGACTTCAGTGAGCGGTCCCAAGAGACCACACGATCGTGTCTCCGTCTCTGTGATGCAGAAAGACTTCCAAGACTGCCTCACCAATAAGGTAAGGCGAATTTTGACTGCACGGTTGGCCACGCCACTTCCTACTGCGCCAAGTGTTGTGGGTACAAATCCCACGTTAGGACAACACTTTATGTGAGTCACAATTTGTTGTTCTGAGTCTGGGTGTTCTTTGTGTCCGTTTCATGTATGTAAAGTCCCCCCGTTACACAGGAATTTATATTCCTAATGCGGGTGTTGTCTTTATAAAAAAAAGTTTTTAACCGATGTGGAGGAACCGGTGTCGTCTCCCTCCAACACAAAGGGAGGATCCTCCAACCAGGCGAGGTGATCATGCCTGGTGGGCCACTATCCAACGGTTGATGTTAGGGTGTTGTATATATGCTAATCGGCGCGAGAATTTCTCTTTCGCGATTTAGGATTAGTAGTTACATCGTATAGATAGTTAAGTGTTTTCGCCACAACCGACTTAAAAAAAGAGGAGTTTCTCAATTCATTTTTCTTTTTTAAATTTTTGTTTTCTTTAGAACTTTTTATTTTGTGAACTGATTTTGATAATTATTTATTAATTTAAAAGCTGGTGCCTCCCATGATAAGGAAACCAAGATTTTTTTTCTTTGAATTTTATTTAATTAGACTTACAATTTTCCGTTATAGTCCAAGAGCCCAGAGCGATCAGACATAACTTATTTTCACATGGATGAAACCTTAACTACTGAGTAGCGTCTAGAGTACTTTTAATACCTGCGTGCTTGTGGAGCTAGCCCTATGACACCTGGGCAGGTACCAGGTGAGAAAGGTAACTGAAAATAAGAGTTACCTAACTTAAATTTGTATGGCTGATCTTTATATATATATTTTGTAGAATATTATTCTAAACTAGTATCATAAAGTGTCAGACACTTTTCATGGACCAGAGCTTTTGTGAGACGCTTTAAAGGTCGACAAAAAATTAATGAACTTTACTTATTATTACATGTCTGATTTTTAAATAATTATGTTATTAAAGTAACTATTACAAAGTTATATTTCATCAGTCAGACAAATTCGAGTGACCAAACATACATATATAATAATAATAAAAGTGAATGTAACAATTAACCTGGTCTCACTAAAATTCTCTGTCTGTTGCTTAGCATAACTAGGATACCATTGGAACTGGACCGCATTCTATTTAGCAGCAAATTGGCTTTGATGCTGATAACTGCGTAGAAATTGTTCAAAAAAACCTGTATCCTCAACAAAACAAATCGTACCGACACCACACTGTTCAATGCGAAATAGAAAGACGACAGAGAAATACGTGCACGCCGCACGGCTTACAACTGTACGGCTACAGTTGTAGCACTTTTTGCTACAGTTACGTGCAACTGTAGCAAAAAGTGTCGTTACAACTTTTTGTCTTAATTTTTTCCGTCTAACCCCCTTTCGCAACGCGCGATAAGGAACTTCCAAAACTACAGATAAAATATGACATATCGATTACTTATAATCGACTAGTTCCATTTGTGATTAAAGGAATTTATAATTTACCATAATATATTACAACAAAAAGTACTGCGACATAGACTCCTATGAGATATGAGTGCCATTCAACAATAGTTATTAGAAACCCAGAGTCAGAATTTAAACATGTCAACTGAGTAATGACAACTACTGATAAACAACTTTTTCTTCTTGCTCATTATCTTCTTTGTTGATTTAAAACTGCATTAAACATGGAACAACATATGACGGTAGTATCAATCAGTGACAATCATCACGTACCCAGAGACACTGCTAATATTATATGTCAACTAAGTGTCGACTTTCTCTGAAAGATAGATCATGGTGACTAAAACTAAATTTCTGCAAAGTGTGGTGATGTTCAATGTTGCTGTTTCAATCAGCGCAAGTCATCACATCACCCAGTGACAGAATTAAAAACGTGTCTACTGAGTAAGCGATCACTGGAGCTGAGTAAAAATTGTTGCGGCATAAACTCCGATGACATGTGAGTGCCATTCAACAACAGTTATTGCAAACCCAGTGACAGAATGAAAACTGTCAACCGAATGAGTGACAACTGTTGAGGAATAGATTCTTCTCTTCATACATGATCTTCTTTCTTTAAATGTTATTACATAGGCATTAAAAGGATTATACGACCACAGTGTCAATCAGTGACAGTCATCACTGACCCAGTGACACTCATCACTGACCCAATGACACTCATCACTGACCCAGTGACACTCATCATTGACCCAGTGACACTGCTATGACATATCTACTAAGTAAGTAACGGCTGTCTCTTAGAGACAGGTCAGTATGCAGATATTCAATGTTGTTGTTTCAATCAGCGCAAGTCACCAGATCACCCAGTGACAGAATTATAAACGTGTCTACTGAGTAAGTGATCACTGGAGCTGAGTGAATAAATTGCTGCGGCATAAACTCCGATGATATGGAAGAACCATTCAACAACAGTTATCGCAAACCCAGTGACAGAATGAAAACTGTCAACCGAGTGAAAAAACATGTGAACTGAGTGAGCGACAACTGCTGATGAATAATAATAATAATAATAATAATAATAATCTTTATTGCAACAAAGTGGTTAACATAACACTGTACAGCCCTGACTCCCAAAAAAGCGCTAACTGTGTGTTGGGAGTCAGTTCCTTATCAAAGGCAAATAAACAAAACAATAGTTACAATATTAGACATTTAGTTTGTATAGTTAGTTATGTTTGTGTGTCGATGTGATGTGGTGTGTTGTGTGTGATTGAATATGGTTTGTTGTATGTTTGTGTGTGTAACATTATTCAAGGTTTTCATCCTTTTATTATTTAACTATTTGTAGTAGGCTTTCTACATCATCAAATTCCAGATCTATAAGCCACAATTTTACGATTTGTTTTATTTTATAGTTTGATAAGTTTCTAGTTTTATAAGTTACATTCAATTTATTATAAAGCCTTGGTGCAAGGTTATTAAAATGCTGTTGGGCAAATTTACTTGCTACCCTTGAAACCGGACATTTGTCTATCCTTTTTCCCGATGGTTTTAGATGTGGAACAATAGTTTTATGATATCTGCGTATTGTCTGATATACAAATAGTTTTCGTACAGTAAGAACATCAGCATTCTTATAGACTAAATGTGTAGGGTGGCGAAACGGTAGCTGTAGAAGTACTTTAAGGACGACTAGGTTTATCTTCTTAGACATTTTTTTTTCTTAGACATTAAGGAGAATAGGTTTATCTTCTTAGACATTTTCTTCTTTCTTCAATTTAATCTTTACTATCACTACATAGTATAAAACAAAGTCGATTTCTCTGTCCCTATGTATGCTTAAATCTTTAAAACTACGCAACAGATTTTGATGCCATTTTCTTTAATAGATAGAGTGATTCAAAAGGAAGGTTTTTATGTATAATACATACATAATATAGTAGATAATAATTTTAAAGGTTTCTAATGTGATGTTTTTTACGCTTACATTGCAAACGCTGGCTGTACCCTACGAGATAGATCAAAATAATGTACTACAGTATTATACATCTTAAAAAAGTCTACAAAAAAGTCCGCGATGGTATATATCTATCTCTTAGGGAAAACCCACAATAACCATTTTTTTTTTCTTTTTACGAGAAATAATGGGTTATTTACGAAGGTATTTTAAGCAATACGGTATTAATCCATATCCAATTAAGTACCTTATATATATTGTGTATTTAATATAGATTAATATGGCCCTTTACAGTATGTAATTTAAATTAATACTTTTGGAGATATTACAGATTTAAAATGCAGGAACAAAGCAATTGTGGCGGTACCCGCCGGGGCCCGTTAGTTGACGTTGCTGACGATTTCTCACTATCAGCTATTTACTAAACACAATACTTTATTAGGAATTAATATTTTAAGACGGTACGAAATTCGCCGGGTCAGCTAGTTCTAAATAAACAAATGTCGATAATGTGATTCAGTCAACTCTAGTCACTAAATCTCCTAGTGATTGAATAAAAACATATCTGCTGACTAAGTGATCACTGAAGCGCGGTGAAAAATTTGCTGAGGCATAAACTCCGATGAGCTGTGAGTGCCATTTAACAACAGTCAATACAAACTCAGTGACAGAATAAAAACATGTCAACTGAGTCAGTGACAACTACCAAAGAATAGGTTTTTCTTCTTTAAAATGAACTTACAATACCCATTAAAATAAATTTTCGTTGACAGTATCAACCACTGACAGTCATCACAGACCCAGTGACGCTACTAATAGCATATCTACTAAGTGACGACTGTCTTTGGAAGAGAGGTCACGGTGACTGGAACTAAATTGCTGCATGATGTCTAATCAGCGCCAGTCACCACATCACCCAGTGACAGAATTATAAACGTGTCTACTGAGTAAGCGATCACTTGAGCTGAGTGAAAAAATTGCTGCGGCATAAACTCCGATGAGATGTGAGTGTCATTCAACAACAGTTATCGCAAACCCAGTGACAGAATGAAAACTGTCAACTGAGTGAGTGACAACTGTCGAGGAATACTCTTCTTTTCATACGTGAACTTCTTTCTTGAAATTTCATTGAAATAGGCTTAAAAAAATAAACGAAGATAGTAGCATTAGCAATCAGTGACAGTTATCACAGACCCAGTGACACTACTATATAATAATAATAATAATATAATTTATTTGCTTGAAATGTAGGTACATATTACATAAGATTGAGCTGGTTACATTTGGATTGTTCAGCTACATTCTGCCTTAGTCATGAAGCATGCAAATTTTAAAATATAACAACTATAATAGAATTAAAAATAATAATAATAATAACATTCGAAATTCACTAATAACAGGGTTTAAAAATTATAATACTGAAAAATAATATTCAAAATAATAGTACAAATGTGAATGTCAAAATATTAATGTCAAAATATAAATGTCAAAAATATAAATGTTAAAATATAAATGTCAAAATATAAATCAATAATTAAAATACAGAAATAATTAACATCAATGTCAGAATACAATATCAATCAATCAAATTATTATTGTTCTCATGCATTATACGGACATTAAACAAGAACCAGAAATTGATAAATGTCATAATTAAGGTACGATTACATTTAAATATAGCTGTTTCAAATGGTTTAGTCTTCTAGATATTTCGTTATTTTATAGTAGCATTTTTCAAGAAGTAAAGCTGTTAATTTCTTTTTAAACACATGAGTTGTCTCCAGTTTAATTGAATCTGGTACCTTATTATACACAATAACAGCCATACCTGGAATATTTTTTGTAAATAGAGCTGTATTATTGTTTTTTTATCACACAATCGATGTTTATACTGGGCTCTTACAGGTCCTTTCCTGCTTTGCGCAACTGTGGTGAATAAGTGCTTATTCCTTTTAACGAAAAGAGCAGTTTCCAATATGTACATGGATGGAAAAGTTAAAATATTTTGAGATTTAAATTTAGGCACACAGCTGTCTGTACATTTCATTCCATGCATTGCTCTGATGCAGCGTTTTTGAGCTTTGAACACCTGTTCCCTAAGACTAGAATTACCCCAAAATATTATACCGTATCTTAAAACAGATGCAACCAAACCATGATATGCAACTAGTAAAGTTTTGCTATTTACTTTATTGTAAAGACTGGGTAGAACGTATGCAGAAGTACTGAGTCTCTTGCATACTTCTTCTGCTTGAGCCTTCCAGTTTAATTTGTTATCGATCAGTATTCCCAAGAATTTAGCTGCCTGTGTCTGCTCTATAGCCTCGTTCTTATACTCTACAGTGAGGTTTTGTGGTGCTAGTCGTTGATAAAAGTGCATGATATTGGTCTTTAGCAAATTAATTACTAAATTATTTATATTAAGCCAGTGAACTACGTCGTTCAGGGCAGCATTTATGTCATCCTCATAAGTGGCCATATCTGAACACCTGACCAATAGAGTACTGTCTTCCGCGAATAAGACCATAGGATGATCTATCTGCCTAGGTAGATCATTTATATAGAGCAGAAACAACAGAGGACCCAGCACACTCCCTTGCGGCACGCCATGCTTAATTATCCTTGTCTGAGACGTATATTTAATTTCACGTTTCGTCTTTAGACATATTTTATTTATCTCTGTATATTGCTTACGATTACTGAGATACGACTCTATGAGGCTCAAGACATTTCCCCTAATACCGTATTTCTTCAGCTTTTGTAGAAGTGTTTTGTGATTTACACAGTCAAACGCCTTTGTCATATCCGTGTATATCGCGCAAATCGGTATTTTTTTGTCAACGTTTGTCAATACTACATCCAAAAAATCGTAAATGGCCAAATCAGTACTTTTTCCTTTCCTAAATCCATTTTGCTCTCTACATAAAATATTGTACTTACATAAAAACTGATTAATAGATTCAAAAATTATCTTTTCGATCACTTTTGAAAATACAGGTATCAAGGCAATGGGTCTATAGCTTGTAACATCTTACTCATCAACTCATCAACTAATAACATGTCTACTAAGTAAGTGACTACTGTCTCTGAAAGGCAGGTCACGGTGACTGGAACTAAATTGCTGCAAAGTCTGATAATGTTCAATGTCGCTGTTTCAATCAGCGCCAGTCATCAAGTTACCCAGTGACAGAATTGGAAACGTGTCTACTGAGTAAGTGATCACTGGAGCTGAGTCAATAAAATGCTACGGCATAAACTCCGATAACATGTAAGGACCATTCAACAACAGTTATCACAAACCCAGTGACAGAATAAAAACATGTCAACTGAGTGAGTGACAACTGTTGAGGAATAGCTTTTTCTTCTTGCACATTTACTTCTTTATTTATTTAACATTGCGATACACATTTAACAACATATGAAGGTAGTGTCAATCAGTGACAGTCATCACGAACCCAGTGACACTATTAATAACATGTCTACTAAGTAAGTGACAACTGTCTCTGAAAGACACCTGTCTTTCAGAGACAGTTGTTTACGGTGACTGGAACTAAATTGCTGCGAATCGATGATATTCAATGTTGCTGTTTCAATCAGCGCCAGTCATCAGATCACCCAGTGACAGAATTATACACGTGTCTACTGAGTAAGTGATCACTAGAGCTGAGTGAATAGAATGCTTCGGCATAAACTCCTATAACATGTAAGGGCCATTCAAAACGTTTATTACAAACCCAGTGACAATAAATACATGTAAACTGAGTGAGTGACAACTGCTGAAGAATAGGTTTTTCTTCTTTCCTGAAATAAAATTACAACATACATCAAAACAAATATTCGTCGATAGTATCAATCAGTGACAGTCATCACGGACCCAGTGACACTATTAATAACATGTCTACTAAGTAAGTGACAACTGTCTCTGAAAGACAGGTTACGGTGACTGGAACTAAATTGCTGCGAATCGATGATATTCAATGTTGCTGTTTCAATCAGCGCCAGTCACCACATCACCCAGTGACAGAATTATAAACGTGTCTACTGAGTAAGCGATCACTGGAGCTGAGTGAAAAGATTGCTGTGGCATAAACTGCAATGATATGTAATTGCCATTCAACAACAGTTATCGCAAACCCAGTGACAGAATGAAAACTGTCAACTGAGTGAGTGACAACTGTTGAGGAATACTCTTTTCATACACGATCTTCTTTCTTGAAATTTCATTAAAATAGGGATAACAAAACAAACGAAGATAGTAGCATTAGCAATCAGTGACAGTCATCACAGACCCAGTGACACTACTAATAACATGTCTACTAAGTAAGTCACGACTGTCTCTGAAAGGCAAGTCACGGTGACTGGAACTAAATTGCTGCAAAGTCTGATGATCTTCAATGTCGCTGTTTCAATCAGCGCCAGTCATCAGATCACCCAGTGACAGAATTATAAACGTGTCTACTCAGTAAGTGATCACTGGAGCTGAGTGAATAAAATGCTGCGGCATGTACTCCGATAACATGTAAAGGCCATTCAAAACGTTTATTACAAACCCAGTGACAATAAAAACATTTAAACTGAGTGAGTTACAACTGCTGAAGAATAGGTTTTTCTTCTTTCCTGAAATGAAATTACAATACACATCAAAACAAATATTCGTCGATAGTATCAATCAGTGACAGTCATCACGAACCCAGTGACACTATTAATAACATGTCTACTAAGTATGTGACAAATGTCTCGGATAGACAGGTTACGGTGACTGGAATTAAATTGCTGCGAATCGATGATATTCAATGTTGCTGTTTCATTCAGCGCCAGTCATCACATCACCCAGTGACAGAATTATAAACGTGTCTACTGAGTAAGCGATCACTGGAGCTGAGTGAAAAAATTGCTGCGGCATAAACTCCGATGAGAACTGAGTGCTCTTCAACAACAGTTATTACAAACCCAGTGACAGAATGAAAACATGCGAACTGAGTGAGTGACAACTGCTAATGAAAAGGTTTCTTTTTTTTTCACATTTTATTCTTTCTTGAAATTAAATTACAATACACATGTAAATAAGTATTGGTCGATAGCATCATTCAGTGACGATCATCACATACCCAGTGACACTGCTAATAAAATGTTTACTGAGTAAGTGACGACTGTTACTGAGAGACAGTTCACGATGAAGCTAAACTAGCTAGAACCAATTTGTTGATCATTGCTCTGTGTTTCCACCACAGCATGATTTATCACATTGCCATACATTAGAATTATACACATATCTATGTGGCGATTGATAACTCTAGCGGATATGTTTAGGTGTGTGTGTGTGTGTGTAATTGATCTGTGCGTAATGAAATCTACAAACAAATGTGTTAAAAAAAGACACGAAGACACTCGCTATTAAATAAAAAAGAACATACCATTCACTGAGATAAAGTGGTATAATATATGTAGTTTCACTGTTCTTTGTCCACTTGTTTCTACTGCCGCGTGTTGCTGCAACGACCTGAAAGAGACTGATGTTAATTTCTTAATTCTAGTAACATTTATATTTAACTTGATGAGAATTGATATTGACATAAGACGACAATAGTTAAAAAGTAATGATGTTGTTTTATAATTCTATAGTCAGTTAATGACTATTATGTGGTTTTGAATGACCATATTACTGATAAGTATGCTGAATGATTGTAATCATTATAGTTGAGCAGTGATTGCATAGAATTAATTTTCAAAGAATGCATGCAGTCAATGAAACGATAAATTATATACAAAAATGTCGATGATGTGATTCAGTCAACTCTAGTCACCAAATCACCCAGTGACAGAACGAAAATATGTCTACTGAGTAAGCGATCACTGCGATCACTGGAGCTAAGTGACAAAATTGCTGCGGCGTAAACTCCGACGATATGGGAGTACCATTCAACAACAGTTATTGCAAACCCAGTGACAGAATGAAAACATGTCAACTGAGTGAGTGACAACTGTTGAAAAATAGATTCTTCTTTTCATAAATGATCTTATTTCTTGAAATGTCACTAAACAGGCGCCAAAAGGAATATAAGACGATAGTGTCAATCGGAGACAGTCATCACGAACCCAGTGACACTATTACTAACATGTCTACTAAGTAAGTGACAACTTTCTCTGAAAGACAGGTTACGGTGACTGGAACTAAATTGCTGCGAATCGATGATATTCAATGTTGCTGTTTCAATCAGCGCCAGTCATCACATCACCCAGTGATAGAATTATAAACGTGTTCACTGAGTAAGTGATGGTGTTAAGTGAAATGCTGAGGTATACTTCGATATGATATGAGTGCCATTCATCAGCAGTTATTACAAACCCAGTGACAGAATGAAAACATGTCAACTGAGTGAGGAACAACTATTGAGGAATAACTTTTTCTTCTTGGATATAGTCTTCTTTGTTGATTTAACACTACAATACACATGAAACAATATATGATGACAGTATCAATCAGTGACGATCATCACATACCCAGTGACACTGCTAATAAAATGTTTACTGAGTAAGTGACGACTGTTACTGAGAGACAGTTCACGAAGAAGCTCAACTGTTGGTACCTATGTGTTGATCATTATGATTTATCACATTGCCATACATTAGAATTATACACATATCTATGTGGTGATTGATAACTCGGATATGTTAAGGTGTGTGTGTAATTGATCTGTGCGTAATGAAATCTACAAACAAATGTGTAGAAAAATAGCATGAAGACACTCGCTATAAAAAAGGACATACCATTTACTGAGATAAAGTGGTATAATATAGTTTCACTGTTCTTTGTCCACTTGTTTCCACTGCCACGTGTTGCTGCTATGACCTGAAAGAGATTGATGTTAATTTCTTAATTCTAGTGACTATTATATTTATCTTGATGAGAATTGATATTGACATAAGATGACAGTAGTTAACCAGTAATGATCTTATTTGATAAATCTATAGTCGATTAATGACCATTATGTAGTTTTGAATGACCATATTACTGATAAGTATCCTTAATGACTATTATCATTATAGTTGAGCAGTGATTGCATAGAAATAATTTTCATAGAATGCAAATATTGCAAATATCATGCAGTCAATGAAACATAAATTAAATACACAAATGTCGATGACGTGATTCAGTCAACTCTAGTCACCAAATCACCCAGTGACAGAATGAAAACATGTCTACTGAGTAAGCGATCACTGGAGCTAAGTGAAAAAATTGCTGCGGCGTAAACTCCGACGATATGGGATTACCATTCAACAACAGTTATTGCAAACCCAGTGACAGAATGAAAACATGTCAACTGAGTGAGTGACAACTGTTGAAAAATAGATTCTTCTTTTCATAAATGATATTTTTTTTAAATGTCATTAAACAGGCGTCAAAAGGAATATACAACGATTGTGTCAATCAGTGACAGTCATCACGAACCCAGTGACATCATTAATAACATGTCTACTAAGTAAGTGACAACTGTCTCGGAAAGACAGGTTACGGTGACTGGAATTAAATTGCTTCGAATCGATGATATTCAATGTTGCTGTTTCAATCAGCGCCAGTCATCACATCACCCAGTGACAGAATTATAAACGTGTCTACTGAGTAAGCGATCACTGGAGCTGAGTGAAAAGATTGCTGCGGCATAAACATCGATGAGATGGGAGTGCTATTCAACAACAGTTATCACAAACCCAGTGACAGAATAAAAACATGTCAACTGCGTGAGTGACAACTGCTGATAAATAGGTTTTTCTTCTTTCTTGAAATAAATTAACAATACACGTTAGAACAAATATTCGTCGATAGTATCAATCAGTGACAGTCATCACGGACCCAGTGACACTACTAATAACATGTCTGCCAAGTAAGTGACGACTATCTCTGAGAGACAGATCACGGTGACTGGAACTGGAACTGAATTGCTGAAAAGTGTAGTTATGTTCAACGTAGCTGTTTCAATCAGCGCCAGTCATCACATCACCCAGTGACAGAATTATAACGTGTTTACTGAGTAAGTGATCACTGGAGCTAACTGACAAAAGTCCTGCGGCATAAACTCCAATGAGATATGAGTTCAATTCAACAACAGATATCACAAACCCAGTAACAGAATGAAACATGTCAACTGAGTGAGTGAAAGCTGTTGAAGAATAGGATTTTCTTCTTAGACATTTTCTTCTTTCTTGAAATGAAGTTACCAATACACATCAAACCAAATATTTGTCGATAGCACATTCAGTGACAGTCATCACGGACCCAGTGACACTGCTCATAAAATGTCTACTAAGTAAGTGACGACTGTCTCTGAGAGACACTCCCGAAGAATCTCAGCTATCTGGAAGTGAACTGATGCTTTAAGTACCATACAGCCCATGAAATAAAACGAATACAATGATGTTTTTTCTTCAATATGCGCTAGTAAAAATGAATTTGGCACATATCATTCTGCATTCTGCAATTAGGTTACATGAACACTTTTGCAAGTTAAACTTTTTTTATTGAGCAGATGAGTTCGGCCTTTCCCAACTGGACTAGTAGTGAGAAGAAAGGACGAAACAAAGTCAGGGATCATAGTCTCTTTTAAAGTCCAGACAATATTCTTAAATGCGATAATTCCAATTGTCACAATCATAATAATTAAAGATAATAATTTTAAAGTTGTCAACAATGACAATAATTTATGATAAATTTGTTAAATGTATAACGTAAATTTAAACAATAAATCATCGTCATCATATCATCATCATATAATATACACATATCAAAACAAATATATGGCAACAGTATCTATCAACGACAGTCATCACGGACCCAGTGACACTACTTATAACATGTCTACGAAGTAAGTGACAACTGTCTCAGATAGACAAGTCACTATGACTGGAACTAAATACCTGCAAAGTGTGATGATGTTCAATGTTGCTGTTTCAATCAGCGCCAGTAATCACATCACCCAGTGACAGAAATATAAACATGTCTACTGAGTGACTGATCACTGGAGCTGAGTGAAGAAATTGCTGCGACTTCCCCCAAGATGTGAGTTCCATTCACGAACAGTTATCACACGCCCTTGGACATAATAAAAAAATGTCGACAGAACGAGTGACAACTATCACAGAATAGATTCTTCTTCAAATACAGTCTCTTCTGATATGTAGTATACTATTTTTAAACATAATACATATACACAATAATGATTACATTAGTAAGTGATAGTGATCAATATAGTTACCTTGCTAATAACATAGTTTTAAGTAGAACAAAAAGAATTGTTGGTTATTAGTCAGTGTGCGCTGAGTGAGTGACTGTTGTCACTGAGGGATAAGTCACGATGTCACTTAACAACTGAAGTGTTGTTCAATATTAGCTTCTTTTAAAAAGGAATGAAAGTAATAACAATTCTTCTTTGTATAGTCTCTTCCGTTCTGGTTTCATGTTGCATGCTGCCGATATTTTAGTATCAAGTCATTTTAGTATCACTGTTTATTTATTCACAAAGATCTTCCCTATCACGATTACCTTCAGACAATATTATATTGTATGCTGTTGCTGACACTATATTTTACTATCAATTCTATCACCGTTTATTTATTCACTAATATCTTCCGTATCACTTTTCACTAATATTCCGGTTAAATCACTTTTTCACTGTTTTTACTGGGAGACTTATCACTCCGAGTTTAGAATCTGGACTAAATCAGGAATGAAATGTTGGTACTATATAATGTAGCAGTAATTATCATTAGTAATGTAAATAGGTAATTAGATTATTTGATAGTTAAGTCCCCTAATTAATTATCTATTAGTGAGTAATTAAAATTTCTTTACTAAACTTATCTTTCTTGCCTTAATTATTCCCAATAATGGGTCAATTCCACGTTCAACCGATTTTACCTGAATATCAGTTTATTCACGAAGCGACTGATATTGGGCTTTGCAACTAATCTCCGACCCTGATTGCTAACTGAATGCCAAGGTACAACTAGAGCTAATGATGTAACTTATGATTTTATAAAGATTCGGGGAAAGAACGATTTGTTATCTTAGGAACCTAATACATCCATTTTTATTACTATCTTTATGGATAATTGTTTTTTTTTTGTGTATTAAGGAACTAAAATTCCTTTTTAAATTTTATAGAATTATAGATAAAGAAACTTAAAGTAAGCTTCACAAAGAAACAAAGGGCTGTATTATAAATACAACTGATTTAAAAAGATTATACGTCTCGATATTTCTTTATTCTATTTTGGATCTTATGCTTTATCGTTTAAACTACATAATACCGGTTCTCATACTTTTATTGTTGTAGATTCACGAACAATAGAGTTTTATCTATATTGTTTACATAATTCCTTATTCTCTTCACATAAGGGTTGGTTTTCTTTGACAAATAATATGTAAAGTATTTTATGGGTTGCCAATTAAATAAATAGCTTTGTTGTAGTACTTTAATAATATCATTCAAAGTGATATTCCAGTATTGTACCATTATGGCAGCACAAAAGAAAGATTTTTGATATTTTTAGCCGACTCCAAAAAGTTTTCAATTCGTCGGAATCTTTTTTTTTTTTTATAATTGTACAGCGATACTTCGTCGTTTATGAACCGATTTCAAAAACTCTTTTTGCATTATAATAGGCGTAGCTTACAGGTGGTCCCATCGTTACCATATCGGGATCTGATGATGGGATCCCAAGGAAATCGATCGAACTCCACAAATATCATAGGCACAATTGTCGCGATTTGGGTACTCGGAATAGTTTTTCATTGAAGTCGGTTCCTTTTTGTTAGAATTATAAGATTAGGAGTCGGTTCCCACCCACGAAGAATATTTTCGGGAATTTGTACGAGATAATTTGCCACTTTGAAGCGCTCATATTGGAAACAATTACAGAGGGTAATCAACGAAGGTGTGTACCTGAACGGAACCTTTTGTGCATTGATGTTGAGCGTCTCCATGATTTGGAGGTCACGTTAAGCAGTTGGTCCCGATTGTTATCACACAGAATACATAATAGTACCAGTACAGAAGACTCACTCCGAAAAGTAAATTAAAGTTATAGATACCCTCGGTGTCAAAAGATTAAGTTCAATTCAGATCGCACAGCGCCGAATCACTACGATTATATTTACCTACAATTGCGTCTCTTTCTATCGTGTAACTCTGAACTGTTCTGACGATGTCTGTTCGACCAGCGTGTCTGACCCGGCAGGCAGCCGGCCGACTATACCTAAACTGCGTAGTGACACCCCCCTGGTTATCATAAGATAGCAGTCGTGAAGCTTAGTTGGAGGCTTTCGGACGGCTTAAAAACATCCAACGGCAAAATTACGAAGCAAGAACGTGTCTTGACAGTCCTCATACTCGGCCGGCGTGGGGATTTATGACCCTATCCTGAGAGGAGCCGAGCCCAGCAGTGGGACGTTAGTGGGACATGGGTTGTTGATGAATCAAAGAAATATTATGTTCTCTATACTTTTGCATTTAGAAATATGGGTGGTCGAAATTCGACTATATTTAAATCTTTTCTTTCAAATATTTAAATTACTACCTTTCGCCCGCGGCTCCGCCTGCTTGTATGTCGGTTATCGCGGTAGAAAGTAGCCTATGTCCTTTCCCAAGTTCAGTTCTATCTTCATACCAAATTGCATCAAAATCGGTTCAGTAGTTTAGGCGTGAAAGCGTAACAGACAGACAGAGTTACTTTCGCATTTATAATATTAGTAGGGATAAATCGCACATTATTAAGATTCTATTGTCAAAGACTAAAATGACGGATTTATAGCTAAGGCTACTCTACAATGTTACTGTGAAAAAAAGAATATCTATGCGTGTGTGTGTGTCTCAAATATATGGTAGTGTGGGTGTTATTTATTGATTTAATGTTATTTTTTTAAAATAAAAAAAACAATAACTTCCTGCACTTGTCCTCAACAAACTATATAATACCTAAGTGTGCGAAATTTCAATCTTCTCCGTCCACGTAATTTTCGTGAAAAGACGTACAAAGTTTTTGCTTCTCGTATTAATATATAGAAATTCCGTGTCCTTTGCCTTAATTACAAACATACTTGTCATCTTCCTAGCCTTTATTCCCAATACTATTTGGGGTCGGCTACCAGTTCAACCGGTTGTACCTGAATATCAGTTTTTCCACGGAGCGACTGGCATCGGACCTCCGCAACCCTAAGGGAGAACTGAAATTCAAAGATTGAACTAGTTGTCAGTATATTTGAGGGCACTGACTTCCCAATAACGATTGCCATAGATGTTCATGACAACCGGGACCGACGGCTTTACGTGCTCTCCGAGGCACGGGCGTGAATCACCGCCAAACTTCCAGACTCCGGGCTGCTATTAGGAATTTCCTAAGAAAACCCAAAAACACTTAGGTCCGACCCGGGATTTGAACCCGAGACCTCTTGATTAGCAGTCGCATACGCTAACCACTAGACCAACGAGGCAGTCTTAATTACAAACATACTTGTAACGTACAGAAATAGCACCCAAACTCAGAATAAAAATTTGTAGATCACAGTACTCGTGAATAAGGTATAATAATTTTAACAAAAAAAAAACCGACTTCAAAGAAAAACTATTCCGAGTAACCAAATCGCGATAATTGTGCCTATGATATTTGAAGAGTTCCCTCGATTTCCTTGAGATCCCATCACCAGATCCCGACATGGTGACGATGGGACGACCTGTGAACTATGCCAAATCCAATGCAAAAAGGATTTTTTAGGAATCCTTTCATAAATGATGAAATTAACGCTAAAGAGTTGTACCTTCCATCATCAGCTCATCATCATAATATATTGACAAACAAACAGTATTTTACTATAAAATTTAAGAGTTGCCCTCGATGTCCTGAAGATCCCATCACCAGATCCTGACATGGTGACGATGGGACCACCTGTACGGTATGCCAATTCGAATGCAGAAAGAATTTTAGAAATCGGTTCATAAACAACGAAATTATCGCTGAAAATACATAAAAAAAACAAAAAAAAAAAGATTCCGACGAATTGAGAAATTCCTCCTTTTTTTGAAGTCGGTTAAAAATAACAATTATGCGTAACACCGCGGGTCACAGTTAGTCATGCAAAATTGCGTATGACGCAGTAAGAAATACCTAACCATCCTAAATTTCTTCTAGACCACATGTCATTAAAGTTAACAATAACAAATTATATTTATAAAGGTATCATTAAAATGGATACAAATAAATGATTTTTAAAAGGCAATCATTGGTTAATATAATAGATAATAAAGTCATTAGGTTAATGATTGTTTGTGCAGTGATTGTGTGGAGTGGTTAGTAATCCTTACTTGACTGTTTGCGAGAAGTTCAGGTTCGAGTCTGTGTGTAATTTCAAATTAACAGTTTTTAGGGTTCCGTAGCCCAAAATGGCAAAAAACGGAACCCTTATAGATTCGTCAAGTCTGTCTGTCTGTCTGTCCGTCCGTATGTCACAGCCAATTATTTCCGAAACTATAAGAGCTATACTGTTGAAATTTGGTCAGTCGATGTATTCTGTGAACCGCATTGAGATTTTTACATAAAAATAGAAAAAAAGCAATAAATTTTGGGGGTCCCCATACTTGGAACTGAAACTCAAAAATTTTTTTTTCATCAAACCCATACGTGTATGGTATCTATGAATAGGTCTTCAAAAATGATATTGAGGTTTCTAATATCATTTTTTTCTAAACTGAATAGTTTGCGCGAGAGACACTTCCAAAGTGGAAAAATGTGTGTCCCCCCCCCTCTAACTTCTAAAATAAGAGAGTGATAAAACTAAAAAAAATATATGTTGTATATTACTATGAAAACTACCAACGAAAATTGGTTTGAACGAGATCTAGTAAGTAGTTTTTTTTTAATACGTCATAAATGGTAACACGCAATATACCTTTCATCCAATCAATACACTAGTATAAAAACATCAATGAAAGTTACAACGAACTACAAGAACTTTTATATGATGTTACTTGCTGGTACGGAACCCTTCATGGGCGAGTCCGACTCGCACTTGGCCGCTTTTTTTTTTTACTAAACACGAAATTATATGCTGTAGTCACAAGAAATAAAATTAAAGAAAAAAAATTAAAAAAAAAACAAGCTTTTATTATTTCTTTGACAGTAAAAAGTGAAATATAACACTGCCATTGTAACCTTTATCGATATAAAATTAAGCATCTTCGTCAATAATTCCATATCGTACATCCTTACCAATATTATAAAAGCGAAACCATGTCTGTTGCTCTTTCACGCAAAAACTACTGAACGGATTTGAATGAAACTTTACAGTAATATAGTTTATATATCATAATAACATATAGGCTACTTTTTACTACAATAATCGAAATACACGCGGGCGGAGTGGCGGGCGAATGTTTTAGCACTAAAACTTTACACTTTAATTATCAAATCTTCCCATTTTATGTCACAGTCCCAATTTTATAAATAAAAGCGTGTTACACTTTAAGAGTATTATTAAGAACATTTAGCAATTTCTTTTTCATCTTGCTATCTTAATGTAATACGCTTTTATATATGAAATTGTAAATTAACAACTAAAATTTTGCATGCGTGTATATGCAAAAATTCAACTCAATCGGAAACCGGGAAGTGGATCATATTTAACTTTTTTTTTTTAAATTTTGGACATCTTACACACAACAGCATCTAGCAGCAGAGCTTGTGTTATGGGTACTAAACAACTGATATAAATAAATAAACATACTTTTTTTTGTAAATACATACATATTATACATAAAAAAACACCCAGACTCCGAAACGAATATTTGTGGATCACACAAATATTTGGTCTGACCCGGGAATCGAACCCGAGACCTCTTGATCAGCAGCCGCATACGCTAACCACTAGACCAACAAGGCAGTCATGTTTTGACCAACAGTTTGATTACAGATAGGCAACGGGATAGGTAAAAGTAAATAAAAGTTTCAACAGTATAGCTCTTATAGTTTCGGAAAAAAGTGGCTGTGACATACGGACGGACAGACAGACAGACAGACATGACGAATCTATAAGGGTTCCGTTTTGTGCCATTTGGCAACGGAACCCTAAAAACTTGTAAAAAGTCTGCCTTTTCAGTCTTTGTTCCAGCTAATCTCTAGAACGGCTCAACCAATTTTGACGGGACTGTCACTGGCAGATCTGAATAAATAAGATAGAACTTAGACTATACTAGCTTCGATCCACGTTTTAGTAACTCGGCTATTTCATAAATATACATAAAAATAACAATATTCACCCGTAACATAAATGTCAAATATTGATTTGACATTTCAACAAGATGGCCGCCGTGAATCCCAATTTCCGCGCCAAAAAGTCTTTTCCTAAACCACCATTTTAAAATAAATTTCTTTATGAACACTTATCTGTACATAAATACAGTTTAATAACTAAAATGTGTCGTTCTCAATGCATATTGTTTTTATCGAAAGAAATCTTCGTCAGCAATTATTCATTGCTTCCGTATTTGTACGCCGCGTTTTGTATAACAAATATGTATGTGTGTACGTTTGTTTATTAATATATAGTGTTCACTCAGTGGTAGATCAAATACAACCAATGTTTTTCTTTTTTTTTTTATTCTCTTAACTTACTGCACTCCATTTCCTCTTATGTAACTGCGTATTTTCTTTATTTTTTTTTATTTGATGCCCGCCAAAGTAATTCCACTCTGCCTGATGGAAAGCATGAGCAGAATCCAGGAGTGTTGGCTACCAGACTACTCCATCCGCATCATCATCAACATTACGGATTAAGAATACAGAGTGTCACCACCCCTATTCATTTCGCGGGTGTCGTAAAAGGCGATTAAGGGATAAACTACACAAGACAACATCAATGCAAAGAGAAGGAAAACTTGAAAGCAACCCTATACCAACCTGTCTGGCCAGCGTGGTATAGTAGGCCAAAACCTCCTTTCTAAGGAGAGGCCTATGTCCAGCAGTGGACTGTTGAAGGCTGTTGATGATTATGATGATGATCTCAAAAAGTTCTTCTCGAGTTTCAGCGAGACTAACGATCAGAAATTCTTTTTTCTAAATATAGATATATAGGGACAACCTTACTAATGTTATAAATGCGAAAGTTACGTTACGTTTTCACGCCTAAACCGCCTAAACCGCTTACAGGTTTTGATGAATTTCGTTATGGAGATAGATGTAACATTGGCAACATATATGCTACTTTATACCGCGATAGACCGATAGATAGCGACCGATATAGACGCGGGATAAAGCTAGTAAACAATGAGTTTGAAACATCATTTTTTCAAATCAAATCATTTTTATTTCAAATAAACCAATACAACGGCACTTTTGAAACGTCAAGTAGTCAGTCAGTAGTCAGTCGTGAAGATAATTTTCTGTTCCAATTCGTAGATCCTATGGAGAAGAACAGACAAGAAACTCCATGGACACTCTTATCCAACATAGTTTTTACAATTTTTGGTTACATTATTTGGCGTTTTATTAAATGTGAGGACAATGTAACGATGCAGATGTTTACACATGGTTTCTAACCTTATTCAAAAGAACTAAATATAATCAAAAAAAAAATGTAATTGAAAGAAAAAACGAAGCCACAGTCAAAAGCCAGTATGTATGTTCTCAATAAACACACTTTACAAATTAATGCCGTGTCAGCAAGGCCGTGCTTATTGAAATGTTGATTTGCTTGCGAAGCGGAAATATCTATATTATAGTTATTATTAATGAAAAGTCACGCATGTTACTTTAGAATGGGGCTGGTGAAGATACCCTTCCATATTCTTGAACTGGCTGCCTGAACTGCATGGTTGGCCTAGTGATAAAAGCAGTCATCCGCGAGGGGGCGGCGTCTGCGTGTGCCGGACGTCGCCTAAGAGCGAGTCTGAT
This sequence comes from Phragmatobia fuliginosa, assembly GCA_932526445.1. Lineage (NCBI taxonomy): Eukaryota > Metazoa > Arthropoda > Insecta > Lepidoptera > Erebidae > Phragmatobia > Phragmatobia fuliginosa. The sequence goes on along the minus strand of OW052084.1, from coordinate 9,278,823 downwards.
AGAGACAGAGCCCGCACGAGAAGTGGGCAGGCGCTGGGAGGAGTCCAGATGGAGATAACACCCTGGACTCCTCCTCCTCCTAAAAGAGAAGCGCAAGGAGGGTACACCGTCTAGTATTTAATCGGTTCGAGTCCGACACCCGGCGGTGTGACGGTCCGTGGGGATTTCAACACGAAAAAATAAATAAAAAGTGGTATAAGCGTTCGATCCAGCCCCCTTTCCCCTTTTTTTTTCCGTGCTCAAATCCCCCTGGATGCCACACGCTGGTGGTTATGTCGGACCAAAACCGCTCGCCTTCTCGGACAATAGAAGTCGGAGGAGCCAGGTGCACCCTCCTAAGTAAAAACCTGGAACCCCGGCGTACCTCGGGCCATCAATGTTCCAGCTCCCTCAGTCACTCAGTCACATGGTCACACTTATTAGCCAATGAAACAAGAGAATAGAGAAATATAAACCCTACTAATATTATTATTGCGAAAGTAACTTTGTCTTCCCGTCTGTTACGTTTTCACGCCTAAACCGCTAAACAGGTTTTGATGAATTTTGGTATGGAGATAGATGGAACCTTGGGAAAGGAATTAGGCTACTTTTTACTGCCTTGTTGGTCTAGTGGTTAGCGTATGCGGCTGATGATCAAGAGGTCTCAGTTTCGATTCCCGGGTTAGACCAAATATTTGTGTAATAGACAAATATTTGTATCGGAGTCTAGGTGTTTTTCTGTGTATAATATGTATGTATTTACAAAAAAAAGTATGTTTATGTATTTATATCAGTTGTTTAGTACCCATAATACAAGCTCTGCTTAGTTTGGGACTAGATGACGTTGTGTGTAAGATGTCCGAATTATTAATTTTATTTTTAGTTATTTATTTACCGCGGCCGGAGCTACGGGCGAAAACTGGTAAAGAATAAAATAGAAAACGTTTGCAACTGCTAGGCCTACTTATGTCCTTATAACAGAATTTCCTGAACCCCGCCTATTTCAGGCGCAGAGTGTGAGCACACCGTGTGGTTTTAGTCGGTACGATTCCGACACACCACTCCGCGGCAAACCCCGGGTGACTGTCCGTTGGGGCATTCTGCATCATTCTCCCGGCTTCCAGAGGCTGGGGGAATGATGCAGAAACATCCGACCAGGCCGCCATGGCATGGGTTACCATGCTGCATTGCTTACCCTCCCAATGCGGATGGTGACCCCTACTCCTGGATTCTACTCACGCTTTCCATCAGGCAGAGTAGAGTCACTTTGGTAGGGTTAAATATATTAAAAAAAAACAACTGATATCTCATTGTCATAATTTCTTCACCAGGTCGGCTTCAAAGGATACGGGCTGTCACCAGCTCAGCTATCAGTGTCTGCAAGTTTCAGCTACTCAGACGGGAAGACGTACTCCATCACTCATGGTTCTGTCATCATTGCTGCTATCACCTCGTGTACCAATACATCGAACCCCAGCGTGATGCTCGGAGCTGGTAAGCATATTTATATCACATTATCACCGACTTAAAAAAATCTATCGAAGTTAGTTACGAGTTAGAATCTCGGGTCGGGTTTTCTAACAAGATTTTTTTGATGTGAAACATCTATAGCCGCACGTAAAACAGATTTCTGGCCTGGCGACGCGTCGCCACGGCACGCTATACGATGGTATATATATACAGTCTATATGCAGTAGTGTGTACGGTGTGGCGACGCGTCGCCACACCGTACTATTTTAATAATTCGTAATATTTTATTTTATCATTATGACATATTTAGTTCCTATTACAATATGTTCTTTTCTGCATATTACTTTTACAAAATAATGGCGATATTTCACATCTGCCAGGCGTCCCGTGACGGCTCACATTTTTTTTTTAATAACAGCCGAAGTATGGCAAGTAGCGGTGTTTCACGTTAGTCGTCGGTTTCGGTTGTCATAAACATCTATGGCAATCGTTAATGGGAAGTCAGTGCCCTCATTAATACTGACAACACGTTCAAAATTCGAATAATTCGAATTTTGAACGTTTCAGTTTTCAGTTCTCTTTTAGGGTTGCGGAGGTCCGATGCCAGTCGCTCCGTGGAAAAACTGATATTCAGGTAAAACCGGTTGAACTAGTAGCCGACTACAAATAAACTTGGGAATAAAGGCTAGGAAGATATGGACATAGCGAAGTCATAACATATTATAAAATAAAGTCCTCCGCCGCGATTTTCTGTCTTTTCGCGGTAAACTCAGAAATTACTGCACCTATTTCAATAAAATTTTGTACCCAGATAGTCTAAAGCCTGAGAAAGGACATAGGCTTCTGTTTGCCGCGATAACCGACATAGAAGTGGGCGCAGCCGCGGGTGAAAACTAGTTAGTTATAAGATCCACTTAGACGTAACAAACATTATCGTACTCATAACGCAATGCTAAACTGATGGCTCGAAAAATAAAAAAAAACAAGATGATAGTCCATGTGATGAACTTTAAGGGATGAAACCGCGTAAAGCGGGCGCCCGCGCGGTTTCATACAAAAGTGCTACGTCGCGGGGACCCGCGCGGGCGTCCGTCACGGGGTGCCGCGCCCCGCACCCACGCACGCTAGTCGTCGTTTTGCTACATAATAATATATTAGGTTTTCCGTCGACACAACTATACATGCACACCATTAAAATTGAACTAGTGACACTGCGTAAATAAAATATTCCGTCTCCGCAACGTTCCCTCAAAGTCCCCAACGTGTCCACGCGACGGTTGCCCGTCGCGGGCGCCCGCTTAACGCAGTTTCATCCCTAAAGGAAAACTATAACGGGTTTGATAGATTTGTTAGTTCAGGAGTTATAGAAACCTTGATACGTTTACTTGGAAAACTTCGTACAAAAACAACGAAATAATATGTAAATATAACTATTTTAAATAATAATAAAATAATCCATATCATCACTACATAGTCACTACATAGTATAAAACAAAGTCGCTTTCTCTGTCCCTATGTATGCTTAAATCTTTAAAACTACGTAACGGATTTTGATGCCGTTTTCTTTAATAGATAGAGTGATTCAAGAGAAAGGTTTTTATGTATAATACATGCACAATATAGTATAGAAACATTGATAATTTTAGAGGTTTCTAATGTGATGTCGTAAATAAATTCATTTTTTACGCTTACATTACAAATTGAGTGATGATTTGAGCAAGATTTGTCTATGCGTCGCCTGACACGCACTTGTCCGATTTATCTACATTGACCGACAAAAATCTGGTTTCCAGGTCTCCTCGCTAAGAAGGCAGTTGAGAACGGCCTCAGTGTCCTTCCTTACATCAAGACTTCTCTCTCTCCTGGATCCGGAGTGGTCACATACTACCTCAGGGTAAGTACATTAGGTACTCAAACCTGTAACCTAATGGGACAGAGTTGTAATAAACATAAGTGTCCAAATAAAACTGATTTTAGAGCCGAATCCGAATTTTCGGCCTTGCTTTCAGCTTCGGCCAGCAATTATTGGTATCAAAACTTGATTAAGCATAGCAATTTTTTTTGTTATACAGTAATACCTCGGACTTACGCGATATGTGGGACCAAGCGATAGCCGGGGTTCAATTTTGCATATAAATACGTATAAAGTTTTTTGTGAAATCTCATTCCAAGATTGACCAATAATTCTTAAAGCATCTAACACAATGAATTGCTTCCAGAAGTCTTTGACAGAAAGCTCGTTAGTTAGTCTCATAGCTTTATTTAGATGTGCAAATGATCGCCTTGTGTAGTAAGCTTTAAATGTTTTAATGACTCCCTGGTCCATTGGTTGAAGGAAGCTGGTAGTGTTTGATGGCAAAAATACAACTTCCACCCGTGGATCTAAATTATTTATACTCTGTCCATTCCTTTATTATCTTTTTGACAGTTCAACAAATTTCGAAATTAGTGACGCCCTCACACGTCACCGATTCGATTTGAAATCAAAATCAGTCGATATACATTTCTTTAAGTCAGTATTGTAAATTAATAAAATGTGCTTTATTATAATATGTAATTGACCCAGAACAAAGAAAACTTCCAAACACAGTCACTTGAAGGTCGGTTTAGTAAGTATTATGTGATTTTTCAAATATACTTTCTCATAACTCTGGATTTAAACGTTATTAACCACGCGTTTCAAAGTTACATTTTACTAACACTTGCATAGTTACATTTTAAGTCAGTGGTCCAATAATAAATTGATTGCTGCACAGAGTTATTGTTCTTTATTCTAAGTTCAAAGTTAAATTCCAAAATTTCGACTTAATTCCTTGCAAATAATCAATCTTGAAGTCATACTATTTTAATTTCCTTTTTATTTTATTAAATTTACAGAAACAACACTTACATGCAGTCAAATTATTTTGATCATAATAATATGATAGATTATTTTAATCGTTTAATCGATTTATCGTATTTCAAGAACTGTTTTATATGTTGTTTTTTGCTATGCACACTCCCCACTTCCCTACCCGTCTATAAAGTACGACATTACTGTAGTACATTATTACGAAAATAATACCGGTAATTTATAGGCGTGAGCTGTCAAAAAGATAATAAACGAATGGACAAGGTATAAGGTAACGACAGGGTTAATGAAAAACAGCGTATTTCCGAATTCGCGTAAAACGGGGTATGACTGTATACTGGAACCTACTATAATTTTAACCGACTCTAAAAAAGGAGGAGTTTCTCAATTCGTCTGTATTTTGTTACCTCAGAACTTTTGTTTGGGTGAACCAATTATGGTCCGTGTGGTGACGGATTAAGAGTAAAGAGTGTCACCACCCCTATTCATCCCGCGGGTGTCGTAAAAGGCGACTAAGGGATAAACTACGCAAGACAACATCGATGCAAAGAGAAGGAAAACTTGAAACCAACCCTATACCAACCCGTCTGGCCAGCGTGGTATAGTAGGCCAAGCCCTCCTTTCTAAGGAGAGGCCTATGTCCAGCAGTGGACTGTTAAAGGCTGTTGATGATGATGTTGATACTTTTATAAACATATGCGTATTATATATAGAAAACATACAAAAATGATACCTCACATAGATTAACACTTTCTGTAATCCACAAATAGTTGTTCTGAGTCTAGGTGTTCTTCGTGTTCTTTCGCCACACAAGATTGATTCCGAATGCAGAAGTTACCTTTTGCTTTTAAAAAATAATTTCTTAAATACCCAATAATAAATCCTATTGTACCTGAAGCTACCGAATAATAAATAGTCTGAACCATATTTCTTTTCACAGGAGTCCGGCGTGGTTCCGTACCTAGAGAAGTTAGGGTTCGACATTGTGGGCTACGGGTGTATGACTTGCATCGGCAACTCTGGACCAATCGACGACAATATTGCCAACACAATAGAAAAGGTCAGTAGCGCCATCTAGTGGAAGTGCGATGAACTACTTCTGATTATTACTTTTTTTAAATTTTAAAGCCAGCTAAAGTGAGACCCTCATAGCTAAGTTAAGTAACCTAGGTGATTAAAAACAATCACTGAAGGTAAACAACTAATGCTCGGTTAGTATCTGGATGGGCGACCGTTACTGGTATGATACCAAGAACGTCTCCGTGATGGTTCTGTTTGTCATCATAGATTAACAGTTGTGAAGTTTAGTTGGAGACCTTCAAGCGGCTTAAAAATATTGTTTTGCATGTCCCCAACCCGCACTCGGCCAGCGTGGGGACGTATGGCCTTAACCCTCTCTTGAGAGAAAACCCAAGCACAGCAGTGGGACGCAATGGGTTGTTGATGATACATAGACAACAAACACCCAAACTCCGAAACTAATATTTACATATCATACTTAAATTCGGCTATGCTCGGCGTTTCTCTGAGGGGTCGTATCAGGAATGAGGTGATCCGTCAGAAAACTCAAAGGCATCGACATAGCCCACCGGATTAGCAAGCTGAAGTGGCAGTGGTTTGGCCATATTAGCCGCAGAACTGATGGCCGTTGGGGTAGATGGGTTCTGGAGTGGAGACCACGTCTCGGTAAATGTAGTGTAGGACGCCCATAGGCCAGGTATAGTGACCACCTGCATAAGCTGGCTGGCAGGATCTGGATGCGAGAAGTCCAAAATCGATCTGAGTGGTGTGCAATGTCAGAGGCCTATGTCCAGCAGTGGACTGAGATGGGCTGATGATGGATGATGGATACTTAAATTGGATCCGAGACGGAAATCGAACCAAAGACCTCAAGTCACCGAGACAACTAAACACTATTTTCAACATAATAATTATCTTTAGAAGTCTACCATTTTATTTTTGAAAAGAATCTAAGTAGAAAAATGTTTTCAAATCTCTTTTTCTTTTATTATTTCAGAATGAGTTGGTCTGCTGTGGTGTGCTTTCAGGCAACAGAAACTTTGAGGGTCGGATCCACCCCAACACTAGGGCTAACTACCTGGCGTCACCTCTCCTGGTCATAGCGTATGCCCTCGCTGGTACCGTCAACATTGACTTCGAGAAGGAACCTTTGGGTAAGACTACCAAAAGACAATACCCACATCTATACCTGAATGAACTACCTCAGTGCTGCGACTGCTCTGCTTGAGGTCACGTGTTTGATTCCCGGGTCGGACCAAATGTTTGTGTGATCCGCAAATATTTGTTTCGGAGTCTGGATGTTTTCTATGTATATGTGTGTATTTACAAAAAAAAGTATTATAATTATGTATGTCGGTTATCGCGGTAAAAAGTATCCTATGTCCTTTCCCAAGTTCAGTTCTATCTTCATACCAAATTTCATCAAAATCGGTTCAGTGGTTTAGGCGTGAAAGCGTAACAGACAGACAGACAGAGTTACTTTCGCATTTATAATATTAGTATGGATGTTGTGTGTAAGATGTCCAAAATATTTTTTATTAAAATTATAAAATAATATACATCTGTCTTAGTGGACATAAAGGAGCCCCAATTGAAACCCAATAATTCTAACAAAAAGGAACCGACTTCAAAGAAAAACTATCCCGGGTACCCAAATCGCGACAATTGTGGCTATGATATTTGAGGAGTTCCCTCGATTTCCTTGGGACCCCATCATCAGATCTTGATATGGTGACGATGGGACCACCTGTAAGCTAAGATCATTCCAATGCAAAAAAATTTTTGAAATCGGTTCATAAACGACGAAATTATCGCTGAACATACATAAAAAAGAACAAAAAAAAAGATTCCGACGAATTGAGAATCTCCTCCTTTTTTTTGAAGTCGGTAAAAAATGTACCTCGTAACTTCAAAACTGACACTAGTGACAGATGTTTTTTTTTCTTAATTTAATTCTGTTTCACTATAAAGAGGTTCTATTTTTTCTTTTGCCAGGCACTCGCGCTGATGGTACTCCGGTGTTCCTCCGCGACATCTGGCCTACGAGGGCTGAGATCCAGGAGGTGGAGACGAAACACGTCATTCCCGGAATGTTTAAAGAGGTTCATAATAGTTTGGAAGTTTAGCGGTGATTCACGCCCGTGCCTCGGAGAGAAAGTAAAGTCGTCGGTACCGGTTGTCATGAACATCTACGGCAATCATTATTGGGAAGTCAATCTCAAATTTACTGACTAGTTCAACCTTCGAATTTCAATTCTCCCTTTTAGGGTTGCGGAGGTCCGATGCCAGTCGCTCCGTGGAAAAACTGATATTCAGGTAAAACCGGTTGAACTAGTAGCTGACCCCAAATAATATTGGGATAAGGCCTAGGATGAAGAATAAAATACTTTAATGTAGACTATAAGAAGTTTCGGGTTCGATTCCCAGGTGTCCGGGCTTGGAATTCGGGAGTTGTCTTTAAAAAAAAATGTACTGCGTAGTTGGCTGGTTTCCTTTGAGACTGGCCGCCCTGGCCAAAGTCGGCTAGGAGTACACCATCATCACATTACACTTGCCTTTAGATGACCCTAATTCTCCTCCCCTCCACCCCCTCGCTAGAAACTTATAGACAAGAATTTAATATTCAAATTACTTACCTCTAAATCACCTTTTTCCAATATTCCGACTCAATTTTCCCTGAATTTGCCTCCCTTAGGGAATGTGTTGTTTTAGGGTTCCGTAATCAATAGGTTAAGGTAATACAAAGACTGTATTGTCCGTCTGTCAGTCACCTCCAGGGCCGGATTTAGGGGAGGGCAACAGGCCCGGGGCCTCCACAAAAGAAGGGCCCCCACAATAGAGACTTCGGAACAAAAATTTTCAAATTCAGACTAGTAAACAATAGTAAACAACTTTTCCTTTCATATTTTTTTTTGCGTTGTACCTTTACCTACAGTACTTTGTACAAACATTATTAAATAAAATTTAATTTTAGATAATTCTTGTTTCCGATTATATTTATGTGTTCGTTAAATAATAAAATAGTCTATACTTGGTATCACAATAAATTATTAATTGGAAAACTAGATTGAAAAAAATTATTCATTTTAGTTAGAATATAATTTGGGACCAAGGGGCCTTCACTCCTTTGTTGTCCCTAGGCCTCCACACCTTCAAATCCGGCTCTGGTCACCTCCCTATATTTCGTAACTAGACAGGTAAAATTTATGTTGTCAATTTAACAAAAAAATTATATAAAGAAGTTTAAAATTCACTGCATCACGGAAGAGTCCTACTCTAGGCCGAACCGTTCTGCCTATTTCGAGTCAAAACGCACACTGATATAATTAAAGGGCCCATTAGGGACACAAAGGATATTTTGAGGATCAAAGGTCGGGAGAATCTATACATGTACACATATAAGACTTATCTTATTTGTGTTTGTTTAATTTTAATTAGTTATTTTATGTAAATATATATAAGATAGTACTGGATATAGCTTACAATTTGGTTTTATTTTAACGGTAAATTTAACTTGACCTATCATCGTATAAATTTTTGTATTGTAACAAATTTATGTATCCTGGATTCATAAATGTAGTTCTATGTAGACGTTATTATGGAAATTTGTCCTTTACGATATAGATGGCGTTGATATAAAATTAGATCGCAATATTATTTCGTTCGCATGGTTAGTATAAGTATGATAATGTTTTGATGACAGGCCGTGTGGTGACGGATTAAGAATACAAAGTGTCACCACCCCTATTCATTCCATGGGTGTCGTAAGAGGCGACTAAAGGAACAAAATAAGCAGCTAACATCACTGCCAAGAGAAGGAAAACTTGAAACAAACCCTTTACCAACCCGTCTGGCCAGCGTGGTATAGTAGGCCAAAACGCCCTTTCTAAGGAGAGGCCTATATCCAGATATCCAGCAGTGGACTGTTGAAGGCTGTTGATGATGATGATGATGATTGAGGTCGAGCTACGATTACCCGTTTGTTATTAAACTCGTAATAGCGAATTGTGTGAGCATAGCAGTTGCACACGCTCCCACTGCGCCACCGAGACAGTATTTAATATTATAACAATTGAATTTCTAGTGGGTTTCTATGAAAGGGTGTTATAAATGTTTTAAAGACACCGTGTAGGCTATTGTTAGCTGTTTATAATCAGCAATTTTTTATCAATGGTTTCGGTAGTCTTTTATTATTAGATAATCCGTCTTTAAGTTCGGTCCGTGAACCATAAAACAATATAATTTATTAAAAAAACGAGGGTTGCCTCGTAGGTCTAGCGGCGTATGCGACTGCTGATCTACATATCTCGGGTTTGATTCCCGGTTTTTGTTTAATTCATAAGAAAAACCAGGGGTATGAAAGTTTATAAGTGTTTGTGGGTTCTTCATTGGTGGGTGTAGCCTAAGTTACTACCTAGACTACACCCGACGTCGGTAGACATGGCTACACGTACGACGGATGTCCTAGTAGGACGGGGAGACAAGTGATCAACACTAGATTCTAATTCCAACTCATTTTATTAACAATATGTACTGACTTAAATATTATAACTCCGTGTAACGTGTCTGTGCGTGTGTGCATTTGGTCATTGAACTTTATACATACTATGCAATAATTAATAACGGATGCTAAGTACATTGACACGGATTACTACATGTTTCTCGTCTGTACTTGGAATAGCACGTTAAGCCGTTAGTCCCGGTTGTAATGGACATCTATGGCAAGCGTTGGGGAAACAGGCAGACAAAATTAAAAAAAAAATGCTTTTTTAATACACTCGTAAGTAAACTTTCAAATACATTTAATAAAAGTCGGTCAAGTGCGTGTCAGGCCACGCACAGAAAGGGTCCTCAGTCACCCATAATGGTACGTGGATTTATAATCGTATTCAATAGATAACTGTTATGTTTACGTATTAATGCCCTAATTTTGTATGACGTTTTCCAAGTGAGCGCATTGTACAAGTTAAGCCTCTATAACTCCTGAACTAACAAAGTCATCTAATCCGTTATAGTTTTCCTTTCAAGTTCATTAAATGGACCACCATCACCAATTTTTCCAGTTTTGTTGGGCCAGCCGTTTAGTTTTTAGATGGGGGGGCGTCGTTTTTACAAAAAAAGGTGCCTATAAAGTGGAATTTCTCGCAATATAAAAATATTTTTCATAATTTCATTGTAGCTTTATTGTGTTGTAATTACATTACATTACATTATTACAACACATATTCATGCAAAGTTTCAACTTTCTAGCACTTACCGTTTAGACGGTAAGTCGAGGACGGACGGACGGACATGATGAATCTTTAAGGGTTCCGAGTCATAAACTTCGAAACCCTAAAAAACTATTCAATTGATACTACAAACAAATACATCAACTTTTTTTATTTGCATAGATCAACGCCATAATCGATAGAACGAATTTCTAACATTTGTTATATATTTCTTGTCCACAGGTGTATGAGAAGATCGAGCAAGGGTCACCATCCTGGCAGGCCCTCGCCATACCCCAGGGGAAGTTGTACGGCTGGGACCCCAGCTCCACCTACATCAAGAGACCACCATTTTTCGATGGAATGACCAGGGTAAGAATAGAAATAGGGCAGAACAGAACTCTTTTATTTTTCTTTTCTGTTTTGACTGCCTTGTCGGTTTGTGTATGCTACTGATCAAGAGGTCCCAGGTTCGATTCCCGGGTCGGACCAAATGCTTGTGTGGTGACATAAACGTAAACATAAACGAGCGTCACAAAGGCGGCCTCGCGGAAGCTGGGCATATTAAACAAGGTGAGACGGTTCTTCTCGCCGGAGCATCTGTGTCTTCTTTACAAGACCCAGGTTCGCTCCTGCGTGGAGTACTGTTCCCATCTCTGCAATGGATCCGCGCAGTATTTGCTCGACGCTCTCGATCGGTTGCAGCGGCGAGCGGTCCGCATCATTGATAGCCCTGAAGCCACCGAGTTCCTCGAGCCTTTGCAGCTGCGAAGAGATATCGCTACTACGGCAGTCCTCTATCGCCTTTACCACGGGGAGTGTTCTGATGAGCTCTTCCAACTGATCCCACCTTCTCCCTTCCTTTACAGGAACACACGTGCTGGCCTTGGAAGTCACCGCTTTAGAGTGGTAGAAATACGCACTAGAACTAAACGGTTTAGCTCTACTTTCGTGTGCCGAGCGGTTAAAAACTGGAACTCGCTACCATCCCACGTGTTTCCTTCCTATTATGATCCCGGGTCCTTTAAGAGGGGTGTGAAAAAGCATCTCACAAAGCCGCCATAGTCTGGGTCAGCATCGCCATACTTCCTGCATCGCGGGAGGTGTGGTGGCCCCCACTCTTGGATTCCATTCATGCTTACCATCAGGCAGAGTGGAGTCACATTGGTAGGCAACAAATAAAAAAACAAAAAAAAAAAACATACAACAGCGCCATCTACTGAAGAAACACTGAACTACGATGATACACGTAAAGATCTATACGGAGTATTTACCAATCCTGAACCGCTATAGTAAAAATATTTGCGGATCACACAAGCATTTGGTGCGACCCGCGAATCGAACCCGAGACCTCTTGATCAGTAGTCGCATACGCTAACTACTAGACCAAAGTACACTTACAGTTTTAAATCAATGGTGCCCTTCGCTTTCTTTTTCCAGGAGCTAAGTGTAGCTCAAGGAGTCCAGAACGCCCGCTGTCTTCTACTCCTGGGTGACTCAGTGACCACCGACCACATCTCTCCAGCCGGGTCCATCGCGAGGAATTCTCCAGCGGCGAGATATCTGGCGGCTAGAGGGTAAGGCTTGTAGCAGGATAGACACTGGTACTTGAGGAATAGTGGCTACCGACGTCCATTACATAGTTCTGAAAATGTAATTTAATCTGTTCGGTGGCGCAGTAGTAGCGTATGCGGCTGCTTACAAGGGGTCTCGGGTTCGATACCCGAGTTACGAAAGTTAAATGTTCCATTACTAATTTTTTTTCTAGATTTTTTGAGACAGCCGTTAAGCTTTTAGAGAGGGGAGACGCCCTGGTTTTACAAAATAGTGCCTTTTAAAGTGGGATTTCTCGCAAACAGATACCTAAATAAAAAAATCGTCTTAGAAACCCTTTATTGTTTTTAAATGACCTATCTAATGATACCCCACACGATGGGGTAGCCGCGAGATTAATAATCATCTCCACTTTACGTGTAGGGGAGGTACCCCAAATAATAATATTTTTCATAATTTTATTGTAGCACTTTGTCGACGTAATTACAACACATATTCATGCAAAGTTTCATCTTTCTAGCACTTAGCGTTTGGACGGTAAGTCGAGGACGAACGGACTTGACGAAACTGTAAGGGTTCCAAGTCATGAACTACGGAACCCCAAAAGACTAACAGCTTATAATTGATGCTGATGTGGTGTTGTTCCAGTTTGACCCCACGAGAGTTCAACTCGTACGGGTCCAGGCGTGGGAATGACGCGATCATGTCCAGAGGAACCTTCGCCAACATCAGGCTGGTGAACAAGATGGCACCGACACCAGGCCCTAAGACCACGCACCATCCCAGCGGTGATGTTATGGACATATTCGATGCTGCTGATAGGTATGTATTAGGTTAAGTTATCATAGCATCTAGTGCTAGTGGTTTAAGCGGTCGCCACGCCGCTTCCTACTGCGTTAAGTGTCGTGGGCTCTGTGGACGAACGGGTGTCGTGTTCCTCCATCACAAAGGGAGGATCCTCCGACCAGGCGAGGTGATCATGCCTGGTGGGCCACTGCCCAACAGTTGATGTTGGGATGTTGTTTATATGCTAATCGGCGCGAGAATGTCTCTTTCGCGATTCAGGATTAGTAGTTACTCAGTATAGTTCATTCCGTGTTTACTTCGTAGTTCAGTGTTTCTTCGCTAGATGGCGCTGTTTTATGTTTACGTCGCGCTGTATGTGGAAGTCGCCACAGTTCAAATCCCACAAGGGACCACTCTTTGTGTGGTTCATAAATTGTTGTTCTGAGTCTGTGTGTTCTTTGTGTCCGTTTCATGTATGTTTTTAAAGTCCCCCATGATACAGGATTCATATTCCTAAAGCGGGAGTTGTATTAAATAAAAAATCTATCGACAATACACTAGCACAGAACTATACACTTTATTATTTAATGCTTAAGGTCGGAAATAGATTGTAACAAGTTGATCTGGGGGCCGGGTAGTGCCTCCGTCAAGTCAAAAATCATCATTTTTGTATCAACTTAAGCAATTTAATTATTTATTCATGTAGTATTTTTTTTTCTTTGATATCAATTTCTGTTTACAAAACAATATACACTGTCTTTTTACCAACATAAATTCTAACAATATTATTGCCAAACAATATAATTATCCTATTATCCGAAAGACAATGACAACTAAACAGAGAACATAATAGTAATATAAGCATATCTATGGAATAAAAAAACGAAATAAAAAAGAAGAAAAATCTAGAATGACTGTGTTGTCAAGGCAACGGATAACAGCCGGTGGTGGCAGCACGCATACGCAAGGAGACGCCACATCCTTGTCGCACTGCAGTTACAATCATATTCTCTGTCCTTTTTCAGGGTGTTAGGTTTTTTCGTTACGAAATTTCTTGATTCGATCGCCGCGCTCAAAGCCCGCGATAAAAGCTATGCTATAGCTTAAAAACCATTTATGCAATTGTCTTTAATTTTTTTTTTCCTTTTTTTTACAGGTACGCGTCTGAAAACGTCCCACTGATAGCCGTAGTGGGCAAGGACTACGGGTCAGGATCGAGTCGCGACTGGGCTGCTAAGGGCCCTTACTTATTAGTGAGTGTTATACCACAGAATACATAATAGTACCAGCACAGAAGACTCACTCCGAAAAGTAAATTAAAGTTATAGATACCCTCGGTGTCAAAAGATTAAGTTCAATTCAGATCGCACAGCGCCGAATCACTACGATTATATTTACCTACAGTTGCGTCTCTTTCTATCGTGTAACTCTTAACTGTTCTGACGATGTCTGTTCGACCGGCGTGTCTGACCCGGCAGGCAGCCGGCCGACTATACCTAAACTGCGGAGTGACACCCCCCTGGTTATACCACGCAGGTAGGGAAATAGCATCCATCATTTTAACATAGCTAGCTAGCTTACTGACATGACTGCCTTGTTGGTCTAGTGGTTAGCGTATGCGAGTGCTGATTAAGACGTCTCGGGTTCGATTCCCGGGTTGGTACAAATGTTTATATGATCTGTAGATCTTGTTTCGGAGTCTGTGTATTGTCTATGTATAATATAATAAATAAATATTTCGGACATCTGACTCACAGCATCATCTAGTCCCAAACTAAGCAGAGCTTGTGTTATGGGTACTAAACAACTGATATAAATACATAAATATACTTTTTTTTTGTAAATTCATACACATTATATATAGAAAATACCCAGACTCCGAAACAAATATTTGTGAATCGCTCAAATAATATTTGATCCGATCCGGGAATCGAACCAGAGACCTCTTGATCGGCAGCCGCATACGCTAACCACTAGACCAACAAGACAGTCAAAAATATGTATGTATTTACAAAAAAGTATGTTTATGTATTTATATCAGTTGTTTAGTACCCATAATACAAGCTCTGCTTAGTTTGGGACTAGATGGCGTTGTTTGTAAGATGGTCGAAATATTCATTATTATTATAATTGTGAATTGTGAATTATTTTTCCTTTCAGGGTATAAAAGCAGTGATAGCGGAGTCGTTTGAACGCATTCACCGATCGAACCTGGTCGGTATGGGCATCATCCCTCTCCAGTTCCTCGCAGGGGAGAACGCTGATACCGTCGGCCTGAACGGCAGCGAGAAGTTCACCATCAACTTACCTGAACAACTTAACCCTGGAGATATCATTAGTGTTCAGGTAAAAGTTTTAACTAATTTTTTTTTCAAAACAACTCCATTAGGAATATAAATCCTGGGTGATTTTACAAAAGTACATAAAAAGGACACACAGACAGAACAATAATTTGTTAATTATACAAAGTGTTGGTCAACATGGGATTTGAGCCGACACTTCAAATTCACAACACTTCACGGAATAAGAATACAGAGTGTCACCACCCCTATTTATCCCGCGGGTGTCGTAAAAGGCGACTAAGGGATAAACTACGCAAGACAACATCAATACAAAGAGAAGGAAAACTTGAAACCAACCCTATACCAACCCGTCTGGCCAGCGTGGTATAGTAGGCCAAAACCTCCGTTCTAAGGAGAGACCTATGTCCAGCAGTGGACTGTTAAAGGCTGTTGATGATGATGATGACGACACTTGGCGCAGTAGAATATGGCGTGTCGACTACTTAAACCACTAAGCCAACAGTGCAGTCGTATTGTAAGAGTATGCTATGAGAAAGACTTACTTGTACTAAAGGCACTAAACAAAGGATACAAATACATATATATATTTTTTGTAAATACAAACATATTATATACAACTGCCTCAACTGTTGTTGTGGATAGCGTATGCGACTGCTAATCAAGAGGTCTCGGGTTCAAATCCCGGATCGGGCCAAAAAAGTGTTTTTGGATTTTCCTAATAGCAGATTGAAATTCCTAATAGCAGATTTTGGAAGTTAGGTGGTGATTCACGCCCGTGCCTCTGAGAGCACGTAAAGCCGTCGGTCCCGGTTGTCATGAACATCTATGGCAATCGTTATTGGGAAGTCAGTGCCCTCAAATTTACTGACAACTAGTCTAATCTTCGAATTTCAGTTCTCCCTTAGGGTTGCGGAGGTCCGATGCCAGTCGCTCCGTGGAGAAACTGATATTCAGGTAAAACCGGTTGAACTAGTAGCTGACCACAAATGATATTGGAAATAAGGCTAGGAAGATAAAAAAAATAGAAAACACCCAAACTCAGAAAAAAATTTTTTCAGAGTTTGGGTGTCTTCTATTTTTTTTTTCCGTTTGTCCCGATCCGGGATTAGAATCCAGACCTGAAGCACCGCCACCGCTTCACCAGCGAGACAATCAAATAATCGTTCTGTATATTTTGCCCACAGGTGGACAACGGCAAATCATTCCAAGTGAAAGTCCGTTTCGACACTGAAGTGGACTTAACATATTTCCGTAACGGCGGTATCTTGAACTATATGATCAGAAAGATGCTCTAAGATTCTTCTTCTTACTTCTTCCTTAGGTGTAACTCTTTGTAAGAACTATTTTACAAAGTTATCGAGGTTTTTTTATGTATTTATTATTAGATATTGAATAATAGTAAGATTAGTGTGGATAAGACTGTTATGCCGGGATTCGGGATTAGATATCGATTTAGGTTCGGTTTTGTTTACAATGTTTTGCTTTCGAATTTAATTTGCTCTCAGGTTTACGGAGGTACGATTCGAAAATTATATTATTGTAATCAAAAACTAAATTATTTATTTAAAATAAAACTAATTTAATCTTACACAGAACCTGAAACTGAGTTTATTTAGCTCTAAACATAATCACAATATAAAAGCTAGTTTAACAACAATACATTACGTGATACATTACACAGAGAGTACAGAGAGTACCTAACCGCACACCACGAGGTCCCGAGCCGAAAGAGACCAAGCTTCACGATGCTGCTCAATTTATAGTCTCGTTTGAATGACGTCACACAACGTGAAGTTAGGTATAGAACATAGGCGGACTTTACTCGATCTTGTTACTGCTTACATTATTTTGTAGCATAGGAGTGAAGAAACAGACGTATTAGCTGAAGTCAAAGGCTACTGCCGTCCAAGGACAATTTAAAAAAATGCAGATCGTGAGAGCGAGAGATGTATTTTAAATTATATAAAGTATGTATTATGTAAGCACCGTAAATACTTTTATATGCATTTAGTTAACAACTTTTAACTTGATAATAGAAACAGACACTTCAACACGTATTGGTATAGCTAACATTGATAATTTTTTTTTTTTTTTTTTTTTTTTTATTATCTCCGCCTACCAATAACAATTAGCTAACATTGATACTCAGAATACCGGTATTATTATGTCTTATCCATATTATTATTACTCAAAACTAATAATATTAAATCTATGGCCTAGTGTTAAAAATTAAATCTTTTTTTTTATCAAAACATTGGACCATAGATATTATTTGTTTCTGAATTTATTATATTTGATATTATTTACTTGGTTCTATAAAATCATAGATTTATTATTTAAATGGGTTCTCGGTTAAGTTAAGGACTTTGATATTAAAAATATTCACCGGTGTGGTGACGGATCAAGAATACAGAGTGTCACCACCCCTATTCATCCCGTGAGGGTCGTAAGAGCCTACTAAGAAGCAAACTACCAGGCCAACAGCATTGAAAAGAGAAGGAAAACTCGACACAAACCCTATACCAACCCAACTGGACAGCAGGACAGGCCTATGTCCAGCAGAGTACTGTCAAGGAGCAGTTCATATTGAAAATGAATTGACCAGCTCCTCGAAGGGTAAAAGTAGATATGATGTCCAACTCTCCCTCTCCTATTTGAGGGATGGTTACTAAAGAGTGGCATCCCTCTAATGACTCCTGAGTTGCAGAAGTCTACGGGGATGGTAACCGCTTACCATTAGGTAAATCGTTAAAAATATACTTCAATATACAAATTAAATAATATATGTAATGTATTTGTAATCATGGTGTAGTTTTAAGAATAAATAAATTTGTTACATTTTGTTTTTTATTGTTTTATTTATAGTTGGCTAACTGCCTCGTTGGTCTAGTGGATAGCGTATGTCACTGCTTATCAAGAGGTCTCGGGTTCAAATCCCGTGTTGGGCCAAAAAGTGTTTTATTTGGGTTTTTCTTAGGAAAGTCGTAATAGCAGCCCGGAGTTTGGAAGTTTGGCGGTGATTTACACCCGTGCGTCGGTGAGCACGTAAAGCCTTCGGTCCCAGCTGTCATGAACAACTATGGCAATCGTTATTGGGAAGTCAGTGCCCTCAAATATACTGACAACTAATTCAACCTTCGAATTTCAGTTCTCCTCTAGGGTTGCGGATGGATGTCAGTCGCTCATTGGAAAAACTGATATTCAGGTAAAACCGGTTGAACTAGTAGCCGACCACAAATAATATTGGAAATAAGGCTAGGAAGATAAAAAAATAGAAAACACCCAAACTCAGAAAAAAAAAATTTCAGAGTTTGGGTGTCTTCTATTTTTTTTTCCATTTGTCCCGACCCGGGATTAGAATCCAGACCTGAAGCACAGCAGACGCCTACGCCACCACTGCACCAGCGAGACATCAAATAATCGTTCTGTATATTTTGCCCACAGGTGGACAACGGCAAATCATTCCAAGTGAAAGTCCGTTTCGACACTGAAGTGGACTTAACATATTTCCGTAACGGCGGTATCTTGAACTATATGATCAGAAAGATGCTCTAAGATTCTTCTTCTTAGTTCTTCCTTAGGTGTAACTCTTTGTAAGAACTATTTTACAAAGTTATCGAGGTTTTTTTATGTATTTATTAATAGATATTGAATAATAGTGAGGTTAGTGTGGATAAGACTGTTATGCCGGGATTCGGGAATAGATAACGATTTAGGTACGGTTTTGTTTACAATGTCTTGCTTTCGAATTTAATTTGCTCTCAGGGTTGCGGAGGTTTGATGCGAAAATTATATTATGGTAATCAAAAACTAAATTATTTATTTAAAATAAAACAATTTAATCTTACACAGAACCTGAAACTGAGTTTATTTAGCTCTAAACATAATCACAATATAAAAGCTAGTTTATCAACAATACATTACGTGATACATTACGCAGAGAGTACACAGAGAGTACTTAACCGCACACCACGAGGTCCCGAGCCGAAAGAGACCAAGCTTCACGATGCTGCTCAATTTATAGTCTCGTTTGAATGACGTCACACAACGTGAAGTTAGGTATAGAACATCGGCGGACTTCACTCGATCTTGTTACTGCTTACATTATTTTATAGCATAGGAGTGAAGACAGCATAGACAGACGGATTAGCTGAAGTCAAAGGCTACTGCCGTCCAAGGACAATTTAAAAAAATGCAGATCGTGAGAGCGAGAGATGTATTTTAAATTATATAAAGTATGTATTATGTAAGCACCGTAAATACTTTTATATGCATTTAGTTAACAACTTTTAACTTGATAATAGAAACAGACACTTCAACATGTATTGTTATAGAATAGAATAGAATAGAATAATCTTTATTGTACACCATTTCATTCAGTTTACATTTAGGAGTCCATCTAAAGTATGACCATGTACATATGGCGGCCTTATCGCTAAAAAGCAATTTCTTACAGGCAACCTTGGGATGGAAAAAATAGACTGATAAAGAACGAATTCACTGGCAGTTTTTGGTGCGAAAAGTAAACAAAAAAAAAAATGCATACACACACACACGCACACACACACACACACACATTCTATCCCCCTTCCCACACACACACTAAACCACATATACATTTATAATAGAATTCCAATCAGTATAAGAGTAAATTACAAAGATAGATTGATTGTAATACACATTAATACAAGTAAATAAATCCATATATAGATAGTTATACATCACATATAAATACAATATTTACATTATCATTACAAACAAAAATAATAGGATAGAATAAAGTGGATTAAGATGACAGGTAGTGTTCTTTCACTAGTTTTTTGAAAGAAGGTAAAGATTTGGCATGCCTTATAGCCATTGGCAATGCATTCCAAAGTCGGACAGCCTGTACAGTAAACGACTTGTCATAGAACCTTGTGCAGTGAGTTGGTACTGTCAGTTCCAGAGTTTCAGATGACCTCAAGGATCTCGAATGTGTGTCACTGAGGAAAACAAAGCGTTCCTTTAAATAAGTTGGAGTACACGGGTGAAATAGAATACCATAAAGTATGGAAAGAATATGAGCATTCCGTCGAAGGCGAATTGGGAGCCACTTAAGCTGGTTGCGGTATTCAGAAATATGATCATACTTGCGGAGTCCAAATATGAATCTAATGCAAAAGTTTTGAAGGCGCTCAAGTTTATCAAGTTGCTCCTCCGTGATATCAAGATAGCTGACATCAGCATAGTCGAGTATGGGGAGAAGGAGGGATTGTGCAAGTTCGATTTTAGTAGCCGTTGGAAGAAAGTTGCGTAATCTTCGTAAGGAACCCGCCGATGCAAACAGTTTTCGACTGACCTCTCGCAATTGAGGACCCCATGTTAATGTGTTGTCGATATTAATCCCCAGATTTTTTACAGAGCTACTGATTGTTAATGTTGTACCGTTGAACGATTTATTCGGTAGTTGAGTCCAGTCTATCCTCGATATCATCCTTGGACTGCCTACAACAATAAGTTGGGTCTTAGATGGATTCACCACAACTCCGTATTGCTCACTCCATTGACAGACGCGCGCCAGATCTTGACTAATAGATGAAAAGGCTTCTGATAATTTGTGTAACGGTGCTTGAGTGTAAATTTGAAAGTCGTCTGCATAAAGGTGGTAGGATGAGGTTAATGACTTAGAGATGGAGTTTATAAATATAGTGAAAAGTAAAGGAGATAAAACGCCACCCTGTGGTACCCCAGCAGACGTTTCACACCAAGAAGATAAAGATTCTTTCAGGCGCACCCGCTGCTTTCGTCCAAACAGGTAACTTTGAAACCAATCAATTACTGTTGGAGATATGTTGATCGAACGCAATACGCCCAATAGTATGTGGAAATCTACGCTATTAAAAGCATTGCTAAAGTCAAGCAAGGAAAGAACTGTAAGATTTCCATTCTCCATACCTAGCCTGATGTCGTCAGTAACATTGATCAACGCACTTACCGTACTATGACCCGCACGAAAACCTGATTGGAAAGGATTTAGGAGTTGGTTTCTATTTAGGAATGAATTTAATTGGGTGTGCACAAGGCGTTCTAGGACTTTTGAAAGAAAGGGCAAAATGGAAATGGGACGATACTCAGAGAAGGATTTAGGATTGTTATTGTTAGCTAACATTGACACTCAGAATACCGGTATTATTATGTCTTATCCATATTATTATTACTCAATACTATTAATATTAAATCTATGGCCTAGTGTTAAAAATTAAATCTTTTTTTTTTATCAAAACATTGGACCATAGATATTATTTGTTTCTGAATTTATTATATTTGATATTATTTACTTGGTTCTATAAAATCATAGATTTGTTATTTAAATGGGTTCTCGGTTAAGTTAAGGACTTTGATATTAAAAATATTCACCGGTGTGGTGACGGATCAAGAATACAGAGTGTCACCACACCTATTCATCCCGTGAGGGTCGTAAGAGCCTACTAAGAAGCAAACTACCAGGACAACAGCATTGAAAAGAGAAGGAATTCTTGACACCAACCCATCTGGACAGCAGGACAGGCCTATATCCAGCAGTGTACTGTCAAGGAGCAATTCATATTGAAAATGAATTGACCAGCTCCTCGAAGGGTAAAAGTAGATATGATGTCCAACTCTCCCTCTCCTATTTTAGGGGTGGTTACTAAAGAGTGGCATCGTTCTAATCCTGAGTTGCAAAATTCTACGGGGATGGCAACCGCTTACCATTAGGTAAATCGTTAAAAATATACTTCAATATAATAATTAGTTTATGTATGTAATGTATTTGTAATCATGGTGTAGTTTTAAGAATAAATAAATTTGTTATTTTGTTTTTTATTGTTTTATTTATAGTTGTCTAACTGCCTCGTTGGTCTAGTGGGTAGCGTATGCGACTGCGAATCAAGAGGTCTCGGGTTCAAATCCCGGGTTGGGCCAAAAAGGGTTTTATTTGGGTTTTTCTTAGGAAATTCCTGATAGCAGCCCGGAGTTTGGAAGTTTAGCGGTGATTCACACCCGTGCGTCGGAGAGCACGTAAGCTGTCGGTCCTGGTTGTCATTAGCATCTCTGACAATCGTTATTGGGAAGCCAGTGCCCTCAAATTTACTTACAACTATTTCAACCCTACTAGAATTTCAGTTCTCCCTTAGGGTTGCGGAGGTCCGATGTCAGTCGCTCCGTGGAAAATCTGATATTCAGGTAAACCGGTTGAACTAGTAGCCGACCTCAAATAATATTTGGAATAAGACTAGGAAGAAGGTTTATAGTTGGCTATAAGCCAAGCTGCCCTCGTTAAACAACGACGACGTAAGTAGGTACCTGAATGGGTGATCGCTGGTAGCACGAAGGTCTCTATGAGGGTCTCCGTGATTTGGAGGTCACATTTAGCAGACAGGCTTGTGCGTGTGGTGACGGATTAAGAATACAGAGTGTCACCACCCCTATTCATCCCGCGGGTGTCGTAAAAGGCGACTAAGGGATAAACTACGCGAGACAACATCAATGCAAAGAGAAGGAAAACTTGAAACCAACCCTATACCAACCCGTCTAGCCAGCGTAGTATAGTAGGCCAAAACCTCCTTTCCAAGGAGAGGCCTATGTCCAGCAGTGGACTGTTAAAGGCTGTTGATGATGATGTTTAAACGGTCCCGGTTGTTATCATAGAATAACAGTCGAGAAGCATAGTTGGATGCCTTCGGGCGGCTTAAAAGCATACAACGGCAAGATTATGTAGCCGCAACGCGTCTTACCAGTCCCCAACCCTCACTTGGCCAGCGTGGGACGTATGGCCTCAAACCTCTCCTTTTTTTCTTTGTTTCTCCATGCGGAAAACCATTATATTATCTACCAGTTGATGATTATGTCGGACTTGAACCGACCAAAACCGCACACCGTCTCAAGTACCAATGGCCGGGGAACCAGGTGTACCCTAGAAAGGAAATCCCTGGAACCTCGGCGTACCTCGGGCCATCTACCTACGACTTGTAAATGACCCTCTTCATAGTAATAGCGCATGGTGCATCCTCCCCGGCCTGCTTCTGCTGGGATGACAGATGGCTTCGCCTGCATCCCCCAGGCTAGTGCTCATGAGTCTCAACCCTCTCCTGACTAGAGCCCAGCAGTGAGAAGTTAAGGGTTGCTGATGAAATATACAAAGTTACCTTTTGGTTCGATACTTGCAGCTTACACTATTAGTATTTTAAAGTTATTGAAACAAATAAAACTACAGTAGTTATAACTTAAAAACAATTATATTTACATATTTATAACATCACAACTTATTATAAGAGTCGCTGAAGAAAACGTTTGAAAAACTTTAACCCACCTACTTAAAAACTTTTGATTTAAAGGCGCTACACACGGCTAAGATGCTTTATTATTTTATCTTAGGGCTCATTCACACGAATGGCATGTTGTCGACGACAGCTGTCGACGCGTCGACGGCAGCCGTCGTCAGTTCACATAGTATAGGAGTTTACAGAATGGATTTCGAGGAAGAAACACTGTTATTGCTTTTACTTCGTCGAAGCCGGCAAAAACGAAAAATAAAAACGCGTTCAATAAGGATTATTAAAATCACTGATAACTTCTTCACATGCCGCCATCCATGCTCTGTTTTTTATTGTTTTATTAGTGTATTATTTCAATTTTATAATTTTGAAATATAATTCCAAGCATTTTTCTTGATAACCACAATTCAACATCAATTTCGTCGTTTCGGTGTACAATAAAGTACCTAATTTATTATTATTATCATTCGTTACCAGAAATCATTTTACATATTTCCGACGCCTGCGCACTCTTGAACTATATGCAATCGACTGACAAAATGGCGGACGCGGCACGCTACAATTGCAATGTCGCTTTATGTCGACGGCTGCCGTTGACAACATGCCGTTCGTGTGTATGAGCCCTTAAGATTTTCAATTAATATAATATATTAGGCCATTTATGTATAAAATATTATATTATCTTAGCCGTCTGTAGCACCCTTTATAGCTTATGCCACCCTTACGAATCTGTTGAGTATCAATCCGGAGGCCCAATCATCGGCCTCCGGAGGCCGAGAAAATGATGCAGAACTGTATTGCCTACCCTCACATTGAGAATGGTGACCCCTACTCCTGAATTCTATTCAGGCAGAGTAGTCACTTTGACAGGCTTAAATATATGTAAAAAAAGATAACCTGCACGGTTCTTAGTTGGGAACCGACCTCTCAAAATTTCGGGTATTTCGCTCAGTCCTTGTGGACCCAATGGATTCCTAGAACTGACTGTACACTAAAACTAAACGTTCTAAAAACCTAAGCCATTTTCCCAACAAGTTGATAACTACACACAAAGGTTCTTATTTGCTGTGGCACTAATCTAATAGCTGCCGCCGAATTAGCTTTATCATCCTGCTTTACAACATCCTCAGCAAACTCTATATTACTAAAATCACCGTAAAAATCATTAAATTTCTTCACAAATTTATCTTTATGCCATTCCATCTTATAATATTTCGAACGCAAAATATTCGTACCCAACATCGTCTCATCACAATTTCTTATCAAATAGTCTTTAAAGAGATCTAATATATTAACAATTTTGACTCCATTTTTGACCACATCGTCTGCTTCTAAGTAATTTTCCAGACGAATCAAAAGTTTTTCGTTCCATTTCTCAAAAGATAGTATATGCACGCCTATAGGTAATTTCTTGTTCAAAGCAGAATATTCGTTTCTGCATTCAGACCAATTTGTAAAACTAATACTAGGGTCGTAGTAAGGATGTGCTGATGTAAATATTTGTGGATGTATTTCCAATTCTTTGGCGAATTTCTTTTCAAAAAATTTATTTGGTTTGTAGTCAGCTTTTGATAGATATAGACGATGTTTTCCTCTAATTACAAGATCCGTGTCGGCTGCTGTACTATTTATGCCATTGACAGATCCATTATCATCCGTTGGAAGTCTTCTATGTACCATAATATCGAGGTCTCCTTCATTCAAAGATGTGCAACCTTCACCGCGATCGGGGAAAATTGAAAGTCGGATATTTTTTGCTGTATCTTCCATGTATACTTTTGATGTTATTGGGTAAATGTTAGCTGAAAAAGAAATGAAGATAAATATATTTGAAACCTATTTTCTAATTTTGGATAGTGAAGATAACCATAGGTCGGTATCGAACGGGTGAAATAGAGTTTTTTTATTGTGTAGTGGACTAACGAGTTCATGAGTGACCTCACCTGATGGTAAGCACTGCCGCCTTTTGGACACTTACAACTCAGGAGACAAAAGTGTGCTGTCATCCTTTAAGTTATCATTATCATCATAAATGGCTTCCACATCTTACTACTTTAGATCTCGCCTACTACATCGTCGTTGATCATCAAGAACACGACCAAAGTCATAAAAGTTGGTATATTAGCAACTCTTTATGCCAACTAACTCTTAAAACAAGCCGCGTCAAATGGATTGTTTTCGAACAAAAGTCTTATTAAAACCATTCAGTTAAAAACCAACATCCCACCCGCACTCGGCCATCGTGGGGACGTATAGCCTTAACGTCTAAAGCCCAGCATTGGGACATTATGGGTTGTTGATGATGATAATGAGTTTAAAAAAATGTAAACCTAACAAACTCACCTGATAAATCTCCAGTATCCACCAGGTGATATGTATACCTCTTATTCTTTATCCTTTTTATTGTCTGTCGTCCATTACTATCTGTATAAAATACACCGTTATTCTGCAAATCTGTGGAATATCTTATGAAAACTTCTTTGCCACCTTTATCATCTACTGGAATCGGCCCAACACGCCAATCAATTTCTACGTAGGGTAGCTCTTTATACAGCCTTAATGCAAGTCCCGCGTAAGACGAGTACTCCAAGTGGACCTCTTCAACCATATTAGATTTTACGACAGCTAAAATCGGATGCTTTGATACGAACTCCGGATTTGGATCCATAGCTTTGAAGATATAGTCATCAGATTTTTTCTCGTCAGAAAAGTAGTACATCATATTTATGTCTAGATTTATGGCCACTCCGTTTGATAATAATATACTTGAGATCCTGTTGACGTCGCGATTTACTTCGATTTTTATGTACTGGAATAGAAAACCGTGGATTTAATAAAACGTGCCCTTTAAGCGGGGCCACTATTATTAAAAACAAATAATTCAATTTTCACTCGACTGCAAGTGCAAAAGAAGGTTATGTTTTCCTAGTATAGCACGTATATATATTTCGTTGGCATTTCTGTAGCCTAAATTGTTTGATAGATGTTGGCATTAGAGGTGGTGCTAGATTTGTCTTAATTGAGGAAGTGAAAAGTATATGAAAGATAAAGTCGCTCCAGCTATATAAAGTTAAAGCATCTATCTGCTACTAGACATGAGTTCCTCATAATTTTTTTTGAAATTTGGGTGTTTTCTATGTGTAATATGTATGTATTTACAAAAAAAATGTATGTTCATGTATTTATATCAGTTGTCTAAACTCGTAATACAAGCTCTGCTTAGTTTGGGACTAATGTAAGATGTCCGAAATATTTATTTTACCACGTTGTCCAGAAGGTTTAGTTGTTCGTGTCAAGTTTTCCTTCGCTTTGCAGTGCAGTTGTCTTAGGGCCACTGCACACTAGCTACTTTTAGCATCGGCGATCGGCAACTAGTCGCTTTTTAGAAGCTAAATACGGCCACCGAACGCTCTACACCGCACACTTAAAAAAGCCAAACGCGGAGATTGAGTCGCTTTTTAGAAGCGCGACACAGCAGCTGAACGTTACTCTCCGCACACATTCGGATGCCGGTAGCATCGATTTGGCATCTGAGCAGTCGCTGAAACGCGCGTTTCCGATACCGCGATCGAACGCAGGAAGTTGCTAAAACGCGATGCAGCATCGATGCAGTCGCCAAATCGCCGTTCGCCGATGCTAAAAGTAGCTAGTGTGCTGTGGCCTTTATGTAGCTTACTTCCTTAGTCTGCTCTTACGACACCTTCCCATATTCTTAATCCGTCACCACACGGACAAATTACTTACTTCATTTTTAATATAATTATGCGAAGTTTGAACGCTGTGGTATCCAGTTCCTTCCAACTCTCTGAATATCAGCTCCTGTTCCCATGTTACTTCTCCTATATTCTCTTCATCATCGATCATGTTGTGACTTACTTCATTAAAATAATCAGCTGCCGTTTGAGCACTAGTAGCTTCAAGGGGTGTGATGGTAGGGGTGGTAGTTGCGGTGTCAGTGGCAATTTTTTCAGTTGAGCTTATGGTGGGTAGTTCTGTGTGTGTTGGAGTAGGAGACCTGGTGGATAAAGACCTGAAGTATGGATGACGTGGCCTAAAAAAGCAGAAATTATACTTTATGAGGAATCGCTAGTAAATCCTGCTGGATAATGATTCTCACATTGCTATGGTACGATGATAATTTTCTCTTAGCCGATTTCAGCTTTTCTCAATGGAGACCAGACAACTACGCAGGATATAGTATAGCACCTACACAAGTGTATACTCAAACAAAATTTTAGGTTATGTGAAAAAAGTGTAAATGCAAAAGATGTAGATCTTTTTATTACCTACAACTTTGCCATTGAACTTTTTTCCATAGGACTTGTAGTTTTGCCGGAAATCGAGATAAGCTATTTTTTCCCTTAAACCCCCCCCCCCCCTCTCCCCCTTCCCGACCACAGATCGCCCGTAATTTATTTTTCCTTTAATTTTTGTACTATTCTCCTCCTTTCACAATGGGTTTCATCGTACTATAATTTATGTTCACTTTTTGTTATTTTAAGAGGCTTCTACCCTGGTCTATTCTATGTAGTTTACTTACTTAGTCGGCTGTCACGTGTGGCGACGTCTACATACAGCGAAAACATATAACAATGCCATCTACCGAAGAAACACGGAATGAACTATGAATACGGAGTAACTACTAATCCTGAATCTCGATAGAGAAATTCCCAACATCAACCGTTGGGCAGTGGCCTGCCAGGCATGATCACCTCGCCTTGTTGGAAGGTCCTCCGTTTGTCCCTACCTGTTCCTCCACATCACGACATCCAATATCGGTGTCCCTCGATCTATCACCATACAGACGCTAGTTTACTCACGTGAATGTATCAGCCGAAGTGTCACTACGATGATATTCTCCCATTTCACCTTTTAGTTTAGGAGCTTCGGTTACTTTGTATGTGTCATTGGTTTTAGTTCTCGGTGTCAAAACGTAGTCAAAACTCTTTTGTGAATTTTCTTGTCCCTGAAAGTAGTGAATAGAGTTAAATTTTTAATAATTCAATTGAATGTCATCCCGTCGGTGTCGTATGGCGGCTTAGTAAGATGCTTTTTAGATTGGTATTTTGTATTGGAATAGTACCTACTGTTCTAGTATCTTTTTATTTAGCATCATAACAATAGAATTTAAGTTTTTGTAAAAAATACTGTTGCGTGGTAGATGTCGATTTGAAAACATTACGTTAATTTGACAAGTGAGGAAATTTCATACTGTACTTTTTAATGTATTAAGTATATCTTATCTTATAGCGAAATATTTTATTATTTATATATGTATCAATTACTCGGTGGTCTCGAGGTTAGCGTATGCGGCTGCTGATCAAGTGCTCTCGGGTTCTCCCGGGTCGGACCAAATATTATTTGTGTGATTCACAAATATTTGTTTCGGAGTCTGGGTGTTTTCTATGTATAATGTGTATGTATTTACAAAAAAAATATGTATTTATATCAGTTGTCTAGTACCCATAACACAAGCTCTGCATAGCTTGGGACTAGATGATGTTGTGTGTCAGATGTCCAAAATATTTATTTATTTATTATTTTAATTATAATGGTGTGATGCAGAAACTATTAATTACTAAGTAGTTCGGCTTGGTTTCTATAGATGGCGCTAGGAAGTCACACCTACCGCCATCTAGTTATTTACTATCGAATCTGAACAAAATTTGACAGTACCTTTGACACATTAGCAAATTCTATAATTGTGGGTTTATGAGTCAAATCATCTAAATAATAGTCATCATCATATTGTGTGATCAGGTTATCATCTGAAGCCTTCACGCTGTGCGACTGACGCGTCAGGAACTTCCTCTTTTTACTCTTCGTCATTTTCTTAATGATCTCTCTCTTTGTTCTAGAACCTTCTATTTCTAAATAGTAAGATCGGAACCCCATCGGTGGGATCTTCTCCGCTATGAAGACCATTTCATCGTATAAAGCTGGAGAGTGACTCGGTAGAGTTCGTTCTGGAATTTCTTTGGCGAATTCTGGTATTGTTATAATGGAATGTTCAATTTTATCACCTGCAAATTCAGTCTTTTATATCTATAGATAGTCAAAATCAATCAAAATCGATCCAGCCGTTCCAGACATAGGCCGCAATTGCTGTTTGATGTTATTATCGTTTATCCCTACTAATATTATAAATGCGAAAGTAATTTGTCAGTCTGTTTGTCTGTTCGGCTTTCACGGCAAAACTACTGAACCGATTTAAATGAAATTTGGTAATCAGATAGATTAGTGCCTTTTTTTTATTTTTTTTACGCGGGGAATGCTTCCATACCCTTCGTGTGGTAAACGAAAGGCGTGTGTGGGACTCCCGGAGGAATCGGTTTACCCACTAAACCCCGCGGCGGCCTACCTCGGCAGTTGGGAGGAACACCAGGAACGCATCAGCGGCTTCTGGAGTCCCCCCTGCCTTACCTGAGGTACATCCCGGGGTGATTATTCTCACCCCCAAGGCAGGACGCTGTCAGGCCTCTCACCACTCCACGCAATAAGAGGCGCAACACCGAAACAGAAACAGTAGTAGTTCATAAATATAGTAGTAGTTCGTAAATAAACATAGATTAGTGCCCGAGAAAGGATATAGGACACTTTTTAGACATACACGCAGGAGAAAGCTAGTACTTTTAAAAATAGGTTCATTAGTTTAGGCGTCGACAGATAGACATTCGCATTTATATGTAACTAGTTTTCGCCTGCGGCTCCACTCCCGTATATGTCGGTTATTACGGTAAAAAGAAGCTTATGTCCTTCCTTGAGTCTAGACAGTTTTGCTGTGAAAGCCGGACAGACAGATAAAGTTACTTTAGTAGATATACAGAGTGTCCCAGAACTCAACGTCAAGCCGAAACGGGGTGACAGGATTGATTGTAACCATCATGAGAAAAATAAAAAAAAAAACTATCCCATGCAGTATGAAAATTATGGGCATTTAGAAAAAACCTAGAAATTTGGTCAAACTGTAACCATTTCTCGGTTATTGTGGTTAATTTTTATTATTTTTGTTCATTTAAACTTTGGAACCGTTACCTAAAATAACATTTCTAGAATCACAGTCAAAAATAATAACACAATTGCCCCAAGTTTCCTAGAATTAAGACTATTTGTTAAACTATGAATTTAATTTTTTTTAAATTTGACAACTTTGAAAGGCCCTCCTTTGAAAAAAATGTACTAGAGTGCCTTAGCAAGATCCATTAAAAGTTGGCGCATTTAATCAGGATTGTAAAATGGTACAATACTTGTTAGTTTTATACTATGAAAAACCAGTAAAAAAATAAAAACCTCAAGTAACCCGATTTTTGCTAACCTATTTTACTCAGTTGAAATTTATTTTATTCGCACAAACTCTTGGTAAATTCTTAATTTTACGGAAAAATTATAAGAGAGATGGATAGTGGACTTTGCCATGAGTGAGCGAGACTAGTGACGCCACTTTTACCAAAATCAACAAAAGTAAGTAACACAATCAATCCTGTCACCCCGTTTCGGCTTGACGTTGAGTTCTGGGACACCCTGTATATTATAGTAAGAAAGTAATGATATTAGTAAAGATTAGTAAGGATTACTAACGGACATTTCAATTTTAATTTATTTGTATATACCTTTATTGTCGTATAAGTTATATTTGACTCTTTGAACTGGTAACCTCACTGGAAGGGTCACTCGCCATGCGAGAGGATTGTAGACCACTATCTGAATAGTAATAATAAAAAGAAATGATTTAGTTTAGTCATTTTTGATACATTGGACACAAAGAATACCTCATCATCTTCCTACCCTCTTCCCAAATTTATTTGGGGTCGGTGCAATGAATTTTCTTCTTCCATTCTTCTCTATTACTCGTCAGTTCACTGTTTATTCCTTTTTTGGCCATATCCCCTTTCACGCAGTCCATCCATTTCTTCTTTGATCGCCATCTACTCCTTTTATACTTAAAACTTTCTTCACTACATTTTGCTGCTCTCTACGCATCACATGTCCATACCAAGATAATCTCTTACTTCTCAACTTTTCATCTAATGGTGCTACTTTCCGGCTTCCTCTAATAAACTCATTCGTCACCTTGTCCATTCTAGTCACACCACACATGCATCTCAACATTCGCATTTCAAAGAATACCCAAAATCAGAACAGCAATTTGTACATCACACATTAATGGGATTTTGATCTATAAAACAGTGCAGTAAGAAGCGATTAAAGACTCTGAAAACGATTATATTACTATTTTCCTCTCCGATCGAAGACTTATTTATAATAATAAAATATAATATTGTAACTAGTTTCAAATATTTAGTAGTTTGTTTTTTGCTTTTAAAAGACAACTCCCGCATTAGGAATATAAATTCCTGTGTCGGGGGGACTTTACAAACATACATTAAACGTACACAAATAACACCCAGACTCAGAACAACAAATTGTGAATCACACAAAGTGTTATCCTACGTGGGATTTGTACCCACGATACTTGGCGAAGTAGGAAGCGGTGTGGCGACCGCTTAAGCCACTAGGCCAACCGTGTAGTCCACACTACAAAATTTAAGGTCCCTTAGTTCGGACTCGGAACCCTTATGGTTTCGTCATGTCCGTCTGTCCGTCCGTCGTCGGCTTACCGTCCAAACGGTTGAAAGGTCCAAACATGAAAATTGACACGAATGTGTTTCTATTACATCGACAAAGTGCTAAAATAAGTGTCCGAATAATATTTTTATTTGGGGTACCTCCTCTACACGTAAAGTGGGGATGATTTTTCGTGTGAGGTATAATTAGATAGGTCTTTTAAAAACATGAAGAGGTTGCTAACATCATTTTTCGATTTAGGTATCCGTTTGCAAGTTAAGCAGCTGACTAAAAAAATCAGAAAAAAATCATGATAACTGTTTATTTCAGGAGTTATAGTGGCCTAACTTGTGAAATGCACTCGCTTGTATAACTTTGAACAAAAATAAAGAAATACTAAGTAAACATAACACTTATCTATTGGGCACGATTTGCAATCTACCTACCATTATGGGTGACTACGGAACCCTATTCTATGCGTGGCCTGACACGAATGTAATAATTTTATGAAAGGTAGTTTTAATTTCCTAAAATGGCAGCACTCCTCGACCACGTCACTCTTTTGTGACAACTTGTAAAAAATATTATTTAATTATTTAATATTAATTCCGGTGGAAGGATTGAGAGTGGTGGGGTTGGAACAGCGTTTTGATTATTGAGTCAGGAGCTCGATCAGTGGTTCGATATCCTTTGAGGTGATAAGTTGTCTAATGGAAACTGTGCTAGTTGGCCGATATTAAAGAGGAATTATTATTAACTGTGCTGAGAATTGGAGTTTTTCTGATACGCACTTGGCTAATTTTTGTTTATTTCGAGACAACGTTGACCACGTTCATATTATGTATAAAGATAACAACTCGTCTAGGTACTTACGTACGATCTGTTGTTAGAAATGGTCCAGCAGCTGCTTACATTGAACGGGCACATGTAATACGCGGTCTTATCTGATGATCCACGGATTTGGCTGTAAAAAAATACCGATCAAGTTGAGAACCTTCTCTTTTTTGAAGTAAGTTAAAGGGCAGGGCCGGATTTAAAAGTGTGGAGGCCTCGGGGCAACAAAGGAGTGGAGGCCCCTTGGTCCCAAATTATATTCCAAATAAAATTATATGTTTTCCAATTAATTATTTATTGTGAAACCAAGTATAGACTATTTAATTATTTAACGAACATATAAATGTAATCGGAAACAAGAATTATCTAAAATTAAATTTTAGTGTTAACGAACGGAACTTTCCGAGCTGAGAGAATGTAATCATGTTTGTACAAAGTACTGTAGGTAAAGGTACAACGCGAAAAAAAATATGAAAGGAAAAGTTGTTTACTAGAGTATAGTCTTAATATGATTTTTTTTTCCGAATTCTATTGTGGGGGCCCCTCTTTTGTGGAGGCCAGGGGCTGTTGCCCTGGTTGCCCTCCCCTAAATCCGCCCCTGCCGCAGGGCGAAGCTTGTAAAAGGATATGGCTAAAAGTCTTATCTTAAAGTTATCCTATTAGTCTTTTCTCTTTCGAATTTTCACGTTGCCACCTCGTATCTTTGCAGCTCGCGCCGTAATATTCGAAAAATGGCGCTCCAAAACAGATTTATTTAATTTTCATTATTTCGGATCACTAACAAATGATACACATATCATTCATGAATATATAAAAACAATATACATGTTCTATGCTCATTCGGTTATAGGTAATCATGTACGAGGTGGCAAAGCGAAAATATAAATAAAATAGTTGAAATCTATAATATCAGCAATTTTCAAAACTCCCTAAAAAATCCGGTTAACCCCTTTTTTGAGCACCAAATGACCGTACTATAATATCAGGTCATACTCATCAGCTACCTGCCAGTAAAGGTCAAGTCAAAATCGGTCCAACCTTTCCAAAGATTAGTCGGAAATAATGGACAAATGAAAATTTGAAAAATTACCATTTAATAAGTACCAACCCGCACTCGGCCAGCGAGATTACGTGTGGCCTTAACAGCCCCCGCACATTGTGGCGGCCACAAGTTGCGGACGCGTTTCTCCATACATTTTGTATAGCATCAGCGCACACCGAGCGTTTGAGTGGCCGCGTTTTGTCGTTCGACTCGCGCGCACACACGGCTACAGTCGCCGGCTTCTCCCCGCTCCCGCGTTTCAGGTCTAGTCTTGTTGTAAGCGGCGTACTTAATGCACACCTACAAGATGTCTACGGATCCGATTCCTCATTTTGATGTTGATGTTTTTATTTCCGATATCGAAGAGCGTACACCTGAACAACTGCCGCAAGTGGCAGCCACTGAAAGCCGCATCCAGCCACCAGAATAGGTGGCGGCGTGTAGTGGTCTGACTGAACCACTGTTGGTCGCGTTTAGTAGCGGCGACTAGTGGCCCTAATGTGCGGGGGCTCTAACTCTCTCCTCAGTGGCGACGCGAGCCCTTATGTATTTATATCAGTTGTCTAGTCCCCACACTTCAAGCTCTGCTTACTTTGGGATTAGATGGCGTTGTATGTATAATACGAAAATTAAGTCTAGTATGTGCACTCTTACGAGTAAACAACAATTTCGTACAATTCGAATCTAATTTAAAATAAATTAAAATTATTTATTAATGTTTTATTTATGCAGTGTTTTTTTTTCTTTGATACTAATTCAAGTTAACAAAACAATATACACTGTCTTTTTACCAACATACATTCTAACACTATTATTGCCAAACAATACATCATCCTGTTAACCGAAAGACAATGACTACTAAACAGAGAACTTATCAGTAACATGAGTTTATCTATGGAATGAAAACGAAATAAAAAAAGAAAAATCTAGAATGACTGTGTTGTCAAGGCAACGGATAACGGACGGTGGCGGCAGCACCATGCGCCCATGTGCCTATAGAGCACGGAGCCGCCACGTCCTTGTCGCATTGCAGTTACGATCATATCTCAATCCTTATTTATGGTGTTAGGTTTTTTCGTTACGGAATTTCTTGATTCGGTCGCCGCGCTCAAAGCCCGCGATAAAAGCTATACAATAGCTTAAAAAATTAACAGTATTTTAAGATATTACGTGTATTATGACATTTTTGAGACTAAATTAGACAATGTGTATTGACTAATTTAGACTGAAAAATGTTATTTCAAAAATATTTTTAAGCCAAATATACGTAGGTACTTATTAGAAATAATTCTAACAAAAAGGAACCGACTTCAAAGAAAAATTATTGCGAGTACCCAAATCGCGACAATTGTGCCTATGATATTTGAGGAGTTCCCTCGATTTCCTTGGGATCCCAACATCAGATCCCGATATAGTGACGATGGGACCACCTGTAAGCTACGCCCATAAAAAAAATATTGCGACGAATTGAGAACCTCCTCCTTCTTTTGAAGTCGGTTAGAAATGTGCGAAATGTTTATCTAATATATAAAATTCTCGTGTCACAATGTTTGTTCCCATACTCCTCCGAAACGGCTTGACCGATCTTTATGAAACTTTATATGCATATTCAGTAGGTCTGAGAATAGGCCAACATCTATTTTTCATACCTTTAAAACGCGAGCGGAGCCTCGGAACTCTAATATATAAAATTCTCGTGTCACAGTTTTCGTTCCCATACTCCTCCGAAACGGGTGGACCGATTTGTCTAAAATTTTGTGTGCATGTCTGGTAGGGTTGAGAATCGGCCAACATCTATCTTTCACACCCGTAGGACGCGAGCGGAGCCGCAGGCATCAGCTAATTTATTTATATAAATCTATAATTTGTTGCTAACACAAAACTACTTACTTAAAAGCTTGACGTATAATATGCATACACAACTCCTTGCCTTTGTGCGCTTTCATGGTGTAATAGGAATTGACATGCTCTTTCATAGCTCCAGTATGGACTGTATGGTCTAAAATAGCGCCTGCAAAAGGAAATTATAATTATCTGTATTTATTACAAAGAAAAATAGAGAATCCCCTAACGAAAACTTTGACTACCTGGTTGGTCTAGTGGTTAGCGTATGCGGCTGCTGAACAAGAGGTCTTGGGTTCGATTCCCGGGTCGGACCAAATATTTGTGTGATCCACTAGTATTTGTTTCGGAGTCTGGGTGTTTTCTATCTATAATATGTGTGTATTTACAAAACAACAGTATGTTTATGTATTTATATCAGTTGTCTAGTACTCTTATTACCTAGATGTTCATGACAACCGGGGCCGTCGGCTTTACGTGTTCTCCGAGGCATGGGCGTGAATTACCGCCAAACTTCCAAACTCCGGGCTGCTATTAGGAATTTCCAAAGAAAAACCCAAAAACACGTTTTGGCCCGATCCGGGATTTTAACCCGAGACCTCCTGATTAGCAGTCGCATACGCTAACCACTAGAGACCAACGAGGCATGTACTTTCTTGTAAATATGTAATATGGTATACAAAAGAGTTTTCTGTCTATATTTCTATCTCCTTTCCTCCTCACTCTGCGAGAGCAGAACCACAAAAAGCACTAACTCCTTTTGGACTCTTGAATGTCTAAGTTGCCTATTTTTTTAAAAACAATAAAAAAATAATGACGCGTCTTACCAGCAATCCACTGAATGTCTTCGAAGTGTTGATCATGGTTCTTCAGGTGGCCAAACATCTGTAGTTGTTTTGCTATCTATAAATACAAAATATAAGAAACCTAAATACATCAAGGTCAAAGTATAAAGCAGGCACCACACTTCGCTATGCGCTATTCGTTATACGGGTTATTCGCGCGCATACGGCGAAGTGAGTATATTCGTTTCGTTCACCATAAAAATGACAATGACACATCTCTACAACACACATATTTGCCTTATTTGGCATACCAGTTCGAAGTGTGGATGGCATGTTTGTTGTTAGCGCGCACAACAAATATTTGGGCGAATACGGCGTAGACACATAACGAATAGCGCATAACGAAGTGTGGTGCCTCCTTTGCACGAATGGTTCGGTTCACCGGGACAGTTAGTAATGTCTGTTGTACATGTTATTTGATTGATATAATTTATTATACTTACCAACAGATATAAATGTAGTTCCCTAGCTAGATATTTAATAGCGGGCCTCGAGTAGAACATACCGGTGTAATAAGTATTCTTATCGCTTGCTATCGGGAAGAAGTCGTCCTGTTTTGACTTTAACATAGGTCTGCAATAAAACCGATTACTTTTATTACATATCTGTGTACCGCGGTTTTTGGTTTAATTTTTCAAATTCAAAATTCTTTATTCACTTAGGATGCAATACATCTCTTGTGACAGGTTAAGATTCTACATGTACATTTATGCCATGTTCGCAAACAATAGGTAAAGCCGGAGAAAAGAACATGGCAATAAAAACTCGCGGCCACTCCTTTCAAATCGCCAATGTTTACATAGTTTTAATGTTTATAAACCTGATATGGGGGTAAGGTGCTGCCACTAATATACTATACACCATGTTAGAGGACTGATGCAAATTATAGTGATTAAAAATTAGAACTTATGCTAATTTAAAAAAAAAAAAAACAACAGCCTCAGTGGGTACAACATAATAGGAGCATCTACTTACAACAAAGGTAAAAACCATATGTGCTCATCAACTAAATCGGGACTAACGCCGCAGAATCAAGCTAGTCAAATAATTAGTCTAAGGTCATCAGTTTATTTCCAGAAAAAGTCCCATCAAAGACGATCCAGCCAGAGATTACGCGGAACAAACAGCCAGAAAGACAGACAAAACAAAAATGCTTTTGATGTGAAACATCTATAGCCGCACGTAAAACAGATTTCTGGCCTGGCGACGCGTTGCCACGGCACGCTATACGATGGTATATATATACAGTCTATATGCAGTAGTGTGTACGGTGTACACACTACTGCATATAGACTACTATTTTAATAATTAGTAATATTTTATTTTATCATTATGACATATTTAGTTCCTATTACAATATGTTCTTTTCTGCATATTACTTTTACAAAATAATGGCGATGTTTCACATCTGCCAGGCGTCCCGTGACGGCTCACATTTTTTTTTGATGTTGATATCGTCTATATGCATTTGGTAAAAAACTGTTCTTTTGATATTACATACAGACATCATCATCACCATCGCAGTCCACTGCTGGACATAGGCTTCTCCCATTGCACACCACTTTGATCAATTTTGGGCTTCTCGCATCCAGCTCCTGCCAACCATCTTGCGCAAATCGTCACTCCACCTGGCCTGTGGGAGTCCTACACTACGTTTGCCGAGTCGCATATATATGTAGGTATATACACATACTTTAATTTTATTTACTTCTAGATGGTATCTACTCACAATGTTTTTTGTATCTCCTTCAAATAGCAAGCTGGTGTTGAATACATTAAATTGAGATTTATTTCATCTTGTGTTTTCGCTTCGTTCACTGATCTGGAAACAAATAATATGGTGCTGATTTTATTGTTGACATCACTAAACTAAAATTCAATAAAATTTATTGTTATCCTAAAAATCAAAACTACAACATTAAAAGATTTTTACGTGTGTGTGTATGTCGGTTATCGCGGTAAAAAGTAGCCTATGTCCTTTCCCAAGATCAGTTCTATCTTCATACCAAATTTCATCAAACTCGGTTCAGTGGTTTAGGCGTGAAAGCGTAAACGACAAACAGACAGACAGAGTTACTTTCGCATTTATAATATTAAGTATATTTATGGATAAGCTGTGCATATTTTCGGAAAAAGTGGCGTTTTGTTTAAAAAAAAATGTATCCACCTTCTCCAGAAGTACCTACCTGATAAGGGTATCAATATTTGTGTACCAAATCTTCGCGTCGTGGTACCCCATTCTCTGTCCCATAACCACCATCACATTGTTAGTGGTGTAGAAAGGACTTTGGTGTTCCACCATTTGCTTAGTGAACGCTTGAATCTGTAAATACATACCTATATTAAACCTCTTAGGGAGAATATCATCAACAACCCATAACGTCCCACTGTTCGAGTTTCCTCTCAGGAGAGGGTTAAGGCTGTGGCGACTTCCACATACAGCGCGACAAAAACATACGACAGCGCCATCTAGCGAAGAAACATGGAACTACAAAGAAAAACACGTAGCTATCTATACGGAGTAATTACTAATCCTGAATCGCGAAAGTAACATTCTCGCGCCGATAAGCATATATACAACATCCCAACATCAACTGTGTTGTGCCACCAGGCATGATCACCTCGCCTGGTCGGAGGATCCTCCCTTTGTGTTGGAGGAACACGATTCCCGTTCCTCCACAGTGGTGACCCCGACGTGATTGAAGCAGCCTTCAAAAATGGCAGATTAGCAGCGCCATCTTGTTCACTCCCACAGCGATGAATGTCAACCAAGTCTCAGCCAGCCAGCAACCTCGGCCTCAACAGGGATACCACACGCATGATCGACAGGACGCTCCAGCCTGGTTACCCCATACGTCTCTATGCTGATCAAGTGCGGGTTAGGGACTGTCAAAAGAATTTATGGCTACGTAATATTGACGTTGGATGTTTTTAAAACGATGCACAAAGGCCTTCAACTAAGCTTCACGACTTAACAGTATACATAAGGTTACCCTTATGATAACAACCGGGACCGACTGCTCAACGTGACCGAATCACGTAAGGTCACTTGGCTATGAGAATATAAGAACTGTATAAACAGCGTTTATATTTGAATGCACGGTGGGCCTAGTGGTTTAAGCGGTCGCCACGCCGCATTCTACTGCGCCAAGTTTTGTGGGTTCAATTCCTATATAGAACAACACTTTGTGTGATCCATAATGTTCTGAGTCTATATGTTCCTTGTGTAAGTTTCAGAATTTATATTTATAAAGCTAGACATGTGTTCACGCCAAGTGGCGTGACGTCTGTGTATTCCAACGCTTGTCAAACTGACAGGCGGAGTGACGATTTGCATAGACTTGAAAAGTACTACGTAACAAAAACGGAGTGTGTGAAATGTAAATGACATTCTGCTCAACTGAAAATAAACCCTAATTAGCTCGAAACAATCGAACAGTACAGTGCCACGACAACCAGCCCATCCTGCCATCAGCTCGCAACCGTCATCACCAACACGTGAGTACATATCCTTCTTTAACACCCTTCAGCCCAAATACCTCTCAACTCCCAGCCCTTATCATACAACTTTCCTCAACGTCGCTGTAGTGTCTGCGTCTGCGCAAAAAAAATCTCCGTAATCTAATGAAATCAATGATTATCGAAGTATGGTCTTTGACAATAGAGCCTTAATGCTTGCCTTAATGTTGCCACTTAAAATTAAAATTAATTATGGTCGAATTTCGATCACTTGGCGACCACTTACATAATTGTTGCTGTGTCAATCTCTGACCCTGTATACAGATGCTTACCCTTTCTGCCACATTATTGGACTCAGCATCAGTTATAATCATAGGATCGAAGCAGCCGATGCCGAAGCAGAACCCTGGAGGAGACCAGAAGCCGTCGAACAGCTTGTGAGTGAAGATGTCGGTATCAGCTCCTGGAATACGAACATTCATCAGCTACCTTGATCATTTATCGTCAACATCGGTATAGTGTATGTGTCACTCAGTCATTCATTCTCTCGATCATTGTACTATCTGTGAATGAATGAGAAGAAAGCAATATGTTGTCTCCAGCTCACGTTCGGTGGTTGAGTCGACTGTTAACGACCATAGTGAGTGGGCGCGTGCGTCTGTGAGCCGACAGTATAGAGGGACATACCACAATACACAACAGCTTTTAAAAGTTTGCTGTACAGTTTTTTCTACTACTACACTAAGTAAATAATATAGCGGTAAGTCGAGGACGGACGGACAGAACGGAGCGGAACGGACGGAACTACGGAACCTTAAAAACTAC
The DNA here is from genome assembly GCA_932526445.1 of Phragmatobia fuliginosa. NCBI lineage: Eukaryota > Metazoa > Arthropoda > Insecta > Lepidoptera > Erebidae > Phragmatobia > Phragmatobia fuliginosa. The sequence goes on along the minus strand of OW052084.1, from coordinate 9,237,944 downwards.
GGAATAACTAATCCTAAATCGCGATATAGAAATTGTCGCACCCATTAGCATATACACAACTCCCAAAACGAGCCGTTCGGCAGTGGCCCGCTAGGCATTATAACCTCGCCTGGTCGGAGGATCCTTCCTTTGAGTTGGAGGAACGTATCACCCGTTCTTCCACACCTTCTATGTTATTTTAGGGCGTACTTTGATCACTTGGTTTCGGTGGTGCAGTGGTAGTATATGCGACTACTGTGCTTGAGGTCTCGGGTTCAATTTTGAGTCGAACCAAATGTTTGTGTGAGTCAGAAATACTTGTTTCGGAGATATTTGTTTCTATGTATAATATGTTTGTATTTAAAAAAGAAAAGGATGTTTATGTATTTATGTCAGTTATCTAGTACCCAAAGTACAAGCTCTTCAACCGGTTTTACCTGAATTTCAGTTTTTCCACGGAGCGACTGGCATCGGACCTCCGCAACCCTAAGGAAGAGCTGAAATTCGAAGATTGAACTAGTTGTCAGTATATTGAGGGCACTGACTTCCCAATAACGATTGCCATAGATGTTCATGACAACCGGGACCGACGGCTTTACGTGCTCTCCGAGGCACGGGCGTGAATCACCGCCAAACTTCCAAACTCCGGGCTGCTATTAGGAATTTCCTAAGGAAAACACTTTTTGGCCCGACCCGAGATGAACCCGAGACCTCTTGATTAGCAGTCGCATACGCTAACCACTAGACCATCGAGACGAAACATCGACATTCTTACCTAGATCATCACTCCCTCTCCAAACGAACTCCAAACTCTTAGCTCTCATCCTGGCCAGTTCATCATCGAAGCTGATCGGACTGATGAAGTGTCCATCGAAGCCCATCTGCGCCATCAGAGATGCGAATTCCCTTGAATGTCCGAAGGTATCTGCTTGCCAGGTGACCAGAGGTCGGGCACACTCCAGGAAGGTTGCGTTTAGTTTTCTGAAAAGTATCATTTTATGAATCAATCAATATATAATATAGAAATAAATAAAATTGAAGTTTCTGTTTCTAATTTTTAATTAATAGTTTTTCACTAAGGGCCACCGCAGACTAGCTACTTTAGCATCGGCGATCGGCGATTTGGCGACTGCATCGATGCTACATCGCGTTTTAGCGACTTCCTGCGTTCGATCGCAGTATCGGAAACGCGCGTTTTAGCGACTGCTTAGTTGCCAAATCGATGCTACCGGCATCCGAATGTATGCGGAGAGTAGCGTTCAGCTGCTGTGTCGCGCTTCTAAAAAGCGACTCAATCTCCGCGTTTGGCGTTTTTGAGTGTGCGGTGTAGAGCGTTCGGTCGCCGTATTTAGCTTCTAAAAAGCGACTAGTTGCCGATCGCCGATGCTAAAAGTAGCTAGTCTGCGGTGGCCCTAAATGTATATGCGGAACTTAACAAATTTTTGTCTGACTTTTTGTCTTGTGTTTCTGCTAATCCCTGGAACGGTTAGATCTGACTGCACGGTTGGCCTAGTGGCTTAAACTGTCGCCACACCGTTTCCTACTGCACCAAGTGTCATGGGTTCAAATCCCACGTAGGACAACACTTTGTGTGATTCACAATTTGTTGTTCTGAGTCTGGGTGTTCTTTGTGTTCGTTTCATGTATGTTTGTAAAGTCCCCCGCGACACAGGAATGTATATTCCTAATGCGGGAGTTGTCTTTTTAAAAAAAAGAAAAAAAAAGATTGTAACGTAACTTTGACTGGCAGATAGGTAGCCTCTTGCGTGATGCCAGCTATGGCAAACTGGGCTTCGATTTGCGTTCGGGAACTTTCTCGTAATAATGTTCTTCAATAAATAAATAAATATATAATAAATATTTCGGACATCTTACACACAACATCATCTAGTCCCAAACTAAGCAGAGCTTGTATTATGGGTAACAACTGATGTTTAAAAGTATGTTTATTTATTTATATACATAAACATACTTTTTTTTTTGAAAATACATACATAATATACATAGAAAACACCCAGATTCCGAAACAAATATTTGTGGATCGCACAAACATTTGGTCCGACCCGGGAATCGAACCCGAGACCCTCTTGATCAGCAGCCGCATACGCTAACCACTAGACCAGTAAGGCAGTCAACTGTTTCTTATAATTACCTGAGACCGTAAGTGTAGTGATCGATGATGGCGTGATAGTGGGCTGTTGACTCATCACTCATCCCCCAACCACCACCTGCGAAGAACAGCCTCCCTTGACGGATAAGCTCGTAGACCTTGCGCCGAACTGAAAGCAATATTTATTACCCGAATGCATCAGTAGTAATAAGTACTGGTAATGTTTTTCGAGCGTATGTATGTATGAATAGTCTTTTCTTTGGTACGCCCTACAACCCAAACGACTGAACGAATTTTGATAGAGGTGTCGTTGAATTCCTTAGATTTGACTGCCTCGTTGGTCTAGTGGTTTGCGTATGCGACTGCTAATCAAGAGGTCTCGGGTTCAAATCCCGGGTCGGGCCAAAAAGTGTTTTTGGGATTTTTCAAGGAAATTCCTAATAACTGCCCGGAGTTTGGAAGTTTGGCGGTGATTCACGCCCGTGCCTCGGAGAGCACGTAAAGCCGTCGGTCCCGGTTGTCATGAACATCTATGGCAATCGTTATTGGGAAGTCAGTGCCCTCAAATATACTGACAACTAGTTCAATCTTAGAATTTCAGTTCTCCTTTAGGGTTGCGGAGGTCCGATGCCAGTCGCTCCGTGGAAAAACTGAAATTCAGGTAAATCTGGTTGAACTAGTAGCCGACCCCAAATAAAATTGGGAATAATGGCTAGGAGGATGATGTGGCAGTGTAACAAAATTTCGACTGCTTATCAGTAATTTGCTGGAAAAAGAAAAACGTATATGACAGTTTATATTTCAACGTGTGAATTTAAAGCTTCGAGCTTTCCCGGTAAAAAACTGGTGACAGACGGACAACAAAGTGATCTTCAAAAAGTTCCTTTAGAGGTACAAAACCCTAATAACAAGGAAGTACTACTGAATATAGAAGTGGTTTAAAAGTGAGTTTAGAAGAGAAGTTTAAATAAAGACTTACCAGTTGAATCTCTGTCTTTCCACCAGTAAAAGAAGTACGTCAAGTCTGATAAAGTAAACCTGTAAAATGAAATATTTTGTAATAAACTGGTTTGGAATAATAAATAAATAATTCGGACGAATGACACACCAAATCATCTAGTCCCAAACTAAGCAAAGCTTGTATTTTGAGTTGAGTTTTTTTTGTGAATCCCACTCATACTATATATTTTTTCTTAAAAAGACAACTCCCGCATTAGGAATATAAATTACTGTGTCGCGGGGGACTTACAAACATACATGAAACGGACACAAAGAACACCCAGACCCAGAACAACAAATTGTGAATCACACAAAGTGTTGTTCTACGTGGGATTTGAACCCACGACACTTGGCGTAGTAGGAAGCGGCGTGGCAACCACTTAGCCACTAGGCCAACCGTGCAGTCCAACATATATTTGTGAGTATGTATGTATGTATGTTTATTGCTCTTTCACGAAAAAACTACTGAATGGATCTTGATGAAACTTCACAATAATATGGCTTGCATATCAAAATAACACATAGGCTACTCGGGCTCTACGCGGGCAGAGCCGCGGGTGAAAGCTAGTACATACATATTATACATAGAAAACAACCAAACTCTGATACAAATACTTGCAGATCATACAAACATTTGGTCCGACCTGGGAATCGAACCCGAGATCTGTTGATCAGCAGCCCCATACGCTAACCACTAGACTAGACCAACAATGCAGTCAGATGGACTTAGGAAATCTATCCAGTTCAATGAACCTCCCGATCTAGTTGAAATTTGTCAAGCATTAAGTATATTTTGGGTGATGATGGAATATTATGGTAACATGGAGCTGATCTTAGAGTGACAGCCTCGGTGACGGTTGTGTATGCGACTCCTGGGCTTGATATCTCGGGTTAGATTCCCGGATTGGACCAAATGTTTGTGTGATACGCAAATATTTGTTTCGGAGTTCAGTTTTTTAGGGTTCCGTTGCCAAATGGCAAAAAACGGAACCCTTATAGATTCGTCATGTCTGTCTGTCTGTCCGTCCGTATGTCACAGCCACTTTTTTCCGAAACCATAAGAGCTATACTTTTGAAACTTGGTAAGTAGATGTAATCTGTGAACCGCATTAAGATTTTCACATAAAAATATAAAAAAAAACAATACAATACTCGTACATTATACTTGGAACTAAAACTCAAAAAAATTTTAGATATATAGGATAGGTATTCAAAAATGATGTTGAGGTTTCTAATGTAATTTTTTTCTAAACTGAATAGTTTGCGCGAGAGACAATTCCAAAGTGGAAAAATGTGTGTGTAACTGTAACTTCTAAAATAAGAGAGTAATAAAACCAAAAAATATATATGTTGTACACTCGGTTCCAAAAATAACGGGTCAGTCACATAAACCCGAATATCTCCCGAACTACGTATGCCATCCTAATGAAACGAAGACTGTTCAATTGAGAATTTAATTATACAGATAAAAAATAAAATAAAACTTAGTTACACCCACAATATTAATCTTAAATTAAAAAAAAACTAAAGTAGTCATATTTTTCTTAAGATTACATTTTTTTTATGATTGTTTTTTTGCTGTTTTTCATCACTGGAGGCTTCATCACGTGGAGGCAATACAAAGTATTAAATGAAGAAAGTGATGAAAAACAGCAAAAAAACAATCATAAAAAAAATGTAATCTTAAGAAAAATATGACTACTTTAGTTTTTTTTTTAATTTAAGATTAATATTGTGGGTGTAACTAAGTTTTATTTTATTTTTTATCTGTATAATTAAATTCTCAATTGAACAGTCTTCGTTTCATTAGGATGGCATACGTAGTTCGGGAGATATTCGGGTTTATGTGACTGACCCGTTATTGGTTTATGTGACTGACCCGTTATTTTTGGAACCGGCTATACATTACCATGTAAACTACCAACGAAAATTGGTTTGAACGAGATCTAGTAAGTAGTTTTTTTTTAATACGTCATAAATCGTAAATCGCAATTTATCTTTCATTCAATCAATACACTTTTATAAAAACATCGATCAAAGTTACAACGAACTACTAGAACTTTTATGTGATGTTACTTGCTGATATGGAACCCTTCATGGGCGAGTCCGACTCGCACTTGGCCGTTTTTTTTATTTTATATGTATAGTATGTATTGTATTGCATACTTACGTGCGTGCCCTGTCGTTCCATAAGCTCGTTATTACGGAGTCCAATATATTTTTCATATTAATATCTGATCTCTCAAATATCTGGGACCCATCTAGAAAAATAAAACGTTATTTTAGATATTAATTGGTTTTTAATCAACGAAAAATAGAAGGTTCTCAATTCGAAGCGCATATTTTTTTCTTTATTTTGATAATTCTTTTTCTAATGGAATTGGTCTCATATAAATCTTTAGAATTCCATCCCTAAGGGTAGTTATACAAGGGATGATTTATTGTTCACTGATTGTAAATTGTAATATATGACCGCGAATAATATTTTACAGAGCGGTTGTGCAGGAACATAAGAAAAGATAGTTCACTCACTGATTGTTATATATGACGACACATAACTTTTTACAGGGTAGTGCGAGGTTTTAATAATTATTTTTTGGTTGGAAAGGGTACTTCTCGAGGTTAGTACCATTTGAATTCGAAAAAATCAACCTCAAGGATAAGAAAATAAGGAATGATTGATCACTCACCGATCATACAGTATCTTTTAGATTAGAGAAACTACAAAGTAGGATTTTCCAACACATAAAGTAATTTATAGGTAAGAATTATACGCCGAGAACAAAATATTTTTAAGCTATTGTATAGCTTTTATCGCGGGCTTTGAGCGCGGCGACCGAATCAAGAAATTCCGTAACGAATAAACCTAACACCCCGTGTAAAAAAGGAGAATATGATTGTAACTGCTGTTCGACAAGGACAAATAACGGGCGCCTGGCATGTGGCATAGATTAATCAAATAGAATGAATATCGTAAGCAGAATACGTAACAATATGTATTAGAATGTATGTTGGTAAAAAGACAGTGTATATTGTTTTGTAAACTTGAATTAATATCAAAGAAAAAAAATACTGCATAAATCAAAAATAAATAAATAATAATAATTGATAAAAAATACTATGCAATAACAACAACACGTGTTTTTCTTGCTTTCTTTGTAGGATAGAGGCCGTTACAATAACTGTTGACAGCTACACTTACCACCAGTAAAATGCTCTAAGAATGTTCTAGAGCCGCCAAGTTCTCCATGCGTCGCAGGCACAATGTGTACGTTGAGATGATCCGACTTGGTTTGTGGACAAGACTGCGAATAACAAATTATTAGAACTCTCTACTCTGCTGATACAAATCTTAAGAAGAATCTAAAAGTAGATGTCACTGTACTCATTGCAAATGAAGACAATGCAACAATATAGCACAGTAATTCCACCATGTTTGTTGTCCGTGTGGTGACGGATTAAGAATACAGAGTGTTACCACCACTATTCATCCCGCGGGTGTCGTAATAGGCGACTAAGGGATAAACTACGCAAGACAACATCAATGCAAAGAGAAGGAAAACTTGAAACCAACCCTTTAAAGGCTGTTGATGATTGATGATGATGAATTCCACCATAGGCGGTCTATTTAGATTCTTCTGCATAATTGGGCCCCGGTCCAACGAAACACGTAAGCCAGAATGCTGTCAATTTAGGGTTGTCTTCTGTAGGTAGTACCGCCACGGACAAGCCGCTCATACTGAAATCATCAGCCTGGCTACATTGAATTGATTATCGCATCGCCGTCAAAAGTAGTCCGAAGTCCGATTCCTGTTTAAGAATTTAAGTACCTCCAAGTCAAATTTTGTTAGAGATAGTGAAATTGTCACAGGCAGAGAACCAGGCAGAATTATTTTCGAAATGAATAAATAAATCTTTGTAAATATATCATGGCCTATCAAGAGGTCAAACTAGTCCACAAATATATGTTTCGGAGTTTGGGTGTTTTCTATGTATAATATGTATGTGTACGGTCCAATTACCGTACATGTTACCCCGCGTCAGCGCTTTAGTTTATTTTATACATTCATACAAATTTGTAATCACTTAACAAGAAGTCAGACACGAAGCAAGTCGTGTCACAATTAAATACATTGTTAATCATCAAGGATTTTCATTTATCAAGTTCAAACACATCAAGGTCGTCGTTCGGTAGCAACAAGGCAACCCCACGACATTTTGGTCCTTCGAGTACGGTTTAGTATCTTTTTGTGATTTCACGTGATAGCGAATCGGTTTAGCCGGCCTCCCACAAGCGGGTCTCACCGGTTGAATTGAGAAGTCGCACATATCACGTGGGAGATCATTAGTTACTAAGCTATGTGAGTGCAGTATAGGGTCTGGGTTGGCCTTTTGAAGAAAGAACCATAGTTTTGAGTCGACCTGTCCATACAGACGGCACACGGGCCCCAGCCATCGTGTAGCCTAACCGATGTAGTCAGGATCCACAACCCGGAACACGACACTGCCGCCAGCAGGACACTTGAGTAGGCCGTGGAAACACTCAAAACCACCAGAAAATTACTAAAATATAAACTAACATTACAAGCCTACACTATACTCACATTTACAAACTTACACAAAAAAAAACAAAAAATAAATAAAAAATACTATACAATTCAATTTCAACGAAAAACTAAACAAATTAGAATAAATGAAATACAAATTAGAACAAAATTTAAATGTTCATCACTTGTGGGAGCGAGCAGCATCACTCCCAAGCAAATTTATCATTTAAAAAATCAGTAACTGTGTAGTAAGCTTTATCACACAGTTTCTGTTTAACCAAGGACTTAAATTTGTTAATACTTAATTCATGAAATTTGCTTGGAATCTTATTGTAGAATCTCACACCCTGACATCGAAAAGACTTGCTTACTTTTTGTAGTCTAGTCGTTGGCAACACGAGTTTATCTTTATTTCTAGTGTTTATATTATGAATGTCGCTAAACTTTGTGAATGAATGTATATTTTTCTTAACATACACTAGATTTTCATATACATATTGAGATGCGACTGTCATAATACCAATTTCTTTAAACTTATCCCTCAGTGACTGCCTATAACTGAGATTATAAATTGCGCGAATAGCTCTCTTTTGCAACACAAAGATACTTTGAATGTCAGCAGCATTTCCCCACAAAAAAATACCGTATGACATTACACTATGAAAATAGCTAAAATACACCAGTCTTGCGGTGTCTACATCAGTTAATTGGCGAATTTTATAAACCGCGTATGCTGCAGAACTGAGTCTATTCGACAAGCCATCAATGTGTGGGCCCCACTGCAATTTAGAATCTAGAGTTATACCCAAAAACTTAGTGGTGTCCACAAGATCCAACTCCTTTCCATTTATCAGAACATTAGTTTTTACCTGCTTAACATTAGGTGTAAAAAATCTAATACATTTAGTTTTTTTCTCGTTTAAGAGCAAGTTATTAACGTTGAACCAGTTCACGACCTTGGAGAGAGTGTTATTCACATCGTCAGTAACTAATTGCTGTCGTTTTAGTCTAAATAAAAGTGAGGTGTCATCCGCAAATAGCACTATCTCCTGATTATCTTTTATCAGATTAGGTAGGTCATTTATATAAACGAGAAACAAAAATGGGCCGAGAATTGAGCCCTGCGGAACCCCCATAGTGACCAGAGACCCGAGGGACCTCTGTCCATTAACTTCCACTCTTTGGGTCCTATTACCCAAATAAGAGATAAGAAGATCCAAAGCAGTATTCCTTATTCCATAGTGATGCAATTTCCTGATCAATGTTTCATGAGAAACGCAATCGAATGCCTTGGATAAGTCACAAAAAACACCCAGCGCATCCTGTTTATCCTCCCAGGCACTAAATATATTTTCCAATAGTTCAACACCAGCGTCACTTGTCGAGCGTCCTCTTCTGAAGCCAAACTGTTTCTTGTGTAGAATTTTGTTTGCGCTAAAGTGAGTTTGTAACTGATCCAGTATAATTTTTTCAAAAATTTTACTGAAAGTAGGTAACACCGAAATGGGTCTATAATTTGTAGGATCGGACGTGCTACCCGCCTTGAACAAAGGAATGATCTTACTGTGTTTCATTAAGTCAGGAAATACACCACACTCAATGCACTTATTGAAAATTAAGGCCAAATCTGATGCAACTACGTTAATAATTGATTTGGTTATTTGTACAGAATTACCCCAAAGGTCAGAGGTTCTCTTTACACTAAGAGCACTGAACGTTTTAACAATATCTCTATCGGTGATACAACTAAATCTAAACTCAGTATTACAAATGTTAATATTTTCTTTCAATAATGATTCTGCAATAGTGGGGGACGAATTCAATGACTCTTCGGTCGAAACTGGAATGTCTGTGAAAAATTTTTCAAAAGCTGTGGCAACGTCTAAATCGGAATTTATTTCTTTATTATCAATTAAAAGACTGTAATTATTACCTTTGTTCTTTACTTTTCCAGTTTCGGCATTAATTATTTCCCATGTCATTCTAATTTTATTTGAACTATTACTAATTTTAGATTTTAAGTAATTAACCTTTGCGAGATGACATATTTTTTTAAATAAATTGGAATATTGTTTAACATATTCTCGAAATTCTACACTAGTGTTATAATTTCGTTCTTCATAAAGCTCATAAAGCCGTGTTCTACTTTTAAATATTCCAACCGTGGCCCATTCACTGAAGGTTGTAGTACCCCTAACTGATAACTTTTTAGGAGTAAAAGTTGACTCAAATTCTGAACAATACATGTTAAAAAAAGCATTATATAATTGATTAGGATCATCATTATAACCCAAGCTCGGCAGTTTACTAAGCAGTTTATTTTTAAAAATTTCCATACGAGTTACAGTTTTAGGTACCACAGTAATATCTCGTGTTACCACTATTTTATTTTTTATATCAAACGCACACATCTGTCCACAAAGTTTAAAGAAGCAACCGACGAAATTCAAAACAAAATACAAGATTTGAAAAACTCAGAAACCTTGCCAGAGACTGTAACGTTTCATGATATACACCACTATACAATGATATACCTCATACTTGGAATAATACTAGTGATTGGTATAGCGATTTTGATTCGGCGTATTCCACATACATTATACTGTACGAGGAAGCGTCAAGATACACCAAGTCCGGCGGCTACGGCGGCAGCAGCGGCGGAGGCAGCGGTGGAAGCCGTGGCGGCGGAGGCAGCGCGGCATGAGCGGCGAACTAGCGACGGCGTCACACCAAAACCAAGCGCACACACGGCAAGATTACAAAACAAGTCAACAAGTCCCGTTTTGCGAAAATTTAATGATTTGTTTGATAGCTATGTATAATTTTAGTTTAATTTATATTATATTTTTGGTAAGCTGTCCAGCATCTCTTCTCTGGCCCGGGAATATGTACGGTCCAATTACCGTACATGTTACCCCGCGTCAGCGCTTTAGTTTATTTTATACATTCATACAAATTTGTAATCACTTAACAAGAAGTCAGACACGAAGCAAGTCGTGTCACAATTAAATACATTGTTAATCATCAAGGATTTTCATTTATCAAGTTCAAACACATCAAGGTCGTCGTTCGGTAGCAACAAGGCAACCCCACGACAGTATGTATTTACAAAAAAAAACTATGTTTATATATCAGTTGTTTAGTACCCATAATACAAGCTCTGCTTAGTTTGGGGACTACTGAAACTAAAACTACTGAACCAATTTAAATGGAATTTGGTACATAAAAAGTTTAGAGTCTAAGAAAATATATGTCTTTAGGGTACTTTTTGCTGCAATAAACGATTCACACATGGGTGTAGCCTCAGGTGAAAGATAGCAGTAATAAATATTTCGGACATCTTACACACAACGGTCATCTAGTCCCAAACTAAGCAGAGCTTGTGCTTTAAGTACCTACCAGACACCTGGTACTTTTTAGGGTTCCGAAGTTCATAACTCGGAACCCTTATAGATTCGTCATGTCCGTCTGTCCGTCCGTCCGTCCGTCCGTCCGTCCGTCCGTCCGTCCGTCCTCGACTTACCGTCCAAACGGTAAGTGCTAGAAAGATGAAAGTTTGCATGAATACGTGTTGTAATTACGTCGACAAAGTGCTACAATAAAATTATGAAATATAATTTTATTTGGGGTACCTCCCCTACACGTAAAGTGGGGATGATTTTTTTTTCTCGAGGCTACCCCATCGTGTGGGGTATCATTAGATAGGTCTTTTAAAAACAATAAACGGTTTCCTGGACGATTTTTTGATTTAGGTATCCGTTTGCGAGATATTTCACTTTAAAGGGCACTTTTTTGTAAAAACAGGGCGTCCCCCCCCCCTCTAAAAGCTAAACGGCTGGCTCAAAAATTTTGAAAAAAATCGTGATGCTGGTCCATTTAATGAACTTTAAAGGAAAACTATAACCGATTAGATGACTTTCTTAGTTCAGGAGTTATAAAGGCTTATATGGTAAAATGCGCTCACTTGGAAAACGTCATACAAAATTAACGTATTACTACGTAAACATAACAATTATCTATTGGATACGATTTTAAATCCACATTCCATTATAGGTGACTGAGGAACCCTTTCCTGTGCGTGGCCTGACACGCACTTGGCCGATTATTATTTTTATTTAAAAAGACAGCTCTTGCATTGGGAATATAAATTCTAATGTCGCGGGGGACTTTACAAACATTCATAAAGCGGACACAAAGAACACCCAGACTAAGAAAAACGATTTGTGAATCACACAAAGTGTTATCCCACGTGGAACTTGAACCCACGAGACTTGGCGGAGCAGAAAAACGGTGTGGCGACCACTTTAGCCACTCGGCCAACCGTGCAGTAATTTATATAAATACATATACTATTATACTTTCTTGTTTGTACATACATATTAAACATAAACAACACTCAAACTCCGAAACAAATATTTGCAGACCATCATTACATAGTTTAAAACAAAGTCGCTTTCTCTGTCCATATGTATGCTTAAATCTTTAAAACTACGCAATGGATTTTGATGCCATTTTCTTTAATAGATAGAGTGATTCAAGAGGTAGGTTTTTATGTATAATACATGCATAATATAGTAGATAATAATTTTAGAGGTTTCTAATGTGATGTCGTAAATAAACCCATTTTTTTATTCTTACATTGCAAACGCTGGCTGTACCCCGCCAAATAGATCAAAATAATGTACTACAGTATTGTACATCCTAAAAAGGTCTACAAAAAAGTTCGCGATGGTATATGTCTATCTTTTAGGGAGAACCCACAATAACCATTTTTGTGTTTTTATTTTTTCGACAAATAATGGATTATTTACGAAGTGATTTTAAGCAATACAGTATTAATCCTTATCCAATGAAGTACCTTAAATACATTGTGTATTTTACATAGATTAATATGGCTCTTTACAGTATGTAATTTTAATTAATACTTTTGAAGATATTACAGATTTAAAATGTAGGAACAAAGCGATTGTGGTGGTACCGGCCGGGGCCCGTTACTTGACGCTTCGTCGATTTGTCACTATCAGTTATTAACTAAACACAATACTTTATTATGAATTTATATTCTAAGGCGGTACGAAGTTCGCCGGGTCAGCTAGTACAAATATAATATTGAGTTTAGTATGAATAAAAATATTAAGTACCTGATATCCACAAGCTTCTCCGTACTCGACAATCGGAGTCAACAGTTTTTTGCTGACTTCATCCAGAGCTGACGACGTTGCCCACAATATTAACTTGATGATTATTATTTGATAAATCATCATCAACCTACACTCGTCCAAATCTATACAAGTTTTTTTTTTTATATTAGCTGCCAAAATGACTCTGGCCTGCCTGATGGAAAGCATGAACAGAATCCAGAAGTGGAGGCCACCATCCTCACTGCCACCATCCTCACTGCCACAACGTACAGTGCAGCACGGTGACCCACACTATGGCGGCCTAGTTAGATGCTTTTTCACGCCCTACTTGAAGAACCCTGTCATAGAAGGGAGGAAACACATGCGCTGGTAGAGAGTTACAGGTTTTAACTGACCGACACAGAAAGGAAGAACCGAACCAAAAGTCAACCACTCTGTAGCGGTAGCTTCCGAGGCCAGCACGTGTTGTCCTGTATAGGAATGGGGAAGGGGGGACAAGTTGGAACAACTCTTCAGAACACTCTCCATGAAGTAAGCGATAGAGGACTGCTATGGAGGCGACATTTCTTCACAGCTGCAGGGGCTCAAGGGACTCGGTGAAGTACATAAAATTGGAGTGTCTGTATGTAATAATATTACTCTTGGTTGGTGGTTGGTAATCCAACATAGCAACACCACATTAGTTGAGAGAAGAGATGGCATTGTTAAACAATAAATAGGTAGTATTAACCGAGCAATGCTCGCTCGCTATAGGGCCGTTCATTAATCACGCGAGGTACGAAACGGGGGGAAGGAGTTCGACAAAAATCACGAAATATCACAAGGAGGGACGGGGGTATAGTAAAAGATATCCAAGTGTATTTATTTTTTCGTCTAACGCGCGATTTGTAAACCGATAATTTTAACAAAAAGGAACCGACTTCAATGAAAAACTATTCCAAGTACCCAAATCGCGACAATTGTGCCTATGATATTTGAGGAGTTCCTTCGATTTCCTTGGGATTCCATTATCAGATCCCGATATGGTTATGATGGGACCACCTGTAAGCTACGCCCATTCCAATGCAAAAATATTTTTTGAAATCTGTTCATAAACGACGAAATTATCGCTGAACATATAAAAAAAAAAATGTGAGCCGTCACGGGACGCCTGGCAGATGTGAAACATCGCCATTATTTTGTAAAAGTAATATGCAGAAAAGAACATATTGTAATAGGAACTAAATATGTCATAATGATAAAATAAAATATTACTAATTATTAAAATAGTAGTCTATATATACCATCGTATAGCGTGCCGTGGCGACGCGTCGCCAGGCCGCACGCGTCGCCAGGCCGCACGCGTCGCCAGGCCAGAAATCTGTTTTACGTGCGGCTATAGATGTTTCACATCAAAAAGATTCCGACGAATTGAGAACCTCCTCTTTTTTTTGAAGTCGGTTAAAAATAACGAAAAATATCACAAGGGGGGGACGGGGGTATAGTATAGTAAAAGATATCAAGTGTATTTATTTTTTCGTCCAACGCGCGATTTGCAAACCGAAAACGGCGTTCAGTATTTTTAGGGTTCCGTTGCTAAATGGCAAAAAAAGGAACCCTTATAGATGCGTCATGTCTGTCTGTCTGTCCGTCGGTATGTCACAGCCACTTTTTTCCGAAACCATAAAAGCTATACCGTTGAAACTTGGTGAGTAGATGTATTCTGTGTACCGCTTTAATATTTTTACACAAAAATAGAAAAAAAGCAATAAATATTGGGGGTCCCCATACTTAGAACTGAAACTCAAAAAATGTTTTTTTCATCAAAACCATACGTGGGGTATCTATGGATAGGTGTTCAAAAATGATATTGAGGTTTCTAATATCATTTTTTTCTAAACTGAATAGTTTGCGCGAGAGACACTTCCAAAGTGGTAAAATGTTGGTCCCCCCCCTGTAACTTCTAAACTAAGAGAGTAATAAAACTAAAAAAAATATAATGATGTACATTACCATGCAAACTTCCAACGAAAATTGGTTTGAACGAGATCTAGTAAGTAGTTTTTTTTTAATACGTCATAAATCATAAACCGCAATTTACATTTCTTTCAATCAAAACACTATTAATAAAACATTGATGAAAGTTACAACGAACTACAAAAACTTTTATATGATGCTACGGAACCCTTCATGGGCGAGTCCGACTCGCACTTGGCCGCTTTTTTTTTTACTAAGTTTTCCTTGATTTGATTTGATATGTGTTTGATCTATGTATTATATACTGAGACTATCTGAAACTGTATCTGAAGGGGACGTTGGTAGCTGTGCCACAGTTTTAAACTTTTACAGCTATCATAGTTACCACTTTTTTTTTTTTTTTTAAATACAACTCCCGCATTCCCGCAATAGGAATATAAATTCCTGTGTCGCGGGGGACTTTACAATACATGAAACGGACACAAAGAACACCCAGACTAAGAACAACAAATAATTTTTTTTCAAATAAATGTTCTTTTTTGTTTTGTATCCCCTTGACTCGTTGTTTCCAGGCAAAATTTTAAGATTTTTTTGAAGGTACTAAAAACTACACGTGATTTTGGAAGAGGGGAGGGGGTGTCCTGAAGCTCACCATGTATCACCAGGGGAGAGGGGCTAAAAATGGGCTAAAAAAACATGTAGTGATCAATGAACGACCCCTGTTAAAAGTCCTTCACCGCATGAATATATTTCACATGTAATAAAATTTCACATATATAACACTACACACACAAAGTATAACGATTCTGTAACTGTCCCCGTCCTCTTTCTGACTACTGATTTATTCTCAAGACAGTGTTACATATAATATCTGTATTGTTTGTTTGTTTGCAAACATGTTTTGTTTACAATTATACGACCTTTTGTTTAAAGAGTATGATTGTTTATTGAACTCAAAGGCTACGGATGTATTTAACTCTAAACTAGCTTTCGCATACGGCTCCGGTCGCGTCTATATCCTTTCTCAAGCTTTAGGGCCTTTTCACACGTACCACAACCACACGACGACGCAGCGACAAAATGTGGTTCCATGTGAATAGTGTCGCTGCAGCTTTTTAACCGACTTCAAAAAAAGGAGAAGGTTCTCAATTCGTCGGACGGAATCTTTTTTTTTTTTTATGTATGTTCAGCGATAATTTCATCGTTTATGAACCGATTTCAAAAATTCTTTTTGCATTGGAATGGGCGTAGCTTACAGGTGGTCCCATCGTCACAATATCGGGATCTGATCATGGGATCCCAAGGAAATCGAGTGAACTCCTCAAATATCATAGGCACAATGTCGCGATTTGGATACTCGGAATAGTTTTTCATTGAAGTCGGTTCCTTTTTGTTATTGCAGTTGCGTTGTGGTACCGACGACACATCGATGTAGTTGCGTTGTGGCCGGCCGCTAGTTCGCGGTGCCGCCTGTAGTTGCGTTGCTATCGCGATGTGGTTGCGATGTGGTCGCGATTTGGTGATACACGTGGTCCATAAACTGCAAAATGTGGTACGTGTGAATTGTATAATTAATTTTATAGGAAACTAGCTTCCGCCCGCGGCTCCGCCCGCGTGTATGTCAGTTATCGTGATAAAAAGTAGCCTATGTCCTTTCCCAAGTTCAGTTCTATCTTCATATCAAATTTCATCAAAATCAGTTCAGTGGTTTAGGCGTGAAAACGTAACAGACGGACAGAGTTACTTTCGCATTTATAATATTGTAGGGAAGTAGGGATATGCACCCGACCACGTCGCGACCACATCGCAACCACATTTTGTCGCTGCGTCGTGGTGTGCTTGTGGCGTGGTTGTGGTTTGGTTGTGGTACGTGTGAAAAGGTCCTAGTATTCGTGTTGAATTAGGTTCAGTAGTTTTGAGGTGGTACACAGAAGGACTTTCCTATTTATAATAATTAGTAATATACAAAACTAGAGAGGCATTGACTGCCTTGTTGGTCTAGTGGTTAGCGTATGCGGCTGCTGATCAAGAGATCTCAGGTTCAATTCCCGGGTCGGACCAAATATTTGTGTGATCCACAAATATTTTTTCGGAGTCTGGATGTTTTCTATGTATAATAAGTATGAATTTACAAAAAAAAGTATGTTTATGTATTCATATCAGTTGTTTAGTACCCATAATACAAGCTGTGTTTAGTTTGGGACTAGATGACGTTGTGTGTAAGATATCCGAAATATTTTTTATTTTATACTAACTTTCGCCCGTGGCTCCGCCCATCGTATATGTCGGTTATCGTGGTAAAAATATCCAATGTCCTTTCTCACTCTCTAGACTATCTGCTGAACCAAATTTAATTTGGTTCAGCAGTTATGGCGAGAAAGCGCGTCGAACAGACAGAGTTGATTTCGCATTTATAGTAAGGATTCCTAATTATTATTCTACACAAATCACAATTATGTACCTATCATATCACTCCAGCACATAATCATAGTCTCGTTGGTCTAGTGCATAGCGTATGTGACTGCTAATCAAGAGGTCTCGGGTTCAAATCCCGGGTCGGACCGAAAAGTGTTTTTGAGATTTACTTAGGAAATTCCTAATAGCAGCCCGGAGTTTGGGAGTATGGCGGTGATTCACGACCGTGCCTCGGAGAGCACGTTAAGCTGTCGGTCCCGGTTGTCATGAACATCTATAGCAATCGTTATTAGAAAGTCAGTGCCCTTAAATATACTGACAACTAGTTCAATCTTCGAATTTCAGTTCTCCCTTAGGGTTGCGGAGGTCCGATGCCAGTCGTTGACAGTTGTCCGTGTGGTGACGGATTAAGAATACAGAGTGTCACCACCCCTATTCATGGGGGTGTCGTAAAAGGCGATTAAGGGATTAACTACACAAGACAACATCAATGCAAAGAGAAGGACAACTTGAAACCAACCCGTCTGGCCAGCGTGGTATAGTAGGCCAATACCTCCTTTTCAAGAAGAGGCCTATGTCCAGCAGTGGATTTCTAAGGCTGTTGTTGATGATGATGATGATGCCAGTCGCTCCGTGGATAAACTGATATTGAGGTAAAACCGGTTGAACTAGTAGCCGACCACAAATAATGTTGAGAATAAAGCTAGGAAGAAGATATCAATCTAGCACAACCGCGGGTAATACCGCGGGGATCACCTAGTATGAATATATGTGTGAGCATATTTGTGTATGTTTATCTCAGAAGAATTTGACAGCCGAGATTAAAATCAACAAAATATGTGTCTGTTGTTTTAAATATTGTAGAATGTATAATAAACAAGGATTGATATATTAAGTATTAAGTCGAAATAAATTCAGTTTTCGACAAGTGTACTGTGAGTGA
Organism: Phragmatobia fuliginosa; assembly: GCA_932526445.1. Lineage (NCBI taxonomy): Eukaryota > Metazoa > Arthropoda > Insecta > Lepidoptera > Erebidae > Phragmatobia > Phragmatobia fuliginosa. The sequence goes on along the minus strand of OW052084.1, from coordinate 9,219,854 downwards.
AGTGACAAAATTGTAATTTTAAAATTGATTGTCAGTGTCAAATTAAATTCTTTATCTTCCTAGCCTTTATTCCCGATATTCTTTGGGGCTACTAGTTCAACCGGTTTTACCAGAACTTTTAACCGACTTCAAAAAAAGGAGGAGGTTCTCAATTCGTCGGAATCTTTTTTTTTTTTTATGTGTGTTCAGCGATAATTTCGTCGTTTATGAACCGATTTTAAAAATTCTTTTTGCATTGGAATGGGCGTAGCTTACAGGTGGTCCCATCGTCACCATATCGGGATCTGATGATGGGATCCCAAGGAAATCGAGGGAACTCCTCAAATATCATAGGCACAATGTCGCGATTTGGGTACTCGGAATATTTTTTCATTGAACCACGACACCAAAAATGGCAATCAAATTAAATTATAAATATTATTTTTAAATTTGTCAAATTTGAAATCTTCCGTGTGGTGACGGATTAAGAATACAAAGTGTCACCACCCCTATTCATTCCATGGGTGTCGTAAGAGGCGACTAAAGGAACAAAATAAGCAGCTAACATCACTGCCAAGAGAAGGAAAACAAACCGTATAACAACCCGTCTGGCCAGCGTAGTATAGTAGACCAAAACCTCCTTTCAAAGAAGAGGCCTATGTCCAGCAGTGGACTGTTCAAGGCTGTTGATGATGATGATACCTTTAAGCGACCAATTCTTTAATATTTATTTTATTATATATGTTCATTTATGATCTCAGAAACGGCTGTAACGATTTCGCTGAAATTTGGTATCTAGGTGTTTTCCGGGGGTGAAAAATCGATCTAAATTATTCTTATGTTTGGGAAATCGCGATTTTTACAGATTTCATACGTTTTTCTTTCATATTACTCTTAGCAATGTTTACGACATCTATACTACTCTTTCAGTAACACCACAGAATACATAATAGTACCCGTACAGAAGACTCACTCCGAAAAGTAAATTAAAGAAATAGGGACCTTTGGTGTCATAACATTAAGTTCAATTCAGATTGCACAGCGCCGAAGCACCTACGATTATATTGACCTACAATTGCGTCTCTTTCTATCGTGTAACTCTTATCTGTTCTGACGAACGTGACGCGTATCGTGCGTAAGCGACAACCCTCCGGAATGGCCTGCCGGGCAGACAACCGACTAATACCTAAAGTGCGGAGTGACACCCTCCTGGTAACACTTAGTTGATGGTTCGTACTCCAACATAACAACACAGAAAATAGATGGCGTTGTTAAATAAAAAATAGTTGTAACCGAGTAAAACTCGATCGCCCGGGTTCTGAAATTCAAACAGAGATAAAAATAAGTATCAAGTGTATGTCAGGCTACATGAAACACAAATATTTCGTAGTTACACTCATTTTATATAGTTCTGTAATTTCTTAGTATGAGTAATGAATTCGGGTCACATAGAGACAACTAAAAATCATATCTACCTCATCATATCAGTTAATATTGTCAAGAATAAAAACATATAACTATAACTATATTTTGAGCTGTACTAATCTAATAACACACACACACACACACACACACACACACACACACACACACACACACACACACACACACACACACACACACACACACACACACAAACATACTCACACACAAACATACTCACACACAACCGAGTACAAGCTACGAAAAATGTTTTATTATTTCTTGTCTGGGAGGTGTGAGCCTGGTGATACGTAACACAGGTTCTTCCTACAACAGACACCAGTCTCTCACAAAGGAATGTAGCCTCACTGAACTGTTTCTAACCTTCATATTAATGTAACTACCTTTGTGATGAGAAAAATAAATGCATTATTATTATTATTATTATCATTACATGGTATAAAACAAAGTCGCTTAAGCTCTGTGCCTGTCTCTATAAATGCTATAGATCTTTAAAACTACGCAACGGATTTTGATGCCGTTTTCTTTAAAAGATAGATTCTGATTCAAGAGGAAGGTTTATATGTCTTTGCAGCTATTTGTCTTCCATTATAATTATAAATAATTTAAAAAAAAAAGGAACCGACTTCAAAGAAAAACTATTCCGAGTACCCAAATCGCGACAATCGTGCCTCTGATATTTGAGGAGTTCCCTCCATTTCCTTGGGATCCCATCATCAGATCCCGATATGGTGACGATGGGACCACCTGTAGGCTACGCCCATTCCAATACAATAAGAATTTTTGAAATCGGTTCTTAAACGACGAAATTATCGCTGAACATACATAAAAAAAAAAAGATTCCGACGAATTGAGAACCTCCTCCTTTTTTCTGAAGTCGGTTAAAAATAACTTATAAAAACAGTACAACACTAACCTAGCCTTACTAATTAAAAACATGTTTTCCCAAACCTATGTGACCCGTATACATTGCTCTCAAGTGTACATAAACTTTTAACCCTATCTCTCTTGTATGATTATATAGTGAGTGTCACATTCATGAGGGGTAGTAAAATATTTATATTATTAACAATCTCTTCTACGGTGTGGTGTCTCGACAATGTTACAATAGATCTTCTGACTCCAATAGCAGAGTTCGGAGAAGCTTGTGGATATCAGGTAAGTGGTTTTATCTTCTCCTGTTTTGTGGTGGACTACTTTACTTTTTTTTTATACTTAAGCCTACCAAAGTGATTCTACCTGAGTGAGAAGATATCACCATACTCATTGTGAGGGTATGCAATGCAGCATGGTGATCCATATCATGGCGTCCTAGTCAGATCTTTCTGCATCATTCTCCCGGCCTCCGGAGACATGGAGAATAATGCAGAATGTTTGGGCTTCACACTTACCAACGAAATGCCACAGCAAGAATGCTGTCATTATTAGGTTGGTCTTCTGTGTGAGGGTAGTACTGAGCTGGCAGATTCGTGCTGAAATCAGGCTCTACTAGATCTTGATTCATATAATCAGTGTCGTAAGAGCTGACTAAGGGAACAAAGCACCAGGACAACATCAGTGTGCACTGTTGGTTCTTAGAGCTTCAAGAGGTTAGTCCAGAAGGAGATCTCACCCTGTACTCCTCGTCCTCGTAAAAGAGAAGCGCAGAGAGGGCACACTGTGTGGTTTTTAGTCGGTTCGAGTCCGACAAACCGCCCCGAAAAAACCCTAGAGGGGTGATGGTCCATGATGATTTTCATCACGAAAAAAAAAGTGCTTCAAGTGACTTTCAAAGTATCGTTCAAGGGTTCAAATCAGTGGCGTAGCGTGCCTCGGCGGGGCCCCGTATAAAAAATTGTTTGGGGGCCTTTATGAAGAGTAAGAATTTCTCACAAAAGAAAAAAAAATGAAAAGAAATATTTATTCATCATAATTATCTGTCACTTTGTCCAAGTTTTTTACAAACAATTCAAATTAAATATACACTCTCCTTGCCTTTTTTGGCTTTGTGTGTGTGATTAATTACTTTAGAACGCACGCTTTATGCAGGAAAAAAAATCATTTTTTGACTTTTGTCACTTCTGGATTAAAAAAAGATTGGGAAGTTTTTATTAACACGTTCACTGCGGCTTGAGGTTGATTCAGCCTCATGGTAGACTTTACGCTGGTGCGGCGGGTAAAACTGTGTTTTCTCTCTAGTGCGGCGGCTGTTTACACTCAACCGTATGAGGTATGACAAAGACAAATATAGCTTTCTTTATGTCTGCGAAGCATTGACTCAATATTGTAAAAAAAATATTTGAGGTCGAAATACGCCTCAAACGCACTGATCACAAAATTATTGAATAAGGTGCGGGTTGAGGCCGATTTCGACCTCCAGCGTCGGGGCGCGCGCGCGGCGTGAGAGCAGGTAAGTCGACTTTAGTGACGCTACCATAGTCGATACTGGAGCACGTGTCTTTGCGCAATCGTGTTAATTGATTGTTTTTTATTTTTGTTAAATTCTTTTGTTTAGTGTTTTTTTGTGTGTGTTCAGTTATATATTTATAGAATGAGAGCCCGTGACACCCGTACCTTAGTTATATTATAAAAGCTGAAAATTCTTCTATATATTTATTTATTTACACTTTCTGCAAAACATAACATAACCATTCAGAGTCTCAGCACATCCTTGCAAAGGGTCAAATAAGGAAACGTTGCGTCATTTGCTATGTAAAATTACGACTTACATTAGGTGTCATGCAGGCTGCAAAGAAAGTAAAAAAAAATATGACTAATTGTTCACAATGTAAGACAGCTATGTGCTTGCATTGTTTTAACGAACAGCATGCAAAGTAATATAGAATAAATTTGATGAACGAATAGTTTGTATTTTATTTAACAACACCCCATACTTTTATGAACAATACTATAACAATATAAAAAAGTAATAGAAATATATCATAGACATGGACATTCATCGATATAAATTCATTCCCATCACTAATGCCGCCCCGATTTAGTGCGATGTGTGGTCTAAAACGACCTCAAATATATTTTAGGTGTTTTCTCTAAAACTAAAAATCAGAACCCGGGGCGAAGCTAGGTGTACATAAAACAATACCATGCAAGTAATTTTAGCATAAAATTAAACATCGAATCACGCTCCTGATCAAGTTACAACACATTTACCAAATGATTGAAACATGAGGCAGAAAAGGCCTCAACCGCATTACAAGGAAGTTTAGCTTGGGGCTGATTCGACCTCAGCCGCACCAGCTGAAAGTTCTTCAAAATGTGGCCCGCAGTGAACGTGTTAACTTTGCTTACGCACGTCGGAGGCCCCCGTCTCCCGGAGGCCCCGTATAATTGATACGGCACATACGCCGGTAGCTACGCCCCTGGTTCAAATCCCAAGTACGACAATACTTTGTGTGATTCACTACAGTCGTCACAAAATAAGAAGCCCGGTTTGACATTTGTCATCGTGGCGTAACTAATACGATTAATTCGTGTTTTTGAGTGCAATTTTACAATATAAAGTTAAACTTGATGCTTATTTATGATACGCGTTGTGATAGTGTATGGGTAACATAAATAGGACTATGAATTTGATTTTTCAATTTCTTACATGCGGCATGTCAAATGACAAATGTCAAAACGGGCTTCTTATTTTGTGACGACTATAGTTGTTTATTTATAAGACGTCATCACGTCAAAAGTCTCTTCAGCATTACAATATGAGTAGAGATTGAGTGAGAGAGTTTTTATATGTTGACAGGCTTGTCCAAGTATTCAGCCAAACTACCTCAATGTCCACATAGTTCCTGCCACCCATCTTGAGTTGGCTGGTAGCCTTACTTTCTACCAGTTTTATGAAGGAGGTTAGTAACATATACATATATTTTTTTTCTATTTTGAGTACCTTGTTGGTCTAGTGGTTAGCGTATGCTGATCAAGAGGTCTCTGATCCAATTCCCGGGTCAGACCAAATATTTGTGTGATCATCAAATATATGTTTCGGAGTCTGGGTGTTTTTCTATGTATAGTATGTATTTACAAAAAAAAAGAAAAGTATGTTCATGTATTTGAAATAGTCGTTTAGTACCCATAACACAAGCTCTGCTTACTTTGAGACGGGATGACGTTGTGTGTAAGATGTCCGCAATATTTATCAAAGTGTCTCTATCCTGCCTAATGGAAAGCCCCAGCAAAATCCAAAAGTGGGGGAAACAACACACCATTGCTGCGAATGCAGACAATAATGTATGGCGAACCACATTATGGCGGCCTAGTGAGATGCTTTTTCACGCCCCGCTTAAAGGACCCGGGATCATAATGCGAAGGAAACTAGTGCCACTTGCTTTTGTCTGGCTCCGCCTGAGTCCTTCTTGTAGAATTAAAATATCTCCTGGACAAACTTCATTGAAATGAATGGAGTGGCTTAGCAGTAAAGCAAGATAGATAGACGGACAGACAGACAGACAGACAGATATGCTTTCTATTGGAGTCATTTTGGTAGCAAAATTATAAAAGAAACAAACACACAAGAGTTAGTAACGAATTTATAATAGTATGAATCACTCCCTTGTCCGTGTGGTGACAGATTAACAGAGTTTCACCACTCTTTTTCATCCCGCGGGTGTCGTAAAAGGCGACTAAGGGATAAACCACACAAGACAACATCAATGCAAAGAGAAGGAGAACTTGAAACCAACCCTCTTTTTTTTTACATGTGGAAATCCCCGCGGACCGTCACCCCGTCGGGGGTTACGGCGGGGTGGTGTGTCGGACTCGAACCGACTAAAACCACACGGTGTGACCCTCTCTGCGCCTTTGTATTGGAAGGAGTCCAGGGAGGGGATTTCCTTCTGGACTAAACTTGAAACCAACCCTATACCAACCCGTCTGGCCAGCGTGGTATAGTAGGCCAAAACCTCCTTTCTAAGGAGAGGCCTATGTCCAGCAGTGGACTGTTGAAGGCTGTTGATGGTGATGAATCACTGGCCCTAACTGATTGATTAACACACATTTCAAGAAATTCTACCGCTTTGGGGTGAAATGAGGGATAACTGGTTGTTAGATGTTTATCATTAAATACCGATACTGTTTGTTTACAGATGAAACCATACCGTATCTATATAATAATGGTATAAACGTGAAAAATATATATGATTCGGTTATAACCAGCCTCTGGAGTGACCTGAAGAGAACGTGAGTCTTTTTATTTTTGCAAATACTGAACCGCATAAGGAATATATATTTATAATAGCTTTCGCCCACGGCTCCGCCGGCTTGTATCTCGATTATTGCACTAAAAAGTAGACTATGTATTTTTCTGTATTATTATATAGGTCTTTTAAAAACATTGTGAGTTTTCTAAAACCAATCTTTCGATTTAGGTACACGTTTATGAGTTAATCAAAACGGCTGGCTCAAAAAATCAGAAAAAAAATCATGATAGTAGCCCATATATTTAATTTTCAAGGAAAACTGTAGCGGTTTTGCTAACTTACTTATTTTAGGAGTTATAGGGTACTAACTTGTAAAATGCACTTACTTGGAAAACTTCGTACATAAAATAAAGAAAAATTAAGTTAACTAACAATTATTATGTAAATAATAATAATTATAAATATTTCGGATATCTTACACACAACGTTATCTAGTCCCAAACTAAGCAGAACTTGTATTATGGGTACTAAACAACCGATATAAATACATAAACATACTTTTTTTTTGTAAATACATACATATTATACATAGAAAAACACCCAGACTCCGAAACCAATATTTGTGGATCACACAAATATTTGGTCTGACCCGGGAATCAAACCCGAGACCTCTTGATTAGCAGCCGCATACGCTAACCACTAGACTAACAAGGCAGTCAAATTGTCTATTGGTCAAGATATTAAATCTACCTTCCATTAAGGGTGACTACGGAACCCTATTCTATGTATAAGCTATATTACTGTAAAGTTTCATCCAAATCCGTTTAGTAGTTTTTACGCGAAAGAGCAACAAACATACCTACATACATATAGACATACATACTCACAACTCGCGTTTATAATATTAGTAGGATTTAAGCCTACCAAAGCGACGCCGGTTTCGGAGTTCGAGTGTTTTCTATGTATAATGTGTATTTTCAAAAAAAATCTATGTTTATGTATTTATATCAGTTGTCCCGGTTGTCATGAACATCTATGGCAATCGTTATTGGGAAGTCAGTGCCCTCAAATATACTGACAACTAGTTCAATCCGAGGTCCGATGCCAGTCGCTCCGTGGAAAAACTCAAATTCAGGTAAAACCGGTTGAACTAGTAGCCGACCCCAAATAAGCTTGGGAAAAAAGGCTAGGAGGATGTCTAGTACCCATAATACAAGCTGTGCTTAGTTCGAGACTAGATGACGTTGTGTGTAAGATGTCCGAAAAATTATGTTAATATTAACATTTATTTACTCGTATTACTTACCTATAAATTTTGTTTCTTTCAGATTTACGATAACAGATTTGCCATATTTCTTTCATTGGTGGAAAAACAGGGACGCTACCGGTAAGTTGTGTGTGATATAGTTTGATTTTTAGGGTTCCGGTGCCAAATGGCAAAAAACGGAACCCTTATAGATTCGTCAAGTCTGTCTGTCTGTCTGTCTGTCTGTCCGTCCGTATGTCACAGCCACTTTTTTCCGAAACTACAAGAGCTATACTGTTGAAATTTGGTAAGTAGATGTAATCTGTGAACCACATTAACATTTTCACATAAACATGGACAAAAAACAATACATTTTGGGGGTCCCCATACTTGGAACTGAAAGTCAAAAAAATTTTTTTCATCAAACTCATACGTGTGGGGTATCTATGGATAGGTGTTCAAAAATGATGTTGAGGTTTCTAATATCATTTTTTTCTAAACTGAATAGTTTGGGCGAGAGACACTTCCAAAGTGGAAAAATGTGTGTCCCCCCCCCTCTAACTTCTAAAATAAGAGAGTGATAAAACTAAAAAAAATATATGTTGTACATTACCATGTAAACTACCAACGAAAATTGGTTTGAACGAGATCTAGTAAGTAGTTTTTTTTTAATATGTCATAAAGCGTAAACAGCAATTTACCTTTCATTTAATCAACGAACTACAAGAACTTTTATATAATGTTACTTGTTGATACGGAACCCTTCATGAGCGAGTCCGACTCGCACTTGGCCGATTTTTTTGGGTTTTGTAGTTCATGACTCGGATCTTTATATATTCGTCATATCCGTCCGTCCGTCCTCGACCTACCACTCAAACGGTAGGTGCTGGAAAGATGATAAACATAACAATTATTTATCTGTTGAACACGATTTTAAATCTACCTACCATTAGATGTGTGACCTATTCTATGCGTGGCCTAGGGTTCCGAAGTTTATGTTTTATTTTTTAGGGTTCCGTTGCCAAATGGCAAAAAACGGAACCCTTATAGATTCGTCATGTCTGTCTGTCTGTCCGTCCGTACGTCACAGCCACTTTTTTCCGAAACTATAAGAACTATACTCTAAGATATTTGTAGATTCCTAAGATCTAAGTGGTAAAATGTGTGTCCCCCCCTCCTGTAACTTCTAAACTAAGAGCATGATAAAACTAAAAAAAATATATGATGTACAGATTGTACAGTACCATGCAAAACTTTCAGCGTCATAAATTATAAACCGCAAGTAACATTTCTTTCAATAAAAACACTATTATTAAAACATCCATGAAAGTTACAACGAACTAAAAACTCTTATATGATGTTACTTGCTGCTACGGAACCCTTCATGGGCGAGTCCGACTCGCACTTTGCCGCTTTTATTAACTTTTTTATCTATTCAATCCTTTAAAATATGTAATCTATAAACTCGGCTGTTTTAACACTTCGGATAAAAATGTATCTGTAAGTCAGAGGGGTGAGGACCTGGTGATTTGTAGCGCAGGCATCTTAGGCCTCTCACAGATACCAGCTCCTTACATATCTTTAACAAACTGTATGAAATAGATAGCTGTAAGTGTATCATTGTGAGCAGAAATAAATACAATTACTATTGTTATACATTCCAGTCCGACGTATGGTCTACGAACTCGTTCGACAGGGGAGGTTGTACTTCGCAGGGGGAGGTTGGGGGATGAGTGATGAAGCTTCAGCTCATTATCACGCTATCATCGATCACTACACGTACGGGCTCAGGTAAGCACATGACATCATCATCATCAACAGCCTTTAACAGTCCACTGCTGGACATAGGCCTCTCCTTTGAAAGGAGGTTTTGGCCTACTAAACCACGCTGGCCAGACGGGTTGGTAAAGGGTTTGTTTCAAGTTTTGATTCTCTTGGCAGTGATATTAGCTGCTGATTTTGTTCCTTTAGTCGCCTCTTACGACACCCATGGAATGAATAGGGGTGGTGACACTTTGTATTCTTGATCCGTCACCACACGAACACCCATCATCACCCCGACTTAAAGCTGTTGTGATTTAAACTGCCTTGTTTTGTCTGTGCGAAAATGCCCCGGATACCACCAGTTGTCGGACTGAGAACACCAATTGGTGGATCATACGAAATGTTGTCCATGTTGAGTTTGAACCCATATATTCATTCAGTGTAGTGGGAAGAAACGAGATGACAGCCTGAACTACTAACTCATCCGTGCAGTCTTCGTTCCTTACCAATTTTTTAATATTTAAACCTACCCGAACTAGGTTAGTTAAGAATCGAAGATTAAGGGTCACCTTGCTCGTGGCCCTGGTTGCCCTCCCGTAAATCCGGCCCTGCATTACTATGATAAATAACATAGCGCCAACTTAAGCTGCGTGTACTCGGCAGTCGATGAGATCTGTTACTATGCGCCCGCGCCGCAGCCTCTAGCCAGTCAGCCGTAAGCTCTCGCCGCGAATCCATATTGCTTGGCTTAATACTTTTACTCCGCGCTTACGCATAATATTTAAGTGCTTGATGTCAAAATCGGTCCAGCCTCAGGAGTTCAGTCACACAAATATTATAAATGCGAAAGTAAGTCTGTCTGTTTGTTACGTTTTCCCGCTTAAACCGCTGAACCGATTTTAATGAATTTTGGTATAGAGATAGATGGACCCTTGGGAAAAGACATAGGCTACTTTTTACTGCGATAACGACATGCACACGAGCGGAGCCGCGGACAAAAGCTAGTATATTATATGTCTTACAGAAAACTCAACGCGACCTTCTTGGAGTGCGGTAGACCCTTAGTCACCTGGCAATCAGATACCTTCGGACATTCAAGAGAATTCGCATCCCTGATGGCGCAGATGGGCTTCGATGGACACTTCATCAGTCCAATCAGCTTCGATGATGAACTGGCCAGGATGAGAGCTAAGAGTTTGGAGTTCGTATGGAGAGGGAGTGATGATCTTGGTGAGTCTGGTTTAGTCATATAAGGTCTGACTGACATCTTGGTATGAATCAAAGATATTTGATTAAGGTCGCTATTCATAATTTAATTCAGTCTGATGGAAAGCATGAGCCGAATCCAAAAGAAGTTGTCCCGTCCTCATTTTTATTATTTTTTTTTCTTTATTGGCTCATCAACAATTATTTACACTGAGTAGGTACACATTAAAAACAGTTTAAAAGAATTCTTAGTCTAGTGCAACGATTACTTACAGATTAGCACCGCACGCCCCAAATACAGTGTACAGTGGACAATTAAATAACCTTTTTCTTTGAAGTTAGATTTTTTTTTACAATTATAAGATTCAAATCTAATACCACTCAAAACTTACAACTAAATACAATTCCCCGAAACCTGCCAATTGAGTCAGAATGAATATCCACCAAATTACTGCAGCCATTAACCAGTCTACACAGCCGTGGAATAATGGAATGAGCTCCAAGGACCGTCCTACGAAGAGGTGGATTCAAGGGCGTTATGGGGGATCGATGATATCTTGTAGGGTCTTAAAATTTTATTTTTTCCAATAACGGAGGGCAATCAATTTGGGAAGTACATATAAGACAATTCGTGTAATTTATAGGGAATCGGCGAAATAAACGTTTGTGTTGCTCTGAAAAAACAAAGTTTTATTAGTCTAAATTATTTGTACATTTGTATTTTTCACTTAACTACACCTTACAATAATCACTAAACATACCTGAAAAAACAAAGAAACGACATTAAAAGTTATTACACTTGTCGATTCCCTTTATTAGTTATTTTATTATTATCCGATTGTTTACGTGTTTTACAATTTTAACATTTTACTGACGCCATCTTCGAAACCGTCTGCTTTATCTACAGTCCACTCAAATACTTTGACAGCGTCATCTATCAAGTAGCGAAGTAAATTGTTTCTGCTTTATCAACTAACCATAAAAGAATTTAATAAACAATAACAAAACTTAAAGAAATGTAATTTCTTCATAAATTTCCAAGATGGGTTGTGAGCAAAGTAAATCTTTTATTTCTTCAAATGAATTTTTACAGTCCGTTGACCAAATGAATTTTTGATTTTTCCTCAGTAAATTATATAGGGGCTCTAATATAATTGTGCTCTTGGGTATGTAATCATGGTAGAAATTAATTTTCCCCAAAAATTGTCTGACATTTTTCAGAGTTTTTGGCGTAGGGAATTTTCTTATTGAAATTAAATTATCTCTAACTGGTCGAACTGTATTATTTTCTATTATGTGTCCAAGATATTTTACAGAATTCGACGCAAACGTACATTTTGTAAATTTTAGTCGAAATCCTTCTTGTTTTATTGCTTCCAGTAATTGTGATAAATGGTTTATATGTTCATTATAAGACTTTGAAAACACCAGGATATCATCTATATAATTAACTGTAAAATCAGTTAATTGATGTTTTCTTAGTATGTTGCTCAGGATTCTTTGAAATATTGCGGGAGAGGTTTTCAAGCCGAAGGGTAGACACGTCCATTGAAAGTGGCCTTCTTGTGTAACAAAAGCTGTTTTTTTTCTGTCTTCAATTCGCATTGGGATGGACCAAAATGCAGAGTTAATATCTAATGTTGAGAAGTACTTGCAGTTTCTTGTTTTTATTACCAAGTCTTCAATTAACGGGAATGGTTGAGCTTGTGGTGTTACTATTTTGTTGAGATCTCTGAAATCAATACATAATCTGTTTCTTTTATTATCTTCTTTCTTAAAAGCTAAAGTTACAGGTGCTGCAAACGGGCTGTATGATTCTTCTATAAGATTTTTTTGAAGTAATTTTGCCACCTGTTCTTCTATCTCTTTTTTGTCCTCCATTGAACATCTATAGGGCCTTTTACTACAGTATTTGTCCGTTAGGAGGTCGATATGTGCTTCATAGTCTCTTACTGTTCCAATGTCGTATTTATCCTTTGCAAAACTCGATTTATATTTGTCAATCAGTGTATTTACTTCAAATTTTTGTTGAGCATTTAAATTACCCATTTTTATCTCAAAATTTTTTTCATTTACATGTTGATTGAAATTTATAGAGAATTTATTAGAGTAAAATTGTGCATTACTCTTACCTTCCTTAGAAGTCAATTTCTCATTTAGTTCCATATCAGTGTTGTCTTTGGTTTTTTGTGTGATTTCCAGGTTTTCATTCTGAACTAATCTAAACTCTTTTATCATGTCTAGTCCAATAAGGAAATCATATTTAAAATCTTTTCCATCCACAATATACACATCGCATTTTTTTTCTATGTTTAGTATTTTAATCTTTATTGTTGTCAAACCTCCTGTACTCTTCACACCATTAATTGTTACTAAATTTGCATTACTAAACTCTCTTTTTCCTTCTTCTTGTTTTAGTTTTACTAATTTGGAATTAATCAAGGACACATTAGATCCTGAATCATATATGCCAAAAACGTTTAGTTTTTCATCTAATGTAAGTTTGACTTTGATTAATGGTGTGACTGTTAGTTTTTTGGATCTTTATCATTTAATTCAAGATCTAATATAGTATTGTTTATATTCCTGTAGTGATTTCTCTTGTTTTCTTGTTGCTCACTTTTTTTAAACCAGCATTTTTCTTCTGGGTGATAACGAGTTCCCTTGTTCAAATTTTCACAGATTTTGCAGGCTTGATATTTATCAGATTTTCCTTTATTTTCAAATGTGTCTCGTTTTGGTTTATAGTAGGTATGTTTATTTGTTGTATGCTCAAATTTACCAATTTCATTGAAAAGACTTGCAGTGGATGTAATAGATTCCTTATCAATTTTGCCCAATATGTAATCTGGTAGGCCAGTTGCGATAAGATTTATCAGCGTCTGTGTATCTATGTGTTTATTTACCTCTAATAACAGCCTTTCCTTTTTCGTAGCATATTCCAGTGCTGAACCCGCTTGAAATTTATAGGCAAATGCATATTTAACCTGTGACCAACCTTTATTTCCGTATGTCTCAGTAAAGTTATTTTTCCAAACAGTCCATTCTGAATTTACAGTGAATTTTATCAACATACTAGTGTACCAATCATGGCATTGTTTCTCTAGTAGATGCTTTAAAGTCTCAATTTTCTCTGTATCCTGTAGTATTTCGAATCGTTCACACTCATTCTCAAATTCACCTATCCATTGATTCACATTGGAATTTTTCCCTGAAAATTTCTCAATTAAAAATTTTTCTGATGTTTTTCCTAGGTTTTTATTTCCAGACCCGACGTCGCAGTTTTTGTGAACTAGTGGTCTGGATTCCTCTGCAATTTCATCTAAATATTGATCTCCAAACTGCAAATTTTCGCCTTCATCTAAATAGATTTTTTTCAATTCCGGAGATAATGGAATCCACAATTTACGTATTTGATGTCTTTTTTTTAGAGAATTCTTGACCTTCGTGAATACCTCTGTGCTCACAATACCCGTGTGTTTGCTTGCAGGCTTCATTTCGTCTGGAACATTATAATTACGTCCATCGGGTGTTTCAATTGAGGTTATGCAGATTAAATTTGTTTTGCCATCACTTGCCGCTAATACCGCAAAAGTAAATCTTAACTTCTCCATTTTCTTTAACTAGAAATGTCGTTTTATAAGACAATTCGTGTAATTTATAGGGAATCGGCGAAATAAACGTTTGTGTTGCTCTGAAAAAACAAAGTTTTATTAGTCTAAATTATTTGTACATTTGTATTTTTCACTTAACTACACCTTACAATAATCACTAAACATACCTGAAAAAACAAAGAAACGACATTAAAAGTTATTACACTTGTCGATTCCCTTTATTAGTTATTTTATTTTTATCCGATTGTTTACGTGTTTTACAATTTTAACATTTTACTGACGCCATCTTCGAAACCGTCTGCTTTATCTACAGTCCACTCAAATACTTTGACAGCGTCATCTATCAAGTAGCGAAGTAAATTGTTTCTGCTTTATCAACTAACCATAAAAGAATTTAATAAACAATAACAAAACTTAAAGAAATGTAATTTCTTTACATACATACTCATTGTAAGTACAATGAGGACGGTGATCACTTTTTATGGAATCTGCACTTGCAGGCAATGCAGCATGGTGATCCACACCATGGTGGCTTAGTGAGAAATTTCTGCATCATTCTCCCGACCTCCGGAGGCCGGAAAAATGATGTAGAATGATTGAACCTCCGATCGGTCTCAAACACACCAACGAAATGCGACGGCACGAATGTTGTCATTGTTAGGTTGGTCTTCTGTGTGAGGGTAGTTCCGCCCTGGTTGAGTCGGCCCATTCGTGCTGAAATCACCGTGGCTCTGCTACCTATTAAGCTACTTTCTAAGGAGATACCTATGTAGAGTAGTGGGCTACTGGAGGATCATGAAGTCAAAATCAAATCAAATCATTTATTCTGCAATTAGGTTACATGAACACTTTTGCAAGTAAAACTTTTTTTGAGCAGATGAGTTCGGTGTATATGAGTATGTATACTGTGTATAAGTGTAGAGTGTAAATAAGCGTATATTCTTGTGTGGTAAGAGATGACTAAGGGAGCAAACCAGCAATACAACAACAATCCAATGAGAAGGAAAACACTGGTACCAGCACATCTGGCCAGTTTTGTAAAGCTCATATAAATAAGTGCATTTATATTTTTTTTTGTAAATATACATACATATCATACAAAACTCCCGAACTCCGAAACAAATATTTTCAAATCATAAAAACATTTGGTCCAACCGGCGAATCTAACCCGAGATCTCAAGCATAACTGTCACATACGTTACCACTGCGCCACTGAGGCCATTAAAGGCAAGACAAGTCAAGGCAGTCAGTCATCTTAAATGATCTATATAGCTCAAGCCTTTTTCGTTACACTTTGTAGTCACTAGTGGCATAAGTTTGTTTGTTGACTGGCGGTTGTGAGTATGTCATGCTCGCTCAAAAGCCCTGCTGGCGGTGGCATGTGTAGCGGGTCGTTCGGCTCCCTACGATATGGTTGAACTGGACGATGGCTGGTGCATAGGTCATGCGCGTGATACGGGCGCCGCCAGTCGGGGCTGTTCATCTCACAATTTCTATTTACTTATTGTTTAATTATTTTTAGACAGTGCCGGTGTAAATATCTGCATCGTTACATTGTCCTCACATTTAATAAAATGCCTTAAACAATGTAACCAAAAATTGTAAAAACAATGTTGGAAAAGAGTGTCCATGGAGTTTCTTGTCTGTTCTTCTCCATAGGATCTAGGAAT
Source organism: Phragmatobia fuliginosa (assembly GCA_932526445.1). Classification (NCBI taxonomy): domain Eukaryota; kingdom Metazoa; phylum Arthropoda; class Insecta; order Lepidoptera; family Erebidae; genus Phragmatobia; species Phragmatobia fuliginosa. The sequence goes on along the minus strand of OW052084.1, from coordinate 9,203,800 downwards.
TGGAACGGACAATTAGCTTCACGACTGACTACTGACTGACTACTTGACGTTTCAAAAGTGCCGTTGTATGGTTTACTTGAAATAAAATGGTTTGATTTGATTTGATTTGATTTGAATGTCGCATACCTTTTCAGGAGCTGAGTCAGACATCTTCACGCACAAACTCTTCGACGGGTACTGGTCTCCACCAGGGTTCTGCTTCGGGCTTGACTGTACGGACCCACTCATTGTCACTTCAGACATGAATTTCAACAATATCAACGAGAGAGTGAGTCAAAACTTGGAATAGATCCACGGTTGTTTTTTTAAACCGCGGGTAACGCCGCGGGGTGAAGCTAGTCTAAGAAAATGTAGCCTAATTTACTCCTTATATCGTCAGCTATCTGTCAGAGAAAGTACCGTCAAGTCAGTCATCCCGTTACAGAGATAAGTCGGAACAAACAGCCAGACAAAATATATAAAAAATCGGCCAAGTGCGTTTCAGTCCACGCTCAGGAAAAGGTTCCACAGTCATCCATAATGGTACGTGGATTTAAAATCGTATCGATAATTGTTATGTTTACGTATTAATAAGTTAATTTTGTATGAGGAGTGAGCGCATTTTACAAGTTAAGCTTCTATAACTCCTGAACTAACAAAGTCATCTAATCCATCACGAATTTTTCCAGATTTTTTGGGCCAGCCGTTAAGCTTTTAGAGGGGGGGGAAGCCCTGTCTTTACAAAAAAGTGCCTTTTAAAGTGGAATATCTCGCAAAGGGATACCTAAATCAAAAAATCGTCTTAAAAACCCTTTTTGTTTTTAAAAGACCCATCTAATGATATCCCACACGATGGGATAGCCATGAGAAAAAAAAACATTCCACTTTACGTGTAGGGGAGGTACCCCAAATGAAAATATTTTTTATAATTTTATTGTAGCACTTTGTCGACGTAATTACAACACATGTTCATGCAAAATTTCATCTTTCTAGCACTTACCGTTTGGACGGTAAGTCGAGGACGGACGGACGGACAGACGTACATGACGAATCTATAAGGGTTGCGAGTCATATATTTCCGAACCCTAAAAAAGATTTTTGTTTTTGTCGGTAACGTCTATGCGTTGATATGAAATGCGTGTTCGGGACGGATGGCTTCCTGAGTCAGGGTTTCTTTTTACTCGTTTAAATATGAATACCAAAATGACTCTACTCTGCCTGATGGAAAGCATGAGTAGAATCCAAGGGTAGGGATCACTATCCTCATTGTGAGTGCCACTGCAGCATGGAGTCACACCATGGCGACTTAGTAAGATGTTTCTGTATCATACTCAACGTTCGAAGACCGGGAGAATGATGCAGAATGATTGAGCCTTCATTATCACAGTCACCAACGAAATAACACACCAAAAATGCTGTAATTATCTTCTGTGTGATGGTAGTAATGCCCCGGCAAAGCCGGCTCAATCGTGCTGAAATCAGCGTAGCTCTACTACCTCTTCAAGTTCCAAGAATCTGATGATGAACTGATATTCCTTCCAGATCCTGGATTTCGGCAAGAAGATGCAGGTCCGCCAGGGTCCTTACTACACCACCAATAATATCATGGTGGTAATGGGGCAGAGAATGGGATATTTCGACTCCAGTGTTTGGTTCGCAAATATTGACAAATTAATTACGTAAGTACTAGCATTTGATTTATTCCACTCAAATTTTTGTGCGATCCACAAAATTTTGATTCGGAGTCTGGATGTCTTAATAGATAGATAGGTACTCTTTATTGCACACCATAATACAAAAGATACATTGTAGGATCCAATTCAATAAAAAAGCGGCCATGTGCGAGTCGGACTCGCACATGAAGGGCTACGGAACCCTTCATGGGCGAGTAAGCAAGTAACATCATATAAAAGTTTTTATAGTTCGTTGTAACTTTCATCGATGTTTTAATAAGTGTTTTGATTAAAAGAAATGTAAATTGCGGGTTATGATTTATGACGTATTAAAAAAAAACTACTTCCAATTTTCGTTGGAAGTTTGGATGGTAATGTACATCACATTTTTTTTTAGTTTTATCATTCTCTTATTTTAGATGTTACAGGGGGGGGGGGGGACATTTTACCACTTTTGAAATGTCTCACGCGCAAACTATTCAGTTTAGAAAAAAAATATATTAGAAACCTCAATACCATTTTTAAACATGCATGGTTTAGATAAAAAAAAACTTTTGAGTTTCAGTTCTAAGTATGGGGACCCCCAAAATTTATTGCTTTTTTCCTATTTTTGTGTATAAATATTAATGCGATTCACAGAATACATCTACTGACCAAAATTTAACAGTATAGCACTTATAGTTTCGGAAAAAAGTGGTTGTGACATACGGACGGACTGACAGACAGACAGACATGACGAATCTGTAAGGGCTCCGTTTTTTGCCATTTGGCAACGGAACCCTAAAAAAAAAAACTAAAATAGTATAATAAGATAAGTTAAGAAATATATTCAGAAAGATAGTTAGAAGGAAAAAAAGAAAAAAAAGAATTTGTTTAGTTCATTATGTTTCATGTTAATATATATTTGCAAGAAATAAAAGGCTTTTTAGGGTTCCGTTGCCAAATGGCAAAATACGGAACCCTTATAGATTCGTCATGTCTGTCCGTATGTCACAGCCACTTTTCTCCGAAACTCTAAGAGCTATACTGTTGAAACTTAGTCAGTAGATGTATTCTGTGAACCGCATTAATATTTTTACACCAAAATACAAAAAAAGTATAAATTTTGGGGGTCCCCATACATAGAACTGAAACTCAAAATATATTAGATTATAATATTTCTAACATGACTTCTATGAGGAACATTCGGTTTTCTTCCAGGGGTGTCAATAAAGCTCGGCCAAAGCAAGGTCTTCGTTTGCGTCTGATATACTCCACACCAGCTTGTTACCTAAAGGAGGTCCAAAAGGCTCAGTAAGTAGGACAAAATTACAGATCACGTTTATTTTTTACAAACTCTCGCTTGTCTGTCTGCTGCCTCGTTGGTCTAGTGGTTAGCGTATGCGACTGCTAATCAAGAGGTCTCGGGTTCAAATCCCGGGTCGGGCCAAAAAGTGTTTTTGGGATTTTCTTAGGAAATTCCTAATAGCTGCCCGGAGTTTGGAAGTTTGGCGGTGATTCACGCCCGTGCCTCGGAGAGCACGTAAAGCCGTCGGTCCCGGTTGTCATGAACATCTATGGCAATCGTTATTGGGAAGTCAGTGCCCTCAAATATACTTTTTTTTTTTTTTTTTTTTTTTTTTTTTTTTTTTTTTTTTTTTTTTTTTTCTCCTTCTGTAACGTGGCGATCTGTGCAAACACAATAAGCCATTCAGATGAGAAGTTTCTGGAGCCGTACATGCTATCTGATGGGATCACTATCAAATCCCTTTCATTTGGTGTCTTCAAATCTTATTGTTAGTGTAGGAACACTATGTCGTTTTAATCGGGAATATGTAACACTTCCCGTGCCCTCCAACTTAGATGCAAGTTCATTGACGTGTGTTGACAATCTCGTCTGATAGCTTTCACCATATCTAGCGATCTCCTGTTTGATGGTAGCGATTTTAAGGTCTTCGTATATATATTTGTTACTTATATAATAAGGTATATCTAACATGGCTCTCAGTGTTTTGCTCTGGAATCTTTCCAGAATCTCTATATTGCTATTACTAGCAGTACCCCACAGCTGGATGCCGTAAGTCCAAATTGGTTTGAGAATGGTCTTGTAAATAGCTATCTTGCTTTCATGTGACAGACTTGATTTACGTCCTATCAGCCAGTACATTGATCTGACTTTCATATCCAGCTGTTTACGCTTGGTCCAAATATGTTTTCTCCAGGTGAGTCTTCGATCAAGATGCATACCCAAATATTTGACATCTTCAGCCTGAGGGACCACTTCATCAAAAAGCTTTACTGGTGGACAAGTTTGCCTTCTTAGGGTAAAGGTTACATGGACAGATTTTCCTTGATTGACTTTGATACGCCATTTATCGAGCCACTTTTCCACTTTATGTATGTGTGTTTGTATTTTATCTGTTGCTATAGCGGGATCCACGTCTACCGACAAAAGGGCTGTATCATCCGCATAGGTGGAAGTTATAGTATCAGCGTGCGTAGGAAGGTCTGCAGTGAAAAGTAAATATAGAATTGGTCCCAATATACTTCCTTGGGGTACTCCTGAGAGAATTGCATTTAAAGAGGTTACTTCGTTACCACATATCACCTCAAAGTATCTACTGTGTAGGTACGATCGTAGAATCGGATAGAAAGAGTGAGGCAGTAACGTTTTAATTTTGAAAAGAAGTCCCTCATGCCAAACTTTGTCGAACGCCTGACTAATATCGAGAAAGACAGCAGAACAGAACTGTTTGCATTCCAGTGCACGACTTATTGTATCCGTAATACGGTGAATCTGCTCTATAGTTCCATGCTGCTCTCGGAAGCCAAACTGGTGTAAAGGGATGACTTCTGGTAGATAGGGGCGCATCCTGTTCAGCAATATTTTTTCTAATACTTTACCCAGCACCGGCAATAGGCTTATTGGTCTGTAGGAGCTTGCATCGTGTAGAGGTTTTCCTGGTTTCGGTATCATTATGATCTGTGCAATTTTCCACTGAGCCGGGTAATTTGCCAGTCTTAGGCAGGCGTTGTAGAGGGCCGCGATATGATTGATGCCCTTCCTAGGCAGCTGTTTGAGCAGTTGCGCGTCGATCAAATCATAGCCTGGTGCTTTCCCCCCTTGTAACTTTTGGATTTCTCTCCAAACTTCGTTGGGGCTAGCACTTTTTAGTGGTAGGCTCATTTGCAGTGGTGCATCTAGATATTCGTAGACCTCTCTGTCGTGTTCAGCATTTTTGTTCGGTAAGGGACTAAAAACAGTTTTGAGGAAGTCCGCATATACTTGTGCCTTTTCAAGGTCTGTTTTTGCCCACCTGCCGTCAGGAGCTTTTATGGGTGGTATATGCTCCTTCGGTCGTTTCAGTCTTTTTGTTATTTTCCATAGGGCATAGTTAGTGTCTTTATTGGGAGTAAGGTCAGCTAACTGCTTTTGTAGACGTTCGTTTTCTGCCTGACAGATCATGTGTTTAAGTTCCTCAGAAGCCTTGTTGAAACGTCTTTTGTCACATGGATATTTCGTATTATGCCATTTTTTCCGCAGCAGTCTTCTTTCATTCACCTTATCCTTTATTAGTTTTGGGTAATGGGCTACTTGTGTTATTTTCGGTCTCAGTATAGGCGTAGATTCTTTGGCTGCCAAGTGAATGATTTTATTGAACCTTTCTATGGATGTTTCAACGCTATCTAAATCGTTTAGTGGCAAATTCAAGTTAATTGAATCTGATACTATTGATCTGTATTTGTTCCAGTCTGTTTTGTGGTTATACAGTCTTTGTAGGCTTTCAGTTAATACAACCTTATAGTGAACATTAGCAATCACTGGTGTGTGGTCTGATGACAGGTCGGTACATTCTTCTATGTTTATGTGTCTGAGTGGGATATTTTTGGTGATAAAGAAGTCCAATAGGTCTGGAATCTTTTTTGGATCCGCGGGCCAGTACGTAGGAACACCATGTGAAGCACAGTGAAGATTAAGGTCGTTCGTAGCAATATAAAGTTGTCGACCCCGTGGCAGTGTTAGCCTTGACCCCCAGAACGTGTGCTTTGCGTTCCAATCGCCACCGCAGATAAATCTATTTCCCAATGTGTTGAAAAAAGTCTTAAACTCATCACTTGTGATAACGTGCCTGGGCGGGCAGTAAATAGCAGACACTGTTGTTTCTGTTTTGTTTGTTGAAGAGTCCCAAGACGCCATAGGAATTTTTTGTGATCTCTCCAAAGCATTTGATTGCGTAAATCACGACACATTACTTTTGAAACTTGAGCATTACGGACTAGGAAACCTTGCACTGGATTTGGTTAAATCTTATTTGAGTGATAGACAACAATATGTACAAATAAATGGTGTTAATTCACAGGGTTTAAAAGTAAAAATGGGGGTTCCTCAAGGCTCAATATTGGGTCCTTTCCTCTTTCTAGTATATATAAATGATCTACCATATTTATTAAAAAATCAACCTCAAAATATGGTGTTATTTGCTGATGACACTTCCTTAATTTTTAAGATAAAAAGACGGGCCCAAAATCTAGATGACGTGAATAATGCCCTAGTTCAAGTCCAGAATTGGTTCACAGCAAACAATTTGGTATTAAATGAAAAAAAAACCAAATGCATAAGATTTGCTTTACCGAATGTTAAGAGTAGTGATTGTGATATAATTTTGAATAAAGAGAAACTTGAATTCGTAGATAAAACTGTTTTCCTGGGGATTACGCTTGATGCAGGGCTACAATGGGGTTCTCATTTAACATCTCTTGCGGGGCGGCTAAGTTCAGCAGCATATGCTATTAGAAAAATCCGTCAATTTACTGATGAAGATACCGCTAGACTGGTCTATTTCAGTTACTTTCATAGTATAATGTCTTACGGCATCTTGTTATGGGGACGGGCTGCAGATATTGAGTCTATATTTATTCTGCAAAAAAGAGCCATCAGAGCCATATATAATCTTCGTAGGCGCGATTCTCTAAGGGAACTGTTTAAGAATATTGGCATCATGACGGTACATAGTCAATACATCTACGAAAACATAATGTACGTTAGAAAAAATCTTCATCTTTTTGGCAAAAGAGGTGACAAACATAATTACAGTACTAGAAATAGGGACCAACTAGTTCAGCCAGGCTTTAGACTCGCTAAAGTAGACTCTTCTTTTATGGGGTACTGTTTGAGATGCTATAATAAAATTCCACAAAGTATTCTTGAACTGAATGAGACAAAATTTAAAACATGCATTAAACGCACACTATGTAAGCAAGCATATTACAAGTTGAGCGATTATATCGCTGATAAAAATGCTTGGCTCAATGCTGGTCCTGCTTCACAAGGACAGGGGCGCATAAATTGATAGCATTGAATGGTATTGTTGGAGCTGCTGAAGATTGTACAACTTTATTTGCATTGTATAGATTCAATCTCTTTAGTGTTATATAATCGCATAGCCCATATTGTGTGAGTACTATGTACTAGGAAGCTATTCAAGCTATCATTCACTGGAAACCTACGTCTTTTCTTGACCTGAATCTGCCCTGGCGGTTGAGAGTATGTCATGCTCACTCAAATGTCACGCTGATGGTGGCGCGTGTGTCTGATCATTTGATTCCCTTCAAAATGGTTGAGTTGAATGGTGCGGATCCATGCGTCATGTTCGTGAACGGGCGCTGTCAGTTGTGACTGGTCATCTCTTAGTTGCCACGGCTTATTTGAATTAATTATTTTATTTTTCAATTGTATTTTTGTTGTACTATGGACACTTTTAACGTGCACGTCTTGCTACATCGTTCTCACATAATGTACCATCTCAACATGAATGATGTAACCATGATTTTGTAAAAACATTTTGATTTAAAAGAGTGTCCATGGAGTTTCTTGCCCGTTCTTCTCCATAGAGATCTACGCTAGGGAATGGGCAACTACAGTACTTTCACAGTTTTTGTGTCTTGTGACTGGGACTGTAGCTACATTTTTGTTTCGACAATTCAAAAGTGCCTGTAACTGGCCTACTTGAAATAAATGCTTTGATTTTGATTTTGATTTTGATTTTGTTATCCTGGATCCTGACCGAAGTTGCTTGTATCTTTTCGGATTTGTTTTCCCCAAATAGATAATGTTTGATATTTTTCTTTATTACCACCGCAGCTCCCCCATGTGAATTACCCGATGGGTGGTTTGTAGTATACACCATGTAATTATTAAGCTCAAAGTGAGTTTTTGATGTAAATCTTGTTTCTGAGATCAAAGCCACGTCCACTCTTTCCAGTTTCAAGAAGAGTTCGAGTTCATGTCGACGTTCTGTTAACCCGTTGGCATTCCAGGTGACTATCCTAAGGTTTAGGGGTGCTTTACAAGGCTTGTGATTAATTGGATCATACGATCCATCATGTTGTCTAACATAACGTTTATTATGTTTTGAAATTTATTGAACATGGCGTCTAGCACTTCCCCAAAACTGGTTGGGTCCTTGATGTCGGTTGATGGTCCTGATGTGCTTTCATTTTTTGTCACTTGTGCATAAGTGATATTTGGTTTCGAATGATTTAAGAGATGGTAGTTTTTAAATTGAAGATTTCTTTGTACAGTTTGTATTGGCCTTTTATTGTGTTGATTTTGTAATGGGTTGTTTTTGTTTGCATCAGTTTCTTTGCCCTTTCCGATCTTATTTTTTGTTAGTAGGTCTTTGTACTGTTGGTATTTTGTGCAGCCTTTGTAACTTGCTGGGTGTTTTTCTTGGCAGTTAGCACAAGTTGCCTCAGTGTCCGGTCTTTTTAGACAGCTTGTTGTCGAGTGTTCCTCCCCACATTTTACACATCTATAAGGTCTATTGCACTGGTTTTTGGCGTGTCCAAATCTTTGGCATCTTTTGCACTGTAATATGTCTAGCTTTTTGTATGGTGCTTCAAATGTAACTTTTACAAAATTAACTCTATTAATTTTAAATATGTCTTTGTTGTTTTGTTTGGGCTCAAGATCTATGTAGAACAAGGGTAACGGTTGTTTTGTGTTTTTATGTTTTACATTAGTGATATGCCGTATTTCATGCCCAAGTTCGAAAAGCTCTTTTTTAATAAGATCTGTATCTTCTGATGAGTGTAAACCACGTAATACTACTCTATAGGCTCTTTCGCTCTTAAGTTTGTATGTGTAATGACTGACATTGTTCTCTATAAAGTTAGCTCTTATTTTTTTATATGTTTCTATGTCGCCAGGCATTATTTTAACTATGTGTCCTGACCTCAGAGTTGTCATAGTATATTTATTGTTGTTTGCAATTGAGGAGAGGAGTGCTTTTAATTTTGTTATGTCAATGACTCCCGTGACAAATATGGGTTCTGGCTTTGGTGGTTTAGGCTCCTTAGGTTGTAGGTTGGGTTCATCGTTACTTACAGACTCTAAGATCTGAAATCTGTTTTCTGTTGTTACTGCATATGTTGTTTTATTTACTTTACTATTTTTCTTCGTAAATTCAGGACTAGATTCTGCTTTTCTTTTTATAGGCACTTGGTCGTTTTGCCACGTTTGATTTATTTTAGTTTGTTCATCATTCTTTTCAGATATATTAGTTTGTACATCCACGTCATCGTTTGGACTGGTTTGTTTTGGAGCTTCAATTGGTAAAGTTCCAAGTGAATTGCTCCTTGCGCGTGCAAATATGCTGTTCTGTAGAAGTTGTTGTGTCATTTTTGGTTTGTTTAGGTTTGTTTTTTCATTTTTCGTACTCATTTTGTTCCCACGAGAAGGGTCGATATAAAAGGTCACTTGAAGGGTGACGCCCATTCCTCCAAGAAGGCCATCTTCAACGACGTTTGCCAGGTACGCCGAGGTTGGCGCTCGGTACTGATCTCCCACCAGTCATGCATTCCATTGGCACGTATCCCACCGTGGAATTGGGGTTATTATTTTAAAGAGATTTTCTTCCTCTTAGCCCGGGCAATTAAGCCAAGACTCCCGATCGCTGAACTGCGGTTGCGGGCGTGGGTATTCATTTCCTAACACCCACTGTTAACTAGCTGGTTAGGCCAGGCCGGGTTATTTGACCGCCGCCCGATGCTCGGCAAATATACTGACAACTAGTTCAACCTTCGAATTTCAGTTCTCTCTTAGGGTTGCGGAGGTCCAATGCCAGTCGCTCCGTGGAAAAACTGATATTCAGGTAAAACCGGTTGAACTAGTAGCCGACCACAAATAAACTTGGGAAAAATGGCTAGGAGGATGATCGCTTGTCTGTCTGTGTCTGTCGGTTATCGCAAATAAAAGAAGCCAATGTCCATTCTCAGGCTATAGACTTTCATCGCACATCATAAATCGGCTGTTACGTACCTAACCTCACTTTTCCTAAATACCTTTTACCTCTGCTCTCAGATTGCCAAAATCTGAAAAAAAAACAGTGATTGTTTGTTGATATAGTAGCTATCAATCGACATCAGTTTATTTATCGGGTTCGATTCCCGGGTCAGAGCAAATGTTTGTGTGATCCGCAAATATTTGTTTCGGAGTTTGGGTGTTTTCTATGTATATTATGTATGTATTTACAAAAAAAAGGTATGTTTATGTATTTATATCAGTTGTCTAGTACACATAATACAAGTTCTGCTTAGTTTGGGGACTAGATGGCGTTGTGTGGAAAATGTTAGAAAATATTTATAATGTAAGTGTCCATGGAGTTTCTTGTCTGTTCTTCTCCATAGGATCTACGAATTGGAACAGACAATTAGCTTCACGACTGACTACTGAATGACTACTTGACGTTTCAAAAGTGCCGTTGTGTTGGTTTATTTGAAATAAAATGGTTTGATTTGATTTAATTGATAATCTTGTTGTTTCAGGCCTTCGTTAAGGACAAAACAGGATGATTTCTTTCCAATGGCTTACGATAAGGACACGTATTTCACAGGAATGTACTACTCTCGTCCTGTGCTTAAGTACCTTGCTCGGGAAATACACTTACTTATGGTGGTAAGCAAACATGAAATCATTGTTTACGCTAACTGTTAAGCCAGAGGACGTGGATTCGATTCCCAACTAGGACAAACTATTGTAGAATTAGCACGACCATTTGTTCTGACCAATATCTGGGTGTAATTTTTTTATCTAATGTATAAAATTCTCGTGTCACAGTTTTCGTTGCCATACTCCTCCGAAACGGCTTGACCGATCTTTATGAAACTTTACATGCATATTCAGTAGGTCTGAGAATCGGCCAACATCTATTTTCATACCCCTAGAACGCGAGCGGAGCCGCGGGCATCAGCTAGTCTAATATATAAAATTCTCGTGTCACAGTTTTCGTTGCCATACTCCTCCGAAACGGCTTGACCGATCTTTATGAAACTTTATATGCATATTCACTAGGTCTGAGAATCGGCCAACATCTATTTTTGATACCTCTAAAACGCGAGCGGAGCCGCGGGCATCAGCTAGTCTTATATATAAAATTCTCGTGTCACAGTTTTCGTTGCCATACTCCTCCGAAACGGCTTGACCGATTTTGATGAAATTTTGTCTCCATATCGGGTAGGTCTGAGAATCGGCCTACATCTATTTTTGATACCTCTAAAACGCGAGCGGAGCCGCGGGCATCAGCTAGTAACATTATAAAGTAATATACTAACCGAGTCATGTGGTGTTACTCGTTGTTATTATCAGTCGCGAGTAGCGCCGAAGAGCGAGGGTAGTTTGAAAAAATATCCTATTTTACTTCTTAGATCATCAGCTTTCAGCAATTAAAAGTCCCATTCAAAACAGTTCAGCCAGTTCCAGAAAACAAACAGACAACTGACAATTAAAAAAAAATGCTTCGTTAGTTTAAGTAACGTATATTTTCATATGTATTTAATAAAAGACTGTAAATTTGATACAGACACTTCATCATCATCAACAGCCTTTAACAGTCCACTGCTGGACATAGGCCTCTCCTTAGAAAGGAGGTTTTGTCCTACTATACCACGCTGGCCAGACGGGTTGGTATAGGGTTGGTTTCAAGTTTTCCTTCTCTCGGCAGTGATGTTAGCGACTTATTTTGTTCCTTTAGTCGCCTCTTACGACACCCATGGAATGAATAGGGGTAGTGACACTTTGTATTCTTAATCCGTCACCACACGGACAACACCTTCAACAAATGTTAAGTGTTGCATTTTCTTGTAACAGATAGCAAAACAATTACAAATGTTTGGACATCTCAAGAACAATGACCAGCTTTTCGAAGATATCCAGTGGATAGCTGGTAAGACTCTTTCTTATATATATGCTGAGTCCCACGGTCATGTCTAGAAGTTCCAGAGATTAACCGATACTAATAGACTGACAGATAAAAAAAAAAAAGTCGTGTGGCACTCAGGGACTGCCACGGTAAGGCTATTGCATAGCATTTTTATCAACTTAAGCAATTATAATTATTTATTTATTTTTTATTTATGCAGTATTTTTTTCTTTGATATTAATTCAAGTTTCAAACACTTTTTTTTACCAACATAGATTCTAACTATATTATTGTCAAACTATATAATCATCCTATTAACCGAAAGACAATGACAACTAAACAGAGAACATAATAGTAATTTAAGCATATCTATGAAATAAAAACACGAAATAAAAAAAATGTGAGCCGTCACGGGACGCCTGGCAGATGTGAAACATCGCCATTATTTTGTAAAAGTAATATGCAGAAAAGAACATATTGTAATAGGAACTAAATATGTCATAATGATAAAATAAAATATTACTAATTATTAAAATAGTAGTCTACATATAGACACTACTGCATATAGACTGTATATATATACCATCGTATAGCGTGCCGTGGCGACGCGTCGCCAGGCGTCGCCAGTCGCCAGGCCAGAAATCTATTTTACGTGCGTGTTTCACATACGTGCACCTATAGATGTTTCACATCAAAATAAATAAATAGCGCTAATAGCCAAGGAAGCGTTAGGTGATTGTAATGGAACCAATCACCGAGGGTAAGCAACGAAGGTGAGGTCAGACCTAGATGGGTCACCGTTTGTGACATAATATGTTATGAGCATTTTCGTGATTCGGAGGTCATGTTAAGCAGTCGGTCCCGGTTGTTATCATAAGATGGTAGTCGTGAAGGTTAGTTGGAGGCCTTCAGGCGGTTTAAAAACATTCAACGGCAAGATTACGTAGCCACAACGTGTTTTGCCAGTTCCCAACCCGCACACAGCCAGAGTGGGGATGTGAGGCCTTAACCTTCTCTCCCGAAGGAAACCGGAGCCAAGCAGTAAGACATTATGAATTTTTGACGTGACAACGTCTCATAATTCGATGGAGCCGGCTGCACGCACGAAAAAACATGACTCATGAGGCGTTACCTCGCTCTGAGACGTTCCATTTCAGGCTTGAAGTGCAAGCGAGAGCGCGGAACGAGCGACAAAGAGGCACAATCTTATGACGTTGTTACGTTCAACTATCGTCGGTAAACCGAATTTACAAGCAATCGATTTTTTGATGGTTGATGACTTTTTCTTTTTCTTCCAGGAGCTATGCTAGATCATACCATCTTGACTGGTGGTCTACATACCTTCGTAGGTAGATACTACACTATCAAAGTACACAAGGCTAAACAAATGTGTATGAAAATTATTAAATCTGCTTTAAAGTGAGTATTATAATTTTAACAAAAAGGAACCGACTTCAATGAAAAACTATTCCGAATACCCAAATCGCGACAATTGTCCCTATGAAATTTGAGGAGTTCCGTCGATTTCCTTGGGATCCCATCATCAGATCTCGATATGGTGACGATGGGACCACCTGTAAGCTACGCCCATTCCAATGCAAAAAGAATTTTTAAAATCGGTTCATAAACGACGAAATTATCGCTGAACATACATACATACAAAAAAAAAAAAGATTCCCACGAATTGAGAATCCCCTCCTTTTTTTTGAAGTCGGTTAAAAAGTAATTATTTGAATAGCACATTGAGACTAAGCACAGATATAGTACGATTGTCTTGTTGGTATAGCGGTTAGTATATGTGGCTTCTGATCAAGACGTCTCGGGTTCGATTTCCGGGTCGGACCAAATGAACCTTTGAATAGTAAATTAAACGTTACAGGTCTTCCAATGACTTCACACACTAGGCACAGCCTGTCTTGTGAGAAGTCTATATCTTCTTAGCCTTTATTTCCAAGTTTAACTGGGGTCGGCTACTAGTTCAATCGGTTTTACCTGAATTTCAGTTTTTCCACGGAGCGACTGGCATCGGACCTCCGCAGACCTAAGGGAGAATTGAAATTCGAAGATTGAACTAGTTGTCAGTATATTTGAGGGCACTGACTTCCCAATAATGAATGTCATAGATGTTCATGACAACCGGGACCGACGGCTTTACGTGCTCTCCGAGGCACGGGCGTGAATCACCGCCAAACTTCCAAACTCCAGGCTGCTATTAGGAATTTCCAAAGAAAAACACAAAAACACTTTTTAGCCTGACCTGGAATTTGAACTCGAGACCTCTTGATTAGCAGTCGCATACGCTAACCACTAGACCAACTAGGCAGTTTGTGAGAAGTCTATATGAAAAATTAATTTACAACACTTGACAATTACAGTGACAGTAGGAACACGTAAATAAAATGGATAAAATAAAGAAAAAATAAAAAATCTATATATTATATGTATGTATTTTACAAAAAAAAAAGTATGTTTATGTATTTATATCAGTTGTTTAGTGGTGCCCATAAAACAACTCTGCTAAGTTTGGTACTAGATGACGTTGATGTCCGAAATATTTATATATTTATATAAACTAATATTATAAAGAAGTAAAGATTGTAAGGGGTAATCTCGGGATCTACTGAACCGATTTTAAAAATTCTTTTACCTATTGGTGAAAGAATTTTTAAAATCGGTTTTCTATTGAAAGCCACATTATTGCTGAGTGTCATAGGTTATATAAAAAACCGAAAAATAAAAAGGCTTTTACGTGGTAGTCCATTTTGCAAAGTGAATCGGAGAAAAAACGGTCGAATGAAAGCGGTTCTTACGAACGCTGCCTTAACTATGAAAGATATATTTTTGAGTTCTAGAGAAAAGATGTTGAGCTTGAAAATGCCTACAAAAAAGTCAACGACAGCATATGTCTAACTTTTATATTTAAGTTATGTCCAACGAAGTGGGCACGGGTCAGCTAGTTTATTATATATTCATAGCAATTAGTTTATGGCTACCACGACACAGGCTCTGCACAGTGTGAGATATCTCAAGTCATTAATTCTTGTGATTTTTTTTCAGCAAACTTCGAGGATCGCCTTCTAATACAACATACCATATGTGTCCATTTAATATAACTAGCTGCCACACAATATCAAGCTACAAATCTTATGTAAGTACTAGTTCAATGTCTTTCGCTATGTTTGTATTCGCATATGTTTTACACTGTAATGTATGTGTCACTTCAGTCATTCATTCACTCGCTCATTGTACTATCTGTGAAGGAATGAGAAAGAAGCATTATGAGTGCGTTCCACTAAGCGCCCATAACGATCAAGATGCTCCATTAGTCGTTCCACATAACGACCGCGGTCTTTGTGCTCGCGGCGAAGACGTCACTCATGACGTCATGACTTACGCTCACGCGAAGCTCACGACGACCAATCTAAAAAGGTGGGTCGAAGTGATCGTTGAGAAAATTAGCGGCATTTTCAAAACTCAAAGCATCAAAAATGGCGACCGTTAAGCGATATTTTTTATTCATCATTTGAGTAACGATGAATTACATTAACGTAATCAATAATTCCTGGTCTAAGTTTTCTTTTTTCACAATCATATTTTTGTAAAATCTTATTCCATTCTTCATCTGAACTGGATGAACTAGTACTCTCTGGAGCATTATTGCGACCTCTTACCAAATATCCAAGTGCCGCCGCAAAAGACATTTTAATTAAATTTGAACGTAAAATTAATCAAATACACCACTAATATTAAATAGAAAAATGATTTTTTTTTTCAATATAAATCGATTTAAACAATAATTAATAAAGTTTATTTTCAAGGCTGACAGATTATAACCTAACCTCTTAAATCTTTTGCATTCTTTTTATTAACTCGCCGTTTGTATTATTTACCTCCACGCTCAAAGCGCTCTATAATCCGTTCCAGTTGAGTCTACGAAAGTAACGCTCTCAAGCAAGTGGAACGGGAAAAACTGCGGTCGTGAGCCTGATCGTTGTGGGCGCTTAATGGAACGCACTATATGTTGGCTCACGTGCGGTCGTGACACAGTTGAGTCGACTGTTAACGACCATAGCGAGTGGGCGCGTGCGTCTGTGAGCCGACAATATAGAAGGATATACTACATACACCTTATAATCAACTGTCTGCTAGTGAAACTGACATCAATATCGGTTCTACTGTTCCGGAGATAGACAAGTTACTCTTTATAATCCGCTAGTGAAATTCCCAACCATGTCAGTAAAACCATTCCACAGATAAACAGACAGACTACAATTCTTTTAAATAATTATTTTTGGTGACGGATTAAGAATACAAAGTGTCACCACTCCTATTCATCCCGCGGGTGTCGTAAAAGGCGACTAAGGGATAAACTACGCAAGACAACATCAATGAAAAGAGAAGGAAAACTTGAAACCAACCTTATACCAACCCGTCTGGCCAGCGTGGTATAGTAGGCCAAACCCTCCTTTCTAAGGAGAGGCCTATGTCCAGCAGTGGACTGTTAAAGGCTGTTGATGATGATGATGATGATTCATTTTTTGGTATCACTAGCGTATATACTTTCAAATGCATTTTTTGAAAAGCTGTTGAAATTACAAACAAGTGTTTGTTTTTAATTTAAACAGCTTTTTTTAACTCAGGAAGTATTTTGGAGAAAGGGACTTCCGAATTCCCTATCTCCAAAATAGTTCCTTAGGCCCTTAATCTTAAACTAGGTTGAAGTCCTCTCTAGTGTGGCCGCGGGTGGACGGGACGGGTTTTCCCTCCACCCGCATTATGTAGCCAGCCGCGAGGGGGCGGCGTCGGTGTGTGCCGGGCGCCGCCTAAGAGAGGGTCGTCGAACAGAGACGGTGCCCGCATCAGGAGCGGGCAGGCGCTGGAGAAGTTCAGAAGGAGATCCCACCCTGGACTTCTCCTCCTCCTAAACGGAGAAGCGCAGAAAGGGCACACTGTGTGGTTTTTAGTCGGTTCAAGTCACCACCACCCCGCCGTAACCCCCTGTGGGGTGACGGTCCATGATGATTTTCCACACATAAAAAAAAGGTTGAAGTTCTCTCTAAGTATAGGAGCATAATTTGTATATTCCTCACTAATTTCTGAACTGCTAAACCAATTTTAAAGAATGAAGTGCCAATAAGCTGCGTGAGGTTGCGATTGCGTTATTATGAATCTAGAATCGAAAAGGATTTATAAATTTAATCTAAAGTTTTTACGCATTCGGCTTAAAGTTTATAATTTTAACAAAAAGAAACCGACTTCAAAGAAAAGCTATTCCGAGTACCCAAATCGCGACAATTGTGCCTATGATATTTGAGGAGTTCCCTCGATTTCCTTGGGATCCCATCATCAGAGCCCGATATGGTGACGATGGGACCACCTGTTTCAAACGCAAAAAGAATTTTGAAATCGGTTCATAAACGACGAAATTATCGCTGAACATACATAAAAAAAAAGATTCCCACGAACTGAGCACCTCCTCCTTTTTTTTTGGGTCGGTTAAAAACTTTTCTTTTAAAGTACTTCAATTGATTAATAACAGATAGTGATCTACAACCCTCTCGTATGGCCGGTGACCCTACCAGTGAGATTACCAGCTCAGAGGCTGAAATATAATCTATACGATAATAAAGGTAAGAAACTATACAACATTGACTGCTAATCAAGAGGTCTCGGGTTCAAAAAGGGCCAAAAAGTGTTTTTGGGTGTTTCTTAGGAAATTCCTAATAGCAGCCCGGAGTTTGGAAGTTTGGCGGTGATTCACGCCTTGGAGAGCACGTAAAGCCGTCGGTCCCGGTTGTCATGAACATCTATGGCAATCGTTATTGGGAAGTCAGTGCCCTCAAATATTCTGACAACTAGTTCGATTTTCGAATTTCAGTTCTCCCTTAGGGTTGCGGAGGTCCGATGCCAGTCGCTCCGTGGAAAAACTAATATTCAGGTAAAACCGGTTGAACTAGTAGCCGACCACAAATAATATTGGGAATAAAGGCTCGGAAGATGATATATATTTAGTCTACTACCAAAGTGACTCTACTCTGCTTAATGGAAAGCAGGAGCAGAATCCAAGAGCGGGGACCACCACACTTATATTATACCGGGTAATAAAGTATGGCGGCCCTTTAAGAGGGGGTATAAAAATAAATTGCTGATCTTAGATTTGATTTTTACACTCGAAAATAAGCCACAAATGATCTGTTTTTTTATATTTATATTATTACATTATATTTGAAAGGGGCTGGTCTGAGTGAAAACATAAAATTGTAATATTTTATCGATAGAAAATAATCACAAAGTTACATCTAATTTTCCACTAAAATCAATTTATTATCATAAATATGTATATTACTGAGTCAAAATTTTAATACATTGTATAAAAATATATTACCAAGGGACTCTTGTTTTAAAAACTAATGTACAATTTACGAGTAATTACAATAAAATTAATTCGGCGCTTACTACATTCCTATTCCGTGCAGAACGCTCCCTTTCTATCGCACCTGACCCGAGGTAACGGGCATGTGTTGTTTCATCATTTGTGGATTATTTTCGAGTGTAAAAATCAAATCTAAGATCGGCAAATCATCTTTATACCCCCTCTTAATATTACGAACTTCGAAACGTTACAAAACTGACTCTAGTTATAAGGTTCTGAAATGTCATTTCTATAGAGTAGAATTGACAAGAAGCTTCACAAATTGTGTCATCTGATGCTACATAAGTAGCCTGTAAGTCGTAGTACAGAAATATGAGTGCTACCCTCCTTCTTCGATTTACAACTAAAGGCCGCTGCATACGTGACGGGATTTAACACGGACGGAACGGGACGGGAAGTTTTGCAACATCGTGACATACAAAATGTATAAGGAAATGCATACTTCACGGAGACACGGACGGGGCGGAAACGTGGCACGCACTGGACGTGCTAAATATCGTCGCCGACGATGTTTAGCACGTCAATAGCAATTAAAGCGAATTCTTGAATTGAAAAGTACATCTTTCCTTGTTCACAACACTAACACGTTAGATCCGAGTTACAGTCACGGTGCGTATGCATTTACATCACGTTCCCGTTTATAACGAGGCAACCACGTCCACGTCCCGTCCGTGTTGAATCCCGTCACGTATGCAGCGGCCTTTAAAGTATTCTGACAGAATCTTAAAGTTAGAGAATATCGTTTAAAGTCGACGGTTTGTTGAACGATAAAACTGAGTTAAGTGTTACTAGTAAGTCGTTTATAAGTTAACTTGAATAGATTGCGATTGATTCTATTTTTTGGCCAGTAAGTCCGATGTGGCCCTCTCTCGCGTCTCCCGCACCCCACAAACTGTTGACATGTCAAACAAATTCTTCAACTTTATATATTTGTAAAGATATCTAGATAACTGTCAAATTACTTAACTCGCGACTGTTCTTGAAGTGTAAATCGAACATTAATAGAAATAGTAAAACCGAATCCACCACAACCGAACCTGAATCCAGTAATAACTTGAAAATGTCATCCGCTTAATATTCCAGGTATCAAGGTAAACCATTCCATAATCTCAATACCAGAAATCGTGAAGCACATTCCAGAAAGATCTCAACAAGATCACTCCCCAGCTATGGATGATGAGTTAGTCTTCATAGCCGAAGATATCCCAGCAATGGGCTTCCGTTCTTATTACCTGGAAATAGACAGCTCTAGACCCAAGAGAGAGGTGATTAAGAAGATGGCGAAGAAGAAGAAAAGGAAGTACCTGACGAGGCAGACGAATACTGTGAAGGCTTCTGATGATAATATGATGAATGCCTATGATGATGAGTATCTAGAAGACCTGACTGAGATACCGACTATTATAGAATTTGGCAACATTTCAAGGGTATATATCTTGTCTTTGTGTGGTGTGAATTATAAATAAATATTTTGGACATCTAAAACACAACATCATCTAGTCCCAAATTAAGCAGAGTTTGTGCTGTGGGTACTAGACAATTGATATAAATACATAAACATACTTTTTTTTTGTAAATATTTTTTATTATTATTTAAGTCTACCAAAGTCACTACTCTGCCTGATAGAAAGCATTAGTAGAATCCAGGAGTAGGGGTCACCATCCTCATTGTGAGGCTAGGCAATGCGGCATGGTGACCCATGCCTATGATCTGATTGGGCCCCCGGTCTCACTCTCACCAACGAAATACGACAACAAGAATGCGGTCATTATTAAGATGGTCTTCTGTGTGTAGGAAGTACTGCCCCATAGCCAGCTCATTCGTGCTGAAATCAGTGTGGATCTATGGCTGTATCTTTCCTCGTCTTTGCAGTGTTATTATCTTGCGTAGAATGCTGCCTAAGTCAGCTCTTACAAAGAACTACGTGATTATTAAAAGTGGTTGATGATTTTTGACATTCCGTATCATGAGGTCAAAGTCACGAGCGTGAAAATAAAGCTTCCAAACTTTATTCTGCAATTGTCACCTTTATGCCATAGAAAATACAGTGGACCTTTTTGCCGTTTGCAGAGTACTCAGAGCCCGAAGGATTACGACTTCATAATGCCACCAAGAGCCAAAAACTTAAGTCAATCCGCCGACGCTTCTGCAAATGGAAATCTTACTTATAAGGAAACTATTTTGAAAAATATGTCACAGTATTTATTACCGTGAGTTGCAGTCTAATACTTCTTTTTTATAATATAGGAGGCAAATGAAGCGCTAATAGCCGAGTGGCTATAGGTGATTGGAAATTTTCTAAGGAGAGGCCTATGTCCAGCAGTGGACTGTTAAAGGCTGTTGATGATGATGAAGCAACGACGGCATGGTCAGACCTAATTGAGTAACGGTTTGTAGCATGATATTTTATAAGAGTGTCCGTAAATTCGGAAGTCACGCTAAACAGTCGGTCCCGGTTGTTATCATGAGATAACTGTCTTGAAGCTTCGTTGGACATCTTAGGGCGGCTTAGAATATCCAACGGCAAGATTACACAGCCATAACGTGTGTTGCCAGTTCCGAACCCGCACTCGGCCAGGGTGGAAAAGTATGGCCTTAATCCTGTCATGTGAGGAGAACCCGAGCCCAGCAGTGGGACGTTACAGGTTGTTGATGATGAGGAAGCAAATGAATGCCACATCAACATCCTATAACAATCCTCAGCTGGACATTGACTTGTCTTTAGCAAGGAATTTTTTACCTCATACATCTCTCTCCTTTGATCGATTTTGGGCTTCTCGCATCCAGCTCCTGCCAGCCATCTTGCGCAAAGTGGTGTGCAATGGGAGAGGCCTATGACCAGCAGTGGACTGAGATAGGCTGATGATGATGACATCTCTCTAGAGAGAGGCGTTGGGATAGCATTCGTATCAAGTTTTCCTCCTCTTTCCAGTGCTATTGTTCTCCATAGTTTTTTTTTTATATTTAAGCCTGCCAAAGTAACTCTACTCTGCCTGATGGAAAGCCTGAGTAAAATCCAGGAATAGGGGTCAACATCCTCATTAAGAGGGTAAGCAATACAGCACGGTGACCCATACCACGATGGTCAGATATTTTTGCATCATTCTCCCGGCCTCTGAAAGCCAGGAGAATGATGGCTCCGGTCTCACACTCACCAACGAAATACGACAGTAAGAATGCTGTCATTGTTAGGATTAGCCGGTTCTTACAAAAATCTAAGATGAATGGGGGATATGACACTCTGTATTCTTAATCTGATGTTAATCTTTATATTCAGCTTCCGGCGAATACACCCCTCTAGAACCACCACATCTCCTCATTACCCTCATAGAACCCAAGGGCCTACTACCACTTACGTGACTGAAGAGCGTTATGGTACCACCACCGAAGCCACTCCTACTGTTCCTACGACCACACCCACAACCAGTTCCACTACTCCAGACTACTATGATGAGCTGATCCGTAATAGCACTAATGATGAATATGATCATGAGGAGATGACATGGGCTGAAGAAATCGCCTTCAGAAAGTTGGAGAAATCTGGTTATTTTAGTGTCAAGTCACTGGATAATTTTATTAAGAATGAGGTAAGTTTATTTCTAAATCTATACCAGTACTTCAAATGAATTAAATTTGAAATATAACTTATTGAAATACAGCTTGCTTGGTTACCAATAAGTCAAGCTTCTAGGTATATCCAAAACGGAGTTATAGAGGGTCAAAATGGCATGAATTGCTTCGAGGAAAGTAAGGTACAACCGTGCCGCTTTTTGGCTCACTTGGCGTGAGCACTGCCGTGTCCCCCGATTGTCATGTTTGGAACTATCATTTGTCATCTGCTATCTATCAGCAAAAGTTCCATCAAAGTCGGTTCTGCTGTTCCAAAAAAGCGTGGTAAAAATTTGCAGGAATAAACAGGCAATCAAAAGACATCAAAGACAGATTTGTTTTTAAAACAACAATCATAAGCATTTCACTTTCATTTATTTAAATAGGCTAACTGCAGCGGAGTGCAGCTAATAGTACCTACTTCATTCACTTTGACTATTTATAATGCTTTGTATCATATTGATTAGATAATATACATACTCTTCTTCTTCCTAGTCCTTATTATCCCCAATATTATTTGTGATCGACTACTAGTTCAACCGGTTTTACCTGTATATCAGTTTTTACACGGAGCGACTGGCTTCGGACCTTTGCAACCCTGAAGGCGAACTGAAATTCGAAGGTTGAACTATTTTTCTGTCTGACTTCCCAGTAACGATTCTCATAGCTTATGTTCATGACAACCGGGACCGACGGCTTAACACGCTCTCTTAGGTTCGGGCGTGAATCACCGCCAAACTTCTATGCTATTAAGAATTTCCTATAAGAGAATAAACCCAAGAACACTTGGACCCGAGACCTGTAGTTAATTACAAACTCACTGGATAGCCCTGTACCAAAGTAATTATTGTCTAACTTACGATTTAAATTTTTCCAGCATGTCAAGATAAACTTGGATCAAAGTTTAGGCAAAGTCACAAGCATAGCCCTTTCTAACGGTGTCTACATGAATTTGGACATCAAAATGATGTACTATGTGTCAGATGACCCAGACCAAATGCGGACGACGAAAAAAAAGCCAGGAGCTTTTGTGTTCAGACCCATGGACCCAAATCCGGAACCGGTATCAAATAATGCGGTTTTGGAAGTTTTTAAATCGGAATTCGTTCAAGAAGCGCATATTCATTTCTCAGCTTATGCAGCGGCATCTTTGAGACTGTATAAAGATTTACCATATGTCGAAGTGGATTGGGTAGTAGGACCCATCTCAGTGCAGGATAATTTAGGAAAAGAGGTGTTTATAAGGTATAGCACAGATTTGGAGAATAATGGTGTATTTTATACGGACAGTAATGGCCGACAGACGATTAAGAGGATAAAGAATTTGAGATCTACGTACACTCCAATCAATTTGGATGTTTCTAGTAAGTCACTTATGATATTCCTTACAGTTTCATATTACGCCTTCTCCCGTCTTTAATAGGAAAATATATCATCATCATCAACAGCGTTTAACAGTCCACTGCTGGACATCGGCCTCTCCTTTGAAAGGAGGTTTTGGCCTACTATATCACGCTGGCCAGACGGGTTGGAATAGGGTTCGTTTCAAGTTTTCCTTCTCTTTGCATCGATGTTGTCTTGCGTAGTTTATCTCTTAGTCGCCTTTTACCTTAGTGACACTCTGTATTCTTAATCCGTCACCATTGGATGAATGATACGGACTAAACAGTTCGGCTCTTCCTTGTTATGTCAATCAATTAACATCTAACGTAGTTCCTTCCCACTACGACCCCGAGCCTTCAAGATGGCCATGAATAAGCATGACATAAGGCCGCCATAGTCTCGGTTACCAGCCCGCCCTGTTGCGTTTGGTTTGACAATGGTATAAGCGGTTGCCACGCCACTTTCTAGTACGCTGATTGTTGTGGATTCAAACCCCACACGGACAATACTTTGTGTGATATACAATTGTTCTGAGTCGGGGTATTCTTCGTAACCGTTCCACGTATGTTTCTAAAGTCCCCTGTGACACAAAATATTAGGCTTCTGGTGTAAGTTTTGAAATTTCTTAGGCAATTTTTGATTTTAGTTTCGTTTTCAGGCAACTTTTATCCAATAACTTCTAAAGTGTACATCGAAGACACCGATAAAAACCTAAGATTCTCCGTATTTCCCGATCGAGCTGAGGGCTGCACATCCCTGAACCAAGGCGAAATAGATATAATGCTCCACAGAAGACTTCTCACTTCAGACACTGGAATGAGTGGAATTGTTAATGAAACTGGCTTTGGAGGAAAAGGTCTAATAGTCAGAGGAAACCATCGCTTATATTTATCCAAAGCCGACTACAAACCCAACAAATTCTTCGAAAAGAAATTCGCCAAAGAACTTGAATTACGGCCTCAAGTCTTTACATCCGATCACCCATATTTGGATCCGAGTATCACTTTAGAAAATTGGTCTTTATATAGAAATGAGTATTCGGCAGTAAAAAGAAAATTACCAGTAGGCGTTCATGTTTTATCGTTCGAGAAATGGAACCATCAGCTGTTACTTCGTCTGGAAAATTACTTAGAATTGAATGACGTAGTTAGAAACGGTGTCAAAAAGGTTAACATTTTAGGCTTGTTCAAAAATTATATCATAACCAGTTGCAAAGAGACAATGTTGGGAACTAATATTTGGAAATCTAATCATGTTAAGATGCATTGGGAGAAAGATAAATTCGTCAAAAGTTTTAACGATGTTTTTGGTAATTCGAGTAATTTGCAGTTCGCTGAAGATGTTGAGAAACCTTTTGATCGAGTTGATTTGACGGTGGGTATAGAATTATCTCCGCAGCAAATAAGAACGTTTGTATGTAGTTATGAACTTCCTAGTGAGCTGTCTTAACTTGAAACTAGCATGCGACTGTAAACAATGCATTTTAGGAAAGATTGCTCATTTTCTAAAAAAATGTGTACCACCTATAATTATTTGAGTTATCTACATTTAAGTAGGTATTGTTTAAAACGCACGTATAAAGATAAATTCAATACGTTTTGTATGTAAAACGTACAATATATCTACACATCATACAATATATCATTCATTCATCATTATCTTTTACATCTATGCTATTTATCATCATATCAAATCGTGTCATTTATTTCGTCTAAAATTTGGTTAGATACCTATAGGTAAATTTTATTATTATTATCAACTATTTAATATAACCACAGAATACATAATAGTACTCATACAGAAGACTCACTCCGAAAAGTAAATTAAAGAAATCAGGACCCTAGGCGTCAAAAGATTAAGTTCAATTCAGATCGCACAGCGCCGAATCAACTACAATTATATTTACCTACCACTGCGTCTCTTTCTATCGTGTAACTCTTACCTATTCTGACAATGTCTAGTCGACCGGCATGCTCGTCCGGGCAGGCAGGCGGCCGACTATACCTAAACTGCGGAGTGACACCCCCCTGATATAACTGTGTAAAAAAACTAAATTTAATGCCATCTAACGAAGACACATCGAACTACGGAATACGTTTACTGTGTGACTACTAACCTTGTATCACGCAATGCAAATTCTGAAATCTAATGTAGTATAATCATAGTACATACGCAATTTCTTAACATCAGCTATGGTCCACAATCCTTTCATTGTGTAAGAGACAAAGGGATCGTTCTTCTGCCATGGTATGGTATATATACACTTATATAACCTTCTTTCTTCATACATTTTATAATATTATTTTGCAATGCAATACGGTGTAAGAAACTAGATTAGGCTTTAGGAGTTTAAGTAAAATTAGATTATTTAAAGAAATGTTTTTTAGATAAGATGAATTTCTACTAGGTACTAGTCTAGATATTAAGTTGCCAAGCGCTTATTGATAGTGTCGATGGATTTTGTAAAGGCATTTTAGTCGCTATATCTAAGTGTTTTAACATTTAAATAGTTCTTTATTATGGCATTGGAAAGATAATATTAACATTTATTTTATTTAAAAACAAAATTCAAATAAATCTCATTTTCATTAAACATTCACAGGTAATTATCCTTGGACCATATCAAGGAAAGATAAAATAAAATCGTAATTGTAGTATTAATTTCTTAAAATTAAAATACATTACTATGTATCTATATTTTAACTGTAAAAAATCTCATTTAAAATCCAAATGCAGTAAATTGAAATACATATTTCAATTGAAATATGCAGTAAATTGAAATATGTTTTATATTTTGACAAGTCTTTTCTTTTACGAGGTCCTACATTTTTGTATGTTTTAGGTTTTCGTATAGTATTAAGTTGTTATAATAAAATTACATTCGAAAACTTATTCTAAGTTTACTTGAGTTTCATTTGTCTGACACATTTTATACAAAATCATTCTCATTATTTTTACTAGCAGTTACAAATTCATTTTCCAACCTTATAAAGACCAGTATGCTTATTTATCAACTACTAGCTTTTGCCCGCGGCTCCACCCGCGAGTGTGTCGATTTCGAGGTAAAAAGTAGCCTATGTGCTTTCCCGAAGTCCCATATATCTCTATACCAAAATTCATCAAAATCGGTTCAGCGGCTTAGGCGTGAAAACGTAGCAGACGGACAGAGTTACTTTCGCATTTATAATATTAAGTAGGGATTTAATAAAAATAAATTTTATGAAAAATAATATTTAGAGGTACATGTTGAACATATTTCATCATCATTATCATCAATCCGTCGTAGTCCACTGCTGGACATAGGCCTCTCCCAAGGTATACTACGGCGCCTAGTATGCTGTTTTTTACATCTAGTCGGCGCTGGCTCTCTCACGCAAGTCAACCCACCGGCCAGAGGGCACCCCATACTACGTTTGGAAAGACTTAGTCTCCACTCCAGAACCCACTTACTCCAGCAGATATCGGTTGTGCGTTATATGTGACCAGGCTATTGCCATTTCAGCCTGCTAGCTTGCCGAATTATATCAGTTACCTTGGTTCTCTAAAGGATCACTTCGTTTCAAATCTAACTACCCACAAATGCTAAAATAAAATTACAATATATAAAAAAATATTTATTTGGTTATCAAAATTATACACAATTATAATAATATCTAGAAATACAATAAATGTTTTAAATATTAAGGTCTATCCACGAACATAACGGCCATGCTCGAAACGTAACCGTGCTGTATATGCGGAAGGATCTTGGCTGGTGATTGTCCAGTTAGAGCCTTTTTTGTACACATCTTTTAGAGTCGTGTGCGGACCGCGGTATCTCCACGAATTATCTAGATCCCCAAAGCACTAGTTTCTTTGTGATCACAATTTTATATAACAAGTACGCAATGATATTATTATCACAATCTTCTGACGTTATCACGGCACCCGTCCCGCCCACGATCCAGTCACGCCACAGAAATGTGTGTGGATCGACCTTTAGCGTAGAATATTTGACCTTGTTCATTAGCCCTTGTTCCTTTCTTACGTCTTTATACGTATTTATCTTGTCATTCTATTGATCCGTTTATACTACGTATAATATTGGCACAATACTAATCTAACTAATACAAGTTGAGCTACTTTTTAACTCTGCATCACGGTAGGAAAGTTCTCAGCGCCGCGGCCGATTAGTTTCTAATAAATACCATCTTATGAATATCGAACTTTTATTGATTCGAAAATCAATATGTCAAAGCATGGACATTTGGTGCCTTAATACCAATACCTTTCTAGTCTCTTCTTTGAAACGCGTTATACATTTTTAATTCATTTTCAACTATTTTTTAATTTTAATTTTAGAACAAATTCAAGACAAGTTTAACAAGTTTTTTCCTTAAATTGTTTATTTCTACTGTAGTGTATATGTCATCCAGTCATTCTATAACTCGCTCAATGTAATATTTGTGAATGAATGAGAAGGAAGCATTAAGTCATCTCCAACTCACGTGCCCTCGTGACACAGTTTAGTCGACTGTTAACGACGACAGTGAGCGGGAGCGTGCGTCTGTAAGCGAGTGAATGAATGAGTTAGTGATACATACACTACGCCCATTATTGTTTTTTAACGTTTTTAACGTTTTAACGGGCATTTATTACGTATTATATATTAATCTACACCGAACTCACAACCAGAATTTTGATTCTCCCTACTTATTTAATATATTTGTGTATATATTTTGAATACCGTAAAACAATCCTATTTCTTTATTTCATAATCTACAATAAATGTTTTTATTTCTTTTGATTTGACTTTAACTTTCAACCCCTCGATAGCATTGCTGGATTCTGAAATATCACCATTCCACTTCCATTGCTTGTATTCGTCAGCCCAGATGTTAGCAGCTAGCATCGTTTCTTTCGCATTTCTAACAACCACGTTCTTAAATATGGATCCTAAATCAACCTCCACATCAGAATTTTCTCCTTTTTCCAGATAATTCTCGAATCTTATAAGAAGTTTATCATCCCAAGGTTCCAGAGTCAATAGATGAATACCATTAGGCAATTCATTGTTAACGAAATTAAAATCATTATTTAATTTCAACCAATCGTCTAATTGTATCGTATGAGCATCAGATACTAGCACGTGTGGCGGTAAATGCATTCCCAAAACATTTTTCTTTAAGTTTTCGTTAGTTTTCGTAATATAAACCCTGTGTTTCCCTCTAACAACCAAACCCTTTCCGCCAGCTGTTTCATTCAGCGCCTCCCCAACTCCAAATGCATCATCCCATAATAACCTTCTATGCACCATCAGCTCGATTTCCCCTTCTATTAAAGAACTGCCACCTTCAGATCGATCAGTCAAAACGGACATTTTTAAATCATCATTTTGTATATAAATTTCATTTGTAACTGGATAATAGTTGCCAGCTATTGGCTCAAGTAGTGTTACATTGTACTGAGGTCTATAGTTTAATTTCCTTTTCAGTATCTGCCTGCCATTGGAGTCAGTGTAAAATTCACCATTATTAACGATGTCTGAACCATACTTTATAATATACTCTTTGCCGATATTATCTTCAATCGGAATTGGTCCAACAATAAATTCATTTTCAATGAAGTTTAAGTTATGATATATTTTAGTATTGATGTAGCCACTTGGGTGTAGATTGACCCGGAATTCTTTGACTATATCGCCGTTGACGACTGTACTTTTAATTACGTTTAGTTTGGTAGGATTGGTGGCGTTTGGTCTGAATATATAGGCACCAGAAGCTCGGTCTGATGGCTGAGTGTTGCGACCTTTGCATCCAGGGTAATAGTACATGTTGATGGTAAAGTTCATACGAGAACCATCAGGGAATGATAGGTCAGTGATCTGTCCCGTCGCTGCGTCGACTTTGAGTTTGAAAAACTGTAAAAAGTGCAAAAGAAAATAAATAAATAAAAGTAATAGTACCTTTTGTTTCTCTGAGGTTAAGCCGTCAGTCTTGGATGTAATGAATACCGAGCAATCGCAATCGATATTGGAAAGTTAGTGTCCTTAAACAAACTGATAACTAGTACAACCTTTGAATTTAGTTTTAATAAAGTAGTAATTAAAGGGCTGTAATGTAGTGTGGTGACGGATTTAGAATACAGAGTGTCACCACCCCTATTCATCCCACGGGGGTCGTAAAAGGCGACTAAGGGATAAACTACGCAAGGCAACATCAATGCAAAGAGAAGGAAAACTTGAAACCAACTCTTTACCAACCCGTCTGACCAGCGTGGTATAGAAGGCCAAAACCTCCTTTCTAAGGAGAGGCCTATGTCCAGCAGTGGACTGTTAAAGTCTGTTGATGATGATGAATACGAACTAGGCTTCGCCGGCGTGTGTCTTGGCTATCCCGGTAAATAGTAGCCTGTATTGTTATTCTGGTACTATATTACTATAAAGTTTCATTCAAATCTAATGAGCAATTTTGCTTCTAATAGAAACAATCATCAATACATCCAAACAAACTCTCGAATTTGTCATATTATTAGGATACAATAATATTACCAACCTGATTCTCCAAGACGTACTCATCTTCGAATCTCTCTACAGTTCGGGGCTCATCCGACAACATTCTCATTTCTTCATCATTCAATTTGGGAAACTCCATTTTGTTCCTCGGCTGAGCCGTCTTAGGTTTTACGTTGAATTTCAAAAAGGTCTCCAAATCCCGCAATTCTTCATCATTAGTGCCATCTTTTAGTAAGTCTACATTAGTATCTTTGTATTCGACATTTTTGAAAGGAACAGGAGCTATAGGCACATCTTCCTCTTGTAAAAGATTGTATTCTTTTTCTTTCATGTCTTGATCCTGTTTATAGGTATCAAAGAAATCGTTGAAATTTGTGAAGTATTTATTCAAGTAAGCAGTAATTTTGTTATCGCGTTTGACGCGCATATTTTTACGGATATAGAAAGATTTGTAGCCAAGCGGTCTTAAGTCTGCTATGAAAACAATTTCTTTGGAGGCTGCAGAAACACGGGTTGGAATGGACGTTACGGATTTGGAAATATCAACGGTCTGTGTTTTGATTTGTTTGCCTGTAAAAAAAATACCTTTATATTCCAAAATTGATTTTATCCTACTAGGTTTATCCCTATTAAGTGAATGAGACTATAAGTTTAGTCCCACTGACTCAATTGACCTCCAATCTATTCACTCTCAAGTAATTAGAGTCAGTAATGTTACGTTTCGAAAGTGTCTGAAAAGGCTTACTTGGAATAAAACATTTATGATATTGATTTTTAAATTATTATTAAATGAACAACCAGACAGAACTAATAAATGTGCTCATCGCACAATATTTGTATTATCTGGATGGAAATCGAATCCACGTCATCTAGTTTAGCAATCTTAATAACGTGTTGATTTGGCCTTTTTTATTTTGACGTAGAGCTCAAATCAGCTTACCATCAGGTCCGTATACTTCATACTTTGCATCATCAACTGGTATCCTGATTGGCTCCCTCACTGGCCATCCTAAAGGATTATATATTGTCACCTGTAATACAAAAGAGGAATCATTATCATATGTTTTTCTACAAACACATAGAGTCAAATCTTTTTCTCCTAAAAGGTAGACAAATGTACATTAAAAGCCAAATAACTTCTCGACTCTTATTTTGGTCCCGCTCACGTAATGAGTTTTGACTTTCAATAAGTAAGCGAGACTAAAGAAACTATTAGGGCCACCGCAGACTAGCTACTTTTAGCATCGGCGATCGGCAACTAGTCGCTTTTTAGAAGCTAAATACGGCGACCGAACGCTCCACACCGCACACTTATAAACGCCAAACGCGGCGATCGAGTTGCTTTTTAGAAGCGCGACACAGCAGCTCCGCACTATTTCAGATGCCGGTAGCAGCGACTTTGCATCTGAGCAGTCGCTAAAACGCGCGTTTCCGATACCGCGATCGATCGCAGGAAGTCGCTAAAACGAGATGCAGCATCGATGCAGTCGCCAAATCGCCGATGATAAAAGTAGCTAGTCTACGGTGGCCCTTAGTAAACTACTAGAAACTAGGACTCAAAATAACTAAAGCATTGATCAAGACATTACTGGCGAGTGGCGAATGTTGGAAAGCCGGGGTTTCCTTCTGTGAGAACGTTACACTCCAGCAGGAGGCGATGAAGGGGACGCGGTAGAGGTCACTAGCTCCTCTAAGGTTCGCTGCGGCCACATTTTGGGGAGATGTAACCGCTAGTCGTTTAAGGCGGGTCGGTGTTCCGTACTGCCTCGAGAGTGAATCCGGTCACCCCGGGATATACTTCATTAACCGCGAAAAAAATGAAAAATGCACTAAAATAACTGTCAGTAGAATGCAGCATCTAATATATTTGTGTATGTTATATTTGTGTATATTTCATATTTATATTATGTGTAGCACTCTAACATTAACACTATTATTGCCAAACAATATAATCATCCTATTAATCAAAAGACAATGACAACTAAACAGGGAGCATAATAGTAATACGAGCATATCTATGGAATAAAAACACTAAGATTCAATTAGACGGTACTGGAGGACGCGGACGCTATGTATTATGCCTACGATATCTCTTCTATTTGATTAATCTATGACGCTTGCCAGGCGCCCGTTATTTGTCCTTGTCGCACTGCAGTTACAATCATATTCTTTATTAACACGGGGTGTTAGGTTTTTTCGTTATGCAATTTCATGATTCGGTCGCCGCGCTCAAAGCCCGCTATAAAAGCTATGCAATAGCTTAAAAGTTATATCAGTAAAACCCACATGCGAGTAAAATTACAGGTAAAAGCTAATAGAATAGTAATTTCAATGTTACTCACAATAAACTGCTCACTGTTTTCTGAAATGTAACAACTGGATTCGTTCAAATGACATCTAGAGAATTCAAGTATTGGTGGTTTCGACGCGTCTCCTTGCGTTATTTTACTGAAAAAAAAGAAAGAAATAAACTAGAATAATAATAATAAATAAATGTTTCGAACATGTAACACACAACGCCATCTACTGAATTTTTTATCTGTCTGTTTGTCACGGGCTATCTCAGGAACGGCTAGACTGATTTCGACGGGACTTTCACTCACAGAAAGCTGATGACTTAAGGAGTAACTTACGCCTCTTAACACTAGTTTCGCTCCGCGGCTTTTCTTATTATTACAACAATAACTACGAGTATCAAATTTAAAGTAGCTCAGCGTGCGATGCTGGGTGTCTGTCTGTCCGATAAAATACGTGACGAGATTATTCGACAGGGAACTAGAGTTACCGACATCGCATGGAATATCAGTACTCTGAAGTGGAAGTGGGCCGGATATGTCTCCAGACGGACTGATGGACGCTGGAGCCGAAAGGTGCTAGAGCAAACGTAGTGTAGGACGCCCTGCGGCACGATGGACCGATGATTTGAGGAAGGTGGCTGGCGGCGGATGGATGCGAACTGCCCAAGACCGGGATTGTTGGCGTTCTTTGGGGGAGACCTTCGTCTAGCAGTGGACGGTGATAGGTTGACACTATCACTGCGGTAAACAGCTAGTGTATATATAAACTTACTTGAAAGCTTCCTTGGCAATGATCATCGCATCATCAACGGCCTGTGTCAAGATCCTCTCGTAATCATGAGTGACGTGTTCCTTTTCGGTACCAGTTATAGCGTCGTGGTGTTGCATTATACCTACAATATTGATATTATCAAAAACATTTTTCTATAAATATATTTCGGACATCTTACACAGATGGGTGTGTCAAAATTAAAAACGTTTGAAACTTGGCTAGGAAGGCTGTGACATAATAAAGTTTAATAGTAGATTAGTAGCCAAGGGCTGTGTATCATCAAGGCAAGGCAAAGCATCAATTGCAGCCCGAGATATTTAGCGCCCGCCTATAGTTCGAGGGCGCAATTGGTGTTTACACCCGAGCTAACTATGCTGCTTTACATCTCGATTGTGAGGTAAGTATTGTTGAGAAAATACTAAAAACTATAAAATCGGCTTTATAAGAATAAAACCCGCCTTTTTTCTTTAAAAAGAATCAAGTAAAGAACTTTGTATTTTTTTTTTCAAGAACGAATTTGATCTTCACCGTTCGATATTTAAAATTGATGACTAATATACTCACACGAAGACAAGGCTGAATTGCAAAGCGACCTCTTTGGTCATTGGGCTGAATGCATGATGTCTATTGCCCGTATGATGGTCAGATGTACGCGAACTTTTTGAAAGAAAGAAATGTTTTTTTTAATTACTTACCGCCCTATGGCTTTTCTAGCTACATTATTACCCTAGAGCGCTCATAAGTCACCTACAAGCCCCCATTTGGAGGTAATAAGAACCTACTTACCGAACATGAGAGATGTAAATGTTCATTATTAAATATTGGATATAACTTACCCATAGCACTTTTGAGTTCGTTTAAAACAAATTCGTTATGTTTATCCAAATCGGCAAGGACTTGTAGTTGTTTTACCATCTGTAAATAAGAAAAACTTATCTTATAAATAGCATATAATAATAATTATAAATAATTTAATATTTCTTTATTTAATCTTGCCATTGGTTCATTTTAAGCCGCCCGAAGGCCTCCAACTAAGCTTCACGACAGCTATCTTATGATAACAACCGGGACCGACTGCTTGACCTGACCTCCGAATCACGGAAACGCTCATAACATATCATGCCACATACGGTCACCCATCTAGGTCTGACCGCACCGGCATTGCTTACCCTCGGTGATTGTTTCCAATCACCTAAGGCCATGAGCACTTCTATATTATTAATAAATATATAATTATATTAAAATAACAAAACTAACTTGTAAATAATTATTGGCCTCCCTTTCGAAGTACTTCGTAGTAGGTCTTGATGTGAAGTACCCAGTCCAATATGCTGTGGAGTCACTCGCGTATGGGAAGAAGTCGTCCTGTTTTGTGGGCAAATCCGGGCTAAAACATATATTTTTATATATAGTATATTATCAAAAAAAATATACTAGATATAGTATATTTTTTTTAAATTATAATCATAAAACATTCGACATCATTACCGGAGGAGAAGCGGGCTTATTAAAAAAATCTCGACTGATTAGGGTCCATATTAAATTTCATCATCATCATCAACAGTATTTAGCGGTCCAGAGCTGGGTATAGGCCTCTCCTTATAATGGAGGTTTTGGGCTGGCTGGCGAGACGGGTTGATGTATTTCTTACAAGTTTTCATTATCTTTAAAGTGCTGTTATTGTCCTGTTAGTTAGTTGTCCTGTTACGACACCCTTCTTCTCCCTAACCTCTGGGGAATCCAAGATAATTAGGGGTTGGCTACAAGATCAACCGGTTTTTACTTGAATGTCAATTATTCAACGGAGCGACTGACATCGAACGTCCGCAACCCTGAAGGAGAACTGAAATTCGAAGGTTGAACTAGTTGTTAGTATATTTGAGGGCACTGACTTCCAAATAACGATTGTCATAAATGTTTATGATAACCGGGACCGACGGGACACGGGATTTGAACATTTTACATTAAAAGCCTTAAACAGTCCACTGCTGGGCATATGTCTCTACTTAGAATGGATATTTTGTTCTATTACATATACCACGTGGGCCAAATGAGTTAGTATAGTGTTTGTTTCAAGTTTTCCTTCTCTTTGCATCGATGTTGTCTTGCGTAATTTATCCCTTAGTCGCCTTTTACGACACCCGCGGGATGGATAGGGGTGATGACAAGTCTCACTCCGTTATATACTTACTTTGAATCTTTAATCGCTTTCAAATAACAATTCGGAGTTGAATAAAACAACGTGATATTCAATTCATCTTTGGCCGCTATTAAATTTGTATATCTGTAAATGAAAGAAGTGATTCAGTCATTTTTTAATCATTTTATTTTAAAGACACATGCAAAAACCCAAGGTGACATTCAATTAGAAGCATTATGCAAGCAAATATATAAATATTTTTATCAGATACTATATTTTTGTACATTTATGTATATAAATATATGTATATATATTTTTTTGACCATCTTACACAAAACGTCATCTAGTCCCAAACTAAGCAGAGCTTGTATTATGGGTACAAGACAACTGATATAAATACATAAACATATTGTTCTTTTGCAAATACATACATATTATATATAGAAAAGACCCAAACTCCGAAACAAATATTTGCTAATCACACAAATATTTGGTCCGACCCGGGAATCGAACTCAGGCACAACAGTAACATATGCCAACAGTGCGCCACAGGGGCAGTCAATATTATTTCCCTTATTTTTGATGTTGTTTCAGGAGTGTTTTTAAGTTTTTATGAACCGATTTCAAAAATCTTCAAAAATGAATGGGCGTAGCTTACAGGTGGTCCCATCGTCACCATATCGGGATCTGATGATGGGATCCTAAGGAAATCGAGGGAACTCCTCAAATATCATAGGCACAATTGTCGCGATTTGGGTACTCGGAATAGTTTTTCATTGAAGTCGGTTCCTTTTTGTTAAAATTATATGTTTTTAGTTTATTTGTTTAAGAAATATACTAATACGTGTTAGAATAGAACTAAAGCTATGTATACACCATATTTATGAACATGTAACCCACACCATGGTCCACAGATTAAGAACTAGAATAATAGGCCATGTCACTATTTAAAGATAATATTAAATTCAAAATAAATATTATAAATGCGAAAGTAACTCTGTCTGTCTATCTGTCTGTCTGTTACGCTTTCACGCCTAAACCACTGAACCGATTTTGATGAAATTTGGTATAGAAATAGATGGAATGGTCTACTTTTTACCGCGATAGTCGTGATAACGCGGGAGGAGCCGCGGGTAAGTTTATTTAAGTTTTTTTTATAAGCCTTTATTTAGTTTAATATTATTTTCTATTAGTTTTATATAAACCTTTTGTAGGCGACTCGGCCCACGTATATATCGGTTATCGCAGTAAACAGTAGCTTACGTTCTACCTCAAGAATCAAAGTATATCCATGGCGACCTTCATTACAATTGGTAGAGCTGTTTAGCCGTGACATCATTACAGATAGTTACTTTTCGATTTTATGTCAGTAATAGTATGAAGACGAAAATTTCAATGGTAATAATATTAATAGTAGTCTCTTACTCACTTTATCAATTTATCAAGATTCATATACCACATGGTAGCATCTTGGTAGGTGAAGTCACCACCCATGGTAATAATAATATTATCTGTGCGGAAGTTCCTTGCTTGATTTTGAACATAATCTATAAATAGTTGTATCTGAAAAGAGATTATACTTATTGTGACTATTTTATAAACGACTATGGTTCACTTATGATCTTATTGTGACTATTTTATAAATGACTACGGTTCACTTATGCTCTTATTGTGACCATTTTATAAATGACTATGGTTCACTTATGATCTTATTGTGACTATTTTATAAATGGCTACGGTTCACTTATGCTCTTATTGTGACCATTTTATAAATGACTATGGTTCACTTATGATCTTATTGTAACTATTTTATAAATGACTACGGTTCACTTATGCTCTTATTGTGAACATTTTATAAATGACTACGGTTCACTTATGATCTTATTGCGACTATTTTATAAATGACTATTGTTCACTTATGCTCTTATTGTGAACATTTTATAAATGACTACGGTTCACTTATGATCTTATTGCGACTATTTTATAAATGACTATTGTTCACTTATGATCTTATTGTGACTATTTTATACGTATTTCGTGAGTTGAATGGTATACATGGAATACGTGTAAAGTTTATTAAGTTCTATTTATTTGAGAACCAGCTGACATACGCAACTTCTTCTACGTCTCTGCTTGATGTTAACTGCACTATCTCAGGCACGTTTTAAACACACATTTTAAAAAAAGAACGTGAAAATCGGTTCGATAGTTTCCGAGTTCATTGTGAGCCAAAACGTAACACTAGAATTATATATAAGTATATTAAATTGATCGGCTGATGTTAAGCGGTTACCTCAGCCTTTACACATCGTGTCAGCTGTACACTAGAAACTATCTATCTTTTTTATTTTTTTTTTATTTTTAAAAAGACAACTCGCGCATTAGGAATATAAATTCCTGTGTCGCGGGGAACTTTATAAACATACATGAAACGGACACAAAGAACAGTTCTGAGTCAGAACAACAAATTGTGAATCACACAAAGTGTTATGCTACGTGGGATTTGAACTCACGACACTTGGCGCAGTAGGAAGCGGTGTGGCGACCGCTTAAGCCACTAGGCCAACCGTACAGGTACCGATAAATGTCAGTCAATAGGCTGTATCTTAAGAACCATTATAATTAGATTTTTATATAATACTGAATTTTATAAAATACTAGCTGATGCCCGCGGCTCCGCTCGCGTCCTATGGGTATGAAAAATAGATGTTGACCGATTCTCAGACCTACTCAATATGCACACAGAATTTTATACAAATCGGTCAAGCCGTTTCGGAGGAGTATGGTAGGTATGTAACATTGTGACACGAGAATTTTATATACAGATGAATAACTAAATATATACATATTGCAGACAAAGACAAAAGCATAGCAATTATAGTTCTTATTCAAAGGATTCCATTGCTTTTGTAGCGGATTCCACAAGACTTACTGAATGAGTTTATCGAGGTTCTTAAACCACATGCCAGCATCTTGATAATTAAAATCATCCCCCATTGTGATCAGAATATTGTTGGTTCTGTATGCTTTTGCATAACTGGCGCAGAGATCCACAAACATGGTGATCTTTAAAATGTAAAGGAATTTTTTTTTTTTAGTATTTTTATTATTGATTTATAAATTAATTATAGGCATTCTATAGTATATTTAATTTTTTCACGATTTTTTTTTATGTTGTAATGGAATAGGCGTTTGTCTTCCATCTCACCTGATAGAAAGTGTAGATGTGGTACACGCCCATCCAGAAGAAACCTGTTCACTCTACTCTTAAAGGCTCTAGAGTTTAATTTATCAGGAAAAATAGACCCAGGCAGGTCGTTCCAAATTTTGGCGACTCACACCAAAAACGAGCTGTCAAACCGTTTATTTCGACTTTTGAGTATGTCAACAACGTATGTATGAAACTTTTGCCTGCGCCTAGTAGTCCGATAAAGGAATGGAGATGACTCGATCAGTTCGAAAAGAGCTTTCGAGCACTTTCCAAAGTGTATCCTATAAAAAACCGATGAAATTAAAAAGATTACGATACCTTCTACTGTCCGACGTTTCGAAAGCGTTATTTGTAGAAGACGGGCAGTCTACCGTGACCACGAGCGGTATAACCCGTTCGAAACGTCGGAAAGTAATATACAAGGTATCATAATCTTTTTAAATTTATCGCGAGTAAGGGGCTGTCCATTAATCATGTGAGACTCAAAAGGGGGGGAGGGGTTCACAAAAAATCACAAGGGGGAAGGGGGGGGTGTAGTAATATATCACGTGTGTTTATTTTTTCTGCAAATGTTCACATTTTTTTCATTATCTTTATGTCAGTCAACCTGTAACCTTTCTACTCTACCTCTGAAGTCTGAACGTAAATATCTTTAATTTTCTAAAATAAAATTAGTTGATACTCATGACCTGTATTTTACTAATATAAAAAAAAAGAATCTTTGTAGATACTACAAAATAGACGTGATATAGGAGGGGGTAGTCTTGAACCTCAACATATCACCAAGCGGGGGGGGGGGGGGGTGTCAAAAAAAAAGATCACGTGATTAATAGACGACCCCTAAGTCGTACAGCAAAAAACATTGAGTATATGTAAGTCTCGAAAGTCTAAAATTGTTATGCTATAGGTATGTCAAAAACACAATCTAACTAGATTCAATAAATACTTCCCTAAATTGTCTTAACGCAATCTAGGCTGTGATATTTTCGAAACTATCTCTCAGTTTATCTATTTTTTTTTAATTTATATTTAAGCCTACCAAAGTGACTCTACTCTGCCTGATGGCAAGCGTGAGTAGAATCCAGGAGTAGGGGTCTTCTTCATTGTGTTGGTAGGCTCATTGTGGTAGGCCATGCAGTGTGGTGACTCAAAACATGGCGGCCTGGTCATATAATTCTGCACCATTCTCCCGGACTCCAAGGAGAATAAGGAAACGACGTTTAAAAAATAATAGTTTTAAAAAACTAAACGAACACGCTTTTAAACTAAAAAGTAGAAAATAATTTTAATGTAACAAAGCGTGGGATGCTTTCTGGAAATATTTCAATAACGTCGCCCCACGCAATAATTTTTTTTCTAGACTAAAAAAGACCAATTTGTTTAATTCCTTTTTGTTTAGTTTTTTTTTTCAAATTAGTGTATTGTCATCGGTCCTCGATAAATCTACAAAGTTTGAACGAAATCTGGCCGTTTAAAGTGGGTCAAAATCGCACCCAAAGGAGTTGGTCACAAACATACAGGTGAAGCTAATGTAAAGCGTGTAAAAAACGCGCCTCATACACTACCTCATAGGTTGCGTGGAACGCGTGCATTTTATGGAGAATACGGCTCCAACTAACTTTCGAATGTTTTTTTCTCAGAAATGGTAAATGTTGTAAAAAAAAGGGTATAAACAATTTTTGTAGATAATTACCTAATCTACAATTTTTATCGTCATACTTACCGAAAAACCATTATTGACACCTTTGACCTTGAATAAAAAAAAAATACTCGCGATTCACAACAATAACGGCGGGTAACACCGCGGGGCTTAGCTAGTTGATAATAAAATCAGTTTATTATACTTATAAGCCCTTCTTGAAACCACCGATTGTTGTAATTCATACTTTGTAACTTATTTCTTTCTTTTGTACTATTTTGTGTATACTATAATATATATAGATAAATGAATTAATAAAAAAAAGTAAATAGTATTGCAAATTTGAAATTTCCTATCTGACTATATAACATGTCTTGCCATGCACATGCTATAAGGGGATGTCCAATAATTACGTGAGTCTTGAAAGGGGGGGGGGGAGGGGTTAAAACAATCACGAAATATCACAGTGGGGGGGGGGGGTTAATATGCCAAATATGCCAAACAAAAAAAGATCACGTGATTAATGGAAGGCCCTTAGGCATATAAACTTATAAAATATATTGTCATAATGACGCTACTATTAGAAACGGTTTCCTTTATTCTGGCGGTCAATAATAATAAGCAGAGATCGGAATTGGGTGTGAGAAAATACCTAAAGTTTGCAGCGGGACATAATATGGAGCTGTTACAACCACTTAAGTTAAACGGGTTTTGGATTTTACCGGTTTAGTTTCGTTTTTTTTTCGTTTTACATGTTCCTTACCTTTGAAACACCAAACTATAAACATTTACAAGCTGCTAATACAGTTCTAAATTAATTTTTATTTTGTACTTTTCCGGTTAAAATTCGGTTTTTAGTCCCAATTATTCTTTGTCGGCCAAACACAGAATTTTACATATCTGCAAAATGCTAATGTGGTTTTAATTTCTTTTTTGATATGTATCTTAGGTTAAAAAGTTTTACTATAGATTGATGCAAGTAAAACGAACATTTTCGCGCATGTTGTAAGGTAATACAGGTAATCTTCAAAATCACATATGCACACTTAAAAATAAGCGCAAGTCCAAAAATAAGCTGAATTCAAATCTGCGACTGACCAAAATATCGAGAATACAACACGTGTTAACTCAACAAGTTGCGCTGCAAGACTGCACCTGTTTATCGGTCGGTTAAAATATTGACAGCCACGGGGTGGCGCGGGCGCGCGGAGGAGGGAAGCGTCAGACTGATTTTTTTTACCTGTTAAACAATGGATTAGCGTGGGCTTTTGTACCGCACACAAAGCCTTTTTTAACATTTGAAGAATATTTATCATTTCTAGGTAAAAAACTAATATTATTGCATGTTCCGAACTCTGAATGTCGAAAATAGTTTACGCACAACTTTCTTGCAATTGAAATAAATGTTTTTAATTAATTTTTTATGCAGTGCAGGTTTAATAATTTAAAAAAAAAGCCGACTTCAAAACTATGTAAAGACGCGAAAATGTTCGTTTTCCTTGCATCAACCTGTAGCAAAACTTTTTAACTTAAGATACAGATCAAAAAAAGAAATTAAAACCGCATTAGCATTTTGCAGATATATAAAATTCTGTGTTTGACCGACAAAGAACAATTGGGACTAAAAGACCGAATTTTAACCGGAAAAGTACAAAACAAAAATTTATTTAGAACTGTATTAGCAACTTGTAAATGTTCGGTGTTTCAAAGGTAAGGAACATGTAAAAAAAAAAACAAAACTAAACCGGTAAAATTCAAACCCAGTTTAACTTAAGTGGTTGTAACAGCTCCATAATAATATTATATCCCGCTACAAACTTTAGGTATTTTCACACACCCAATTCCGATCTCTGATAATAAGTGACTAGATTTTTAGTACCAATGAACGTGCTTTCTATATCAATAAATAAATAAATAATTCAGACATCTCATACACAACGTCATCTAGTCCCAAACTAAGCAGAGCTTGTATTATGGGTACTAGACAACTGATATAAATACATAAACATACTTTTTTTTTTGTAAATACATACATATTATACATAAAAAACATCCAGACACCGAAACAAATATTTGTTGTACACACAAACATTTGGTCCGACCCGTGAATCAAACCCGAAACCTCAAGCACAGCAGTCGCATACATTACCACTGCGCCACTGAGGCAATCCATATATAATTATAAATATATAATTGTATCCAGCAATTGCGATATTTATACAGGTTCTTATGTACAGGATGTTACAGAAAAATATGGTAGTCAAAGTGTATTAGTCTAACCGCTGTAAGTTTGACTCTCTTAGGGCCACAGCACACTAGCTACTTTTAGCATCGGCGATCGGCAACTAGTCGCTTTTTAGAAGCTAAATACGGCGACCGAACGCTCTACACCGCACACTTAAAAACGCCAAACGCGGAGATGGAGTCGCTTTTTAGAAGCGCGACACAGCAGCTGAACGCTATTCTCCGCACACATTCGGACGCCGGTAGCATCGATTTGGCATCTGAGCAGTCGCTAAAACGCGCGTTTCCGATACCGTGATCGAATGCAGGAAGTCGCTAAAACGCGATGCAGCATCGATGCAGTCGCCAAATCGCCGATCGCGGATGCTAAAAGTAGCTAGTGTGCTGTGGCTCTTAATGGTTAGCGGGACGCGTTATGCTGTGCTCGGATATACACAATACTAGGTGCTTAGTTGACATCTTTAGATTTATGCATCAGGCAGAGTAGAGTTACTTTGGCAGGCTTAAATATAAAAAAAAAAAAAAAATGTATTTGAAATTTAATATACATATACATCATCATCATCAACAGCCTTTAACAGTCCACTGCTGGACATAGGCTTCTCCTTTAAAGGAGGTTTTGGCCTACTATACCACGCTGGCCAGACGGGTTGGTAAAGGGTTTGTTTCAAGTGTTTCTTCTCTTGGCAGTGATGTTAGCTGCTTATTTTGTTCCTTTAGTCGCCTCTTACGACACCCATGGAATGAATAGAGGTGGTGACACTTTGTATTCTTAATCCGTCACCACACGGACACATACACCATGCACAAACAATGGCTTTTGCTTTAATCTATCTCTACATAGTATAAAACAAAGTCACTTCCACTCTCTGTCTGTCCCTCTCTTAGATCTTTAGAACTAAGCAACTGATTTTTATGCCCTTTTTAACCAACTTGAAAAAAGGAGGAGGTTCTCAATTCCTCGGAATCTTTTTTTTTTCTTCTTTTTTTATGTATGTTCAGCGACAATTTCGTCGTTTATGAACCGATTTTTCCATTGAAATGTGCAATGGAGCTTACAGGTGGTCCCATCGTCACCATATCGGGATCTGATGATATGATCCCAAGGAAATCGAGGGTACTCCTCAAATATCATAGGCACAATTGTCGCGGTTTGGGTACCCCCTCTAAAAGCTTAATGGCTTGCTCAAAAAATCTGGGATAATATGTGATGGTGGTCCATATAATGAACTTTGAAGGAAAACTATAACGGATTAGATGACTTTATTAGTTC
Source organism: Phragmatobia fuliginosa (assembly GCA_932526445.1). NCBI lineage: Eukaryota > Metazoa > Arthropoda > Insecta > Lepidoptera > Erebidae > Phragmatobia > Phragmatobia fuliginosa. The sequence continues at coordinate 9,160,475 of OW052084.1, read as the reverse complement.
AGGAGTTATAGAGGCTTAACTTGTAAAAGGCGCTCACTTGGAAAACGTCGTACAAAATTAACGCATTAATACGTTAACATAACAATTATCTATTGGATACGATTTTAAATCCATTATGGGTGACTGAGGAACCCTTTCTGTTCTTGCCGTGGCCGCTTCTCCTTTTGTTTGAAAGGCTAATATTTTCTTTTGAAACAACAGAATAGAGGAGGCGTTAACGATTGTTGAACGAAATACATTTGCAACTCGGCTAGGGGGAATCATCAACAGCTTTTAAAAGTCCACGGCTGGACATAGGCCTCTCCTTGAAAAGGAGGTTTTGGCCTACTATACCACGCTGGCCAGACGGGTTGGTATAGGGTTGGTTTCAAGTTTTCCTTCTCTTTGCATTGATGTTGTCTTGCGTAGTTTATCCCTTAGTCGCCTTTTACGACACCCGCGGTATGAATAGGGGTGGTGACACTCTGTATTCTTAATCCGTCACCACACGGACTAGGGGGAATGAGTGGGAGATTATTCGCTTTCAACCCAGGACAAATATTTGTGCGATAAGAACAAGTTTGTTGTGTCTAATTTTTCTTTAATATCTACGTACTTTGTAATACTTATCAGCGCGGCAGCGAAATGTTTACCACAGTACAGACTCTGGACTCATTAAGAAAATGCTTATCAGTTTGAAATGTTATTAACCGACTTCAAAAAAAAGGAGGAGGCTCCCAATTCGTCGGAATCTTTTTTTTTATGTATGTTAAGCGATAATTTCGTCGTTTATGAATCGATTTCGAAAATTATTTTTGTATTGGAATGGGTGGAGTTTACAGATGGTCCCATTGTCACCATATCGGGATCTGATGATGGGATCCCAAGGAAATCGAGAGAACTCCTCACATATCATAGGCACAATTGTCGCGATTTGAGTACTCGGAATAGTTTTTCTTTGAAGACGGTTTCTTTTTGTTAAAATTATTTTTAAAATAGGAATACATTTCAAAGCAATAAATTGCAAACATTTTACTTAATTTAGCACTATATTATTTATAAAATTTCTGGGGTCGACTATGCGACCCTAAAACTTGATCCCACTTTTCTGTAACATACTGTATATCTTGCCAACCTCAAAACAACTTACTGTATAAGTTTATCAAGATTTTTAAACCACATCGCAGCATCCTGATAGTGGAAGTCTTCTCCCATTGTAATTAGAATGTTATTTGTTCTGTAGGCCTTTGAATACTTAGTGCAAAGACCTATAAATGTGGCGACCTTGAAAAGCAATCATCTATATATTAATACGTGTATAAGAAGTGTTTTAAAACGAAAATCGCGTGGACTGAGGAGTATAAAATTTCGCACACTTAAGGTCATAGCACACTGTAACGGCACGGTAACGGCACAGCTGCGGCACGGCTCTGTATTGAATTTTGGCTACCGCTAGTAGCCAGCGCGCTAAGCAGCCCGCGAGATGCAAGCTCTTTATACTGATGTTATCAAACATATTATACGACATACGATTTAAGGGTCAAATTCAAATGACAAGCTAATCGCTGGGTTGGAGCGGTGCCGTTGCCGTGCTTGTATAGTGTGCGTTGACCTTTATAGTTTATATGGAGAAGGAATGCAGGAAGCTATTTTAATTAAATGTGCATAACATTCTATATTCTTAAAAGGACAACTCCCGCATTAGGAATATGAATTCCTATGTGGCGGGGGACTTTACAAACATACATGAAACGGACACAAAGAACACCCAGACTCAGAACAACAATTTGCGAATCACACAAAGTGTTGTCTCAGATAGGATTTGAACCCACGACACTTGGCGTAGTAGAAAGTGGCGTGGCGACCGCTTAAACCACTAGGCCAACCGTGCAGTCTATATATATATATATATAAAATATATATATAATATATACTACTAAAATATCTACATTAAATTAATAAATAAAACGTCACACACACTACCACATATTTGATACACACATGGATACTCTTTTGTCAAATTAAAATCCGAAATTGGCGAAATAATTAATATTGTAGGGTAGCTTTGGCGAAATCCGTGATAATAGAAGTTATATTAACTCATTTCGTCAAGTTAAAATATGACAAATTCTTTCTGTAACATCCTGTATAGTTGGCACTTCTACCGTTGTGGCTGTAATAGACTAAGGCAACCGCTTTCTATCAGGTCGTGTATATTCATCTACATACAAAACAACACAAAGCCAAATTTTTAGAGATTCCTGGTGTTGCTTTCAAGACTCTTTGAACGACAGAATTGGCACCAATGAACAAATTCTGGTATTGGTTGCCGCGACACAAGCCACGAGCTTAGTGCGGAAACCGTTGATAATTTCAAACTGTAAATCTATTTTTTAAGTTGAATAAATAAATAAATAAACATAGATTGGTGTACGTACATATTATGTATAATTTGTTAGATATTAAAGGACCACTTAGTCTTTTTAATATATTTTGCGCGGCCAATAAATACCCTATTTAAATTATTATATTTAAAATAAAATTTAATAACTTTTTCAATTACAGCCCTTATTGATTCGTAATAACGTTTATCAAGGGATGTTATTTTGTATCACCTATATGTTCAATATTTACGCTCCAGTTTTACCACAAGAATATAAAAATTCTCATTTTAAATGTACCTTTAAGTTTTGAAATGACAACCGTCAAAGAGATCAAGCTACTCTGGCGCAACCGCCTAGATTTTTCAAAAAATCTTCAAAAACCCATAACGTCCCACTGCTGGGTTCTGGTCTTCTCTCAGAAGAGGGTTAAGGCCATACGTCCCCACGCTGGCCGAGTGCGGGTTGGGGACTGGCAAGACCCGTTGTGGCTACGTAATCTTATCGTAGTATGTTTTTAAGCCGCCCAAAGTCCTCCAACTAGGCTTTCATTAATGAATTTAAAAGTATGTACGCCAATTACAATAACCAAACAACTTTCAAAATATCTGTCTGTCTGTTTGCTTAGGCTAATTTCAGGAACGACTAGCCTGATTTTGAAGGAACTTTCACGGGCAAATAACTGTTGTTGTAAAAATTAAATTGGCTACTTTCCTTTAGATTTAAATTAAAAAAAAAAACAAATCAAAAAATAACATGCAACAAACGTTTCTTACGCTCGATTATTATTTCAACTTGGCTATAAGCACTTCAAAATGAGATCATGAAATTAGAATCCGTCTTCAAAAAAACGAAGAAATTAATTTCCTTACCTTATTTTCGACATTATTTAATGGCGAACTGGGGTCATCAACGATTGGTTCATCACTACATAACACGTCGAAGCAAAACCCTGGAGGTGGGGAGTAAGTGTTGTACAGGGCACCAGTAAATATGTCTGATGATTTACCTGGAAACCAAAGAAATTTGTATGAGTTAAAGGTACCTGGACTCGGACCTTCGGAACACAGATATTTCAAGATACAGGTTTTTATGCTAAGTTAGAAATGCCCCCAAACTTTTGCTTTTAAAATACTAGCTCAAGTACCTAAATCTATGGCGGATATTACAATAAAAATAGTCTGAGTGTTCATCATGCCTTTTTTCATCCTATTAATGATAGCATTCAAACAGGAAAGGGTTCCTCTATCACCCATAAAGGTACGTGGATCGTATTCAACGGATAATTGTTATGTTTACGTATTAATGCGTTAATTTTATATGACGTTTTCCAAGTAAGCGCATTGTAAAAGTTAAGCCTCTATAACTCCTGAACTAACAAAATCATCTAATCCGTTATAGTTTTCCTTTAAAGTTCATTATATGGACCACTATCACGAATTTTTCCAGATTTTTTGAGCCAGCAGTTTAGGTTTTAGAGAGGGGGGTTGGGGACGCCCTGTTTTTACAAAAAAGTGGCCTTTAAAGTGAAATTTCTCGCAAACGGATACCGGATACCTAAATTAAAAAACTGTCTTAAAAACCCTTTATTGTTTTTAAAAGACCTATCTAATGATATCCCACATGATGGGATAGCCGCGAGAAAAAAAAACAACCCAACTTTACGTGTAGGGGAGGTACCCCCAATAAAAATAAATATTTTTCATAATTTTATTGTAGCACTTTGTCGGCGTCATTACAATACGTATTCATGCAAAGTTTCATCTTTCTAGCACTTACCGTTTGGACAGTAAGTCGAGGACGGACGGACATGACGAATCTATAAGGGTTCGAAGTCATAAACTTCGGAACCCTAAAAAAAGCACCCAAAAGTAAGGATTTTCGGAAATTTCAACCAGAAGGGAGTAAAATAAGTAATGAAGTATGATATTTTGAAAGTTAGAAACAGACGGTACCACCTTCTCACAGAAGATGAACACAATAATGACAGCATTTGTGTTGAGGTTCTTCATTGGTGATTGTGAGACCGGAGGACGGTGATGGGACAATCAGGATGGTGACCAACGCTTTTGCATATTGCTCATGCTTTCCATCAGGCAGAGTTGGCAGGCAGAACAAAACGTAATGACACAAATGCAACCACAGTTTACCTTATAGCTAATCAATCGGCTAATAAAACAATACGGGCAACAATTTGAAAGTTTATGTAATAAAATGAAAAAATCTTACCAAGATCATCATCCCCTCGCCACAGCATCTCCATGGACTTATTCCTGAGTCTGGTGCCCTTGTCCTGGTAGTCAATACGTCCGAGGAATAGTCCATCATAACCCATCATGGATAGGAGAGAGGCGAACTCACGAGAATGGCCAAAAGGGTCTATCTGCCACCCAACCCTGGGTTGGCCGCACACGCCGAATGTTTTATTCAATTTACTGCAAAATAATATAATCCCATTTCATCTATTTTTTTTTTTTTTTATATTGTAAGCAGTAACAAGATTGAGTGAAGTCCGCCGATGTTCTGTACCTACGTTCACGTTGTGTGACGTCATTCGAACCAGACTATAAATTGAGCAGTATCGTGAAGCTTGGTCTCTTTTGTCTCGGGACCTCGTGGCGTGCGGGTAGGTACTCTCTGTGTACTCTGTGTACTTTCTGTGTAATGTATCACGTAATGTATTGTTATGAAACTTGCTTTTATATTGTGATTATGTTTAGAGCTTAATAAACTCATATAGTTTCATGTTCTGTGTAAGATTAAATTGTTTTTATTTTAAATCAATAATTTGGTCATTGATTACAATATATATTAGCTTATACTTGAAAGCTTGAGATTAGATGACCGTGTGGAAGATGTGTTAAGATATCTATACAAATATATATAATTAAAGCGTCTGTATGTAATTATAAATGGAATAATCTGTCTGTATGGACCGGCTGAATGAATGAATGAATGAATTTCTGGAACGGCTACACCGATTTTGACGGAACTTTCGCTGGTAGGAAACTGATAAGTCTAACAGCTTGGTGAGTATGTTAATTTATTGTCTTCTGTAAATCTGTTTTTTTTTTTAAATAAATAAAATGAACAATAACACAAGGTGTAAGGAGAAAATTTTTCAAGCCTAGCTTCGCTTTGGCGTCGTATCATAACTACTAATATTTAGCAGTAGTCATACTTACATTGCATGCTGGTTTACTTATATATATATGTCGCAGCCAACTGGTTAAAATAGCCGTTCAATCAAACAGCTAGCCCTTTGACTGAACAACGCCATTCAATCACACGTCTAGCTTCTTAATTGAATATTTGAGGCGCTCAAAACGTTCAACATTACAGCTGATTCAAAATCCGCCTTCTACTGTACTGTACTGGTACTGGTTTTGGTACTGTTTTTCTATAGTTGCTTTATATGAATTTTTAAAAATTTTAAGTTTTCTTTTGTGTTATCACTGTTCTAACCTATCCTACACATTTAAGATAATCCTTCGTCCAGTAACCGTACAAATAGTCACTTGGAATGGTAACCCTAGTTAATTTGCCATTTAACCAGTTGGCTAAGCGTCGTCAAGCTGTAGTGTTGAACGTTGCAGTCATCAAGTCGGCTAAGCGACGTACAGCCGTGTGATTGAATGGCGTTGTTCAGTCAAAGGGCTAGCTGTTTGATTGAACGGCTATTTTAACCAGTTGGCTGCGACATATATAATATTTCTTTTACAAACCTCAAGCCCCAGGTAAACTGATCAATGGTGCTCTGGTAGTGCGAAGCTGCTTCATCGTTCATACTCCAAGCCCCCCCTACGAACTGCAGACGGCCTTGTCTGACCAGCGTGTGAACTTTCTGGTGGATTTCTTCCGGCTGACGAACCCACCACTTCCAGAAGAAAGCCGTCTCTACATAAATAAACCTGGGGGAAATTTTAAAAAGAGTTTAGAGATAAATTCAGCCTATTCATGTCATTGTGGGGGAGTATCAGCAAGTTGAAAAGCAAGAGATCCTGTATCCTGGAGAGAGGAGCAAAATGTTGTGAAGAAAGTTTTATCTCATGGGGATAGGGAGGGAACACATACCATAGGGATACTTGTTTTGCTCGTCGTCACGTGTAGACTACCCGAGGGGACCACGAGCGGTACAACCCGTTCGAAACGTCGGAAAGTAGAAGGTATCGTAACCTTTTTAATTTTATTGTGAATTTACAGCAAAAACCATGAGTCTGTATGTGTAAAAGTCGCGTACTATTAAGGATGTCTTGTAAGAAAAGTAACTAAATTAATACATTCGTACCTCCTCTTAGGGTCCTCCCACAGTTCTTTAACGACGGAGTCCAATATATACTGGACGCCTGCCTTCTGGATGTTGTTGCGACCTGAAAATTTGTTACCAGATTAATAAAATTGAAGATGGCAGCTAATGGACTAGGATTGTCCAAGACTGGGATGTTACTTTAGGGGTATAATTCTGGCACCATTTTACTACGTGTAGAAATCCCTACAGGTTGTCACTCCGCCGGGCTATACTGCGGAATTGTATAGTCCCCAAACCGCACTCGGCCAGCGTGGGGACGTAAGGCCTTAACCCTCTCCTGAGAGGAGACCCTCAGGCGACATCAGACCCTGTTGCTGATGAGGAGATTCCAGAGGATCTTGATACTTACTTCCATAATAGTACTGATCGACGGTCTTCAGCCAGCCGACGTCATCATGAGTATGTGGCACAATATGTACGTTTAGAAGACCAGGCTTAACTTTTGGACAACTCTGTAACAAAAATAGAATAATAAGAATAATTTCGGTATATAGACACACAACGCCATCTATAGACCTTAAAATATATTATATTGTTGTTTGTAATGGGCCCGGTAAACGATCAAATTTGTTTGACAAATTTACGTGTTTGTCAAATTATTTGATCGTGTGCTGCTGTGTTTGACGCGTTTGTCAAACAAGTTTGATCGTTTACAGGGCTCTTTTGATGTAAATGTGAAGTTTGACCAAAAAATTTGTCAAACAAATTTGATCGTTTACCGGGCCCATAAGAGATGCATTCGAAAAATAATCCGCCACTTGTACGTTTTTGTAAGTAATCTGGTGCACAATAAAAAGGTTTATTTATTACTAGCCGAGTCCCGCGGTGTTACCCGTGTAAATCTCAAATAACTCTGCGGAGCTAGTCTATGGCCCATGAGCATGTTTATGACGCGAACCTATAAGATTTTCCCATACCAAAAAGTGCCCAACGCGGCTAAAGAAGTTTTCAATTCAAAAAAATAGCGTAAGTCACCTCAAGTCTGCGAGAGTCTCGTGTTCATGTAACCTAATTGCAGAATAAATGATTTCATTTAATTTCATTATATTTAATTTCATTATATTTCATTTCATTTCATTTCAATTCATTTTATTTCATTTCTTTTCATTTCATAACAACAATTGCGGGCGAGTTATATAGATTAAAGACAAAATAGAAACTCCCTAACAGGACAACTAGGCGTAATTATAGATAGTATCTAATGAGACGTAATTTATCAGAACCTAAGTGTCAAAGTTTATCCGACAATATAATTAATATACTAGCTGTGGCCGCGACTTCGTCCTCGTGTAATAGTGACTTTGTAATAACATATTAATAAATAATTAATTAAATGTCCTACGTGATTCTTTAAATTGGCGTAACTTTATTATTTACTAGCTACGCCCTGCGGTGTTACCCGCGTATTTCCGGGAAACTATCATTATGGTTGCTATGCAAGTGTGTTATGCATAGCAACCTGTGAAGTTTTCACAGGAAATAAACAGTGATACATTTTGACATCTACGATTTATGTATTTTTAGGGTTCCGTTGCCGAAAGGCAAAAAACGGAACCCTTATAGATTCGTCAAGTCTGTCTGTCTGTCCGTCCGTATGTCACAGCCACTTTTCTCCGAAACTATACAAGCTATACTTTTGAAACTTGGTCAGTTGATGTATTCTGTGAACCGCAATAATATTTTTACACAAAAATAGAAAAAAAGCAATATATTTTGGGGGTCCCCACACTTAGAACTGACACTCAAAATTTTCTTTTTTATCAAAACCATACTTGTGGGGTATCTATGGATAGGTCTTCAAAAATGATATAGAGGTTTCTAATATCACTTTTTCTAAACTGAATAGTTTGCACGAGAGACGCTTCCAAAGTGGTAAAATGTGTGTCCCCCCCCCCTGTAACTTCTAAAATAAGAGAGTGATAAAACTAAAAAAATATATGATATACATTACCATGCAAACTTCCAACGAAAATTGGTTTGAACGAGATCTAGTGAGGAGTTTTTTTTAATACGTCATAAATCATAAACCGCAATTTACATTCCTTTCAATCAAAACACTATTATTAAAACATCGATGAAAGTTACAACGAACTACAAAAACTTTTATATGATGTTACTTGCTGCTACGGAACCCTTCATGGGCGAGTCCGAATCGCACTTGGGCACTTTTTTTCTTAGAATAATTACACATAGAAAGATAGTCTACATACAAGCGCTGTCAAAAGTGAAGCACTGAACCGATTCACACAGGCGTGTCGATTACGTGCTTACGCTCGGCGACACGCACACATACACTTGAGTAATGTTGTCAGTGAAGGTCCAGCTCCCGATTGAAGGGAAATGATTCGTCAGCTGATAATCATTTGTTATTGGCAATAATACATTAATATCAACCTGTGGTAAAGTATGGGTATGGTAATGTAGTTGTTATAATACGAGCACGTTTATTTTTATAACTAATTCCAATCTTCAAACAGATGATCTACGCCTGTGCATGAATATTCTTCTCCACGACTAAACCTCATATTTTACATCCACTTGTCAGCAATAACAGGGTGGATAGGAATCCTTTGAACAACAACACGTAATAATTCTAACGGTTATCATTTTAAAACGCGTGAAAATACAATTAGTTTATAATTATAGGTATATAATATCGCTAAATCATACAAATACCTACATTAAAAAACATTTTATATACCTGCGTGAAAATCAGTAACAACTGTTCTAAAATTAATTAATCGGAGAAATAGTCAGTTAAAATGGGAAAATATTTTCATATTCGGGCAACACCGAACAATGAAACAAAACATTTCTATTTTGACCTAATTAACTATAATATACTATGAAACATTGAAAGCTTACCTGTGAAAAGTGATGTTACTACAGTTATTATGTTTATCAGATTTGTCACAAAAATCACACAATTTGACTGCACAAACCGTCATAATAATAATTTTTTATCGCGACACACGTTCGGCGTGCTTTGACATTGAACACTAACGGAGCGGCGCGGCGTTTGGAGCCATATGGCTCCATTTAAAGTGCTTCAAAATGAGTGCGCGGACCGGGTTTCCATGTGTAATTATTCTAAGGTATTTTTATAATCTATTTATAAAATATATCTAGATTATTGCAGTAAAAAGTAGCCTATGTGTTATTCTGATATATAAGCTATATTACTGTAAAGTTTCATCCAAATCCGTTCAGTAGTTTTTGCGTGAAAGAGCAACAAACATACATACACACATACTCACAAACTTTCGCGTTTATAATATTAGTAGGATGAGAAGATTGACCTTCAACAAACACTAAATCTTATGTGAAGCTTACTACAAAATTTTAGTGAAAGTCAAATCTCAATCAGATAAGCCGTTTCTAAGATAAGCAGAGAAGCAGCCAAAAACTTGAACAATCATTGTTTTAGCTTCCAAACTCCAGAGACACTTCCAAAGTAGTAAAATGTGTGTCCCCCCCCCCCCCCCGTAACTTTTAAAATAAGAGAATGATAAAACTAAAAAAAATATATGATGTAATTACCAAGCAAGCTTCCAATGAAAATTGGTTTTAACGAGATCTAGTACGTAGTTTTTTTTAATCCATCATGAATCATAAACCGCAATTTACATTTCTTTCAATCAAAACTTTTATATGATGTTACTTGCTGCTACGGAACCCTTCATGGGCGAGTCCGACTCGCACTTGGCCGCTTTTTATTTTTTATCAAACATCTTCCATGAACAGACAGCGAGCCGTTACATTTTTATTATATATATGTACAGATATCTAAAGAAAACAAGCATGTGTTTACATTGCTATCAGCTGTGAATACTAAACTGCACTATCAATTCTTAGTTTCCTTGAATATAATAAACAAAGTCTTACACTGTTGTTCTAAGTCTGGGTGTTCTTTTGTTAAGTCCGTCCGTTGTATATGTCCGCGTGATGACGGATTAAGTGTCACCACCCCTATTCATTCCATGGGTGTCGTAAGAGGCGACTAAAGGAACAAAATAAGCAGCTAACATCACTGCCAACAGAAGGAAAACTTGAAACAAATCCTTTACCAACCCGTCTGGCCAGCGTGGTATAGTAGGCCAAAACCTCCTTTCTAAGGAGAGGCCTATGTCCAGCAGTGGACTGTTAAAGGCTGTTGATGATGATGATGTTGTATATTTAATTTGTACTAGTCTAATTAATCAAACAGTGATTTCTACTACTTCTTTTCGTAAAGAAGCCCTCATTGTCAGGAAGCTGTAGGTGATTGGAAACAATCATCAAGGGTAAGCAACGGCGGCGCGGTCAGTACCTAGATGGGTGACCGTTTGTGGCATGATGTGTTACGAGGGTTTCCGTGATTTGGAGGTGATGTTAAGCAGTCGGTCTAGGTGGTTATACCTTTCTCGATAAATGGGATATCGGAAATTATAAATTCCTGATTTCTGCATCACCCGGATTTTGACTGGAAGAGAATGCCTTGGGGATTTATGCCGCCGATGTACAAATTTACTGCATAAAGTTTATAAATAAATAAATATTAGTTATTCAGAACAACTAGTTCCTGAGGCTGATATTTATAAGGCGTACTTAGACTTTGCTCAGACTTTGCTTATGCTAAACTTACTTAAGTTCCTGCTCAGTGTAATCTTAGCATTCGAATTTATAGTCCTCTTGGGCTAAGAATTTACTGAGTGTATGCTAAGCAAGAGCTCAGGAAAAAATTTTAAACGTTTCGATTTGCATAGCATATTAATTTAAATTCTTGGTATTTTAAAATAGCTGTAATAAACTAAAATATTAGTAATCTTATAAATTGTATCATATAATTGTATTTTAATCAATTAACACCTTTAGTTTTCATTGATTTTAAGTTATAAAAGGCAAAAATAACACATGCACAAGCAAAACAAAACGTACCTATTTTTAACCAACTTGAAAAAACAGGAGGAGGTTCTCAATTCGTCGGAATCTTTTTTTTTTATGTATGTTCAGCGATAATTTCGTCGTTTATTAACCGATTTTAAAAATTCTTTTTGTATTGGAATGGGCGTAGCTTACAGGTGGTCCCATCGTAACCATATCGAGATCTGATGATGGGATCCCAAGGAAATCGAGGGAACTCCTCAAATATCATAGGCACAATTGTCTTAGGAGTAGTTTTTCATTGAAGTCGGTCCCTTTTTGTTAAAATTATTGACTTGTCAAATGTCATAACAATATTTTAGGATGTATCTTGTCACGTAAGTAATCGCTAAGTCAAGGATTTTGGTGACTTAGACTATGCTAAGCACTTGCTCAGCTTGAGCTAAGCATTATGACTATCAATTTCAACGCACACTTAACTCGTGAGGTAAGTCTAAGCAAAGCCTAAGCTCGCTTTATAAATTTCAGCCTGAGACTAGGTTAAAAAGATCTTAATAAATAAATACCTCATATCCACATGTTTCCCCTGGCCGTGGAGTGATATTATCCTGGAGGGGGACGGCATACGCTCCAATCACTCCCAGAGCAAGTAGCAGAAACATCTGCATGGTTACCTGTTGAAGAAATAATGCTATCACTATATGAATACAGAGTGTCACCACCCCTATTCATCCCTTGGGTGTCGGAGGAGTCCACTACAGTTTGTGAGTATGTATGTATGTTGCTCTTTCACGCAAAAACTACTGAACGGATTTGGATGAAACTTTACTTTTAATACGAGTATAGCCTATATATCAGAATAACACATAGGCTACTTTTTACTGCAATAATCGAGAAGCGGAGCTGCGGGCGAAAATTAGTAATAGATAATTCCATATCAATATTACAAGTTAGAAAACAACTAGGTTTGTTACGTTTTCAATGCAATTTCGCTATGATCTGGGGACATACCGTACTTTTTACCGCATTATCCAACCGAATCGTAGGCAGAACCAAGGGGAAAAGATAGTGTGTCATAAATGCAATAGTGACAAGGCTAGGTGGGTGACATAGCCAGTGAATTGTGACATTTTACTGCTAAGGTAATTAATGAGAAAGTTACATACTCTTTGTAAGAGGGTAACATTTATAAACGAATTGTCAGTGTTGCCACTTAAAAAATAACAACAATTTGTTGTTATATATATTATCTTATATATAAAATTCTCGGGTCACAATGTTCGTTCCCATACTCCTCCGAAACGGCTTGACCGATTCTTATGAAATATCACATATCGGGTAGGTCTGAGAATCAGCCAACATCTATTTTGCATACCCCTAGGACGCGAGCGGAGCCGCGGGCAACAGCTAGTATATATATATATAACAAAAACACAAAAAAAACGAATACTAAAAAACTATGCTAACATTAATGAGTAGCCAGGATTTCACTTATATCTTTAGCGACGGAGTGTAAGCAGTTAATCTGCAAGTAAATAATTTTTGGGTTCCGTAGCCAAATGGTAAAAAACGGAACCCTTATAGATTCGTCAAGTCTGTCTGTCTGTCTGTCTGTCCGTCCGTATGTCACAGCCAATTATTTCCGAAACTATAAGAGCTATACTGTTGAAATTTGGTCAGTCGATGTATTCTGTGAACCGCATAAAGATTTTTACATAAAAATAGAAAAAACAGTACATTTAGGGGGTCCCCATACTTGGAACTGAAACTCCAAAAATTTTTTTTCATCAAACCTATACGTGTGGGGTAACTATGGATAGGTGTTCAAAAATGATATTAAGGTTTCTAATATCATTTTTTTCTAAACTAAATAGTTTGCGCGAGAGACACTTCCAAAGTGGAAAAATGTGTCCCCCCCCCCTCTAACTTCTAAAATAAGAGAGTGATAAAACTAAAAAAAATATATGTTGTACATTACCATGCAAACTACCAACGAAAATTGGTTTGAACAAGATCTAGTGAGTAGTTTTTTTTTTAATACGTCATAAATCGTAACACGCAATTTACCTTTCATCCAGTCAATACACTAGTATAAAAACATCGATGAAAGTTACAACGAAGTACAAGAACTTTTATATGATGTTACTTGCTGATACGGAACCCTTCATGGGCGAGTCCGACTCGCACTTGGCCACTTTTTTACCTTAATTTTGAAAGTGCTTAGAGACGAACTGTCGTAGAGGTAGCGGGAGGTAATTCCAAATCTTTGCAATACATAATATAATACCGATATACACACCAAATTATATTTTTATTTAACTGACAAAGTAACAATTTATGACAACACGGTTGTATAACTCCCATAGATGGCAGATAAATTAACGACTTACATTAAATTTAACGACTTTTTACTGCAGAACAACTCCTTGTTAAAACTTTTGAATATTTGTAAGTATTACATGTTTGATCTGAATATATATATACAGATTATCGAAACTCTGATATGATAATCGCGAGATCAAATCATTATACACAGATAAAATCGGCCAAGTGCGTGTCAGGCCACGCACAGGAAAGGGTTCCTCAGTCACCCATAATGGTACGTGGATTTAGAATCATATCCAATAGATAATTGTTATGTTTACGTATTAGTGACGTTTTCTAAGTGAGCGCATTTTACAAGTTAAGCCTATATAACTCCTGAACTAACAAAGTCATCTAATCCGTTATAGTTTTCCTTTAAAGTTCATTATATCGACCACCATCACGAATTTTGATGTGAAACATCTATAGCCGCACGTAAAACAGATTTCTGTCCTGGCGACGCGTGCGGCCTGGCGACGCGTCGCCACGGCACGCTATACGATGGTATATATATACAGTCTATATGCAGTAGTGTGTACTGTACTATTTTAATAATTAGTAATATTTTATTTTATCATTTTGACATATATTATTTAGTTCCTATTACAATATGTTCTTTTCTGCATATTACTTTTACAAAATAATGGCGATGTTTCACATCTGCCAGGCGTCCCGTGACGGCTCACATTTTTTTTTCCAGATTTTTCGAGCCACCCCGCGAAGGGGGACGCCCTGTTTTTACAAAAAAATGCCCTTTTGAGTGGAATTTCTCGCAAACAAATAACTAAATCAAAAAATCGCTTTAAAAACCCTTTATTGTTTTAAAAAGACCTATCTAATGATACCCGACACGATGGGGTAGACGCGATAAAAAAAAACATCCCCAATTCACGTGTAGGGGAGGTACCCCAAATAAAAATATTTTTAATATTTTTTTTTTTTTTTTTTTTTTTTTTTTTTTTATTTATATCGTGCGATCAGTCCTCCAGACTATGAGCAGATTTGTTGTTGTCTGTCGTGTAGAGCATATGCTTCACCAAGCACTGCTCCTTGAGAATAACATGGCACATGGCCCTAAACCATTCTGTCCATGTTCGGTATTCTAAGTCTTTTCAGACGCTTCACTGTATCAGGCAGTGTCAGTTGTACGGCAAGTGAGTTTGGGTGATTTTGAAGCCGGGTCCTATATTTTTTGGTGATCATTAGTGTCTCTTCCTTGACAGTGTTGACCTGAAGGTATTGATGAACCTCTGAATTTCGTATGAACCAGGGTGAGTTTGAAATTTGTTTCAGGATGTTGTTTTGAGCTCTTTGCACTTTCATTTTTTGTGTGTCACTTGCTGATCCCCAGAGTTGCAGGCCATATGTCCAAATGGGCCTCAGGATTGTATTATAAATCAGAAGTTTATTGTCCATAGATAATTTGGAATTTCTTCCCAGTAGCCAGTACATACCCCTGTATCTTAGATTTAGTTCATCCCTTTTTGTTTCAATGTGCTTAGTCCACGTAAGACGACGGTCTAGATGCATTCCTAGGTACTTTACTGTTTCTCTGGTTGGAAGCAGATTAGACCCTAACTTCACAGGTGGACAGTTTTCCTTTCTCAAGGTGAAAGTTATGTGAATAGATTTTGACACACTAGCATTGATCCTCCATTTCTTTAACCACACATCAATTTCATTCAAGCCATTTTGTAGAAGTGTTGTTGCTACATTGGGACTCTTGTTTCTTGCCAAGATAGCAGTATCGTCCGCAAATGTGGCCACAGTTGATCCATCAGTTTCTGGGAGATCACATGTAAAAATGGTATTCAGCACTGGCCCAAGCACCGAACCCTGCGGCACTCCGGCAAGTATATTATGAAACTGTGACGTACAACCGTGTTCCTTTACTTGGAAAATCCTGTCTTTGAGGTAAGACTCCAGCAATCCATAATAGGTATGCGGTAGGAGAGTCTTTATCTTGTAAAGCAGCCCCTTGTGCCACACCTTGTCGAATGCCTGCTGGATATCTAGGAAAGCTGCAGAACAGTATTCCTTGCATTCAAAGGTACTTTCGATAAACCTGCAGACCCTGTGTACTTGCTCTATGGTTGAGTGTTCTTTTCTGAATCCAAACTGGTGATTTGGTATGACTCCTTTTTCAGATAGATTATGGAGCAAGCGTTTGAGAAGCACTTTTTCAAACAGCTTAGATACGATTGGGAGCAAACTGATTGGTCTATATGAAGTGATGTCGTGAGGCGATTTTCCCGGTTTAGCTATCATAATGATTTGTGAGATCTTCCACAGCGCAGGAAAATGTCCAGTCCTCATGATACCATTAAAAAGTATTGTAAGGTAAACCATTCCCCTTCGCGGTAGTTCACTTAGCACTTTTTTGTCTATCAGATCAAAACCTGGGGCTTTTTTGTCTTCCATATTTTTTATTATCTTACAGATCTCTTGCGGCGTGGTTGGCTGCAGGGGCAAATCCAGCTGGAAGTCTTCCAGCAATGCTTGATTAACATCAGAGTCGTCCACTTCGTTTGCTTTATTATTGGGCGTGAATACAGAGGCAAGGTAGTTAGCGAATGCATCTGCTTTTTCTTGGGGACTTCTGGCCCATTTATTATTATGTAAACGAATCGGTGGTTTGGGTATAGTTGGTCTAAGATGTGCCCTGCATACTTTCCACAGAGAATAATCAGTACTGCTGGTAACTGTAAGAGACTCAATATGCGCCTTGATGGTGGTATTTTCTGCATCTCGAATCAAGATTTTTAATTCCTTTGTGGCTCTGTTGAATGCAGTTTTATCCGAGGGATGCCTACTATTATGCCAAATCCGCCGCAACTTACGTTTGTCTAGAATTTTTTGCCGAATATTAGTAGCAACATAGTTTTGTCTAGGGTTGGCATGGCTATGTTCTTGTGTACTAGTCCAGCACGCTCTTTGGACGCATTGTGTGAATTTTATCGTTGCATCTTCTATGTCTTCGGCAGATTTAAGTGAAATCTTTAGGTCCAAATTCTCTTGAACAATTTCCCGAAAGTGATCCCAGTCTGTATATTTAGCATGCAGTTTCGGAGGTTTCTCATAATTGAGAATGTTTGTACTGACGGTAAGTAGTACGGGTACATGATTTGATGATCCATCTAGGCATGAGCTTATTTTATGAAATAGCCTTGACACACCTTTTGCTATGAAAAAGTCCAGAACATCTGGAAGCTTCTTTGGATCCGTTGGCCAGTGTGTCGGTTCGGATGTAGCAATTACAGCAAGTTGGTTCTTATCAATGCTTTTTTTAAGTTCCCTACCTCTGGTTGTGTTAAGCCTTGAGCCCCAGTGCACATGCTTAGAATTCCAATCACCACCAACAATAAATCTGGTTCCCAATGAGTGCAGGTATGTTGTGAATTGGGATTCTCTCAATTTGTGCTTAGGTGGGCAGTACACAGATGATATATTGATGTTTCCATGTTTGTCTTGAACCATGACAGTGGTGGCCTGAATAGCTTCGGTTTGGAATGGTTGTGTTTCATGGTGTTGAATTGATGATCTGATGATAACAGCTGTGCCACCATGTGCAGTACCATCTGGATGGTTAGTATTGTATATGCTGTAGTTTTTAATTCTAATTGCGCTGTTGTAGATGAAATGTGTTTCGGATATAAGGAGAATATCCAGATCATGAAGTTTCAATAGGGTCTCAACTTCACTTTTGTTGGGTGAGAGTCCATTGATGTTCCAAGTCGCTAATTTTAAGGACGAAAAGACAATTTTTGGACGAGATTTGCTATGAGACCTAGTAAGGTGCTCATCTGTTGTAACATTAAATCAATTCTTTCAGATTGTTTTAGGAACATCTCTTCCAGTGTCTTATGTGTAGTATGTTCTCTAGATATTGATTGAGTTGGCTTGGCTTTGGTTTGAACGTTGCTCTTCAGTGCCTCTGAGTAACTATGTGCTTCCTTTTTGGGTTTTTCTTGTCCTGTAATTTGTGTTCGTCTATCCTCTTCATTGGTCTGTGGAACTTTCTGTGTAGGCTTGGCATTTATTGCATTTTTATTTTTTCTTTCTAGAATCTCCTTGTAAACTTCGCAACCCTTGTAATTTGCTGGATGTGGACCAAGGCATAAAGCACAGGTAGCTGGTGTAGTGCGGTCAGTTTTTGGACAGTCTTTGGTTTTATGTCCTTGCCCACACTTGACACAACGGTAAGGCCTCATGCAATAGTTCTTAGAGTGCCCGTACTGCTGGCAGCGCTGACATTGGACTATTGTCTTGCTTTTTCTTGGATCTTCTATTGTGACCTTCTGATAATAAATATATTTGATTTCTTTGGCCTGTTTGTTGTTAGGTCCTGATAGTAGATTTACAAAGAATGTGGTTGTCGGAAGTTTTTCTGAACCAAATCTAGCGTTGATGATCTCTCCAATAATTGAGTTTCCTGTTTCTTCAAATGCCTCTTTGATTGCAGCATGAGGAGTAGTGTGGTGCAGGTTCCTTATGACTAGCCTGTAATTTTTCTTATCTTTCCTATTGAATGTGTGGCCGATCAATCCTTTCTCTCTTACTATCGTTATCAGGTTTTTGTATACATCCAAGTTATCACAATTTATTCGGAGTTGGTTTTTGTTTATGATTTTATAGCCAAACTCGTTTCTTTTTGCAACAGTTTCTAGGAGTTCTGTCAATTTGTTAACATTCTCTATTCCATACAGTATAATGGGTGGAGGTTTGTTCCGTTTCTTTTCCATTATCTGGACATCTGTTTCTTGTTCATCTACTGGTAATCCTGCATACCGGTTAATTGATTCTACAGTTTCTGGAGAGGGTGGTGAAGTTAGTTTTCGTTTCTTGTTTGGGTTTCTCACTGTGGGAACTTTTTGCCAATTTGGAGGGCCCACTTTTTCTTGAGGTTCTGGTGTTTTTACTGGTTCTGCAATATTTTTTGGAATGACAATATTTCCCAAAGATGTACTTCTTTGTTTAGTTATAAATAAACCGGGGTGAAGAGCTTGCTGAACTAGTTTCTTGGTGTTGCTACTGCCAGTTTCATCTTCAACTACAATTATGTCGGTCTTCATTGTAGAGTTTTCGGTAACAGATTTCACACTTGAAGGCCCGAGTACCTTCAAGCGCCGGGGGTCAGCCGGACCACATGACTCCATTCCTTTGTTGGTATGCAAAACTGTGCCCCCCCCAGAATACGAGGGGCTGCCTGAGTATGACTCAGGGAGGGATTCTCCAGCATTGCTGGTACCCTCCTGGGGTAATAAACTATCCAATTTTGCTTCCATATTTTTTTTCTTTAAGTCCAGACCTTTTAGGGATCATTTAATTCCCAAGGCTCGCTGCAGCCCCTTCCAGTTAGTTGCCTAACCAGGTGTATGGTTATACCGCCATTGCTCGGTCGCCAGAGCCTCGTCTGTTGTCTAGCAGGGAGTACCACGGCAGCTCCTTGGCCACCGTCATCATCAGATGCGAGCAGGTGAGGTTGACTATTAGGCCGGTCAAGATGTTATGGACCGTTCTCCCCTTACTCCCCTAATATATATAATATACTCATAATTTTATTGTAGCAATTTGTCGACGTAATTAAAACATATATTCATGCAAAGTTTCATCTTTTTAGCACTTACCGTTTGGACGGTAAGTCGAGGACGGACGGACGGACGGACGGACATAAACTTCAGAACCCTAAAAATCAATGTTGCTCAACTCTGAATGTAGAACATTTCTAAGTGCTTTATCGACTAACAAACAAACATTACAAAACTCTAGATATACATATATGTTGCATGAATTTCTCTTAAGTGGGTAAACACTTGAAAATGTTGCCACATTATTTATAAATTCGAGATTAGAAGATGTGATTGAGTTGTCATATTGTCATCTACATTAAGGGCCACAGCACACTAGCTACTTTTAGCATCGGCTATCGGCAACTAGTCGCTTTTTAGAAGCTAAACACGGCGACCGAACGCTCTACACCGCACACTTAAAAACGACAAACGCGGAGATTGAGTCACTTTTTAGAAGCGCGACACAGCAGCTGAACGCTACTCTCCGCACACATTCGAATGCCGGTAGCATCGATTTGGCATCTGAGTAGTCGCTAAAACGCGCGTTTCCGATACCGCGATCGAACGCAGGAAGTCGCTAAAACGCGATGCAGCATCGATGCAGTCGCCAAATCGCCGATCGTCGATGCTAAAAGCAGCTAGTGTGCTGTGGCCCTAATAAATGACGTTCAAGTGTCTATTTGTAATGTCAAATGATCAGTTTTTGAATCGGTCCAAACGTTCTGGAGATTAGGCGAGCAAACAGACTGACAACAATTTTAAAAATAGCTTTTTTGATATAAGTATTATAGATAAATGTATGTAACGGTATGTTGTTTGTATGTATCATCATCATCATCATCCTCAGCATATTTGCATCCACAGCTGGATGTATGCCTCTTGCATGGTTTTCCATTCGCTTCCATATTCTTGTATTGGTATGTATGTATAAATATGAATAGTGTGATATGCAATGGGAGAGGCCTATGTCCAGCAGTGGACTGCGATAGGCTGATGATGATGATGATAATGATGATGATGATGATGATATAAGTATCATAAACATATAGGTACCTTTAAATGCATTTAGTGAAATACTGTTAATTTGAAATAACAAATAGATACTTTTATTTATTGTCTGTCAGTTTGTTTCGGGTAATCTCTGGAAGGGCTGGTCCGATTTTGAGGGGACTTTCACTAGCGGATTGCTTATAACAAAAGGAGTAACTGAGGATAACTTGTTATGACTACCTTCGCTCCGCAGCATTACTCGTGGTTTACAACAATAAACGCGTATCGAATCCATGACCTGTTGATCAGCAGCCGCATACACTAACCACTGGACCAACAAAGCAGTCAACTGTAAATCCATAACCCGCCACTGCACTTGTAAAGTGTAAATCGGGCACGAGAAAAAGTTGCAAGTATGTGTTTCGTATCCATTTAAATCCAACAGGAATTATGAGAAAAAAAATGTGTGCCGAGTGCCGAGTTCTAGTAGTAGATATAACTGTAGAAACAGTTATTTATAAGTATTTTACACGGATGTACGATCTAGGGCTTATAAGTAATGTGTTGTTAGTGTAATAGTTAGATACGCTGACTGCTAAACCGGAGGTTGTGACTTCGATTTCTACAAAAAATAATTGCGTGAAGAACGTGATTTTTGTTTCTGGGTGTGATTTATTACACGCTTTTTAGGATTCCGAAGTTTATGACTCGGAACCCTTATAGATTCGTCCGTCCGTCCTCGACTTACCGTCCAAACGGTAAGCGCTAGGAAAATGAAACTTTGCAAGAATATGTGTTGTAAGTACGCCGACAAAGTGCTACAATAAAATTATGAAAAATATTTTTATTTGAGGTACGTCCCCTACACGTAAATTGGGGATGATATCTTTTTCTCGCCGCTACCCCATCGTGTGGGGTATCATTAGATAGGTCTTTTAAAAGGAATACAGGGATTTTAAGACAATTTTTTAATTTAGGTATCCGTTTGCGAGATATTCCACTTTAAAGGGTACTTTTTTGTAAAAACAGGGCGCCCCCCCCCTCTAAAAGCTAAACGGCGGGCTCAAAAAATCTGAAAAAAATTCGTGATGGTGGTCCATATAATGAACTTTGAAGGAAAACTATAACGGATTAGATGACTTTGTTAGTTCAGGAGTTATAGAGGCTTAACTTGTAAAATGCGCTCAATTGGAAAACGTTATACAAACTTAACGCAGTAATTCATAAACATATCTATTGGGTATCTATTGGATACGATTTTAAATCCACGTACCATTATAGGTGACTGAGGAACCCTTTCCTGTGCGTGGCCTGACACGCACTTGGCCGATTTTTTTAAACTATTTTTGTTTTTAATACTAATGAGATGAGATGTAAATTTTGTAGCTTTATTCGACAATTTGTTTAATTAATAGATAGCTATAATATATTATTTGTGAGTGTCACAGGATATAACAATGCGGGCGGAGCCTCGGTCAAGAGCTAGTCTATAACATGTATCCATAACTTTGTCTGTCTGTTACGCTTATAGGGATATAAGCAGCTGCATCGATTTCAATAAATCTAGGAGCATTGTAGTGCCCCCGCCAAGTCGAGTAAAAAGCGACAAATCCGTACCATGCCTTTCTCGAAGCAGTTCAGGCCATTTTCGAACACCTATTAAAGGTAGAATTTTCAATAACGAAGCGGGTATTATATAGGTACAGTGCATTTGTAATTTAATTCATTTTGAACCAGTAGTTTAAGGATTATTACTTTTACTATAGTAGGCCAAAACCTACTTTCAAAGGAGAGGCCTATGTCCAGCAGTGGACTGTTAAAGGCTGTTGATGATGATGATGAAAGTTTCTTAATTTTGTCACTCACTCACTGACCGATTATCAAAACTCTAATCCACTTCTAACAGACAAAAATACTTAAAATTTAGAATACAATTAGTATTTAGTGTGTAAATCAAGGAAAAAGTAAGTTTTAAAATTTCGAAAACACCCAAACTCCAAAACAATATATTAGATCCGGGAATCAAACCCGAGACCTCTTGATCAGCAACCGCATGCGCCTACTACTAGATCAACAAGGCAGTTTAGATAAGCCTGTGTCCAGCAGTGGACTACGATGGGATGCTGACAGGGCCGGATTTAAAGGTGTGGAGGCCTTGGGGCAACAAAGGAGTGGAGGCCCCTTGGTCCCAAACTACATATATTCTAAATAAAATGATCAATTTTTTTCGATCTAGTTTTCCAATTAATAATTTATTGTGAAACCAAGTATAGACTATTGTATTATTAAACGAACATATAAATATAATCGAAAAAACAAGAATTATCTAAAATTAAATTTTAGCGTTAACGAACGGAACTTTCCGAGCTGAAAGAATGTAATCATGTTTGTACAAAGTACTGTAGGTAAATTTACAACGTGAAAAAAAATATGAAAGGAAAAGTTGGTTACTAGTGTTTACTAGTCTAATTTTGAAAAAAAATACCGAAGTCTCTATTGAGGGGGCCCCTCTTTTGTGGAGCTGGTTGCTCTCCCCTATATCCGGCCCTGGATGCTGATGACGATGATGAATAAGTGTAGATATTATAACCAACAAAAACACTCAGTTTTTGTATGAAAACCTCTGACCGATAAACTCTTCGATAAATATGTAATAACAAAAACATTAGAAATATGTTCATAATGTTCGAATGGACACATTAAAAATACATTGAAATCACACATTAAAAAGATTGGGAATTTCCGTCATTATCGTTAATTGTTAAAATATTTTTTTCAAAATGACCAGTTAAACTAGAACTCTTGTTGTATGGAGTTTTGTACTATGGTAAGTAAAAATATATACTGGGCCTATAATGAAAGCGTTTTTATATAATTTTGAACTATATTAACACACTAGCTTCCGCCCGCGGCTCCGCCCGCGTGTTTCTCGATTATTGCAGTAAAAAGTAGCCTATGTGTTATTCTGTTAAATAAGCTATATATTACTGTAAAGTTTCATTTAAATTTTATTTTATATACTGCCTCGTTGGTCTAGTGGTTAGCGTATGCGACTGCTAATCAAGAGGGCTGGGGTTCAAATCCCGGGTCTTTGGCGTTTTTCTTAGGAAATTCCTAATAGCAGCCCGGAGTTTGTAACTTTGGCGGTGATTCACGCCCGTGCCTCGGAGAGCACGTAAAGCCGTCGGTCCCGGTTATCATGAACATCTATGGCAATCGTTATTGGGAAGTCAGTGCCCTCAAATATACTGACAACTAGTTCAATCTTCGAATTCCAGTTCTCCCTTAGGGTTGCAGAGGTCCGATGCCAGTCGCTCCGTGGAAAAACTGATATTCAGGTAAAACCGGTTGAACTAGTAGCCGACCACAAATAAACTTGGGAATAAAGGCTAGGGAGATAAATGAGTTGTTTAGTACCCATAATACAAGTTCTGCTTAGTTTGGGACTAGATGATGTTGTGTTATATATCGAAAATAAAATAATGTTTATTTATATCAATTGTCTAGTACCTATAGTACAAGGTCCGTTTAGTTTAAAAATAGATGTGTGTGACATGTACGAAATATTTATTTACTAACTAACTAACCCAGCAGACTTAGTACTGCGTCAATCGATAAATAGAAGGCCTAAACTTTTGTATGAAATAAACTTAAAACGAACAAAAGCAATACATAATTAATAAAAAATACTGCAATTCATTTTTATATATTCACCTTTTAAACCTTCTCTGGACTTCCACAAATAATTCAAGACCAAAATTAGCCAAATCGGTCCAGCCGTTCTCGAGTTTTAGCTAGACTAACGAACAACAATTCATTTTCATATATGTACTAGCTGCGCCCCGAGGTTTTACCCGCGTAAATCATTATGGTTGCCATGCAAGTGTGTTATGCCTAGCAACCTGTGAAGTTTTGACAGGAGATAAACAGTGATACATTTTGACATCTACGATTTAATGTATTTTTATAATCACCTAGCTTTCACCCGTTTTTCTCGACTATTGCAGTAAAAAGTAGCCTATGTGTTATTCTGATATATAAGCTACATTACTGTAAAGTTTCATCCAAATCCGTTCAGTAGTTTTTGCGTGAAAGAGCAACAAAAATACACACATACACACATACTTACAAACTTTCACGTTTATAATATTAGTAGGATATAGATAGATTTCATTTATCTTGGCTACAGAGCAGGTCTGTATCATTCGAACCAAAACTATCATTGTCCTCAACTACTCTTTATAACATAAACATTGTGTATGAAAGTATTATGAATCATTTATTAGGTCATGTAATAAATAAACATGGTTGCAATTTGTCATACAATACTTAGTTGCATTGAACATAGCGAGCGATGTTTTGTTTTCTTTACACGCTTTTTAGGGTTCTGTAGCCAAATGGCAAAAAACGGAACCCTTATAGATTCGTCATGTCCGTCCGTCCTCGACTTACCGTCCAAACGGTAAGTGCTAGAAAGATGAAATTTTGCATGAATATGTGTTGCAATTACGTCGACAAAGTGCTACAATAAAATTATGAAAAATATTACAGTAGGTACCTCCCCTACACGTAAAGCGGTGATGATTTTTTTTTCTCGCGTCTACCCCATTGTGTGGGGTATCATTAGACAGGTCTTTTAAAAACAATACAGGGTTTTTCAGACGATTTTTTGATTTAGGTATCCGTTTGCGAGATATTCCACTTAAAAGTGTTTTTTTTTTGTAAAAACAGGGTGCCCCCCCCCTTCTAAAAGCTAACCGGCTGGCTCAAAAAACCTGAAAAAATCGTGAATGTGGTCCATTTAATGAACTTTGAAGGAAAACTATAACGGATTAAATGACTTTGTTGGTTCAGGAGTTATAGAGGCTTAACTTGTAAAAGGCGCTCACTTAGATAAAGTCATACAAAATTAACGCATTAATACGTAAACATAACAATTACCTATTGGATACGATTTTAAATCCATTATGGGTGACTGAGGAACCCTTTCTGTGCTTGGCCTGACACGCACTTGGTCGATTTTTTATACACACATGGATTTCGCCATTGCGCTTACGGTTTAGTAAATTATGTATGATAAAGAACCTACTGATACCTATCTAGTCCCAATCGATTCTGGTTTTTTTTTGGGCCATCTCTTTTCCATTATCATTCATTAGTTCACTGCCAGATATCTCTCTTAGAAAGGAGTTTATGTCCTTCTATACCACGCTGGTCAGACGTATTGGTATAGAGTTTATTGTCAAGTTTTCCTTCTATTTGCAGTGCTGGTGTCCTGATAGTTCAGCCTCTTAATCACCGCCTACGACACTCACGGAATGAGTAAGGGAGATGCCAGTATATTTTGTTTCATCACCACACTACAAGGAACGAGAGATATAGGTATTTCTTGTGGACATGTTATGTCCACAAGAAATACCTAAATGTTTAATAATATATACATTTGTTTATCTTTTCAAACAAAGAGTTTTGACCCTACATATTCATCTAGGTCACGTCAATATTTATTTAGATGGGTGTCTTATCTGTAGGTTATTGACATTTAAACTTAACAAATATCCCTACTAATATTATAAATGCGAAAGTAACTCTGTCTGTCTGTTACGCTTTCAGGCCTAAACCACTGAACCAATTTTGATGAAATTTGGTATGAAGATAGAACTGAACTTGGGAAAGGACATAGGATACTTTTTATCGCGAAAATAAAGGTAGAAGGGTTTGAAATAGGGGACGAAAGTTTGTATCGAAGTTATTTATTATCAAACATAAAATCATGTAAGATTGTTTAATCTACCCTTACCGTATCGCGCGATATAAACGAATTCCACGCAGACGAAGCCGCGGGCGGAAAGCTAGTATTATATATAGATATATAATAGACTGCCTTGTTGGTCTAGTGGCTAGTGTATGCGGCTGCTGATCAAGAGGTCTCTGGTTCGATTCCCGGGTCGGACCAAATGTTTGTATGATCTACAAATATTTGTTTCGGAGTCTGGCTGTTTTCTATGTATAATATGTATGTATTTACAAAAAAAATGTATGTTTATGTATTTATATCATTTGTCTAGTACCCATAGCACAAGCTCTGCTTAGTTTGGGACTAGATGGTGTTGTGTGTAAGATGTCCAAGATATTTATTTATTTATTTACTAGCTGACCCCGCGAACTTCGTACCGCGTAACAACATCACTCAATTGTTTTGCCTTCTCGGAACCCCTCCAATAAAACTTAAACTTTATGGTATGGTATTAAAGTTCAAATTGACTTTTCAGTATTATTACGAATCTTTTGTATGGGAATATAGAAAAGTGTTGTTTTTAGACTTTTTCAGACAACTTTTAAAATTTTTCTCTCCGTAAGAACCATCGTCGTACTTCAAGGAATGTTATAAAAAAATAATTAGTGAAATCGGTCCAGCCGTTCACGCGTGATGCCGTGACCAAGGAAAACGGGTTTCATTTTTATATATTTACTAGTTGGCATAGCGAACTTCGTACCGCCCAACTTTAAAATTCCAGAACTTGATCGCAGCGCCACCTACCGGGTCCAATCTAAACCATTTCCAGATCCCCTTGAACACACACAAAAAATTTCATCAAAATCGGTCCAGTCGTTTGAGAGAAGTTCAGTGACATACACACTCACACAAGAATTATATATATAAAGATTTATTTATATATTTTCTTAGTACGGAAAGTAATGTAAGAACTGGTATTTATCTTCACTGTGTCACTGACTCCGTGGCCTAGCGGTTAGAGTATGTCACTGTACATTAAAAGGTCGCGGATGCTTCGCAGATTACATTAGACCGTCGATCCTGGTTGTCATGAACATTTCAGTCTCAGGAACTATAGGTCCAATTTCAAAAATTCTTTCAGTGTTAATTAGTCTATTCATCGAGCAAGGCTATCAGCTACATATAAACACGTAAGATCAATAGAAATTGAGCACCAATGATTAATGTTCCAAAATCGGGAGATTTTCTCCTGAGAGCTTCTGCTGCGTGCATTGCCTAAACGGTTAAAGTTTCGCAAAAATCATCTCATCAACATTCACCATCATCATCAGCCTTTAACAGTCCACTGCTGGACATAGACCTCTTATTAGAAAGGAGGTTTTAGCCTACTATACTCGTTGGTCTAGTGGTTAGCGTATGCGGCTGTAGATCAAGAGGTCTCGGGTTCGATTCCCGGGTCGGACCAAATATGATTTGTGTGATTCACTCACTTATAGATTCGTCATGTCTGTCTGTCTGTCCGTCCGTATGTCACAGCCACTTTTCTCTGAAACTATAATAGCTATAGGTACTGTTGAAACTTGGTCAGTAGATGTATTCTGTGAACCGCATTAATATTTTTACACAAAAAAGTGGCCAAGTGCGAGTCGGACTCGCCCATGAAGGGTTACGTAGCAGCAAGTAACATCATATAAAAGTCTTGTAGTTCATTGTAACTCTGATCGATGTTTTAATAATAGTGTATTTATTGATTGAATGAAAGGTAAATTGCGGTTTACGATTTATGACGTATTAAAAAAACTACTTACTAGATCTCGTTCAAACCAATTTTCGTTGGTAGTGTACAACATATATTTTTTTTAGTTTTATCACTCTCTTATTTTAGAAGTTACAGGGGGGGGACCAATATTTTTCCACTTTGGAAGTGTCTCTCGCGCAAACTATTCAGTTAAGAAAAAAATTATATTAGAAACCTCAACATCATTTTTGAACACCTATCCAATACCCCACACGTATGGGTTTGATGAAAAAATTTTTTTGAGTTTCAGTTCCAAGTGTGGGGACCCCCAAAATGTATTGTTTTCTTTTTATTTAAAATCTTAATGCGGTTCACAGATTACATCTACTTACCAAGCTTCAAAAGTATAGTTCTTAAGGTTTCGGAAAAAAGTGGCTGTGACATACGTACGGACAGACAGACAGACATGACGAATCTATAAGGGTTTCGTTTTTTGCCATTTGGCTACGGAACCCTAAAAAGTAGCCAAAGTTACTCATTAGATCATCAGCTATCTGACAGTGAAAGTACCAACAAAATCGTTTCAGAGATTAGCCGGGACAAACACACGGACAGACAAACTTTTTAATAATTGCATTTGATATGAGTACCGTCAATATTTTGAGATGCATTGTTCTGATGTTACGAACAGACATTACAATTTAATTTATATAGATACAAGGACAAAAGATCCGTGTGGTGACGGATTAAGAATACAGAGTGTCACCACCCCTATTCATCCCGCGGGTGTCGTAAAAGGCGACTAAGGGATAAACTACGCAAGACAACATCGATGCAAAGAGAAGGAAAACTTGAAACCAACCCTTTACCAATCCATCTGGCCAGCGTGGTATAGTAGGACAAAACCTCCTTTCAAAGGAGAGGCCTATATCCAGCAGTGGACTGTTCAAAGCTGTTGATGATGATGATAACGAATATTAAGCTTAAAATGAACACCCATCCATGAAATACAAATTAAGGTACGTTCTCAGTATTAACTAGTTGATTCCCGCGGTATTATCCGCGATGCGAGTAACGCCGCGGAACAAAGATAGTCTTAAAAAAATTGCTGAAATTACACTTTACACCATTACCTATCTACCAGTGAAAATCCCATCAAAATGGGTCCAACTATTCTAGAGGTTAGCCCGAAGAAACAGACAGACAATAAATTCTTTTTGATTAGTACTTTTACATGCATCTTCCTAGCCTTATTCCCAATTTTATTTGTGGTCGGCTACTAGTTCAACCGGTTTTACCTGAATATCAGTTTTTCCACGGAGCGACTGGCATCGGACCTCCGCAACCCTAAGGGAGAACTGAAATTCGAAGATTGAACTAGTTGTCAGTATATTTGAGGGCACTGACTTCCCAATAACGATTGCCATAGATGTTCATGACAACCGGGACCGACGGCTTTACGTGCTCTCCGAGGCACGGGCGTGAATCACCACCAAACTTTCAAACTCCGGGCAGCTATTAGGAATTTCCTAAGAAAATCCCAAAAACACTTTTTTTGGCCCGACCCGGGGTTTGAACCCGAGACCTCTTGATTAGCAGTCGCATACGCTAACCACTAGACCAACGAGGCAGTTAGTACTTTCACATGCAGTTTGTAAAAAACTGTTCATTTGATATTACAAACAGACACTCCAATTTTGTTTATTTGTATACATTTAGATTAATTTCAATAAAAAAGTCGGGTCAAAAAATTCAGCAATGACATTCTATAAAAAGAAATAGAATCAAATAATATATTATACAAGTTATTAAATAATTAATTCATTATAATTTATAGTGCCCGTTATAATTAATATACCTACAGATAACTTTAGCTATAAGGAAAAACTGAGGTCAATATTAAAACAAAACATGAACATCAAAACAACAAAACAGTCCTTTACATCAACAAATCAATTCATTTAGATTTTTTTTAAACTACAACACATTGAAACATAACTAAAATAAAATTTATATATTAAATAAGGACTCACCTGTATTCCCTTCTGTTTCTACATATATTTCTTACACGACCGATCGTAATTATTTAGATTATTTACAGCTGATACGTGAGACACGCCCAACCAGTTTAACGAACGCAGTCAAACTGACTTGACGTGATGTTGTGACAGTGACGTTTAATTCTTAACCAGTAGTGATGCGAACTACATGACTTTTAGTTGATTAATGTGTCATAGACAATATTCGAATTAAGATACGAAAAATGATACCAATAAGAATTTTTGTGGTTACTTTTTTTGAAAGCTGGAATTCAACAGTAGTTGCATGAAAAGGGTATTTAGTTTAAACTGAGTCCCTCATTATTGTTGTAATAATTCTTTTTGCAGTGGGTTTGGTTTAATTGCCAGATGGTCCCAATGTCACCATGTTGGTATTTGATTATGAGATTCCAAAGAAATCGAGGGCAAGCCTCAATTTATAGGCACATAGTAAATATTTTATGTATTTATTGTCTAAAACTATCTACAAATTTGCGTCTGATAGTCATCATCTCATGATGCTGAGACAAGATGGAAGATAATACTCCTTAAGGGTTAGGAGATAAAGGACGATTATTTTGTAGTCCATGCTCAGTTTTTATACGTGCTTAAAATCACTACAGTTATTCGCATTAGCAGGAGTAATATTTAATGGTGGTCGTGTCCGTAAGTTTAACTTACTACTTTTTCGAGAATCGAACCTTGGTCCTGGCTGTAAAAATTAAATTTTTGTGATAAAAACTAAAACTTGTTGAATCGTGAGTTGTTTATAATTTTATATGCATTTAGTGAAAAGCTAATATTTGAAATTACAAACATATATTTCAAATTTATGTATTTATATAGCTCTTCATCTTCTTCTTAGCGTATCGACGACAAACAATATTTATCGGGTAAATATTTAAAAAAATCGGCCTAGTACGCGGCCACTTAAACAGCACTATCGGTGGTAGCCATCAGGTCCTCCTGCGTTCAGGTGTATAGGAAATTTTGTATAGTAACAGTTAAATCGACTAATAAACATGTAGACTATTTCGCAACACTATTGGATAAATAGTATTTTTTATTTTTTGGTGAGACGGTATCTAATTCATTTTCTATTAAAATATGATTGATTTTATCGCGACAGGTAGAAGATTATAAGAATTTAGAATTGAAACCTTTTAATACGTAACAGTAGCAGAAAGAGCTGATATAAGCCGGCTGGTTGCCGGAACTCTCAGAGTCTCGTAGGTCGAGTCTCTGATATCAACTATAAACAATTACATTTAAAAAAAAAAAAAGATTCCGACGAATTGAGAACCTCCTCCTTTTTTTTGAAGTCGGTTAACAAGAAGACTCATAGGTGAGTGTATATTTCATCATCATCAACAGCCTTTAACAGTCCACTGCTGGACATAGGCCTCTCTTTAGAAAGGAGGTATTGGCCTACTATACCACGCTGGCCAGACGGGTTGGTGTAGGGTTGGTTTCAAGTTTTCCTTCTCTTTGCATTGATGTTGTCTTGCGTAGTTTATCCCTTAGTCGCCTTTTACGACACCCGCGGAATGAATAGGGGTGGTGACACTCTGTATTCTTAATCCGTCACCACACGGAGTGTATATTTAGTATTTATTTAATACTAACATTAGCTCGCGGCTTTGTTCGGTATTTAAAAAAGTAAAGTTCGGTAAACTCTATTATTTATTTTTAGTGTGATAAATAAATAAATAAATACTTCGGAATCTACACACAACGTCATCTAGTCCCAAACTAAGCAGAGCTTGTATTATAAGTACTTACTAAACAACTGATATAAATACATAAACATACTTTTTTTTGTAAATACATACATATTATACATAGAAATACATCCAAACTCCGAAACAAATATTTGTGGATCCCACAAACATTTGGTCCGACCCGGGACTCGAACCCGAGACCTCTTGATCAGCAGCCGCATAGCTAATCACTACACCAACGAGGCAGTTATCAGTCACACCAACGGCAAAAGTAGCTTGAGTATATCCTTTCTCAGGTTGTACACTTACTGTAAACCAAATTTCATTTAAATCGTTGTAGTAGTTTTGGCGTCAAAGTACAATAGCCATACAGACAATATTATTATCTTTGCATTTAAAATATTAATATGGATTTGTAATGTTAACAAAGAATTAATAAAGCGATTTGTTAATGCAATGAATTATTGTGTTGTTGACTGTTCGATGATTTTTAGGGTTCCGAAGTACATAACTCTTTCGTTTTGCGTCATGTCCGTCCGTCCGTCCTCGACTTAACGTCCAAACGGTAAGTGCTAGAAATATGAAACTGCATGAATACGTGTTGTTATTACTTCGACAAAGTGCTACAATAAAATTATGAAAAATAATTTAATTGGGGGTACCTCCCCTACACGTAAAGTGGGGATGTTTTTTTTTACTTTAAAAGGCACTTTTTTGGAAAAACAGGGCGTCCCCCCTCTAAAATCTAAACGGCTGGCTCAAAAAATCTGTAAAAATTCGATGAACTTTGAAGGAAAACTATAACGGATTAGATGACTTTATTAGTTCAGGAGTTATAGAGGCTTATCTGGTAAAATGCGCTCACTTGGAAAACGTCATACAAAATTAACGCACGTAAACATAACAATTATCTGTTGGATACGATTTTCAATCCAGGTACTATTATGGTACCTGGGGGTGACAGGTGAGGCCACCTGCCACCCTAGCAGAAGCAGGCCGGGGTGGCAAGTTGATTTGATTCGTTCTCGCATAGTAGGAGGCCATCTGAAAACAAAGATGGCCCGAGGTACGTTGGGGTCCCAGGGTTTTTCCTTTCGAGGGTGCACCTGGTTTCCCGACTTCTAGTGCCCGAGAAGGCGTGCGGTTTTGGTCGGTTCGAGTCCGACATAGCCACAATTATGTGGCATCCGGGGAGATTTCCGCACGAAAAAAAAAAAAAAGGTACTGTTATGGTTGACTGAGAAACCCTCGCCTATGCGTGGCCTGACACGCACTTGGCCGATTTTATAAATATTTGATGAAACCGAGAACCTTTGAATCATTTCCCTAACTTAAAATTGAAACAGTGATAAAAAGACAACAAAATCATGTAAAAATGTTGTTGAAATTTAGGCGGGAATAGACTTTTTAGGGTTCCGTAGCCAAATGGCAAAAAACGAAACCCTTAAAGATCTGACCAGGTCACCATGCTGTATTAGCTATTCTCACAAAGAGGATGTTGACCCCTACTCCTGGATTCTACTCATAATTTCCGTCAGACAGAGTAGTCACTTTGGTGGGCTTAAATTTTAAATAATAAAATGTATGCCTGTAACAGACTATCAAATATTTTCCGTAGCGTACCGTCAAGTCCACAGAGTAAAAAAAATTATCTGCTATTATTGGCATGTTGTAAGTAACGCCATCTATATTCGATTTTTTTTATGCATACAACATCTGAGAGACTGGTTTATTTTATCAGACAATAGTACAAAAACAATAAAATGATTGTGCTGGTGGCGCCGTCTATGTTTAAGATAGAAATACTATTTCCATGTAGTTACAGGACATTTTAACTAGATGGCTTTTATTAGGGTTCCGTAGCCGGCGTAAATGGCAAAAAACGGAACCCTTATAGATTCGTCAAGTCTGTCTGTCTGTCTGTCTGTCCGTCCGTATGTCACAGCCAATTATTTCCGAAACTATAAGAGCTATACTATTGAAATTTGGTCAGTCGATGTATTCTGTGAACCGCATTAAGATTTTACAAAAAAATTGAAATCCCCATACTTGGAACTGAAACTCAAAAATTTTTTTTTCATCAAACCTATACGTGTGGGGTATCTATGGACAGGTGTTCAAAAATGATGATGAGGTTTCTAAAATCATTTTTTTCTAAACTGAATAGTTTGCGCGAGAGACACTTCCAAAGTGGAAAAATGTGTGTCCCCCCCCCCCTCTAACTTCTAAAATAAGAGAGTGATGAAACTAAAAAAAATATATGTTGTACATTACCATGTAAACTACCAACGAAAATTGGTTTGAACGAGATCTAGTGAGTAGTTTTTTTTTAATACGTCATAAATCGTAACACGCAATTTACCTTTCATCCAATCAATACACTAGTATAAAAACATCGATGAAAGTCACAACGAACTACAAGAACTTTTAGATGATGTTACTTGCTGATACGGAACCCTTCATGGGCGAGTCCGACTCGCACTTGGCCGCTTTTTTTATCTAGGTGTTTGAAATGCACCCCAGATGTGTAAAAATTCGGTGTCAGGTATTTATTTTTTATTTGAAACTATCTAATCTAAACAAAGTATGTGTCAGTTCCGAAGCACAATAAATTGAAGTTTACCTTACGTGGTGCCTCAGGAGCACTAAATAGGCTTTTGAGAGGTAAGAGTAGGTATAGCAGAAAATTATTGGCAATTACAACTATCATGAGTAGAACTTATCTTTTTATTTTACAGGTAAGGAAAACAAAATTATAAGGCACTAGCTGACCCCGCGAACTTCGTACCTCCCGATTCAACGAAACTCAATTGGTTTGCCTATGCATTTGAATAAAACCTTAGATTATTATACCTCGTTAGATAGCTGATGAAACGTAGATATAGAAAGTATTTATGTGCTGCAATGTGCTTTCATTTCCCTCTCTTATTATAAACACAGTCGCAAAAAGCACTCTCAACATGATAAATTGTGTTTAGCTGTAATTAAATTAATTTATTAGACATCGTCTGTCTCCGGTTGAGAAATCATTTCGTGGGTGATTGCACGAAACCCCGTTTTTAATGTTATTGGCAATAATTTTACTAACTACCACCGTCCAAAATTGTCTAATATAGTAAAATAACAGAAGATTTCATTAATTTTCTTCACAATATTTACTTGTTGCTTGACAACGGTGACAATATTGTTCAATCATAATCGCCACCTGTCACGTGGCGCTGTCGTCGCGCATGGTCCCAATAGATGAAAATAATTTATATTAAAAAAAAATGTGAGCCGTCACGGGACGCCTGGCAGATGTGAAACATCGCCATTATTTTGTAAAAGTAATATGCAGAAAAGAACATATTGTAATAGGAACTAAATATGTCATAATGATAAAATAAAATATTACTAATTATTAAAATAGTAGACACACTACTGCATATAGACTGTATATATATACCATCGTATAGCGTGGCGACGCGTCGCCACGGCATGCGTCGCCACGCCAGAAATCTGTTTTACGTGCGGCTATAGATGTTTCACATCGAAAATCTTATTAAGCAAATTGATATAATTTTATCAAATTAGTGTAATGTCATCGGTCCTCGATAAATGTACAAAGTTTGAACGAAATCTGGCCGTTGAAAGTGGGTCAAAATCGCGCCCAAAGGAGTCTGTTACAAACATACAAACAAACATACAGGTGAAGTTCATATAAAGCGTGTAAAAAGACAACTCCCGCATTAGGAATATAAATCCTGTGTTGGGGACTTTACAAACATACATGAAACGGACACAAAGAACACCCAGACTCAGAACAGCAAATTGTAAATCACACAGTGTTTATATCTATTTAAAGTTATTTTTTTTTACATTAACTTACTATCACAGATGATAAGATATCGTTATCTGACTTTATCACCTGTGATAAAAACTGATCTAGTACGTATTGAGCTACGTAAACGATTACATTTTCACAGAAACAATGAACGAAACAATTGTTTCCCTTTCAAAATTCTAAAAAGTTATCGACAGCATTATGTCTATCTTTTTAACCGACTTCAAAAAAGGATAATTTCGTCGTTTATGAACCGATTTCAAAAAATCTTTTTGCATTGGAATGGGCGTAGCTTACAAGTGGTCCCATCGTCACAATATCGGGATCTAATGATGGGATCCCAAGGAAATCGAGGGAACTCCTCAATTATCATAGGCGCAATTGTCGCGATTTGGGTACTCGGAATAGGTTTTCTTTGAAGTCGGTTCCTTTTTGTTAAAATTATTATGTATATAGATAGAAGATAAATAATAGGACTACACTAGTAAACTAGTATATTAAGAATTCTAGTGACGTAGTAACATTCGCTTAGTCACTCTTCAAACTGTAGATGAGTCAAGGTGAAGGTCACGACGAACTCAATTAACATGCTGTCGAATTCCAGTTCCGAACTTTAGCGCAATGTATTTTTCCTCGTATATAGATAAATAAATGTAGTTGAAGTGTCTGTATGCAATATCAAATGAACAATTTATTTACTAAATGCATATTAAAGTTCATACGGTACTAACATCAAAAAAATCTGTTTGTCTGCTTGTCTGTTTCGGCTAATCTCTGGAACGGCTTTAAAGATTATGACGAGACTTTAACCTGTATATAACTGATGACATAACTAACAAGTAACTTAGTTAACTAAAACTAGCTATGCTTTTCGGCGTTGCTCGCAATTCACTACGATAACCGCGGATAACACGGACTCAGTTGACATAAAATTATCTCAAGGACAAGGACAGGGAAGCCTGACAT